>CM055869.1:35483482-36683482 GCA_029582165.1 Portulaca oleracea | reverse complement strand
ATATTCATGAAATAATAGAAACACACGAGGACTCATAATAATCCATAATTATGTCAATATCAACAGGATAATATTTCCGTGAACCCAATAATCAATGTTATATTTGATCACCATGCATATAATTAATTTTCTAGCAAGCATGTCAAATTCATAATGCCTCGACCTAGTTTCCCCCAAATAGATCTTCACGATCAAATCAAGTTCACAGTTAGCACTTAAGTTACCAAAGTTAGGAAAATTTAATAGTCCTAGACAGAGTTCAATGGCAATCAACAAAGGGGCTAAAGAATAATTAAAACACAACAATTGCTAAAGTCTTTGAACAATGCCAAGAGGGAGATCTAAGAAGTAACGACTTGAAATAACCTGCACAACATAAATAATAATATCACTTACTATCAAAAGTTTATGAAATAATATCTTGTGCTTTTTGATTAAGCTTGATAAGGTTCAACAAGATATTATGACATACAACAGGTACGTGTCATTTCCATTTCCTTGTTAATAATACATTTCTCACTTTTATATCATTCATGCTTTTCAATTCTGTGTTCCTACTCCTGGTAGGGATATCAACTTTTAAAAGATTAGCATGACTACGATCACGACTATGTTGACTATCACGGCTATTGGCGTGACCTTTTTTTTGCTCATGATTCTTGAGATTATGTCCTGCCACATTCACTTCAGGGAATGAGACGAAACCATTTTGGGGGTTCTAATGATCCCATAGGTCATTATTAATAAAATTATGTAAAATTTTCATCTAAACATTATATTCCACACTTGTAACAAAAAGGCTCAATTTAATCGACGATATAAACCTTAATAACCTCAAGTATACTATCATCGTCTTTCAACAATTCTTATGCCAATTAACAACTCTATACTCTAATTGACAGGGAAGCGAACTTCTGGTTCACTAACGATATTATATAGAGCTTTAATGATTGGAGTGAACTTTTGGTTCACTACTAATACGTGTAATCAACGGAAATGAAATTTAATATTAGTGGTAGGACAAACTTCTGGTTCACCAATGAGATAAGAATTTTTTTTTCCAATAACAGAGTGAACTTCTAGTCACTAATAAAACTAGATAAAATTCTTAACATTAGAGTGAACTTCAGGTTCACTAATGAAAATAAGACAAAATTGATATAACTTCTCGTTAACTAATAAAATTAAATAGCAGTATTAATATTAGAGTGAACTTCTGGTTCACTTAATGAAGTAAGGTAAAATTCTTACCATTCCGGTGAACTTCCAGTTCACTGAAAAGATTAAATGAAATATTCGTAACTAGAGTGAAATTCTGAATCACTAATGAAATCAAACAATACTGTCAAGTGTAAGGTGAACTTCTGGTCAACGATAAGATAAAATTTGCGATCTACGAGTGAACTTCTGGTTCACTTGATGAAATAATGTAAAATTCTTACTATTGGAGTGAACTTCTGGTTCACCAATGAAATTATACAATCTTCAAATAACAAAAGACTTTAACCATATAAAGGCGATGGAGTGAACTTCTGGTTCACTAATAAAATAAAATAAATTTCGGATTATTGGGATGAACTTCTGGTTCGTTAATGAAAACATATAAAATCTTATACCTAAAGACTATAAATTAGTACACAACAATCTAACAACAAAGTTGTTCATAAATATAAATTATACAAATTTAATATTAATAGAAGGGTGAACTTCTGATTCACCAAGAACTTTATACAAATTTCAATATCATAGTGAACTTCTGGCCACTAATGAAAAATAAATGTTTCATTATCGGGGTGAACTTCTGGTTGACTATTAATATTTACACTCCTACAAGTGAGAATGACAATCTTAATATTAGTGATGGGGTGAACTTCTAGTTCACAAACACAAATAAGAAAAAAACATATCGGAGTAAATCCAATATGAATTGAATAAGTGATAAGGAACAAAGAGACAAAAAACATATGTGTAATTAATTACCTTACTTCCAATTGTTGTTTGGTATCGCCATCACTGTAGAAGGATTTAGATTTTGATCTCATAAATTACTTCTAATTCTATATTCTTGATCATTGTCTCTTCATCAAACTTCCAAAACCCTAAACCCTTATAGAATATAAAAAAAGAATAGTAGAGTCTGGTGCTGATAACGTGTTATAAAACAATAAATATATGAACACAATATAGAGAGAATAATAGAGAAGAACAATAGAGACAAAAGAGATTGAGAGAGGAGAATATGATGATCTTATTCATAACCCACATGGGTATTTATACTAGTTATATAGCAAGAGTCCTATACAGTATAGACTTCATATGGGAATAGATTCCTTCTATATTATATCATCCTAACCGAAAAGATACCCAATAGATATCTGATTGATATATGGACATTCACAAATATATTATTTAATAACAAATGAATTTCCAAAGAAATGAGCTCTCCATATGTTTTATTTAAATGAGCTCCTTGATTTTTATAAAATATATTTATGTTACAGTGTTATATTGAGTTCCATCTCATTTTTTTTCCTCCTGTGTTTTCATGTTTTGTTTTAAGTACCAAGGGAAAGGAAAATCAACCATCACAAGCATAACTCCCAACACCTAGTAATTTATTAGCTTAATTATCATTTGACAAACTCACATAGTTGGCTCGATTTAGTTGTGTGTTTTATGTATGTTGAACTCATAGTTATGTTTTAATTTAGTTTATGTTATGTTGACTTTTTATTTGACTTAGAATATATGTACGGATATTTATATATTATTAAACTTAGCATATTTATATAATTTTCACTTGTTCCATTATGTCCTAACATTTGAACTTGCTTAAATTATATTGATTATTGTTCATGAGAATTATTCTCTAAGCCTAAAAATTTTATTTTATTTTTACGCGTGTTAATGGATTTTTAATCAAGTATATTTTCTTTTTAATCGAATTCAATTTTTTTTATGCGTTTTGTTTAAATAGCTTTTTGTTTTTAGTATGTTAGAATCATATTAGGTTAAGCCTTGCTTTTCCATTAGGGAGAAGCGACGATAACACCTCGGCTTATAGGCTTCCGCTAAATCTAGGTTAATTAAGATAAAATATGGGTAACTCCCTGATTATGGTCGGGGCTGTTACAGATGGTATCAGAGCATGTTCGAGCCTTAGAGTACTAAATTTGAAAGTAAAATACTATAATTAAAATGTATAGACATAGGAATGATTAATAAATGGATTGGGGTAAGGATTGTTTATTATGTGTAATTATGCACTCTCCATGTTTACGTTTGCCTAACTGCTATATTTTTGCATATGACACGTTTATTCACTATGAAAATTATTTTTGTTTACATGATATTATGCATGCATCATTACAAGTGTCTAGAAACTAGATCCCTACCCTAAGACCTACGTATTTCTTTGTGCGCAGATGTCGGGGGTGATGTCAATGGGTTTAACCATGTGGTGTACGATCCACAAAACAATAATCAAATCCCACCTCACCACCATAAAAGCCCTAACACCCCAACCCGTCCTAATGTCAACCCTACGGGAATTGACCCTAGTGTAAGCCAACTGCTTGTTGAGTTGTTAACGAAGGTGGGTAATCATTCTAGTAGTACGATGGAGGAGGATGATAGAATGTTTGACCGGATAGCTAGACAAAACCCTAGTACCTACGGGGGTAGATTCGACCCTGTTGAATTGGAGGACTGGATTAGATCCATGGAGAAAATCTTTGAGGCCATCCAAGTACCCGAGCATAGGAAAGTCAACATTAGAGCATTTTACTTGAAGGGTAAAGCTGAAATTTAGCGGAATACCGTCAAACATAAACAACATGAGCCAGGGTACAATTGGGAGAAATTTGTGGAAAACTTAATAGAGCAGTTTCACCCCATAGTTGTCCAAAAACAGAAGGAGGAGGAGTTCCTAACATTATCCTAGGGCAATATGTCCGTACAAGAGTATGCCGATAAGTTCCTGGAGTTGTCCCGTTTTTGCCCCGAGTATGTGGCTAGTGATAAGATGAAGAAGACCCGATTCTATAGGGGGCTAGCTGAGTATATCCGTGAACATTTAGCAGGACAACATGTTAGCACCTATCAAGAACTTTATGATAAGGCCACCGATGTGGAAAGGGTTAAGAGGGACATGAGGCGTGCCCACTCAGACAAGAATAAGAGGAAATAGGATGATAGGAGAGGTCAATCAAGCTCCGACCAACCTTTTACAAAGTCTAACCATGGTCCCCCGAAACCCAGTGAGCCTTGTAGGAAATGTGGTCGTACCAACCATGTGACTACTGACTGTAGAAAAGGCCAAAATGTGTACATGGTGTGGGAGCCCACATCATCGAGTGCTTGATTGTCCACAAAGGTTGTCAGCTGTAGCCCAAGGTCGTGTAAGGCCCCTACGTCAAAATCTACCAACATCACCACCCTCTAGAGCTGGCACTGTGGGGAAAGCCTTTGGCATGAACCGCAAAGAAGCAAATGATTCGGGTACGGTCGTCTCGGGAACCCTTACTTTAAATTCTAATCCCATATATGCATTATTTGATTCTAGTGCATCACATTGTTCTATTTCAAAATATGTCATTGATAAATTAGGTTTAGAATCTCATAAAAGTCAAACAAAACAATCCATATGTCTTCCCTCTAGAGAAATGGTCATGTGCACGACCATTTACAAAAATTGCACGATTACCTTCAATGGTGAGACCTTTTTAGTAGACCTTATCCAATTTGATCTTGCTGAGTTCGACCTCATTTTAGGCATGGATTGGTTGTCAAAGTACATTGCTCGTATAGATTGTAAGTCAAAGGTTTTTGCTTTAAAAGGTAGTAAAGGGGGGAAAATCCTATTTCATGGGGACAATGCCAAATTAGAGTGTCATACCATATCCTTGATGAAAGCTAGGAAGTTAATGAGGAAAGGGTGCAAAGCATATTTATGTTGTGTATTGGAGGAGTCTAAGTTCGAGTTGAAACCCCAAGACATACCTATTGTGTGTGAATTCATCAATGTTTCCCTAATGAGCTGCCAGGTTTACCACCCAAACAAGATATTGATTTTGAGATCCAATTAGCACCTGGGACTCAACCCATATCCAAGCCACCTTATCAAATGGCCCTGCCTGAATTAAAAGAACTTAAGGTTCAACTAGAGGAGTTGCTTAAGAATGGGTTTATTATACCTAGTGTCTCTCCTTGGGGTGCACCAGTTCTTTTTGTTAAGAAAAAGGATTGAAGTCTTCGACTTTGTATAGATTATCGGGAGCTCAATAAGGTCTCCATTAAGAACAAATATCCTTTACCTAGAATCGATGATCTCTTTAACCAACTTCAGGGGGCTAATGTCTTTCAAAGATTGATCTTCAATCAGGGTATCATCAGCTTAGAATCAAACCTGAGGATATTCCTAAAACTGCTTTTAGAACTCGTTATGGCCTTTTGGACTTACTAATGCACCTGCTGTATTTATTGATAAAATGAATAGAATTTTTCAACCTTACCTCGATAAATTTGTGGTCGTGTTCATTGATGATATTTTGATATATTCTAGAACTAAGGAGGAGCATGAGAATTATTTGCGGATAGTGTTGCAAACCTTGAGAGACCAAAAACTGTTTGATAAATTCAAGAAATGTGAGTTCTGGCTTGAGGAAGTAAACTTTTTGGGACACTTGATATCTAAGAAAGGAGTTAGAGTAGACCCACAAAAGATTCAAGCTATCATTGATTGGCCTAGACCCACTAATATTACTGAGGTGAGAAGCTTTCTTGGATCAACTGGATACTATCGTAGGTTTGTAAAAGATTTCTCTAAAATTGCACTCCCTCTTACCAATCTCTTGAAAAAGACCACCAAATTTGAATGGGATACAAAGTGTGATCAAGCCTTTCAAGAACTCAAAGTTCATCTTACCTCAGCTCCTGTTCTTTCCCTTTTGTATGAAGATGGAGAATTTACTGTTTATAGTGATGCATCCAAGAATGGTTTAGGATGTGTACTTATGCAAAATGATCGAGTTATAGCATATGCCTCTAGGCAACTCAAACCCTATGAAAAGAATTATCCTACTCATGATCTTGAATTAGCTGTAGTGGTCTTTGCATTAAAAATTTGGAGACATTATCTATATTGCATTCCTTGTTGTATTTTTACAGATCATAAGAGTCTTAAGTATATCTTCACCAAAAAGAATTAAACATGAGGCAACGTCGTTGGCTAGAACTTCTTAAGGATTATGATTTGGATATTCAGTATCACCCAGGCAAGGTCAATGTTGTAGCAGATGCTCTTAGTAGGAAGACTTACCATAATCTCAATACCTTGATTACCACCCAACCTACGCTTCTAGCAGACCTTAGCAGTCTTGATCTTGAGGTTGTCCATAAAGAAAGAAGTGGTTGTTGTATGGGAATAGAAGTTAAGTCAACCTTATTAGACAAAATTGGAGCCCTCCAAAGAAGTGACCCTCACCTAGCGAAGCTGAGAAATTAAATAATGTCACGATTGGGAAATCACCTGGCTTTGAAATATATACAAGGATGGATCATTAAGATTCCAGGGTCGTATTTGTGTTCTAAACAATGAGGAGTTAAAGAAAAAGATCATGGAAGAAGCTCATAGTTCCGTGTTCTCGGTTCATCCTGGTAACAACTAAGCTTTTAAATAATTTTGGAAAAAAAATTATGGATGATTTGCATAAGTATCGATTTAATTGTTTATTTATTTAATATTTATTTACAATATCATTGCCAAGTTGAGCAGTCAAATTTCACAACCCGAATTATATCAATATCTTCCCGATTAATAATCAATCAAGGTTTAAGAAATTATCATTTTATATATATATAAATATATATATATCTATAAAGAGAAAAATAAAACATTTCAAAAACATTTTGGACTTTTGTCCAGTTGAGATAAAAGAGGTAAAGAGTCTTGGTTCTCTTTCCTCATTCCCTAATTCTAAGCTAACTTTTGACTAACAATGGTTACCATTTTCAACCTTCCTTTTGATGTGTCAAGCAAGCTCATAAACTACACCAACTCCATCTCTATTCTCTTAACAACACAACATACTTTTTTTGAAAAATTGACAGCAAAGATTTAATCTGGTTACTAACCCAAACCTATAATATGTTATAAAAAGGGGGATTCAATTGAAGACCACCATGGACAGCCTTCAAGCATCCAAACCACAAAATACAACCCAATTTCACTCATCATTTCTTCCTTATATTTAAACCAAATTCACTCCAAAAATCCTACCACGGTCTTCGTTAACATCCATTCAAAAGTTAGCACCCTTAAATCCGCCGGAAAACACCAAAAAAGCCACCAAAAATCCGCCCCGAAACTACCTCAGAACACCCCCATCTTTCCTCCTCTGTTTCGAGTCCCCTGTCTCGGGCCTCGAACTATGCTCCTAACACCCCCACCGCCGCCTCCGACGGCACTCGGACTATCACCGGTCTTCTGCCACCTTCTTGGCCGCCGACCACCACGAGCAAGACCAACCCACCTCTTCTTTCTTCTTCCTCTGTTTCACGGTAGAAAGAGAAAAGAGGGAGGTTACTCCCCTTTTTATTTTTGACTTCCATAGCCAAAATCATTCAATTTGGGCCAAACTATATTTAGGTATTTCCTTAAATCTTAAATTTTGACTTGGATTTCTCTCATACTTTCAATTACCTAATGTTTATTCTAATATTATTTTGAACTCCTATTTATTTAATAATCCAGACGAAAAACCGAATTTTATTCATCGAGAAAGATCAGGTATAATTCGATGACTGTACCTTCACACTGTAAATTATCCATTATTATTACTCATGCGATATTTATGCATTATTAACCATTTATTGGTTACCCATATAATTTTATGATTTTTAAAGTAGACCTTTATAGCATTCTCGATACTGGAGACTAAGTTAATAATTGACTCAGCTATGTGCGTAGTGAAAGACTGGATCTTATGGTTATAGCCGGCAACAAAATATATATATATATATATATATATATATATATATATATATATATATATATATATATAATAAAAAAGTTTTAGAGAGAGAAGCTCCAAGGCGAATTCCAGGCGAATAGATCTGGTCTTCCTCCTTCCTCGGTCCAGGGCCACCCAGCCCTAGCCATGGCAAAGACCAGGAAGGTGAGCAGCCGACAAGCCACCAACACGTCACTGGACTTATCTCCGAGCAAAACTCCGGCAACTGAAACAGAAACATCCCAAATCGAAGCTTCTGCTGCAAAGAAGAAAGTCGAATCGAGACCCACTTCTAACACAGCAAAGGTAGCTTTCGAAGAACAAAAGGGAAATTCTGGGGCAGAACAAGAAAAAAATGTTGAAGAGGAAGCAGCCCAGAAAGAGAATCAAAAAATTATCAAGAAGACGACCTACTCAGCTTTGGTAGATCCAGATGCTGGAACTGATCTCCAGTACATTGAAGCCGAACAAATCAATGGAGTGAAAATTGCAAGAATGGAACAAGAGGAAGTAGCACAAGAAGTGGATTATTGGAAAAATTCAATCTTGTGTTGTGTTCTTGGGGCAAACCCACCTTTCCCAGTAATTGAAGGATTTCTTCGCAGAATCTGGAGTAAATATGAGGTGAGCAAAATTACTGCAATTCGCAAGGGTTTATTTTTGGTCAGATTTGAAAATGAAAATCATAAGGAAGAAGTCCTCGGCAGAGGGATTTTCTTTTTTGATAACAAACCTCTAATAGTCAAGCCATGGTCTCCTCAACAGAAAATTGATATCAATGAGATCAAAACCTTACCAATATGGGTAAAGTTTCCTCAACTGGATATCCAATACTGGAGTATCAAAAATCTAAGTAGCATTGCAAGTCTGATTGGAATGCCAATTGAGACCGACAAAGCTACTAAGGATCGATCATACTTAGCAGCAGCCATAGTCTTGATTGAGGTTAAGATCGATGAAGCTCTCCCTGATGAAGTCAAATTTGTCAATGAGGTTGAAGTTATAGTGACCCAGAAAGTATAATATGATTGGAAACCTATTAAGTGTACCTGCTGCAACATGATGGGTCATAAAGCAAAGGAATGCAAGAAGAAAGAAGCAAAAACACAAACACAGCTGAGAAATGCAAAGGAAAAAGTGCAGATTTGGAGACCAAAACAGAAGATCTCAAGAGATGTTGATAAACTAGGTTTTATACGACATGCAAAGACTGCCAATTCAATCCCACAAAAGAATACAACAGATTCAAACACTCCTCTGCAAAACAAATATCAGCAGTTGGAAAAATTAGATGATGTGGAAGAGGATGAACTAAATAAAAGGGCAGAAGAAGAATTGAAAGATGGCAGCGAGGGGAAAGATCAGTCCTCCGAGTCTGATTCAGACTCCACATGAAAGTTATCTCATGGAACATACGGGGTCTGAATGACCCCAGAAAGCAAGAGGATGTCCAAGTCTTCTTGCATGAGGTGCAAGCCAACATTATATGTTTATTAGAAACAAAAATCAAGCCTGAAAAAGGAAACCTTCATTGTTAAAGGTATGTTCAAGTACTGGGCTACCCTTACGAATTTTACACATTACTCAGGTGGTTGAATCCTCATTGCTTGGAAACCAAATGAAGTGGATGTGCAACCCATCAAAATTGATGCACAATACATTCATTGTTTAATCACCGATTGTAACACTGGGACAAAGGCATTTTATACCTTTGTCTATGGGATCAATAGAATGGAAGAAAGGGTACATCTTTGGGATGACTTGAAAAACATTTCTTATGGTATGGATAACGCATGGTGTGTCTTGGGAGATTTCAATGCAGTCCTGCACAAGGAAGACAGAATTAATGGCACCCTAATACAAAATTTTGAAATCCAGGATTTCAAAGATTGTATCGATCACTGCCAATTAATTGAGTTATCATGCTATGGTGCTAAACATACATGGACCAATGGTCATGTACAACCAAAGATAGATCGGGTTTTCTTTAATGAGGATTGGGTTCTAGCCGATGACTATGTGGTTGGAACTTATCTTCATCAGAGCCTGTCCGACCACAAAGTCATTCAACTTGAGATGAAGAAGGGTACTCAACAAAATCCATGTTTTCGCTTCTGTGACATATGGACAAATGATACAAGTTTTGAGCATTTAATTGAGACAGCTGTGCAACAGATGAAAGGAGGCTCTACAATGCACTCCATTTATCATCTCCTTAAGGGCCTCAAATCTAAGCTTAAGACCCTAAATAGAAGGAATTATGCTGATATTCATCGCCAATGCACAGAAAAGCGAAACCAACTGATCAAAATCCAAGAGCTGCTGACAGCAACGCCAACATCTAGTAAGCTCATTGACCAGGAAGCCACAATCAAACAGCAATACACTACCATCCTGAAATCTGCTCATCAACTCCTGTCTCAGCAAAGTAAGTTGAATGCTATCTCCCTAGGAGACACTTGTTCCAAATATTTCTTCAGTAAAATGAAGAAAAGAAAGAATGCATCCACAATCTACACTATACAAGATCAGGAAGGCAACAACATCTCTGGCTTTCAAAATGTGGGTAATCATCTTGCTGATTATTTTCAAAAGCTTCTGGGTGTTGACAATGGTCGTCGAAGCCAAACCAATCCGGATGTGTTCCTCCAAGGTCCTCTCCTGACAATCCAGCAGCAACTAAATCTCAGTGCTCCATTCACCAATCAAGACATTAAGAGTGCTTTATTTTCTATTCCAAATATCAAATCTCCTAGCCCTGATGGTTATACCAGTGGTTTTTTTAAGCACACCTGGGCTTATATTGAACAGCCGCTCTGTGCACCAGTCAGGGAATTTTTTACCACAGGAAAGATGATTACTACTTGGAATTCCACGGTCCTTGCTCTTATTTTAAGTTCATTTCAATTCATTTTGGGGAGAGGGATCGAATCAAACGTTTTACAAACCTTTAATCCCATACTGTTTCCTCAACCCATCCAATCCATATTTTAATTTGCGGGCGGGATACCAAATCCCTTAAAGTAACATCCCCTACCAAAGGCATCAAGAACATCGCCTACCAAAGGCATAAATAATATCGCCCACTAAAGGCATCAAAACATCGCCTACCAAAGGCATCAAGAACATCGCCCACCAAAGGCATAAATAATATCGCCTACCAAAGGCATCAAAATACTATCCTATATCAGGGAAGGAAGCCCTGATCTCCTGGTCCATAACCCTGCAGGTTGTTACACTGCGACGAGTTATCCCCCGAAACCCGCTTAACGTTTCCACTTGAATTATTAGTATATTATTCAAACTCAGCTCACAACTCTCAAGTCAAACCCAACCCAGGTTATCAAAACCAATAATAAAACCACTAATAAAAGACCATCCAATTTCTCAAATCAATAAAATCAAAGCACAAACAAATACAAACGGTAATCCAAAACAGATGGTCATATTTCAACAAAAGTCCCCTTTCGGGATGCAATTATCAAAACAGATTAGAAAACATTAAAACACATTTAAAGAGCATCCCGGTGGGGATTAGAGCATAGACATTACCTGAATAACGTCACAGTACAGCAATAAGGAGAACACACTTGAGCTCACTATCGTCACGCACTAACTCGGGCCTAGAATAAGAATAATTATCTAATCAAAACGCATTCTAACGAAGTTAGTATTAACTATCAACTACCTAACCCATCCCCTAGGAACACTTAGGTTCCTATCATTTATGATTTACACTTAACACACTCAAGGAATTATATAACAAGTTCACACATAAAATTTACTCAACAATTTTCATAAATAAAAGCAAGCAGAGGACAGATTGTAACGTTCACATAAAACGGGTTACAACTCGACTTCCCGACATCCTATGGGTCTGGTTCTGGACTTTTCGAAAACCTCGGGATGTCTAAAACTTATATGTTGATGACCAAGCCCATATCAGTCCCAAATGAATCTAAAAACACCCATCTTCCCAATTGGTCCAGATCTGACAGGTTCTGGTAAAAAGATTATAACTCGGGTTATAAAATCAAACGTTCGATCCGTAAAATTCCTATGGTTCCTAACATTTAAGGGAACCTCCAGTTAAAAGGGTTCTGTCAAAGAGTAACTATATTAATCGTGGCAACCCGATCTTTAGACACTAACAAAACTGTCCCGTTACCGGTTCTTAATAAATTTGTAATTTCGGTTCTAACTTTTACCAATTGATCTCCGGGTTCTAATTTGGGCTCAAAACAGTAACTAGGGTCTAAGGTATAAAGTCCAACTTAACTTAGGTCCAACAATAAAACTTTTAACATTAACCCAATTTAGAAAACATGGAAACACTTTACTAATTTTAATCAATCCTAAAAGCAAACAAGAAATATAACACTTTAAACATGAATTATTTACAAGGTTATAACAGTAAAGCAAGAATTTCAAAGAACAATAAAAGGTGGTTAAACATGTGGTTTCTTTAATCAAGATTCAAGGAGGTCTTTAGGAAATATAACATAAGGTATAATATGACAAGTAACTACTAATCAAGAAAAAAAAACCAACAACCAATTCTTTTACTAACTAAAACAAGAATTCAAGAATCAAGAAAGACTTAAAGAACATGTAATATTTAACAAGAAACCTAATTAATTTTCAAGAATCAAGATTTAACAAGAAACGAATTACTAACAAAGATTGAATCTAAATTAAACAACCTAATTTGTTAATCAAGAATTTAACCTAGATGTTACACTTTCCAATTTCGTGCATATAATAATATAGTGATCTAACCTAATATGATTTATAAGGAATATAAAGAAATATAAAGAAACACCTTTAAACCTAATAACCAACTATTACAACTTAATCTAATTACAATTTACAACATAAAATTACATATAACAAATAAACAAATTACACATAACAATTAACAATTTACACATAATTACAACCAAGAAATATTTACAAATAATTTTCCTAATTACAAAACTAATCATAAATAATACAATTCAATAATTATAAAAACAATTAAATTTTGAAATAAAAAGCAGAAAAGAAAAAGGAAAAAGAAAAGGAAAATATCAAAAATAATTAGAAATCAGTTAGGGTTTTAGGGTTAGGGTTTACGTAGGGTTCAGGGCAGGCTGTTTCCGACGACGGTGGCGGCGAGCGGTGGTCGGAGGGAGTACGTCGGTGGTCGCAGGTGGCAGGCGATGGTGGTGGCTCGTCAGAGGGTGGGTGGTCGACGTCCGTTTCCCGAGCAACAACACCCTGGCGAACTCGAGCGGTTTCGCCGGCCCGGGGCCAGTTACGGCGGCGTTGGGGCGGCGGTCGCGGCGGCAGCGGCGGTGGTGGTGGCGCGGCTGGGGCGGTTGAACAGAGGGAGGGAGAAAGAGGGCTCGAGAGAGAGAAGGAGAAAAGAAGGAGAAAAAGGTGGTTGGTTGCGGTGGTTTCCGGTGCTCCGGGCGGCGGCGCGGTGGTGGCGATTCCCGGTGGCGGTTGGTGGCGGCTGATGGGCGCGGCAGAGAGGAGAGAGATGGGAGAGGGGGAAGACTAGGGTTAGGGTTTAGGGTTGATCTTAGGGTTTGAGAGAGAGGGATGGGTTTTTATATCATCTAACAATTAAGGCCCACTAAACACTCTTAATCCTAACCCAACCCAAAACAATTAAAACAATTAAAAACTGATTTTTCTAAAAAATAACTAATAATACTAATAATAATAATAATAATAATAATACTAATAATAATAATAATATAATCACATAGCAAATAATATTTACGTAATTAATCACATAACTCAATAATATTAATAGTAATACTAATAATAAAAAGAGTAAAACTAATAATACTAAACCCATTAAATTACCGATATACCCTTGTTAGTCTCTCACGATCCTACGAGCTAAAAATATAACACAAACGAATAATAATAAATAACGAAGTCAAACCTAATTTACTAACGACGTCACGGTCAACATCTTTGGATTTTTCGGGGTTTTACATCATTACCTTCTTAAAAGAAGTTTCGTCCTCGAAACTTAAACTTAACCCTAACGGTCCGGTAAGGAAACTAACGGTTCCATTCCTCCTAAAACTCGAGGTTTTACATCATTACCTTCTTAAAAGAAGTTTCATCCCCGAAACTTGACGCGCCTTAGGCTTGGAACAAGTGAGGGTACTTCTTCCTCATTTCGTCTTCTGTTTCCCAGGTTGCTTCCGTTGTGGTATGATTTGCCCATCGTACTTTTACCAAGGGAACTACTTTCCTCCTAAGCTGCTTTTCCCTACGGTCTAGTATCTCTAGCGGTTGCTCTTCATAGCTCAGATCTTCTTGCAGTTGAAGCGGCTCGGGATCAATCACGTGAGTCGGGTCCGGAACGTATTTCCTGAGTTGTGACACATGGAAGACATTGTGCACTCTGGGGAGTTCTCCTGGCAGTTGCAACTTGTAGGCAACCTCTCCGATGCGTTCCAAGATTGGATATGGCCCGATAAACCTTGGTGTCAACTTCCCCGACTGGCCGAATCTCATAACTCCCTTCGTGCGTGAAACCCGCAAAAACACGTATTCCCCTACTTCGAACTCTAAAGGTCTTCTCCTTCTGTCAGCATAACTCTTTTGTCGACTTTGTGCTGCCTTCATCTTGTCTTGAATGATCCGAACCTTCTGAGTAGTGGCCTGTATTAGGTCCGGTCCGATCGTTAGAGCTTCATCGATGTCCTGCCAACACAGAGGAGTTCTACATCTCCTTCCACACAAAGCTTCGAAGGGTGACATCCGTATACTAGCATGGTAACTGTTGTTGTAGGAGAACTCAATGAGAATTAACTCGTCATCCCAAGAGTCCTTGAAATCCAATGCGCATGCTCGTAACATTTCTTCGAGGGTTTGGATGGTCCTCTCTATCTGCCCATCTGTAGCTGGGTGAAATGCGGTACTGAACTTGAGCTTTGTACCAAACGCCTCTTGTAACTTTTTCCAAAAACCAGACTGGAATCTGGTGTCTCTGTCTGAGACTATAGAACTAGGTATTCCATGTAACCTTACAATCTCCCTTACATAGGCTTGAGCTAGCTGATCTAGGGACCAGTTGTGGGCGATGGCTAGGAAATGAGCTGACTTGGTCAAACGATCTACAATCTCCCATATTGCATTATATTTCCGCTTGGTCCTTGGTAGACCTATCACAAAATCCATTGATATCGAATCCCATTTCCACTCAGGGACGTCTAACGGTTGCAGAAGTCCGGCTGGTCATTGATGCTCTGCCTTGACTCGCTGGTATGTAAGGCACTTTGCCACAAGGTCTGCCACTTCTTGTTTCATATTACTCCACCAGAACATCTTTGAGTCTTTGTCTGACTTTTTCCCCTGGATGCCTTTGAGATATGGCGTATTGTGCCCCTCTTCTAAGATCTTTCTTTTCAGCTCCTCCATATTAGGTATGCAGATGCGATTATGGAATCGTAACGTACCATCTTCATGGATCACAAAACCAGGGGCTTTCCCCTGCAAAACTTCCTCCCGTATCTTGACAAGCTGCAAATCCAGCTCTTGAGTCCTCTTGATCTCTTCCATAAGGGTAGGTTGCAACTCCATGGCATTCAATACAACTTTCCTTCCAGGTGTCACCACGTTAATCTCCAATCTCCTAAACTCCTCGCACAACTCGTGCGGTATCATCATCAAGTGATTTATAGCAGGATACGGTCTCCTACTTAGGGAATCAGCCACTACATTTGCTTTCCCGGGATGATATTGAAAATTCACATCATAGTCCTTCAGAAATTCCAGCCATCGAGTCTGCCTAAGGTTTAGCTCTTTCTGGGTAAAAAGGTATTTCAAACTCTGATGGTCAGTGAACACCTCACAGTGTACTCCATAAAGATAGTGCCTCCAGATCTTAAGCGCAAAAACCACTGCTGCCAACTCCAGGTCATGAGTGGGGTAATTCTTCTCATGCGTCTTCAGTTGCCTGGATGCATATGCAATCACCTTCCCATCCTGCATGAGCACACAACCCAATCCGCCATGCGATGCGTCACTGTAGATAACAAAACCCTCGTTCTCCTGAGGTAAAGCGAGAATAGGGGTTGAGGTAAGCCTCTTCTTCAACTCCTGGAATGCTTGCTCACATTTTTCCGACCATGCGAACTTCATTGACTTCCGAGTCAAATTAGTCAACGGGGTGGCGATTTTCAAGAAATCTTGCACGAACTTCCTATAATACCCTGCCAAGCCCAGAAAACTCCTAACCTCCGTGGCATTCTTCGGTGTCGGCCACTTGGTGATGGCCTCCACCTTTTGGGGGTCTACTGCTACTCCTTCCTTGGACACCACATGTCCTAAGAATGCTACTTGTTCCAACCAAAACTCACACTTCTTAAGCTTCGCATAAAGCTCGTTGCTCCGTAGAGTCATCAATACTTCTCTCAGATGATTCGCATGCTCCTCTCGTGTTCCTGAATATACCAATATGTCGTCGATGAACACCACTACAAACTTATCTAGGAACGGCTTGAACACTCTGTTCATTAAATCCATGAAGGCGGCTGGGGCATTTGTAAGCCCAAAAGGCATTACCACGAACTCATAATGGCCATACCGAGTTCGGAATGCGGTTTTAGAGATATCTTCTTCGCGAATTCTTAACTGGTGATAACCCGACCTCAGGTCTATCTTAGAAAACGTTGTTGCTCCTCGCTGGTAGTGAAAAGATCATCAATACGAGGTAGAGGTAGCGATTCTTGTGGTAATCTTGTTCAACTCCGTGTCGATGCACAACCTCATGCTACCATCCTTCTTTTCACGAGCGATGCAGTGCTCCCCATGGTGACGTGCTGGGTCGTATATATCCCTTTTCTAGTAGCTCGTCCAGCTGAGTCTTCAACTCCTTAAGCTCTGCGGGCGCCATGCGATATGGGGCTTTTGAAACAGGTGTGGCCCCGGGCTCCAAATCGATGTAGAAATCTACCTCCCCTGATTGGAGGCAAGCCCGGGATCTCCTTCAGAAATACATCAGAATACTCCCACACTACCAGGATATCCTCAATCGTAAGCTCCTCCGCCTTGGTGTCGATTACGTTGCATAGAAACCCTTCACAACCTTGACCCAACAACTTCTGAGCCTTGAGGGCAGAGATGATCCGCACACTCTGAAGATGCCTATCACTCCAATGCACTACTTTCTTTCCGTTCGGTCCCATTAAGGTCACCTTTTGCTTATAACAATCTATCTGGGCTCTATGTTTTGCTAACCAGTCCATCCCCAAAATAACGTCGAACTCCATTTGGTCAAACATATAAAGGTCGGCCTCAAACTCCTGTCCTGCTATCACTATAGGACATCCACCATATAACTCTCCACAACTAATGGTATCCCCGGTGGGTAGGGCTACCGACATAGGCTTACTATTCTCCGAGGGTTTCATCTTAGCCTTCTCTACTATAGCTCGTCCAACAAAAGAATGACTAGCACCAGAATCAAATAAAACAGAGACATTGTAGAGGTGGAGAGAGAAGGTACCCGTCACAACGTCTGCTTCATTCTCAGCCTCTTCTTTCCTCATTACATATACTCGTCCTCCTGCGTTGCGCGACGGTTGTTGTTGCGGACGAGGCGGGTTTGCTGGCCTCCTTGGTTATTCGATTTCCACGGATCCACCTTGGTTTCTTTGTTGTGGCCTTTGGTTCCCATTATAACCTCCCCGATTTTGATATGTTGTCTTCGGAGCTCTCCAATTCCCGTTATTCCCATTGTTTCCATTATTTCCGTTGCTTCCATTGTTCCTCCACTTGGCATTTCGTTTCTTGAGGCACCAGCGTACTGATGTTGGAAACTCCGCGGATTGAAACATTCTCCTCGCGCGTTCCTTGCTCTGATCCCATGGATAATGGCACAGTCGACCACAAACCTTGCATATTGGAATATTCGATGGCCTCGCCCCAAAGTAGTTTCCTGCCAGTTGTTAGGGCGGAACCTCTTCTCCTGATAATGTTGAGGTGGGTTAAAACGGGGTGACTCTTTCCTCTTTTGCCCCTGTATGCCTAACTGTCGTTCCATGTCATGCATCACCCTTTCTGATGAGGCAACGTTGGCGTGTTACGGTAAGGCGTGAACTCGCGATGACATGCGATCTGAATCATGCGATTCGATCCATCCGAAGCAGTCCATCCTTATTCGGTGGCTACCAGCGGTCTGGCAAACGAGATAGTTCGGTGAACTTTGCGAGTAAGCGAGCACGCTAGTTTCTCCTTGGCGAGTTCATGAATTCTTTTTCTTTTATGAGAGAAATTGGGTAAAATCGATCCCTTAGCATAATCTGAGGCGGTTCGGTCGAAACCAGTTCGACCCTTATTTCCTTCAATGGCCACCACAAATCGGCCTCTTGCTTGGTGGTAGCGGCAAAGTCCACCCTTAACTCCTCAGGACAGTGTGTGGTGTCGAAAATCTTCTCAATCTCCCTAACCCAATCTTCAAAGACTTTGGGGTCAGCTACCCCGGTGTAAGTGGGCGGGTTGAAGCTATTGAACCTTTGGAGGAGAGTGGAGGGATCATTTTCCCTTTCTCCTCGTCGATCCACCACCCTCTTCAGTAGATCCTCGTGCTTGTTAAGCATCTCGATCATCGGCAGGCTAGCAAGGTCATTCCCTGGTGTTGTGGTACTCGGCCCGGATATCAAGTGAGGAAAGCGCGATTCGATCGCGGTTTGAAGTATTTGTTAATTTGCGACTTGCGGGCGCTCGATTACTGGTTGGGTTGAGAACCGTCACGCATCACGTCAAAGGGTCGATTTAGACTACTTAAGAGTTTTCCAATCCATTGTCTCAACATCATACTAGAGGTAGCTACTTGGTCCGGTCTTCTCATAGGGTGCTAAACAATACGATATTGTAATTCTATTTCACCAAGTAATTTCTTATGTCATCAACTTATTTCATGAATTTTCATCACATACTGAAAGGCCACATATATACCAGTATCACAAAACAAAACTTCTATGCACACCAATGTAATCATATGTACAACTTTCCCCATCGGGGCAAATACCCAAAAGAAACAATATACCAATATCCAGGTTATATCACAGTTCAACAAAAATACAAACGTAACAGCTATACACTCCTACTCAACACATCGTGGCCATCCCACTCAAATGATCCTCCTGCATCGAGGGTTCTTCCTCGCTGAAATTGGAGTCCACTCGGGATCACTCGTCTCATTCCCCGAGCCCTCCTTGGGGTCTTCTCCTGTCCCCCAGTCCACCTCATCCTCCTCCTCGGGCGGGATCTCATGCTCGGGCTCGACGGCGGGTGCAGCCGTGACCCTAGAGGTCACCTCAGGCTCGGAATCCTGGGCGCCGTCCTCTGTGGAATCCTCCTCCGGATCTTCTTCAGGGTCATCCTCATGATCCTCAGCTGGTGCGGGAGCTGGGTTCACTTGAACCCTCTCTACTCGGCGCATCCCAATCCGGGCGATCCTAGAAAAGATCCCCGGGATTCGGTGCTCCGGCTCTACCCGGTACCTCTGACACCAACAGCACGGGTGTGGGTACCCCTCCTCCGGAAGCAGGGGTGGCAACAACGACGGCACAGTATGGCCCCACCAGGGATCGTCTCGTAAGGTGAGTAGAAAAGCGTTGGCCTGAGCTTCCTCGTTGCCACGCAAGCAAGAGTTCGGGACATCCTTGGTGTATCGGTCGATCTCATCGTAGAAATTCAACATGTGGGTTCCTAAGTACCAACCAGGAGGAATGGGTGTGTAGCGGTGAAAGCACGGCGTGGGAGTCTT
Source organism: Portulaca oleracea (assembly GCA_029582165.1). NCBI lineage: Eukaryota > Viridiplantae > Streptophyta > Magnoliopsida > Caryophyllales > Portulacaceae > Portulaca > Portulaca oleracea. The sequence continues at coordinate 36,663,688 of CM055869.1, read as the reverse complement.
TGGTGACGATCATGCGTTGTGCCATCCTACAAGGTCGAGCATTACACATAAAATCGATGGTATAATCAAAAATATTTAGGAAAGCATGAAACCATTTCCCCATCCTCGCTCATCACTCGAACTTAGCCTAGGGTCCATCTAAACTGAAGGACTGCGAGGAGCTACTAGGTCGCAACCGAGCTCGATACCATTCATAACGCCCCAGAAATTCAATTATAAAAAGTCACAGTCAAACTAACATTAACAGACAAAACTTAGCGGAAGACTTCAAATTTAGTTTGGGCGTCACTGCCGTATCCCCGAAGGAATACAAGGCGAGAAAGGAAAACACAACTGTCTGCTAACGGTAACTACTAACAACTCAAAACAAAACTTCAAGATTTCATGACGAAAACAATATAAAAAGATTCAAGGACTTCTAGACTCGTCGTCCTCACTTCTAATTCCCATCCCCAGCATTTAGATCTTCACCTGAAAACAAAACATTTCAAAAATGAAGGGGAAATCTCAATAATGTCTACCCTAACGTTTAAAACAATTTAAGTTCATTTCAATTCATTTTGGGGAGAGGGATCGAATCAAACGTTTTACAAACCTTTAATCCCATACTGTTTCCTCAACCCATCCAATCCATATTTTAATTTGCGGGCGGGATACCAAATCCCTTAAAGTAACATCGCCTACCAAAGGCATCAAGAACATCGCCTACCAAAGGCATAAATAATATCGCCCACTAAAGGCATCAAAACATCGCCTACCAAAGGCATCAAGAACATCGCCCACCAAAGGCATAAATAATATCGCCTACCAAAGGCATCAAAATACTATCCTATATCAGGGAAGGAAGCCCTGATCTCCTGGTCCATAACCCTGCAGGTTGTTACACCTGCACGACAGGTTATCCCCCGAAACCCGCTTAACGTTTCCACTTGAATTATTAGTATCTTATTCAAACTCAGCTCACAACTCTCAAGTCAAACCCAACCCAGGTTATCAAAACCAATAATAAAACCACTAATAAAAGACCATCCAATTTCTCAACTCAATAAAATCAAAGCACAAACAAGTACAAACGGTTATGCAACACAGATGGTCATATTTCCACAAAAGTCCCCTTTCGGGATGCAATTGTCAAAACAGATTAGAAAACATTAAAACACATTTAAAGAGCATCCCGGTGGGGATTAGAGCATAGACACTACCTGAATAATGTCACAGTACAGCAATAAGGAGAACACACTTGAGCTCACTATCGTCACGCACTAACTCGGGCCTAGAATAAGAATAATTATCTAATCAAAACGCGTTCTAACGAAGTTAGTATTAACTATCAACTACCTAACCCATCCCCTAGGAACACTTAGGTTCCTATCATTTATGATTTACAGAGGTAAGCCTCTTCTTCAACTCCTGGAATGCTTACTCACATTTTTCCGACCATGCGAACTTCATTGACTTCCGAGTCAAATTGGTCAACGGGGTGGCGATATTCGAGAAATCTTGCACGAACTTCCTATAATACCCTGCCAAGCCCAGAAAACTCCTAACCTCCGTGGCATTCTTCGGTGTCGGCCACTTGGTGATGGCCTCCACCTTTTGGGGGTCTACTGCTACTCCTTCCTTGGACAGCACATGTCCTAAGAACGCTACTTGTTCCAACCAAAACTCACACTTCTTAAGCTTCGCATAAAGCTCGTTGCTCCGTAAAGTCATCAATACTTCTCTCAGATGATTCGCATGCTCCTCTCGTGTTCTTGAATATACCAATATGTCGTCGATGAACACCACTACAAACTTATCCAGGAACGGCTTGAACACTCTGTTCATTAAATCCATGAAGGCGGCTGGGGCATTTGTAAGCCCAAAAGGCATTACCACGAACTCATAATGGCCATACCGAGTTCGGAATGCGGTTTTAGAGATATCTTCTTCGCGAATTCTTAACTGGTGATAATCCCTACTTTCAATTTGTATTCTGGTGGTCCAAAAAAAAAAAATTGTATTGTAGTGGTACCAAATCCATCACCACGTTCTTTTTATTTTTTTCATGCCTACCCCATATTGTTTTTGTTTTTTTGGTTCCTGCACTCAGATAGGTAATGATGTGCAGTTTCGAAAATATTTTTTAAATTATTTTTTTGAGATTCCGAGCAATTATTATGATTTTCTTAAAATGATTAAAATTGAAAAAATCATAAAAAATGGGGAGAAATGCTGTAAATTCATTAAAAATCCTGGTAAAGTGTTATACAAAGTTTTGAATCAAATGCAACACAAAATCTATGATATTTAGGGTATACTCTCGATTTTGTCCTACTACAATACAATTTTATTTTTTTTTGGACCACCAGAATACAAATTGAAAGTAGGGATTATTGTCATACAATTTGCAAAAGTAGGGATTATTAGAATGCAATTTCCCTATATATATATATATATATATATATATATATATATATATATATATAGATTTATGTATATATATAGATTTATGTATATATATATAATGGTATGTTTTCTGTCAAGCTCTGCTATGATTGGTTGCTGCCTAATGCAGTCAAATGGCCATGGGTTCGAATTATTTGGAATGGTATTTCCCCCCTCGACATGTGTTTACTGCTTGGACTGTTGCTCACAAAAAATTGCATGTGGCTACTCGTCTTGCTGCTCATGGAAGTGCTATTGATACTGGCTGTTGTCTTTGTGGTAATGGGGATGAATCAATTGATCATCTTCTGGTTAGTTGCCCCTTTACTCAGAAAATTCTTGATCATTTCTGTGATAAGCTTGGTATCAGGAAGGGTTATAACTCTTTAGCCCACTGGATGTCAAATTGGAAGAACTTAAAGAGACCTAAATTCATCAAGTTGATTGTTGCTGTTGTTCTCACATCTACTATAGCTGTTGTTTGGGAGAATAGGAACTACAAGAGGTTCCCTATGGGTAAAAAGACAATGAATGAAGAAGAGGCCATAAAGAATATTCAATATACTCTTATACATAGATTTTTGTTCCTTGCTAAAAAATCTCCTAGATACAATAAGTGTATAGATTTATTCTTGCATTAGGCTCTTTACTTGGTTCTGTTTCTTTCCGTTGGGTCTCTCAATTTGGGAGTGCCTTTTTGGTAATGAAGAGTTAATTTATGCCAAAATAAATATATATATTATGAGGTACTCCATTCCTCTCTAATGCTAAAAAAAAACAGCAAAGTAAAATGGATTGGAGTTAAGGGGAGATGACTTTAGCAAGCTCTTTTTTGCAAAAATGAGACGCAAAAAGGCTCAGAGCTATGTCTATACAATTGAAGATCAGAATGGTGAACAGGTCCAGGGGTTCCCAGAAGTCACACATATTCTAACAAACTTCTATAGAGGGATTCTCGGTACTCCAAGAGGTCCAAGAGAGCATGCGGCTTTGCATATTTTTCAGAAAGGACCAACTCTCACAATTAATGAGCAAATCCAAATCAGCCGAGACGTGACCAAGGAGGAGGTGAAAAATGCAATGTTTTCAATCCAATGGAAAAAGCTCCCGGCCTAGATGGTTTCAATAGTGAGTTCTATAAAGCCAGCTGGAAGGACCTTGAAGAGATCATTTTTGAAGCTGCAAAGGAATTCTTTCACAAGGGTACTCTTCTATCGGAGCTAAATGCAACACACCTGTATCTCATCCCTAAGGAAGGCCACAAAATTTCGTCCGATCTCTTGTTACAACACCATCTACAAGTGCTTCATGAAAATTCTAGCGGCAAAGATCAAGGAGATACTTCCGTCAATTGTTGATCTTAGCAAAAGGGCGTTCGTTCTAGGTAGGGAGCTTCTTCACAACATCCTTCTCTCCCAAGACATCGCCCGGGGTTATGATCGCACAACTATTACCCCCCATTGCATGATGAAGATCGATTTGAAAAAAGCCTTCGATTCAGTGCGGTGGGAATATATTCAGGAAGCTCTCACAACTTCAAATTTCCCCAATGGATGATCAAAGCAATTATGGCATGCATCACAACTCCAAGCTTCAGGGTCCAGGTCAATGGCTTAACCTCTGAAAGTTTTGCAGGAGCACGGGCTCTTCGCTAAAGCGATCCAGTGTCCCCTCTCCTCTTTGTTCTCACTATGGAGTACTTGTCCTACTATTTGACTCATTTCACGGAGAGAACAAGGTATAAATACCATCCAAGCTGTCGTAAGCTGAAACTTACCCATCTCATCTTTGCGGATGACTTGATCATGTTCACCTCAACAATCTCAGGTTCTGTTCGCTACCTTATGGAAACCTTCCACCACTTCTCCAAAGTGGCAGGTTTGGAGACAAATATAGAGAAATCAGAAATGGTGTTTGGTGTAACATCTCAAGACACCATTCATGATTTTCTCCATGAGACGGGTTTTACTCATGGTCAGTTACCTCTTAAATACATTGGAGTCCCTATATCGTCCATAAAAATCCTGGCGAGACATAGGATTTGGTCTTCAAGGCAAATCTCATATGCGGGAAGAGTTGTCTTGATCAACTCGGTCTCAATGGGTCTCTTTGGTTTTTGGGAAAGAATATTCACCCTCTGCAACGTGGTTTGTTAGACCTCGATTTTTATCATTCTTCTTAGGGAGCGAGGGGCCTTGGTCATATAAACTAGGTCAAAGGTCAGGATGAGATCGCCAAGGTAAGGAAATCGGTTTGAAGGGGTCACAAAGCGAGAAACAAAGCTAAGGTCGGTCAAGGAAAGGAAATTGGCTTCGGAAGCTTTTCAGGATGCAAACGGGGATGAGGAAATGGATTTTGCAACAAGAGAATAATAAGGAGGGAGAATAAAGCGACAATTCTGTTAGTAAATACCCACCGAGCTTCCTCTTTTGAGGATAGTCCGGATTAACTACCTCAAAGTCAACCATGGACCCAGAGGGTAAATGAAACGGAATTCCCTAGTTAACCTCGTTCCACTTTCGTGGGTGAGCATTAACTATCCCGGCTCCAACCTTCCACAACAAGCGTTGGATGATATTCGCGTGCTTTTGGACTCGAATACATCCCACTTGAGGGAAGAATAGGAGTGGAAAATTGATTTCCTAACTAATTACTCACTAATATTGCTAACCCAAACCTAATCACCAATTCACACCTTTAATTACCCCCTAACCCATAGGGTTTCTAGCAACTAATCATGAAACTAACTAAGCTAACTGTTGGGAATGTCCCGATAATGTTCGATATACACGGAGATTAAACCAAAGTAATATAGTAATTATATGTCTTGCTAGAGACCTCTATAATTAGTAATTAAATACGTTTAATTACAACTATATTATTTGGTCCTACTGGATCACACAAGTCAGTGCCCTGGAACAATGTATGTAACCTAAATGATATTGTATCACGTTTAGAAAAGTTGGAAATTGATTTCTGTGAGAAATCAGCCCAACATGGACCGAATTGGGTTCAACACGGTCCGTGTTGAGACACCACGGGCCGTGGTGTCCATGGGCCGAATAATTGAACCTTCTGGAGTCCAACACGGACCGTGTTGATTCAACACGGACTGTGTTGGGCCCAGAAAGGCGCCGTTGTTTTAATTCGGCCATTTAGGGTTTTTGAACCATTTCCTTAGGTTTTCTAAACACTATATAAAAAGGTCTCTGGGAGAGAATATTCCACACCAACTGCCTAAGACTCTTAGAGAGATACCAGGGTGATTTCCTGAGTTCCTCTCTATTTTAGTTTGCAGTTCTAGTTTCAGGAAACATTATCTGTTTCCCGAAACAATCTCACATACATCTTAGATTGAGATTCGTCTCGATCGGGTCGATCTAGCAATCGGGTTCGAGTCTTTGCGTGGACTTTTCGATGAGGTTTTATTGGAATCTGGAAGGTCAATATCTTCTTCAGCAGGAATTAGCGATCAGGTATAATTACTAAAGCCTCTGCAGTTGTGTTGATTAATTGTTTATAACTGTTATAACATTCCGCCTATTAATCTGTATCTGTTTAGAAGATAGATAACCTAAAACCTAACAGTGGTATCAGAGCCACCAATTGCATGCTAAAGTATTGTACTTGTATTCATAATTAATTTTGTCAATAGTTTAATTATATTATGAATATGCTAGAATAGATTTATGCCTAAAATTTTGAATCTTTATGAAAGTTTTAAACTTTAATGTTCATGATAATAAATCAGAGATTTTATTGTAAAATTTCATGCTTTGTTATTATTTGTTTCTTATTGCCTTTAATTAATCGATTTTATGTTTGTTTAATTGTTAAATATAGCATGAACTCGATTTAATTTTGAATGTTTTAGAAACAATCATGTTTAATATTGTTAAACAGTAGGCAATACATGAAATAGGTCTAAATTCGCAAAATAGGGTTTTGTAGAATTAATTTTCTGATTTAGTTTATTTACGGTAAATATGAAAAATAAAAATAAAATATCAAATGAACTCGAAAATTTCTGAAATTTTTACTGGAGGTGTCTTGAAGTGTTCTGAACTTTCCATAATTTTTGTAGATTTTTCCTAATTAAAATGGATTTTTAATTGAGTTTTCAGATCTGAAGTGAATTAAAATTTGTTTAGTTCTCTGAATTTTATAAATTTGTAGAAATTTGTAAGACTTCTAAAACTTTTATAGTAGGTTACTGGGTAACCATACTTTTAGGGAAAAAGTTTTTCGTTAATTTATCCGGTCAAATTATATTTCTTAATTTAGATTTTCAGATCTCAGAGAAATAAATTTGTTGCTTCTCTGAATTTTGTATATTTATATAAATTTGCAAATTTTCTGAAAAGTTTACAGTAGGTTACTGGATAACTATTCTGTTGTGGATAAATTTATCGTGAGTTTTCGAAATCGTTTACTAATTTTCCTTTAATTTTCAGATTAACAGAAAAGTATAATTGTTTACTTTTCTGAATTTTATTCTAATTTTCGAAATTTGATAAAAATCTGAAATTTTTACTGTAGCATATTGGATGAACCTACTGCATGGGAAAGTTATAAAATTTGATTTTTAAACTTATCGGTCTATTATTATTTATTTTCCTCTTAAACGGAGAATTAAAAAGTTTAATTCCCTAAATTTTTACAATCTTTTAGAAATTGTTAAAATTTTGGAAAATATTCATATTGGGTTATTAGATAACACTATGATATGAAATCTTATTAAATTCGATAAGTTGTGATATTTTTATTTAAGTTTTTCATTCACGAAATTAACTGAAACTGGGAAGCAACACGGACCGTGTTGCCAGCAGTTTTGGTGAATTCGTGTATTTTAGGGTTTGTAATTAATTTTGGAAATTAATTATTATTAAATCCTATTACTACTAAATCAGATAATGGGCATAAAATCTATTATTTTGTAAAGTTTAGGAAACTTACAATATCTTTGAAAGATATATAGTATCTTTTAGACTCCTTAATTTTAGGAAAGTCAAGTATTTCATATGTATAGGTAAAAAATCCTAAATTTGTTTAGGTATCTAAGATAAAATTTGGATTTTATTTATTTTATTAATCATGCAAACCTTTAGGAAATTTTATTTAGTATTTATTTCCTTATGTGTTACATTGCAATTATATATATGCCTTTATAATTTGTTATTTAAGCATGTATCATATTTGATATAATTATTGCAATATTACATGTTTGCATGTGCTTCTAGTATGGCCATAGATAGTCGGTTTTACCGGTTTGCGTACCGGGTTGGGTGAAATACGGTCTGCGTACCGTCTTTGAATTAAATTTTAAATTAAAATTTCAGTTAAGTTTATTTTAATTCATGTAAGGACTCAATTGTGAGGTCCAATTTTGTAAAGTTGTTGTAATTGGAGGCATCAAGTTGAGTGGGAGCACAACAGCAATGGAGGTGGTGATTCGAGTGGGAGCCCATCCAAGGAAGTTGCAAAATCCAAGAAGAGTTTCTTGAAGACTGTCAAGGCTTAGTTAAAATAAGTTTGATTAAGTCTAGGTGGCCATACTAGGGGTTTTATTTATGCTTTAAATTTGTTATTGCATGTTTTATTATGCCTTTTATGCTTTTCGAAAGAGTTCACCTAGAATTGCATGCTTAGGATAATAAAACCTACTCTCAAAATTGAATTATTGCTCAACCTATCGAAACACCACTTATATGGATAAATAAAGAAAGCCAAAGCGAATTATTTATCCATCATTAATAAGTAGGGTGGGAGTTAGGTCAATTCAAATTGGCTATCAAAATAGTTTTGGGCCAAGAGCAGAGGAAGAGAAATATTGTATTCGATACAAATTTCTTGCCAAGAGTCATTTTGAATGATCGATCATAAGATGATCCACCAAAGATAACATGGGATCGAGTTTTGTTGGGCCAAAGTCCACTTGAGCCTATGAGTCTTGTGGGTCTTGGTAAATTAAAACACTAAATGAGAGTTGATAAAGTGTTTTGATTTGAAATTAAAATTAGTTTAAGTTCTTTTGATGAATAATAACTAAAATGAACCATTTTTGTCTGGTAGAATTATTTAATGTTTTTTCACTCAAACATCCACCACTAATAAAATATTGTTTTCTCCTTGAGAAAGAGAAAAACAATTACACCAATTCCTTAATTGGCATCGGTATCTCAAGGTTGTCTTGGAGGTGAATTAAAAGAAACATGTCTTTGATATAACATTGAGCTAGGCATCAATACTAAGATGTCAATCAAGCCAAATGAATACATGTAATGTCATAGTATTCATACAACTTTAACTTCAAAATGTTTGAGGATTAGAGGAATGATTTCAATATTACCAACTCAAAAACAAGTTTATCGAACTAGTTAGAGTTGACAAATATGAAACCAATAACCAGATAGTCTCGGTTAAGGTAGATAAAGGCCAATTGATGGCACTCATGTTCTGAAATAATTTGACTATTTTAAAACATGAGAAACCTCAGATCCCCTTTAGCCAAAAGGTTGGTGACCAAAGATAGTCTATTAGTGAAAGGGAAAATAAGATTTAAGAAATCTATCAAAGACAAGAAGTCAAAGGAAAGGTAAGGACAAACAGTTGTACATACCCAACCAATGACAGCAATCGTTAACAATCAGATCATGTATGACACTGGGAGCGTGAATAACTATAAGGAAGACTTGAGATATGATTTTAATTCTAGGCAAATGCGTATATGATACACACTACCCTTATTAAACCTACTTTGAGTATAAGATACCGGCTGTGAAACTCGCATTTATGCAAATGTGCAGTATCTACAACAAAGTAGATGTGCTTTAAAGGATGAGAGTCAGCCTACAAATAGGAACATGCAATTAGTTGTAGTTCCTTATGAAGAGAAATATATAGGTGATTCTATGTTCTCATTATAAGTAGAAATTTGATTTCTTACTCTCAATTAGAGAGAGAGAGGATCTCGGATAAACACACCCAACACATTGAAACCAAAAGGTTTAAAAGGAATAACTCATGTTCAAACATAAAACTTGTAACTATGTATTAAGTCATGCAAATCAGAGCGCATTCAGAAGCGTCACAGTAATAGACTTTTGAATGATAAGACTTTGAAACATGTGATGTCTGCAAAGCATGACTGTACCTTTTACAAGAAAAGGTGAACATGCCAACAAACACTCATGCATATGGATGTATGTAATCCAATTGAGCACAAGTACAAGGGATGGATTACTTCAAATCTTCAAAGATGAGTAAAATAACACATGGTGATTCATGTCTATGAGATTCATCTGAAGCTGGAATGTTAAAATAGTTTAAAGATTTCCAAAATAAAGTAGTTTTGACGAAACAATGAGAGCACCTAGATACGATCGAAACGATGCTAATGGTTGAGGCAAGAGTTTGAACAAATGACTCAAATGAAACACAATTCTGGTACTATAAGCTTAAGTCATACTAATCAGAAATGTATTCAGAAAACTGCATAGTGCAGGATTTTGGAAAACATAAACCTTGAAAAGTTCAATGTTTGTAAAGCATGCCTGATAGGTAAGATGACTAAAATCACCTCTTATTGGAATTGGTGAACAAGCTAATGACTTATTAGGATGCAAACATATTGATGTATGTGGGCCTATGAGCACTAGTGCTAGAAGAAGGTTTGTTGTACATTTCATCACTTTCAGTGACGATTTTTAGTAGATATGGGTATATCAACTTAATACGCCACAAGTCCAAATCATTCGAAATATTCAAAGATTTTCAAAGTGAAGTACAAAACCAACTTGGCAAGAAAATCAAAACTCTTCAATAAGGTTGAGGAGATGAGTATTTGAGCCATAATTTCACTGACCATTCCAGAGAATGTGAAATTGTTTCATAATTCTCTCCTCTAAGAATATGACATCTCAATGACGTATCTAAAAGAGAAATCACACCTTATTAGATATGGTGCGATCAATGATGGTTGAGTCAACATTGCCGATTACCTTTTGGGGATACACACAGTTAGCCATAGCTCTAATTACTGAATAAAGATTATCTGAAGCACTAGAGAAGACACCATATATGATATGAAGAAAGAGAGGTTCTTGAACCGTTTTCTGAAAGAAAGGAGTATCACTTCTACAAACTGTTGTAGAGGAAAGTGTTTGTGTCTCAAAATGCTTTCTTCTTAGAGAATATGTTATTCTCTAAAAGAAAGAGTGGGAGAGATTTTGAACTTACCGAAGTTCGAGAGACATAAAATACTATAATCATCACCTGAAACTCCGCTACTTGATCCTAGTTCAAATTTTCCTATTGGTTGGGAAATTAAGAACAAGGTTGAGGCAGTTGAAGTTCCTCAAAACATTGAGGAGGAGGTATCATGAACATTACTCCAAGCAAGGTTAGGTAAACAACTCCGTCAACCACAAAGATATCGATCTTCTATGGATGAGCGTGAGATGTTACTTTTAGAAAGTAATGACTCTACCTGCAACAAAGAAGCTTTAGCAAGTCAAGATTCCATAAGGTCTAAGATGGACTCCATGTACACAACCAAGTTTAGAACTCAGTTGATTTGTCTGAAGGTGTGAGCCATCAGGCATAGGAGGGTTTTAAGGCAAAACATGGGTTCATTAAGATAGACATAAAGACTTACTTCAAAATTAGATTTTGAAGAAAGGTGTGTACTTGACACAACTGAGTAGTCTTTTGTTGGAATACTTGTAAACTTCAAGAGACCATTTGTGGTCTTAAGAAAGCTTCTAGGAGTTGGAATCATTGACCTTCTTGACCAGGATATCAAAAAGGTTTGATATATTGGGATGTGCCAAAGATAATATTGTGTTTACAAGAAGTTCAGTGGGAGCAATGCGTTTTCTGATATTGTATGTGATTGACATACTGTCTACTGAGAAGAATATTCCAATGTTGCTTCTACTGAGGTTGACTTGGAAATGATTTTCAAAGTGAAGGATTGGTAGGGCTAAGAATTTTCTTAGAGACAAGATATATAATGATAGATTGAAGATTTTGATTGTTTGAATCAAAGTTAACTGGGTGTTGAATAGTTCAACTCACTTCGAGAATGGATTAATTTCCATAAATCATGGCATATCCTTACGGAATTTGATTGTCTCAAAACAATCAGAAGTTCTAAGAAGGATTAGACATATAACTCATGCTTCAAGCGTGAGATTAAGTATGCCATGAGATGTTCAAAGTCCAACATAACATATACATTGTATAATAAGAAAAACTAAGGATGTGTCCTAAGTCTAAAGTGGTTGATAAAAGCTAAGTGTGAAGAGTTGCATTGATGCTACACTCATGCAGAGATATATGATTATCTGAAAGGTCAGAGAAAATTATACGATCTGTTTTGAGTGGTATTGAGGTGAACTGGAAGAAGTTCCTAACATGACATGCGGTTAACTCTACAAATAAGACAAGTATGACACGACTTTAGAAGTTGTGGCAGAAACTATTAGGATTACGAAGTTCGTTTTTAGAACTGGATGATGTTTCTAGCCTTGCGAGAGAAATGAAGCCTTGTTGATAGGAGCCATCACTCAAGCAAAGGAACGGAAGCTCACTATGAATCCAAACATGTGTTCCGGAAATATCTTCCTGTATGAAAGGTCATTAGTGAGATGGTATATGTGCGAGGTTCATTGCAAATATTATGTACTAAACCCCTGTTGTAGTTATAGCATGATAGTCATGCATGGGAAATAGGTATTAAACACATTCCGGAATATTAACAAGTCAAAGTTACATGAATTGTTCATGAATTATGACCTTGTTGATTCATCATTAAGAATAAGATTCCAAAATTTACATCAATTGTGGTTTAGAATTATGTAAATGTCCAAAAAGGTTAGCGCATTCAAAATGGGAAATTGGATGAGGTCCGATTTCTGAAACCCCATTAGTGAACTTGATAACGCTAGTCTTGGTCGACAGTCGACCTGGTTCCTAATTGTATTATCACGTAGGAACAGTGATAATATCAACACAATTAGCATGTAGGATTGAGGTGATGATCAAGTTTCGTGATCATAGTGATGTGATGACATCATAAATCAATCACATGGGTATTGTTGAGAACAACTACCGAACTGACCCGCAGTGGGAGCTCTTTAAGTTAGGAATGTCATAAGAGCTCTCACTACTCAAAATTCCTAAATCCTGAGTTCAATACATAGACTACATGGTCTGCTGTGACTTTGGAGCGCGTCAAACGCCTTTCGTAACAGTAGGCTATAAAGGCGGTGTCTGGGTTACAGTTGGATCATGTGAGAATGTGTGTCTGAACAAGATGGCATTGTCCTCCCTATTAGCGGCAGTTGTCTCGTTGGCCACTCGGTGAGATTGGACTGAAAATGCTTGGCCGAGCTCAGTTGAATCAATAGTTGATCGTTTGTTTTTTCAAAGTCTAAACTCGGATATCGAGGAACGTTTCGGACCTTACATAAGGATGACATCAGCTTACCTTATCCGAACATGAGACAATAAGTGACAAGAGAATTCAAGGAATCGAACACTAGTGGAACAAGTGGGAGATTGTTGGGTATGTCCCGACAATGTTCGATATACACGGAGATTAAACCAAAGTAATATGGTAATTATATGTCTTGCTAGAGACCTCTATAATTAGTAATTAAATATATTTAATTACAACTATATTATTTGGTCCTACTGGGTCACACAAGTCAGTGCCCTGGAACAATGTATGTAACCTAAATGATATTGTATCACGTTTAGAAAAGTTGGAAATTGATTTATGTGAGAAATCAGCCCAACACGGACCGAATTTGGTTCAACACGGGTCGTGTTGACCCAAAACGGTCCGTGTTGAGACACCACGGGCCGTGGTGTCCATGGGCCGAATAATTGAACCTTCTGGAGTCCAACACGAACCGTGTTGGGCCCAGAAAGGCGTTGTTGTTTTAATTCGGTCCTTTAGGGTTTTTGAACCCTTTCCTTAGGTTTTCTAAACACTATATAAAGGGGTCTCTGGGAGGGATTATTCCACACCAACTGCCTAAGACTCTTAGAAAGATACCAGGGTGATTTCCTGAGTTCCTCTCTCTTTTAGTTTGCAGTTTTAGTTTCAGGAAACATTATCTGTTTCCCGAAACAATCTCACATACATCTTAGATTCAGATTCGTCTCGATCGGGTCGATCTAGCAATCGGGTTCCCGAAGTGCTGCGTGGACTTTTCAGTAGAGTGTTTCAGCGTTGGAATCTGGAAGGTCAACATCTTCTTCAGCAGGAATTAGCGATGAATTATAATTACTAAAGCCTCTGCAGTTGTGTTGATTAATTGTTTATAACTGTTATAATATTCCGCCAATTAATATGTATCTGTTTAGGAAATAGATAACCTAAAACCTAACACTAACAACATCCAAACTAACCCTAAACATGATTTCTAACATCAACAATCATAAACAAGCAAAATAACCAAAGATAGCAAGAAAAGCAATTAAAGAAGCAAGAAAGTAATTAGCAAAGCAATTAATGAAAAAGTTAAGGGAAGAGAATACTTATCAAATGCTGGAAATGAACAAGGAAAAGCAATAAAAAGGATGATCCAACAATCTCTCAATTATTTGAATCCCCAAATCTTCAACAACACCACAAACCCTAGAATAATCCAAGCTAATCTCTCACTAATCTCTCTCCAATACAAAGCTGAATGTAAAAGTCTAAGTCCTAAAAGCTAACCTAAGATTCTCCCCAAGAAAATCGTTAAATAGAGTATTTATACAAGGAAAAACAGTTGGGCAAAACGCTGCCGTTTCAAGCCGAAAATACGCGCAGAAAATAGCGGGTCCCGGGCGCGACCCTCCGCGTAGCAGGCGCGACCTAGCAAAACTTCCCAGGCGATTTTTCTCCTCGTAAGACCGCCGGTGTTGTCCGGGAAACCGCGGCTATTGTCATCTTCTGTCCAGCCAAGGGTGGCGGGTGTCACCAATGGGGTAGCGGGCGCTACCAACCTGTTTTCCCCCCTTTTGCTTCCTTCTTTCCAAGGCATGTAGCACCCCTACAAGGGTCGTAGCGGGTGTTACCTCAATGATTTGCACTAAACTTGGGAAAAGGGGTGCTGGGTCAACTCCGCTTCGGCTCTCGGTCGGGTTCGGCTCGGGAAATCATTAAAAAGACTCAAAAATGGCCTGTTTTGCCTCGTTTTATTGTGAAACGTCAAAACCTACAAAATAACCAAAAACACAATAAAAGGCACGAAAATAGACCGGAAACGAGTCAAAAGACCAAGATAAAAGGCTATATTTAGGCCCAAAAATGGGACTAAACACTCCCCCCACACTTGAACTTTTGCTCGTCCCGAGCAAAACAAAACAAAAAACAAAACAAAAACTAAACACCAACTGCTCTGTCGTGGGAGGAAACGAGTGCATTTAGCATATGCACCAAGCCCTTTAAACCCCTTGGCAGCCCAGGTGGACGAGATGGACTCGTGAGGGTTTGTAGCTGCTCTACCCACAAAAACCAAAGAAAAAGGAGAGAGGGAAAAGTGAAAAACAAAACAAAGGAACGTAAAAAAAAAAAAAGAAAAACAGCTTGCTGCAAAGAATCATGCTATCGCAATCAAGAAAATGATACTAATCAGCTAAACGGAACCGTTGTGAGCACTACCAAAACACCCAAATCAAGCAATTTCCAATCTTAGAGATTTTCGACTCCCAACATCTCATGCAAAGCTAAATCCCATGTGCATAAGTGCTTAGTGGGTTCTAGATGATTCCGATCGATCCCCAAGAAAAACTCTCATCAGAGCTCGAATCAAAGCGAAAAGGATTTAATTTAGCAATGTCTTTCCCTTGTTTATGTCGCCCTTGGCTTGGTGAGGGCCGTAGGAAACGCAAGATGAGACTTTTAGTAGCAATTAATCTTCATTTGATGTTGGGTTTCCAACATTTTCGATTTAGCTTAATAATAATGGTCAGCGTTAGCTTTTCGGGAATTGAACGGCCCATAACGGGGTTTACCCTCCCAACAAAGGCTTTTCCGTACGCCTCATCATTACGAACAATGGAGGTTTAAGGGGTAATAGCGCCATACCGCTAATACCAGTCCCATGTAGGTAGACTAACTTTATGGTGGTTTATTCCAGATTCGACCGACATAACCAATTAATTCATTTTAATTAGGTTTCACTTTTTCAACAAGCTCGGATGTGGCCAACTAGAGACTCATAGTTACAACCAGAACGTGTAATAAAACCCGGGATCTCGCTAGACACTCAATGAAGGGAATCAAGATATATGAGTCATGACAACGCCCAAGCTAGGGTCGAAAATGCTCAAACCGGTTTCTTTCAAGAAGATTAAGAAAGTCTTCCTAACATTGACATCAATATCCAAGAAAAGAAGCGAAAACAAAAGCAAAACGAAAACTATTACGGTTTTTCACTCCCTTTTTTCTCCTTTTTCACACAAAGTTTTTTCAAATTTTAGGTAAAAACTAAGAAAATTGAAAACAAAAAGCTAGGTGATCTACCTTTGAAACATAATATCTCCCCCCCTCCTCCACTTAAAACTTAACTATGTCCTCATTGTGGGAATGTGTCACAAGAAAAGGGTAGAGAAACTACAAAAAGAAACAAACAAAAACAACTAGCACATAATAGCGGTGACGACCGAGCCCACACGGCTCCAACAACAAAATAATCCCAACACAGACACGCAAAAGGGTTCACCACCCAAAAGAAAAAATCAAGCATGCAACAAGGATCAAGATATACACACATCAAAGAGAGTGGAAAGAGGTTACCTCGAGGTCTTCAATTAAAGAACAAAACCAATCCACGATCAAGGAAAATATCACACCTGGGTTAGGAATAAACAAGAAAACGTAATAAGTGTGAATAATTGCATGCATAAAAGAAAAAGAACAAAAAACAGAAATATAAACAACATACTAGCTAACTAATAAAAGAAAAGACAAACTATTTACAAAATTTACATTAACACTAGCTAACCCCAACCCCGAATCTCACTAGTTAGGGGTGGGAATTGAGGGTGAAACATCTCTCATGACTGGACTTACCAATGATGAAACAATGAAAGTGAAACAACCAAACCATGGGGACAACGAATTCAACCAAACTAGGCTACACGACACACTTCCCCACTTTTCCTAGAAAGCACCCCCCACACTTATCTAACTCTAACAGCGTAAATAAAATCAATATAGAGAGTAAAGTGGGAGCGGGGATACTTACAGATTATTGCTCGGATCCTCCCGGGGGAGGATATGGGTGATAGGGAAAGTAGGTTGGATAGTGGCGGTTTCTGTACTCTGGTGGTGCCGGGGGATTGTTCGAAATGGAGTAGTGGTAATACCCCCAGCCACGCCAGTACTGGTTTTGCTGTTGAAAGTTCTCCTCGAGCCTCTGAAGAGTGGACTGCTAGGCACGTAGTAGATCTTGTTGGGTCTCCAAAAAGTTGTGCTGACCCTGGAGCAAAGCCCGTTGTTCTCGAAGGTCAACTCTCATGTGTTCAAATTGAGAGTTGAGATGCTCACGTGAAGCTTCCTATTGATGACTTCCACATCCACTAGCTTCACTACGACCGGGATACTCCTCCTCCTCCTCTTCCTCCTCCTCTTCTTCCTTTCCTTCTTCTTCTTCTTCTTCTTCTTCTTCTTCTTCTTCATTGCCCTCTTCTTCCTCCTCACTATCATACACATCCATACCACCCACCTTGCGGTCACTACGAACCTGACCACAAGACCAGTTATGCTAATTACTCACTAATATTGCTAACCCAAACCTAATCACCCATTCACACCCTTAATTACCCCCTAATCCATAGGGTTTCTAGTTACTAATCATGAAACTAACTAAGCTAACAACATCCAAACTAACCCTAAACATGATTTCTAACATCAAAAATCATAAACAAGCAAAATAATCAAAGATAGCAAGCAAATCAATTAAAGAAGCAAGAAAGTAATTAGCAAAGCAATTAATGAAAAAGTTAAGGGAAGAGAATACTTATCAAATGCTGGAAATGAACAAGGAAAAGCAATAAAAAGGATGATCCAACAATCTCTCAATTGTTTGAATCCCCAAATCTTCAACAACATCACAAACCCTAGAATAATCCAAGTTAATCTCTCACTAATCTCTCTCTAATACAAAGCTGAATTAAAAGTCTAAGTCCTAAAAGCTAACCTAAGATTCTCCCTAAGAAAATCGTTAAATAGAGTATTTATACAAGGAGAAACAGTTGAGCAAAACGCTGCCGTTTCAAGCCGAAAATACGCGCAGAAAATAGGGGGTCGCAGGCGCGAACCTCCGCGTAGCAGGCGCTACCTAGCGAAACTTCCCAGGCGATTTTTCTCCTCGTAAGACCGTAGGTGTTGTCCGGGAGACCGCGGCTGTTGTCTTCTTCTGTCCAGCCAAGGGTAGTGGGTGTCACCAATGGGGTAGCGGGCGCTACCAACCTGTTTTCCCCCCTTTTGCTTCCTTCTTTCCAAGGCATGTAGCGCCCTCTACAAGGGTCGTAGTGGGTGTTACCTCAATGATTTGCACTAAACTTGAGAAAAGGGGTCCCGGGTCAACTCCGCTTCAGCTCTCGGTCGGGCTCGGCTCGGGAAATCGTTCAAAAGACTAAAAAATGGCCTGTTTTGCCTCGTTTTATTGTGAAACGTCAAAACCTACAAATTAACCAAAAACACAATAAAAGGCACGAAAATAGACCGGAAACGAGTCAAAATACCAAGATAAAAGGCGATATTTAGGCCCAAAAATGGGACTAAACACTCCCCCCACACTTGAACTTTTGCTCGTCCCGAGCAAAACAAAACAAAAACTAAACACCAAATGCTCTGTCGTGGGAGGAAACGAGTGCATTTAGCATATGCACCAAGCCCTTTAAACCCCTTGGCAGCCCAGGTGGACGAGATGGACTCGTGAGGGTTTGTAGCGGCTCTACCCACAAAAACCAAAGAAAAAGGAGAGAGGGAAAAGTGAAAAACAAAACAAAGGAACGTAAAAAAAAAAAAAAGAAAAACAGCTTGCTGCAAAGAATCATGCTATCGCAATCAAGAAAATGATACTAATCAGCTAAACGGAACCGTTGTGAGCACTACCAAAACACCCAAATCAAGCAATTGCCAATCTTAGAGATTTTCGACTCCCAACATCTCATGCAAAGCTAAATCCCATGTGCATAAGTGCTTAGTGGGTTCTAGATGATTCCGATCGATCCCCAAGAAAAACTCTCATCAGAGCTCGAATCAAAGCGAAAAGGATTTAATTTAGCAATGTCTTTCCCTTGTTTATGTCGCCCTTGGCTTGGTGAGGGCCGTAGGAAACGCAAGATGAGACTTTTAGTAGCAATTAATCTTCATTTGATGTTGGGTTTCCAACATTTTCGATTTAGCTTAATAATAATGGTCAGCGTTAGCTTTTCGGGAATTGAACGGCCCATAACGGGGTTTACCCTCCCAACAAAGGCTTTTCCGTACGCCTCATCATTACGAACAATGGAGGTTTAAGGGGTAATAGCGCCATACCGCTAATACCAGTCCCATGTAGGTAGACTAACTTTATGGTGGTTTATTCCAGATTCGACCGACACAACCAATTAATTCATTTTAATTAGGTTTCACTTTTTCAACAAGCTCGGATGTGGCCAACTAGAGACTCATAGTTACAACCAGAACGTGTAATAAAACCCGGGATCTCGCTAGACACTCAATGAAGGGAATCAAGATATATGAGTCATGACAACGCCCAAGCTAGGGTCGAAAATGCTCAAACCGGTTTCTTTCAAGAAGATTAAGAAAGTCTTCCTAACATTGACATCACTATCCAAGAAACGAAGCGAAAACAAAAACAAAACGAAAACTAAGAAAAATGAAAACAAAAAGCTAGGTGATCTACCCTTGAAACAGAATATCTCCCGCCCCCCTCCACTTAATACTTCACTATGTTCTCATTGTGGGAATGTGTCACAAGAAAAGGGTAGAGAAACTACAAAAAGAAACAAGCAAAAACAACTAGCACATAATAGCGGTGACGACCTGAGCCCACACGGCTCCAACAACAAAATAATCCCAACACATACACTCAAAAGGGTTCACCACCCAAAAGAAAAAATCAAGCATGCAACAAGGATCAAGATATACACACATCAAAGAGAGCGGAAAGAGGTTACCTCGAGGTCTTCAATTAAAGAACAAAACCAATCCGCGATCCAGGAAAATATCACACTTGGATTAGGAATAAACAAGAAAACGTAATAAGTGTGAATGTTTGCTAACCCAAACCTAATCACCTATTCACACCCTTAATTACCCCCTAACCTATAGGATTTCTAGCCACTAATCATGAAACTAACTAAGCTAACAACATCCAAACCAACCCTAAACATGATTTCTAACATCAACAATCATCAACAAGCAAAATAATCAAAGATAGCAAGCAAAGCAATCGAAGAAGCAAGAAAGTAATTAGCAAAGCAATTAATGAAAGAGTTAAGGGAAGAGAATACTTATCAAATGCTGGAAATGAACAAGGAAAAGCAATAAAAAGGATGATCCAACAATCTCTCAATTGTTTGAATCGCCAAATCTTCAACAACACAACAAACCCTAGAACAATCCAAGCTAATCTCTCACTAGTCTCTCTCTAATACAAAGCTGAATGTAAAAGTCTAAGTCCTAAAAGCTAACCTAAGATTCTCCCCAAGAAAATCGTCAAATAGAGTATTTATACAAGGCAAAATAGTTGGGCAAAACACTGTCGTTTCAAGCCGAAAATACGCGCAGAAAATAGGGGGTAGTGGGCGCGACCTTCCGCGTAGCGGGCGCGACCCTAGCGAAACTTCCCAGGCGATTTTTCGCTTCGTAAGATCGTAGGTGCTGTCCGGGAGACCGCGACTGCTGTCTTCTTCTGTCCAGCCAAGGGTAGCGGGTGTCACCAATCGGGTAGCGGGCGCTACCACCCTGTTTTCCCCCCTTTTCCTTCCTTCTTTCCAAGGCATGTAACGCCCGCTACAAGGTTCGTAGCGGGTGTTACCTCACTGATTAGCACCAAACTTGGGAAAAGGGGTCCCAAGTCAACTCCGCTTCGGCTCTCGGTCCGGCTCGGCTCGGGAAATCTTTAATAAGACCCCAAAATGGCCCGTTTTGTCTCATTTTATTGTTAAACACCAAAATTTACAAAATAACCAAAAACACAATAAAAGGCACAAAATATACCGAAAACGAGTCAAAAGACCAAGATAAAAGGCGATATTTAGGCTCAAAAATGGGACTAAACTCCCTCCCACCGTTAGTAATAGACGAGATCAAAAAATACTGTAGAAACTTTCTTTGGGGTTCACCATACCAATACTCTCGCCCCCCTCTAGTAGCTTGGAACGAGGTCTTCATCCCTCGTAAGAATGGTGGTTTAGGTCTGAGAAATCTTGAAGCCTGGAATAAAGCCTCTGTGGCTAAGCAAGTGTTGGACATTCACAATCACAAGGAAGTCCTGTGGGTGAAGTGGATCCACTCAAAGTATATCAAGAGCAATTCTTGGTGGGATTACACCCCTCTATATGATGTCTGCCCTTATATAAAACATCTTTGCGCCATCAAAGATGTGATTAAATGGGGGAGCAAACCAGGGCATCGATGGTTTTGGGGTACCAATGAAAATGGCGATTACAGTGTTAAGGAGGGATATCTTTGGCTTCTGAATTGTCATAATAACCCCCTTTGGGTTAGCATCCCGTGGAGTAATCTAGTTATCCCAAGACATGCATTTATAGTATGGATTTTCATGCAAGGAAGGCTTCCTACGAGAAGTAGAACTGGAAAATGGACTAATGCAGTCACAGACTGCCCTGTATGTTCCACAACGGAGGAAACGCAAGGGCATCTTTTCTGGGACTACAATCGCAGCATTGAAGTTAGACAACACATGGGGAACTGGATCAATACAGGGGAGGAGTCCATGAATGGATGGATAAAAAGCATCACTGAGTGCAGACAATCAAAGGCCAAGATTGACTTGCAAAATGCCATTCTGAGTTCCTACATTTACCACATTTGGCAATCCAGAAATACGTTGGTTCATAAGAGGAAGATGAATAATCCCTGTGTGATTGCAAAGCTCATCAAGAATGACGTGAAATATAGGGGCCTAGCTTTGGCTAATAATCGGCCAAAATACAAAGGCATAGTTGATGCTCTAGCTGATATGTAATCGGGTTTGGGCTTTGTTCCATCCCCTGTTTTGTATTTCCTCGTTTGTGTTTATAAATGTTTCGTTGCATTTTTCGCAAATATATATATATTTATGATGCAAAGGTGACAAGCTAGTGTGACCAGGAAACAATCCCCTAAACAATTTTTGTACGTTGACTTGTGTGTGAAAATATAAAGATACATAAGGTCATATTTGAGAAAATCCAGGTGAAATACCAATGAATTAAATGCAGAACCCTATGTCTGAATTTGTGTTCCTGATCGAACACACTCTCAAGTCAAAATCAAAGGCAATCTATCAAAATCAGTGCTACCTCCTACAACCAACAACAATTGAAATGAAACAATCATCAATCAAAGTGAGTGATAGAGAATCAAAACAATTTGGTAGTTATTGAGGACGTACAAAATGAGCGAACAGATGTTTGATTGTTTAATTTTGGATTAGAGGAGTTAACAAATGATATGGTAGAGAATGCCAAAGTATATCTAGTAGATTGGAACTCAACATTCATACCCTCACACAATAGACCAAAAAAAAAAAAAAACACTGTCTGTTTTTCACAGGCTAATAAGCTTGGCCCAAGCCATATTGCAATGCATGATCATTGCACCTTAAATACTAACAGGCATATAGGAGTTAACATTGACTTAAAACACATAAAGTTTTTAGAGAATGACCAAGTCAAACACAAGAAAATTATATCGCAAACCTTCATCAAGAAAAAACCATTGAATTAAACTGGTATGCAAGTCACTTTTTTTTTTTTTTTGCGCGGCGGGGGGGGGGGGGGGGGAGGGGGAGAGAAAGGGGCTAATATGTAACCCACTTAGGACATCCATTTCACCTTCCCTTCTATCACAAAAGGAAAAATTATGTCACAAATCTTCAACAAGTATTGCCAAATCGTTGATTTACCTAAATTCTAATTCTCCATGGTTGCCAAAATCAATTGTTTGTTCTCCTCTAAGTACAACATCATTATTCAAATAAGCCAATGGACCATCCCAATTGTAGGAAAACATAGAAAGAACCGAGCACTGAGACACACATACCATCATGACAATTCTATGGTGGATTGTGACTGTAATTATATCTATGTATCATGCAAGTGATCATTCAATAATCATTGTAATTATATCATGCAAGTTAGATAAACAGTTGTGCCATTTCTTGCATGTTGTCATAAATAATTTATGAAATGTAGTCATACTATCTTCATACGATTAGTTCTGAGTAGTGACATTCTATTTCTCACTACAGTCCGACAGCCAAGAAAGGATTCCAACTCGTAGTTTTCACCATTGCAATGTAACACATAAGACCAATTTCTCAAAGAGTAACCAATGCACTTTCTTCTCCAAAATCCTCACCTGTATTTCACAAACCCAATTTGGAAAAAAAAAATAAATTAAAAGAAAAAGAATTCTGAATGTCATATAAGACTAAACAAAAGATTTTTTTTTAAAAAAAAAGCAGTTACAAAGAGGGAAAGAAAGACCACAAGGATGGATAAAATAAAAAGAAATCAGAAAAAACGAGACCAAGCAACTAAAATCAAGAATCTTCACAAGTTAAAAAAATGAATGACAAATTTTAGATCAAAATATGTCAGAACTGAGATCAAGAAAATCACATAACAAAATAACATAAACAAGAAAATAAGAATTTCTAATTTGACTAATATTTGAAGGCTTGAACATTTATCAATCTAGAAGATCAGGAGTCCATAAACTCAAACAAAATGACCTGCCAGGCCACATCATTTTTTTGTTGTTGGAAAATGTTAAAGTTATGTTATGAGAAAGTGAGATAAAAGTACAGACTGTCATGGCAAAAACGTTACTTTGGATTATCCTCAACCATAAGACCCATTCTACAAATTATTTGGAGCCAAAAACCCAAAAATCAAATTCAAGAACTCACTTAAACGTAGTAAATCGGGACATTAACCAAGAAATTTGAACATACAACAATCAAACACTGCAATTAAAAAAAAAACTCAAATAAGATTAAAGGAATGATCATAACAAGTAATCAAGTAACTGAATAATCTGTAAAATGAGTCTAAAAATAATCAAAATCATATCTTGAATACCTCAAACTTGAACAAATTCAAATTGTGACTAATTAAAACCCTAATTTCTACATAAAACTAAAGAATTTGCACGAAAAACCCAGAAATTAGACAAGAAAGTGAATTCTCAAAACCCTTCAACCCAAACTAACTAAAAAAAATTACTTGGAATTAATAGGGTTAGAAAGAGAGGAACAAGGTCTGGCCTCTGTGATTACAAATTGTCAACATTCACTGTAAACCTAGCTTCTTTTTTTTTTTAGATAATTAGGGGCATGAGCCCAAACTTTATTGAAAAGTATAATAGGCCAAGGCCCGTGTACAGGCCCATTTCATGCCTAAATTACGCTCCTGAGCTTACTCTTTTCGCTTGATTCCAAGTTGGTTTCCTTATTTTTACTTGGTTTTTAGTTCTTTTGTAGGTTCTTTGTGTTTGAAGAATAAAACAAGGCAAAGGAGCATTTTAAGGCTATTTTAGGGAGCCCCATTGGTTTTCCTAAGCCAAACCGAGCCAAGTGTTGAAGAAAGGCGAAGCTGGGATGGGAATATTCCCCCAAAGGAAGCATTCCAGAGCCGTCGCACCCGCTACCAGCCTTGTAGCGGTTGCGACAAGGCCAAAATAGTTTCCCAGATCTGTCGTCCCCGCGATGTGATCGTAGCGGGCGCTACACTTTGAGGAATCTGGACCCGAAGGCCGTGACACCTGCGACGATGGAGGTGACGGCCGCGACGCTGAAATTTGAGATAAAGGAAGAAGTCGCCTGCCCAGAATGGTCGCGCCCGCGTACCCGCGCGGAAATCGAATCGCCTTCAACTTTTCTCTATGTCGTGCTCGCTACGCCAGCCGTCGCGCCCGCGACGGCCCTGTTTTCTATGCAATTGAAACGGCTAAAACGACTGCGTTTTATGTAACTTCCATGCCTTGTATATATAGTTTTTAGGACGATTTTATTAGGGAATTCTGATTATTATTGTTCCTTAGAGATTTTGTGAGAGAAAGTGAGTAATTAGTGAGTGATTAGTGAGATTTCTACTTAAATTATTGCTTTGATTTAGTTTGTATTGAAGATTTCAAGTTCTATGAATTGAAGTATTGTGAAGGTTATCAAGTTCTTGGATCATCCTCTACTTATTTTCATTACTATAGGTGTTTTCTCATCCCTACTTCACTATTGCTTTTGTTAATTGCATATTTGCTAGTTTGATTGCTCTTGATTGTCATCTTGATTGCTTTGTTTGAGATTATTCTATTTTATGCTAGAGATCGTGTCTAGGTTTGGTTTTATTGATGCTAGTTTAATTGTAATGATGATTAGTGGCTAGGTACCCTATGGGTTAGGGGGTGGTTAGGGGTGTTGATAGGTGATTAGAAGTAGGTTAGCAATTTAGGGAGTGATTAGGTAGAAAATCAATTTCTCACCCTAGTCCTTCCTTCAAGTGCGGTACATTAGGGTCCAAGAGCTCTCTAATGTACTGATCGCTTGTCAACGAAAGGCTAGGGACGAGATAGTTAGTAACTCGCTCACGAGAGTGAAGGTGGGACTGACTAGGGAATTCTGCTGTTTTAACCCTCCGAGTCCGTGGTGGACTTTAAGGTAGTGAATCTGGACTACCCTCAAGAGAAGGAGGCCGGTGGGTCTTTTTAGCAGAATACCCACTTGATTTTCCCCCGTTTTTACCCCCTAGCTGCAAAACCTACTACCCTTGATCCTATTGGCATCCTAAAAGCCCCCGAAGCCCATTTCTACCAATTGACTGAACTATTTGTCTGTTTGTTGCCTTGTTATCCTTAGTAAATCACCCAATCTATTCTGTGCTAGTGGTCTTGACTCTTACCTTAACCTAGAACCTTTAGCTAAGGCCCTCAACTCCCTGAGAAGAACGACTTTAAAACTGATTCTACAAAACCACTGTACATCCTCCTACCTTCCCCCTCACCTATAAATACCACTCATTTTACCCCTCATTTCATTAACAATCACACACGACCATTCTCCATAATCTTCATCAACTCTCATTGTCATCATTCCTTCTCACCATCATCTCTCATCCTCTCTCAAAAAGTCTCATTCAATCCCCATACAAAGGTTCCTAAGTGAACATGATATCCAAGCGCATCATCCTACTCCCCACCGGTATTTGCAAACAAGTAGGGTTTGATCATCTTTGTTCATTCATTTCATAATTATGTAATCTTGTTCTCAAAACCGTATTTGGACAGCTCGTAAATGTACATTACATTTTTGCATGTTCAGAATGTAACATTGTGAAATCTTTTAAACTTCTCCCCGCTCTTTTCGTTTCAAGTTCGATTTTAGTAGAGTCTGTTTTTAAATTGGCGAATCCGAGAATTCTCTAATTCTCGGATTCATAACCTTACCCCCGAGCTCGGAATCTAAGTTTGCAGACCAGAGTTTTCTTTTTTTTTTTTGGTTTGTTGATTTCCTTAAATCAACTTGCGACTCTTTTCTATACCTTGGCTTATCTAACTTGTACGTGTATCATGACAGACTAATCGGAATGGGTCGATAACTCTCTATATAAACGTCCGCATTCATGGGCGACGCAAGAAAATTCGAAGTAGAATTTGACATAGGCCTTGCGGCCTAGGAGAGATTCTACTCCCTTTTTCATGGGCCTGGTGATGTACCAAAAACTTGATGCGTGCTCCGCAAGTGCACGGGTGCAATGTAGTATATCAAGGTCGTTCTCTCTCAGGGACTTGTGCTCAACTACGCACTAGACGAGTTTACTGCAAAGGATGCTAGGTCAGCCAAATAGTTGTGTGAATAAGAAATTTAAGGAAATAATTAAGAATGATATAATCTTTATGGGTTTTACCAGATAATTAGGGGAGTCCACTCTAGTTAATCAATCAATCAAGAGGTGATTCCAGTTCAAGGTAGTATTGGTAGTGGTGTTCGGTCTCGTTTCGAGCCGAATTCTTCTCTTTATTAGGGAGTTTTTATATGTTCTAACCCCGTGTGTTATTCGAGTTATGAGATTTTTGTAGTTTTGTAGGAAAATAAGAAAGTGATCTAAAAAGGCGCCAAAACGGAGCAAAAACTCGCCAAATCAGGGGGTGAGACAGAAGGTCTGCTCGACCGAGCAACATATTGGCTCGGTCGAGCCATGCTTCTGCGCATCAACTAGGAAAAGGTCGAAAAATTTGGCTAAGCGGTGAAGAGCAGAGCCATTTCGCGAAGCGAGGCCGCTCGGCCGAGTGAGCTTAATTTCCGAAGAACGAGGACATCGACCGACCAGAATGCCTGCTCGCCCGAGCAGAATTCTGGCTCGCCCGAGCCAATTCCAATTTCTGCGTACAGTCTGGAAATAAAGTGCTGCGTTTTGTGCAACTAATTTAGGGTATTATAAGAGTATTAGCTGCGACTCTTTTAAGGGGGGATGAACTGAAGTTTTTAGTTGGTAATTAGGGGTTTTTATGCTTTCTTAATTAAGCTTTATTTTCTCTCTCTAAGGGTTTCCTCTTGTCTTGTTCTCCAAGTTCTTGAGATTTTTGAATGTAATCAACTTTTCTTCAAGTAATTTTCAACCTTCCTTAATCTTCATTACCTTATGCTTAGATTTCATTTAATTTTGCCTTTGAAGGTTCATAGTGTTAGCCACAAACTATCAATCTTTTAGTGAAAAGGGGGATTAAGGGTCACAAATTCCACTCTCAAGTGGGGATTTGGGGATTCTTAGTAATCCAATTCACGATTTCTTGTTTGTTCGGGAGAAATCCAAGTAGATTGAAGATTAGTGAAAGTTTAGATCATCAAAGGTATAATCTCTTGTTCCTAATTTCATTAATTAGTTTTAGTTTTATTGCTTTCTTAATTTCATGCTTTTAATTGCTTTCATCTTTTATTGCTTTCTTAATTATTATCATGTTTAGGTTACTTTATTGCTTTATTTACATAATCTATTGATTTCCGCATTGAGAAAAACCCTTGTACACAAACCGATTACCTAAATCAAACCTAACACCCATCCCTGTGGACCGACAACCCTAACTTATAAAACCACAAAAATTTACTTCCGAACAATGGCGCCGTTGCCGGGGATGACGTTATTTGGGAGTTTAGAATTGGTTTGTTTGTGAATAGTGTGAATAGTTTAATTGCTTTGCTTGTTTAGCATCAAGTGTAAAAATCACTAAAAATTAAAAAATAGAAAAACCAACTAAAAAGGAGAAGGTGCGTCATTCGATAGGATGGGTTCGAAAACCGGAAACTAGTAGACTGGTTAGGGTAGAGAAACCTTTAGTCGACCCGTTTAACATGGGTGAGGAAGGACCGAGGGTTACCTTGAGCGACCAGCTCTATCCATCTTATGACCCGCCTCCATCGTGCTTTGTGTTACCGACCCTACCTCAGGGAGTTACGTTTGATCCCAGACAGTATCATACTCAAAACCTACCACTTTTCTTGGGACGGGTTGGCACTTATCCGACAATGAGTATAAGGAGTACCTTAGTATGGTCACACCACCGGGTACCTTTAGATTATGTTCTATTGAAATATTTGCCCTTCACTCTGCGATTCGCAAAGAGGTGGATGTATAGTATCAAACCAGGGTCCATAAACTCATGGGATAGTTTCTTGAAGGTATTTATGAAGAGGTATTTCCCAAATTCCATGGCAGTTCAAATGAAATTCCATCTTGAAGTTTAGACAGATAAGGGGAGCCTTCTTGGAAAGCTTTGAGAGGTTCAAGAATCTTTTGTCTCAATTTCCCACCATGGGTTTGACTAGTGAGACTGTGCAAATAGTGTATGAGGGGGTAGATCAGAAACCCGAGTGACCTTAGAGTCTATGTGTCAAGGGGATTTATGGACAAAATCATGAGGAAGCTTGGGATTTTCTGAGAGTATGTCGAAAGAGTAATGCAATGGGAAACACTAGGGATGAGTCCTTAGGAGCACGGTTGTCCAATGCACGGGAGGGGTTCATGCGGGTGAGAGTACTGGAGTGCGAGGCTAGGTTTGCTTCTTTAGAGAATATGATAAAACCTTTGCTCAACAAAGAACTAGCGTCTAAGATCCAACCGTGCGCATAAGTGAATTTCAGAGAGCAACCCATGTCTCCAACCTCAATCTTCTTTGATTTGCGCTTGGTGCCAAGGACACGCCATGTATATGCTAATTGTCCTTTGTATTTGCAACATGTGTCAACTAACGTGGAAAATGTTAATGCTATGTTTAACCAAAGACCTACCAATTTCTGGTGCCAAAACACCCTTTCTTGTCTTACGCCGGATAATCAAAATGTTTTGAGGCCACCGATGCACCAAGGAGGAAGTTTCCATGAAACCCACCTCCTCACCAACATCAAACCCAACCAAGACCACCGCCTCGTTGCTTATCAAGCACCTCGAGGATGACCATCCATCCTCGGATAGCCCATACCCGACCTCCACCAGATACCAAGGTGAGGACAAAGGGATAGGAAGTACAAAGAGTTAGAGTCCTTTGAGTAGGGTTGAGGATACAATGAGTGACATGGCGAAAATGGTGAAACAATTGAATGAGAGTGTAGCTCAACTTATGATGTCTAATAGGGATAGGGGAACTTTTCCTGGACAACCAGAGGCGAACCCTAAGGGGAAAGCTTTTAGTTCATCCTCTTGTGACCCAAACCATGTTAGGGGGCTTAATGCGGTGATTACTCTTAGATCAGGAAGGGAAGTAGACAATCAGATCCAGGAATTACCTTCAGATTCACCTAGGAAACAACATGTGAGTGTTGGACCTTGTGATGAGCTAGTTGAGGATGAGCCGTGTGAGGAAGAGAGGTTGACCAACTTAGGTGACAACCCGAGTCCTAAGACCTCGCCTAGAGTGCTTCCTAATTCCAGTCCTGTTCAACCTGTGGCGTATAAGCCTTCCCCACCTTTTCCTCAAAGGTTGAGGGGAACTAAGGATCAGAAATTTCTTGAAAAGATTAGGGAGACTTTTTCTCATGTCAAGGTCAACATTCCCTTGTTGGACGCTACTCAGCAATGTCCTTCCTACGCTAGGTTCCTCAAAGAATTGTGTACAACGAAGAGAGCAACTCAGGTTCCTAAGAAGGCCTTTTTAGCCTCTAATGTGAGCTCTACCTTGTCTAGTCAGGTTCCAGTGAAATATAAGGACCCAAGATGCCCAACTATTTCCATTACCATAGGAGACAGTCAGATTGAGAGAGCCCTCCTTGACTTAGGAGCAAGTGTCAACTTGCTACCTTTACATGTTTATGAGACCCTGGGGTTGGGGGAATTGAAACCTACAAGAATGGTTCTCCAATTAGCTGATCGGTCTACGAGAGTGCCTAGGGGGTAGTTGAGGATGTGTTGATCCAAGTTGGGACCTTTGTCTTCCCTGTAGACTTTGTTGTGTTAGAGACAGCTAGGGTTCAGAGTCCTCGTGACGAGATTCCGGTCATTTTCGGTAGACCCTTTTTAGCTACATCTAATGCTTGGATTAATTGTAAAGATGGGAGAATGAAACTGACTTTTGGGAATTTGACTATGGAATTGAATATTTTTGACCTACAAAAGTCACCATTAGGACATGATGAGCAAGAGTGTAATGCTGTGAATTGGATTAGTGACCTTGAGAGTGATAACCCTGCTGATCTGGATGTTGCCCCTTGTGTGAGTGATCTTGTTGAGTTAGGATTCGACCCCGACTGTGTAACCTCACTATGTGATTCTGATGTGTTTGACGGTGAATTGCTTTATGAATCTCTGTTTGCCTCTCAACATGTGCCTGATATAATAGAACCTGAGCCACCATCTTCTAAAACCCTTGAACTTAAACCCCTTCCTTCCGAGTTAAAGTATGTTTTCCTTGGCCCTAGTGAGACTTACCCGGTTATCATAGCTTCGAGCCTAGGAGAGGACCAAGAAAACAAACTAGTCGAGGTTCTTAGGATAAATAGAGGAGCTTTGGGATGGACGCTTGGAGACATCAGGGGGATTAGTCCATCTATTGTGCAAAGACAGATATTTTGGAAGATGATAGTGTAGCCCAGAGGGACCCTTTAAGGAGACTCAATCCCCAAATGAAGGAGGTGGTTAAGAAGGAGATTCTGAAATGGTTAGATAATGACATCATTTACCCGATTTACGAAGAAGTGGGTTAGTCCTATACATGTAGTCCCTAAAAAGGTCGGGAAGTGATGGAGAATGAGAGGGGCGAATTAGTGTCGACCCGCATTCCATCGGGATGGAGAGTATGCATAGATTACAGAAACTCAATAAGGCTACGAGAAAGACCATTTTCCATTACCTTTCATGGATCAAATGTTAGAAAAGGCAGGGCACGACTTCTTTTGTTTTCTAGATGGCTATTCGGGGTATACTCAGATTTCTATAGCCCCGTGTGATCAGGAGAAAACGACTTTTACTTGCCCATTTGGTACGTTTGCTTTCCGTAGGATGCCCTTCGGACTTTGCAACGCCCCCGCTACTTTTCAGCGATGTATGGTGTCTATATTCTCGGACCTTGTTGATGACTGTGTTGAAATTTTCATGGATGATTTCTCAGTATTTGGCACCACCTTTGATGATTTTTTGTCCAATTTGAGTAGAGTCTTGAGTCGGTGCCAAGAAAAACACTTGACTTTAAACTGGGAGAAGTGCCATTTTATGGTACGAAAGGGCATAGTTTTGGGCCACGTGATTTCAAAAGATGGAATCGAAGTGGATAAAGCGAAAATTGACCTAGTTAGGAACTTGACCCCCCCACCTGTGTGACGGAGGTTAGATCCTTTTTAGGACATGCTGGGTTTTATCGTCGATTCA
This sequence comes from Portulaca oleracea, assembly GCA_029582165.1. Classification (NCBI taxonomy): domain Eukaryota; kingdom Viridiplantae; phylum Streptophyta; class Magnoliopsida; order Caryophyllales; family Portulacaceae; genus Portulaca; species Portulaca oleracea. Next base: position 36,632,164 of record CM055869.1, on the reverse strand, counting down.
TTCGTGATTTTAGCAAGATTGCCAAACCCCTTTCTGCTTTATTGGCCAAGGAGGTGGCTTTTGACTTTTCTGATGAGTGTTTGAAGGCCTTTAGTACACTTAAAGATGCCTTGATATTGCCTCCTATTCTCAAACCTCCCACATGGGGGGAACCGTTTGAGTTGATGTGTGATGCTTCTGACTTTGCTATAGGTGTGGTTTTAGGACAACGAATTGACAAAAAACCTGTCGTGATTCACTATGCAAGTCATACTTTAAATGAAGCACAATTGAATTACACTGTCACTGAGAAAGAGTTTCTAGTTGTGGTTTATGCATTTGAGAAATTTCGGGCTTATTTATTGGGGTCTAAAGTGATTGTTTTTACTGACCATTCGGCGATTCGCTATTTGATGGAGAAAAAAGAGTCTAAGCCTAGGTTGGTTAGGTGGGTGTTGTTACTTCAAGAGTTTGATTGTGAAATCTGTGATAGGAAAGGATCTGATAACCCGGTAGCGGACCACCTTTCTAGGATAACACCTGAACATGTGATAGAGTCTCCTATAGATGCTTGTTTTCCTGATGAACGCATTCTTAGCATAGGAGTAGAACCGTGGTTTGCTGACATTGTTAATTTTAAAGTCACGGGAGAAATGCCCAATGATTGGAATAGGCATGATAGAGATAGGTTCCTTCACATTGTCAAAAATTTCATATGGGATGAACCCTATCTGTTTAAGTATTGTCCTGATCAAATTCTTAAAAGGTGTGTTCCGGATGAGTCTATCATGGATATCCTTTCGTTTTGCCACGACCAACCGTGTGGGGGACATTTTAGTGGGAAAAAGACAGCGTATAAGGTTTTACAAAGTGGATTCTATTGGCCTACCATCTTTAGAGATGCCCATACTTATGCCCAGAGCTGTCTTAGATGTCAGAGTTTGAGTAAAATCTCTAGAAGAAACATGATGCCCTTACAACCCGAGATCTTTGTGGATGTATTCGATGTTTGGGGCATTGATTTTACGGGACCATTTCCTACCTCTTTTGGGAATGAGTATATTCTTCTAGCAGTGGACTACGTGTCAAAATGGGTTGAAGCAATTCCGTCGAAAAGAAATGACGCTAAGGTTGTGACTAGATTCCTTCGAGAAAACATTTTCTCTAGGTTTGGGGTGCCTAAAGCCATCATTAGCGACCAGGGGACTCACTTTAATAATCGTTCTTTCGCGGCTTTGCTTAGGAAATACTCTGTTGAGAATAGAATGACTACCGCCTATCACCCTCAATCAAATGGCCAAGCTGAGGTTTCCAATAGGCATATTAAACAAATTCTTGAAAAGACAGTGTCAAAGAATAGGAAAGATTGGTCAACTAAATTGACCGATGCTTTATGGGCCTATAGGACAGCTTACAAGACTCCCATAGGAATGTCACCGTATAGAAGCGCTTTGGGAAACCTTGTCATTTGCCCGAAGGAGCTCGAGCATAGGGCGTGGTGGGCTTTGAAAGCTTTGAACCTTGACACATCGGTGAGGACATTAGAAAGTTGACCTTGTGTGAGCTAGAGGAGTTAAGGAGGAAGCTTACAGCGGAAGATTAAGTAAGGAAGCGATCGAAGGTCCTACATGATAAAGTGATCCTTAGAAAAACCTTCGAGGCGTAAAGTCCTCCTTTATGACTCACGTTTGTATTTGTTTGCGGGTAAATTGAAGTCTAGATGGACGGTCCATTCATTGTGACATTGTGTTTCCCTCGGGAGTTGTTGAAATCAAGGACCCCATTAATGCATCAATGTGGAAAGTTAGCAGTCACGAGTTGAAACCCTTTTTGGAGCTTCGGAGAAAGTGGATGTGGAGTGTGTAACATTCCATGTTCCATATGTTGATTGAAGAACATTGAGGTAACATCTTTGTATATATTGTAAATTAGTTTATTTTGTTTGTTTCTTTGTTTAATTCTCTTAACTATGCACTAACGAGAAGGAAGGATCATTTATTGCTCACATATATTCACCATTTCATGGCTTGCATACTCAATCTCCATTTACAAGTCATGTGATGATTATTTGAGATCTAATCAGGTATTATCCTTCTTTTTCTTTGGAGTTAGTTGGTGAGAAAACTCTTTTTCTTTCTTTTTGTTAGATTTTAGATTTTTATTCTTTTAGGGTGTTTGTCTTCCTTTATTTCTTGCCACAATAAGGACATAGTGTGGCCTTTTTTGTGTGGGAGTGGGGAGGCATGCATGCCGGCTTTCTTTTCTTTTTCTTTGAAATTTTTGAAAAACCAAAAGATTTTGTTTTGTTTAGGTTAATTTTTTAGATTTTTGATTATGAAATGTCAGGAGGTTTTGAGAGTTTGAGTTTTTGAACATTTTTTTAGTAGTAGTGAGAAGTTTTATTTCCTTGAAAAATTTTAACTCCTTTAATTGTTGGCCAGAACCCTTGCTCGGGCGAGCAAAAATTTGGCTCAGGCGAGCCTTACTGAGGAGTTTTCGCGAGTAAAGAAGGAAGAGAAGGAAATATTTCCAGAAGGACTGCTCGGTCGAGCAAAACTTCCGCTCGGGCGAGCTCGTCCACTGTGCCTAAATTGAGAGAGAATCCTGCATCAGGGCGGCGTAAGAGAACCCTTGCTCGGCGAGCACGATTTTGCTCGGCGAGCTTGTCATTGGCGCCCAGGAAGAAGTCCGAGACACGCCTAGCGGTCGGAAGAGTTGCTCGAGCGGCAGATTGTTTGCTCGGTCGGCGATCTTCTGACAAACTTGTGTTGCATCCAGAATCCTTGTTCGGGCGGCCATTGTTTGCTCAGGCGGCCCGTGATGAATCTGTTTTACGCCGGGGTTTTATTTCGTTTTGTCTCACTTTCTTCATATTTTCTCACCTATTTTCTCTCTCATCTCTCTCTCTCACTTCCTCCAACCCCTAGCATCAAGCCCTAATCCCTAAATATTTGATTTCTTCTTCGAATTCTTCCAGGTTTTGGTTGAATTTCTGTGCCCTAATTGTGTTCGGTGCCCTAACATGCGAGTCTTCTTTGTGTCTTCTTCTTGTGCGCGTGACCCCAACATTTCTAGGCTTTGTACGTCGTTCTTGTCTGTCACGCCGAGCTTTTGTGGCGTGTTGGTGTTGTCTTGGCGAAACGAGGGTGGTTACGAGTTTTAGGGAAGACGGATCTCTAAGCTTCTTTCTTTGTCTTGTCTTCTTCTTCTTGTGGCCGAGGGTTGTACTGAGGTTTGGGGGAAAGAAAGGTTTTGCCAAGGACGGGAGGTCTCAAGGTCCCGAGTTGCTGTTTGTGTACTTGCTCTTTGCCCGATTCGTGTTGCCACTTGGTGTTTGGTGCCTATTTGGGAGGTAACATTCACAATTAGTGTTTTCAAGTTTGATTTCAAAGTTAAATTGGGTGCTACTTGTGATTGTTTCTCAGATTTAGGGCTTGCGTGTTGTGTGTATTGATTGCTATTTGGGGATTCTTGAGTTGCTAGTGTGTCTTGAAGTTCACAATGGTTCGATCTAAGAGAGCCCGCACCGATGAGGAAGGTACACCTTCACCACCGCCCGAGTCTTCATCGGCGGCGGTGGATAAAGATCGTTACAAGGCCCAACCGCCCACGCTTCTTCAGGCTGACCCGGAATTGCGAATTCGGTTCCGGGATGAGCATCATCGAGAGAGATATGAGCTTTATCAACACCGGAAACTTTGTGCTCCGGACGTTTATGATGAAGCCACAGTGAAGAGGGTGTATTGTGGCCCGATTTTGATTATATTATAAGGGTCTTGGGTTAGGAGTCCTTCATTAAGATTGACGAATCTCTTTACGATCAACCGATTCTTGAGTTCCTCAGTTCTTTCCAAGTTGAGGATGTTGATACACGCCACGCTAAGTTCCGTTATAGGGTGGACAACAAGGAGAAAACGTGCACGGTGCAAGAGTTTTGTCAAGTACTTGGGTTACCAGCAGATGGGTTGTATTATGAGGAGAGTGTGCATTTTGATGAACAAGCTGCTATGAAGAGTCTGACTTGTTGGCGTCGGAAACATCAAACTGCAAATGCTCTTGAGGATTGCTCCTTCTTGACCAGAAATTCCAAGTCTCGTGACTTTTGTAACTTAGCGATTCGAATCTTTCATCGCATAGTTTCAAATTCGGTCTTCGGAAGAGATGATGGGAGGGCAAATGTGCGGAGGGATGATTTGCTTATCATCTTTAACACCCTCCAAGGGAAGCGGATGAACACGGGGTCGTGCATTTTGCATTGCTTCAAAGACATTACCTCTAAACACCTTACCTCTACAATTGGAATGGGGCATATTATTTGCCACTTTTTGATGAAGAAAGGTTTTGGAGGATATATCCACAAGTTCACCCCGAGATATTTTCCCGACCCCATCGATGGTGTTAGGTTGCAACGCATGGGTATCTTTGAGCGTCACAACACAAAGCATATATACAAGCACGGCTCGGATAAGTATGCAACTTCCATTCATTTGGACCATGCGCGAGCCGCGTTGGTTGGATGTGACCAATCAACATAACTGGTCATGTGGCGAAAATCCAAGGAGCAACCGTCGAGTTGGGGGGCCCGATGACCCATTTGTGAGCGGAAATGTGGAAGAAGAGGAGCCGGCAACCCAGGGTGAGGCTAGTGGTAGTAATTCCCAGAGATTACGATGGGGCACTTGGCCGGTTAGACCAACCGAGTGTTGACCTCTGTGAACAACGAACTTTGCTACAAATCGCACAACTTGATGGAGAGTCAACGGGAACTCCTTCGTCTTGTGATCGACTCTTGAGCGGCCTGAAGGATACTTTCAGCGCTATGTGAGTACTTCCATCAACAGAATCAATATTGGAGAGATTGGGGTTATTATCACTATGCTATCGCCGACCATTCACCAGCACCGCCCGACTATGTCAACCAGTATTACCCGACTTACTTTCCCTACTACCCGTACCCTCCTCCGGGAGGCGATGAGCAGTGATTGTGAGCATTCCGCACTCCCCTCTGTTATTTTACATTAGCTGTGTGTTTTCATTTTGAGATATACATGCGCGAGGGGTTGTGTGAAGTTTAGGCGATGTGAGCATTTCCCCCTTGATTCCCGCCTCATATAGTGAGATTCGGGTTGAGGTTAGTCAATGATCATGTACATTTGTGAATATTTGAAGTTTCTTTTTCTGATGTTGCGTTCGTGGATCATGTGCTTGGATGTGCTTTACTTGGCGATTTTCAGGTATCATCTTTTAACCATCCTTCTCATTGTGAATATATTGTTGATCCATGTTGCATGCTTGATTTTCTTTTTGGGTGGCGAACCCCTTGAGTGTGAATGTTGGGATATCATTGTTGTTGGAGCCGTGTGGGCTCGGGTCGCCACCAATTATTGTTTATTATGTGTTTGTTGTGTGTTTTTAGGTTTTCTACCTTATTTGTGACACCCTTCTTCTCACAATGGGGACATTGTGAAGTTTTGTGTGGGAGTGGAGGGTGATATTTCCATTTGTCATGGGTAGATCACCTAGTTTTGAGTCTTTGTTTTCGTTTTTCGTAGTTTGTGTCGAAAAATTTGAAAAATTTTGTGTGAAAAAGTAGAAAAAATGGGGAGTGAAAAACCTTAAAAGTTTTCGTTTTTCGTTTTGTTTTTGTTTTTTGCTTTGTTTCTTGAATTTCGTTGTTGAAATCAGGAAACCGTTCTTATTCTTCTTTGAAAGAAACTGGTTTGAGCATTTTCAACCATAACTTGGACAATTGCCATGACTTATCTCTATTAGACCTCTACATGGAATGGGAAGGCGGAATCCTCAATTCTCACACGCTTTGACTGTGAAATCTTACCTAAGTTAGACGGTTTTAGTTGTTCAATTGCTCAAGTTCTTAATTAATGCATTAAATAATTACTGTCGGGCCTACCGTCATGGGTTGGTTTGGGTGGATCGGCACCCTATGCCCCTTAAGTGCAATGACTCACGTATGGAGAAACCCAGCAGGGAGGGTAACCCTTTGCGAAGGTCGGTGCTTAAATCCCGCAATACCTGACACAAACGCTCTAAAAGACACAAAACGGATTGAGTGGAAATAAAAGAGCGGTTTTGGAAGAAAAGAAAGAAAAGAAAAAAAGAAAAAAAACAAAAACAGAAGAAAAAAAAAAGAGTTGAGCAAAATAATGATTAGAAAGAGAAAAGTAAAAAAAAAGAGAAAAGAGCAAAGTAAGAAAAAGAAAGAAAAGAGAGGCTGAAAGAAGAACTAAGAGTGAAATAGGCTAGATAATTCCGAGCTTGAGCATGAGAACAACTCTGATTGTCTGGTTTAGGATAGTAAAGACCGACTAGAGCTCACTTGCACGAGGTATTTTGCTCATCAGGAAGTGTTTTGGTTCAAAATTTCTAAGATTGGCAGTTGTTTGGGTTAGACGTTGTGAGATGTTCATAACGGTTCCTTTCGGAGGATTAATACCGTTTTCTTAATTGAAACAGCTTGATTCATGGAAACGAGCAGTTCTCTTTTTCTTTTCTTTTAAACTTGTTTTGTTTTTCACTTTCCCTCTCTCCTTTTCCTATGGCTGTTGTGGGTATAGTGGCTATAAACCCTCACGAGATCTACCTCGTCCACCCGGGCTGCCGGGGGGTTTAAAGGGCTTGATGCATATGCTAAATGCATCCGCGATTCCTGCGAAAGTGAGTTAGGATTTTTAGTTTCTCTTTCTAGTTCTTTTCTTTGTTTTTAGTTTGCTCGGGGCGAGCAAACCCTTGTGTGGGAGTGGTGTTCGGTCTCGTTTCGAGCCGAATTCTTCTCTTTATTAGGGAGTTTTTATATGTTCTAACCCCATGTGTTATTCGAGTTATGAGATTTTTGTAGTTTTGTAGGAAAATAAGAAAGTGATCTAAAAAGGCGCCAAAACGGAGCAAAAACTCGCCAAATCAGGGGGTGAGACAGAAGGTCTGCTCGACCGAGCAACATATTGGCTCGGTCGAGCCATGCTTCTGCGCATCAACTAGGAAAAGGTCGAAAAATTTGGCTAAGGCAATGAAGGAACAGAGAGCCAGCTCGCCCGAGCAAGGGCCCTGCTCGAAAGTGAGCCTTAGTGCCAAGAACAAGGGACACGCGACGAATGCGCTCGCCTCGAAAGGCACTGCTCGCCGAGCCAATTCCAATTTGCGTCTGATGCGGAAATAAAGTGCTGCGTTTTGTGCAACTAATTTAGGGTATTATAAGAGTATTAGTTGCGACTCTTTTAAGGGGGGGATGAACTGAAGTTTTTAGTTGGTAATTAGGGGTTTTTATGCTTTCTTAATTAAGCTTTATTTTCTCTCTCTAAGGGTTTCCTCTTGTCTTGTTCTCCAAGTTCTTGAGATTTTTGAATGTAATCAACTTTTCTTCAAGTAATTTTCAGCCTTCCTTAATCTTCATTACCTTATGCTTAGATTTCATTTAATTTTGCCTTCGAAGGTTCATAGTGTTAGCCACAAACTATCAATCTTTTAGTGAAAAGGGGGATTAAGGGTCACAAATTCCACTCTCAAGTGGGGATTTGGGGATTCTTAGTAATCCAATTCACGATTTCTTGTTTGTTCGGGAGAAATCCAAGTAGATTGAAGATTAGTGAAAGTTTAGATCATCAAAGGTATAATCTCTTGTTCCTAATTTCATTAATTAGTTTTAGTTTTATTGCTTTCTTAATTTCATGCTTTTAATTGCTTTCATCTTTTATTGCTTTCTTAATTATTATCATGTTTAGGTTAGTTTATTGCTTTATTTACATAATCTATTGCTTTCCGCATTGAGAAAAACCCTTGTACACAAACCGATTACCTAAATCAAACCTAACACCCATCCCTGTGGACCGACAACCCTAACTTATAAAACCACAAAAATTACTTCCGAACAGTCGGAGTCTATAATCTTTCTAAGGCCTATCACAACAATCTTTTGAATTCGAAGTGAGTTACAGTGATTAAACTAAACACCTATTTTCAAAGCTATTTAATCTAATCAAAGATAAGAACCGATTATAACATGACCCTAAGAGTGAACCCATTATTTCTAACTGTTTTCTACGCCTATTCAATATTCGTCTTTCCAATTCAAAATAATAAACTTTCGTTCTAATATTAAGAATCTAGACCCAGTAAGAGGTAGCTAATCAATTACTATGACATACGAAGCACGAAGATTAAACAACTGTATTGAAACCTAAAACTGAAACTGCATTAATAATCAATCAAGAAACATCGAGTCTATCCCCTAAACAAGGGAACTAACTACTCATGATAATAAAAACTAGGAAAACAAATATGAAAATTGAATTGCGAAACATAATAAAAATAGATAATAAACTGAATATCCGAGTCGCCGAATTCGATCTCTTCGTGTCACCCAATTCGATCTCCTTCTCCTCCTCTTCAATTCCTAATATCCTAGAACGGCTCCCCGAAGGGAGGGAAATACAAAGAAAGCCAATACCTATGGTGTGTGAAATAACTGATGAATATTGAACAGATTCAATTCGTCAATTTCTGTGCGACGGAGCTTTCCTTTTATACGAGACGGCTCAGACGCTGGCGAGGGGATGGACAGGCGCTGCCAGCGGGCTACGCCAACATACTCACTGTCTTGGGCGCTTCCAAGGGGGCGTATTGCCGCTGCCAGCGTGCAGTTCGATGATCAACGCTGCCGCTGGGGATGTCGCTGCCAGCGTGTGCCTGTTGCTGCTGTGAATTTGCTGCTATGAGGTGCAAACGCTGTTTGGGGCAATGTAGGTACTGGCAGGGGGTAGATGTACTGCTGCCAACGTGTGTTGCTGGGGGAAGGTCTGAAGTTGCGTTGCTTGTTGATTTGAGCTACCCGCTATTGAATGTGTTCCTTGCTGTAATTTGCCGCTAGCATTACTTGTTGTTGTCTGTTGTGCGTGTGATGTTGCTGCTGGTGTGCTATGTTCTGCCTGCTGTTAGCGTGGCTGTTGCAGCTGCTTCTTCTCAGATTCTTCATGGCTCAATTCCTCTTCCTCTTTTCTTCTTCTTTCTTTTCTAATTCTTCAACTCTCTTTCTTTCTTTCAATTTCTTCTCCATTTCTTTGCTTTTTAGGGCGTTTTCATCAAATTCTGCAAAATATACCAATTTCCTAACCAAGTGAAGAATATGACAGAACTTGATACAAAAACACTAGATTAAGTTACAAAATTGGTTAAAAGGTACAAGTTGAATACCTAATAAATACTATAATATATACGCTTATCACCTGGTGCAATGGGCCCAGGCTGAAAATTCTCCATGGTCGCGGGGCCTTGGGACCAGCCTGGTGGCTCATTATGCCATCCTCGACCCAAATTCAGATATAGTTTGTTATCAGTGCATTAATAGTTTGACGCGATCTCGTATGAATTTGTATAAGTTTGATTAAAAAAAAAAGGGCAAAAGTGTTTCATAAATAAAAATATCCTTATTTAAGGATTAAGGAACTTTTGTCGACTCCCAATCACAACCTAAGTAGCGCAACGGTAAAAGAGAGGCCTTCAACCTCTCTCTTCCTGGGGTCCTACAATCGCATACTTAATACGAAGATGAGATTGAAAAAGAAAAGCATGATAAACTTCAATCAAATGTTTATATTTTCTTTCAACTATTACATTTGGCTGAAATGTACAAGTACTAGTAGTTAGATGAATAATGCCAAATTCAGAGAAAAAAAAATTAACATTTCATCTTTGTTCAAACAAAGTTCAAGACCATTGTATATTCTAATTATTTTAACCATGCCTTTAAACGAAGTCTTCGCCATAGGAAAGAAGGATTTAATAAGGGAGAAGGTTTCATCCATAGTGACATAGGATTCACCTGTGTAGTCCTAGTAAAGTCATCCACAATTATAAGTAAATATATGTGTCTAGAATGAGTGTAGTAAAGTAAGGACCCATGTATCTATGTAACATTTCAAAGGGAACATTGGTGGAAGTAGAACTTTGTAGGAAAGACTTTCTATATTGTTTAGCTTTAGGAGAAACATCACAAGGTAACGCAACAGTAGTATCACGTAATCAAGGTGCATAGGCAAATGTTGTAAAGTATTAAAAGAGAGATGACTGAGCCTTTAATGTCGAGTTTGGCAAGTAGTACAAAGTTGAGAACAACTAAAATAAAATTGTTTGTCATTACAGCTTCGAAATAAACTAGAATAAGAAGTTTTAATACCCCTTTTGTCAAGTTGCATATTGTAAGTAATGTGTATAGTTCATGGTCTTCCTTACCAAGAACCATTGGCCTCCTCAATTAAGGGCCTTGCAGTAGGCAATGTGTGGGTGTGAAAATGACATAGCATTGTAGTTGTTTACTTAGTTTTCTAATAGATATCAAATTGAAGCTACAGTAAGGAACATAAAGACCATCATGTAAGACAATTTTGTCTCAAATGTTCAAACTCCCATAGGAATTAACCTTCAACTTATTACCATTTGGTAAAGTAACAATAATGGGTCTATGTAAAGGCTTAAGATTATCTAGTAAAATATCATTAGAATATGATCACATGTAATTGAATTGACGATCCATGTATTTGCACCAATTTTAGGAGTAGAACAGATAGTGTTTCTAGATGTATCTACCAAGAAAGCATGTGAAGTTCAAATGCCTTTTGTTTTGAGACTTCTGAATTATTTCGGTTCACTCAAAAAACAAAGCATTTATTGAGATTGATCATAATCAAGCCCTAACAGCTGAACTAGAGCAGCAGCGACAACATTCTGATCAGCATTATTGGTGGTAGGCTGGACTACCATTTGCATTCCAAGCTTGATTAGCAAAGCGAAGCTGCTTGTCTACTATTTATTCTTGTGCCAAGATTGATTTATCGATTGCATAGAGTTTGTAGCATTTGTCGATTGCATGGGCAGTGCGTTTGCAGAAATCACAAAAGGGTCTGGGCCTAGGATCATGATTTCTTGAATTCCGAGCATTTGATTTTTGTGCAACAAAATGGGAAGAGGCACTTTCATTGAGGAAATTGGTGTTTTGCTTAATTTTCCGTTGTCTTTCTTCCTAGATTAGAGGGGAGTAGACTTGTCCCAAGGTGGGAAGGGGCATCATAAGAAGAATGTTCCCCCTAATGGCTATGTAACTTTCATTTAACGCCATCAATAGCTAAATAACCCTTTTGTTCTTCATCATAGCTCTTGAAGGCTGGATTAATAGTGATTTCACATGTACATTTTCGACAGGTACATTTAGGTAGTGCACCTGCTACAGACATCTCATCCCAGACCTTTTACCCAAATTGAAATAATTTGCAATATCAAGGCTTCCCAAAGACAGATAAACACTACTGGACCTCAAACAACCTAACTTTATTTGATTGACCATATCTTTCCAACAATTATTTCCAGACTTGAGAAGTTATCACAGTAAATGACACTCTCAAAAATATCTTTGTGTAATGAATTCAAAAGCCAAGAGAATATCATGTCATTACAGTGTTGCGACAAAGATACAGAGGAGATGTAGCTTCAGGTTTTTTTGGAGTTTCATCAAGATAAACAAGTTTATTCTTAGCTGAAAGAGCGATGTTGACTGCATGCTTTTTATTTGTCGAAGTCTTTCCTATTGAAAATATCACCGACTAGAGTTTGCCCTTGGTGATTTGAAGGATGAAGAAACAAGGGATCTGGATACTCAATAACTATTGTAGCCATATGACTAGAACAAGAGAATTAAGGAATTGTGGAAAAAAAGAAACAAAAGAAGATGAGCAATCTTCAAAGCTCTAATACCTTGTAAACTTTCACCAGTTAATGAATGTTCTTGATGAAATGAAGATCAAAGAATGAAAAATTAAATATGTGATGTGGAATCTAAAGAATCAGACACAGAATACAAGAGAGAGAAAAACTTTTACTGAATTATTTATAATAGTAAAAGTTGTACTACAAGGAGGAAGCTGCATTTGTTGGAATATTGTGTTATTTATAATAGTAAAAGTTGTACTACAAAAAAAAGTTGCCCTTATAACAAACACCTAAAACCAGGGCATATCATAGTATAACAAATAACACAATATTCCAACAAATGCACAATAAATGAGATCATTAGATCATAAACTCAAAAATACAATATCATTTGTACAACCTATAGATCTATCTTTACCCTCTCGGCATGTCTTTGTAGGCAGACACTTTGAAAGGATACGTTCACTAATCAACACAAAAACAAGGCGTAAAGTTAAATGAAGCATTTTAGAAGAAAATCAAAGAAAAAGGAGGTACAAATATTCTAAATTATAAGTATTATTTTTTAGTCAATTGGACATAACTCTATAAGGTTGTCATAATAGAGTAGAAAACAAAACAACTTCTAAACAACCATCTAAACAACTCACACGTACAAAATAAAAAAAAAATAAAATTAAAAATTAAAAAAAGGTTAAAAGTTGCTAGTATTCAACTAGTAAGACTTTGCATCCAACTTAAGCTATAGTACAACCCATAAAAACTTCTGGGAAGTAAACAACCAAAAGAAGAAGCAGAAACAAAACTGGCATATTAGATACACAAGTATATACTGTACAACGAGAACCTAAAGCACGAGATTACAACAAATATATATAAAACAAGGAGTGATTCTTGTCAACTACAAACTGGCGTAGAGGTCGAACTCAATTGAGGAGAATAGGCAGCTCCATACTTGCAAGACTCATTGGCAAAAGCACGTCTTTTACCATGTTCTGGTCCCTGACTTAACTTATCATGGGGGTAGCAATGTTTTGCCTTGGCATTAATAGGAGGGTATAAATCTTGAGCACATTCTGGGAGTTGATCTAAAGTTGAGACAATTTGATCCATATTAGGCCTAAATCTAGGGTCTATTGAGAGACATTCCATCACAAGGTTTGCTATTATCTTTGCTGAGGTTGAGGAGTATTGGCCCTGTATTCTTGTATCCATGATCCTGCAAACTTTCCCTTTGCGAAGGTAAGGCCGTGCCCAGTTGATTAGGTTTTGCTCCTTGCTGGATCTGTTAGGGTCCAACACACGCTTTCCGGTCAAGATTTCAAGCATAACCACTCCAAAACTGTAGATGTCACTCTTTGAAGTAAGACGCCCTTCAAAATAAGTAAACACTATGTCAGAATATCAAGACAGTGTCATACAAGTAACCTTTATAGAGCAACAACCCTATGTAGATCTATCCAAGTAGATCCTGCTTTGACTTTCAATTTTGGCTAAAACATGTCTGAAATTTCCCAAATAACTTACATGAATTATAGCCAAAGTTTGAAGAGAAATAATTACCAGTTGCCATATATTCAGGAGCTGCATATCCATGTGTGCCCATAACTCTTGTGGAGACATAACTTTTCTCATCAAATGGCCCATCCTTAGCTAAACCAAAATCAGAGAGCTTTGCATTGTACTCCTGTATTGCATATCAAACATAAGTTCCTTTCAAGAAACATTTAGAGCTTATACTAGGGAAGGCACATAATATGATCCAACGACTTGACATACCGAATCAAGGAGTATGTTAGAAGGCTTAAAATCTCGATAAATGACTTTTGTTTGAGGACTATGGAGGAATGCAAGGCCTTTGGCCGCTCCAAGAGCAATCTTCATTCGAAGATTCCATGATAGAGGCTCAGTATAAGATGATCCTGTTTGAATGATAACATTTTTCATTTTTCATTTTTCATTTTTCATTCTTCACTTCGAAATGAAGAATAAAATGTTGGAAAGACAAAGCAAGACTATGTGAAGCTAAACTCACTTATAAATAGATGGCTCTCCAAGCTACCACGTGGCATGAACTCATAAACCAATAGATGGTGCTCATCCTCCAAGCAATATCCAATCAATTTCACCAGATTAGGGTGTTGAAATTGCCCCAAGTAAATGATTTCAGTCTGCATTCCAAAACATGCATATAAGCAACTTCAGTCTATAGAGTTATAGACATTTGCAGAACAGTTTTATGTTAGCTTACTAATTAGCATCTCCATTCAAGATTACAGTTCTGAGAGGCATAACTATACTTCCATAGTCTAAAGCAAGAAATTGTCACAAAACTGAAGTTTTCAACAGGTGGGAGGACATATTTGAGCATTTCTATTCTTTCAGCAACAATCTAAAATACACTTAACAACTAATAAATTATCAATCCATGATCGTTAACAACTATTGTTTCACATCATTAACAATCTTCCAAGAACAACCTGTCAAGAGTAGCACGTTGCTAACCTAATGTCTGTAAATGTGCCATTACTATGTTAAAAAATGATTCACAATGTCAAAGATATTAGCATGAGAAGGCATAGCTATAAAAAGTGATACTGACCAACCATTCCCTGTGACCCTGGAACCCTTCCTGGTTAAGCTTCTTGACAGCAATAAGCTTTCCAGGACCGGGCTTTGCAGGTGCAAAAGTATCATCATGAATCCATCCCTTGTAAACACAACCAAATCCCCCTTCTCCAAGGACACTATCAGGTCGAAAATTCTTGGTGCATTCTCTGAGGTCGGTGTAGGCAAAACACTTTAAATTCGAGGATTGCAGTATCTCACCCTCTGACTTTAGGCTAAGCCTTTCAGAATGAAGCTTTTTGCTTTCCCCATCTGAGATAATTGCAAACATCCCCACAATAGTTGGTCAATTCTTGAGTTCTTAACAGATTATCTCCAAAAAATATCTTATTTGATAGCCAGGGTTTGTTGCAAAATGTTCCCTAGGGTTGTTAATTGATGAAAAAGAACCTACTCATTCCAAACACAGGTAGATTATATCCGATACACATAAGATGGAAGCTATCTTCTTGCCAATTCAAACCTTGACACTTTTTATCATTTGAATTAGCCATCAAATCAAGATCAATACACTAATAAACCATAAAGTTACCAATGGATAATTGGATATGCATTTAAACCTCAATGTGGATTGAGGCTAAAGCAAAGTTATCCATAAGAGAGCAACCAAGTTCACCACCCGAACAACAAATATCACAAAGTCATGGTTTTTCTACAATACGCTAAAAGGAAACTACAAACTGCAGGGGTAGAATTCGATGACTAACCAAAATCAAGCAAACATCAACAAAAACACGCTAAGTGCAGAAAAGATATGGAGGAAAGGGAAAGAAAGAAAAGGCCGTACAATCAGAAGATTGGGGGGGACTTTCGGCAGACTTGATTTTGGCAGCACTCCAAAAGCAACCCATGAAGTTAAACAGCAACACAGATAAAAACAACCCTCTCTTTTGTTGTCAAACTCAAAATTCACTAATTAGAACACTGAAATTAAGAGCTTGAAGAACAAGGAAAGGGCCAAAGGGGGAGGTGAGGGTATTGCGTTGAATGAGTAAACTCACAGGAAGGAAATACGAATGGAATGCCCAAAAACCTAGCAAAAAGTTGGTGGATTGGAGATGGGGAGATTATAATAAATTTATTAATGGAAAAGTACAAGCAAATGGAGATGGGTGAGGAAACCAAGAGCTCATTTATGATTGGTGCACATAGAGCTGGCAAAGAATAGTAAACAAATACAAGTGCTTGCATTAGGCAGAAAATTTCTCAACGCTATATCTGTTTGACTTTGGAGGAAACTTGCTATTGAATATAAGTACAGTATATTATTTCCTCCCGCTTTTTTCTTTTAATTATGACCTTTTCATGTCAAAATTTTTAACTGTTATTTTTATAATATATATAAAATATTTTATCATATAAAATTAATATCGATGCATTTATAGTAAAATACAATTAACATATTAAATTAAATTTTTTGATAAAATATTATATAAAAAATTATTAAATAAAGATAAATATTGAAAAAATGAAATACAATTATTTATAGACGAAGGGAGGGGGGGGGGGAGGAATGGGACAAGATGTGATATGGATGCAACTTGTTCGTTGACTTTTCGCTTTTATGATTTGGTCTTTTTCTCTATTTTCTTTTATGGTAGTGAGTGTTGGAAAAATAAGAATAACAATAGATAGGTATACCTGGTATAAGAGAGTTGCAGGTGTATCTACTCTCCTTAAACTTTTGTATCGATCATACAAAGTTTTAGGAATAAACCTCTGCCAAGGAAACTCTAAGAACTTAGTTTCAAACTTCAAATGACAACTCTAAAAATGCTCGAAATCAAAATTAAAGAAGCATGTTTGGTTGAATGAGTATGTAAAACCCCGAAAAATTCAAAAACATTGACCATGACGTCATTAGTAATTTAGGCTGACTCTGTTAATTTTTGAGAATCTATTGGCAATTAATTTTACTAACACTTGAGTTCGTAGGACCGTTGTGAGAGTAATAGGGATATTTTAGTAATTTTATGCATGGGAGTGTGAGTATTTTAGTAATTTCATGTTTATGAATTTAAGTGCTATTACTATTTTTATACATGTGGGTATTCTTTTTTTTAGTTTATTATCTGTTATTTTAGAGTTTTTGGAAAACCTAGTACTCCCTCCATCCCTTGATGAGTGTCAATTTTTCTAACTACATTGTCCCTTTTTATTTGTCAATTTTACATTTCCAATAATTAAAATATCCATATTACCCTTAATTAATAAAAGTAATTTTTAATTTACCTTTTAAAATTTTCTTTTATTCATCTCTTTTTTTTATGAGGGACATACTTATCCATACATAATTTTTTCACTCTATTTTCAAGGTACATTAGTTTTGCAAAGTTAGTTTGTGTGACATTTAAAAAGGAACGGAGGGAGTAGTATAAATAATTAATTACTTTTAGCTATATTAATTTTCTATTTTCCTTATAATTAATTATAAGTATAAATAACCCTATTATATTAAGGAAGCATGTATAGTGATTTCCGGCTTTTGGGAATTACGGTTATTATGGTAATTCCCACAATATTAACCGTACACGTGTCATAATCAAATTATATCCGTCGATTTTATCTATTTTTTAAAATATTAAATCTTAAATTTTTAAATTGGAAAATTTGGATATAATTAATTAAAGAATGATTTTTTTAGGGGATGTTTGGTTGAGGTAAATAGTACGTGATGTAAATTTTGTCAACAAAAAGCAGTGTGGAGTGGCCTCCATAAATTCCGGCGAAGGTCGCCGGAGTTGCAACCACCGTCGAGATGGAACCGCCAACACCGCAACCGTCACTAATTGGTCGGTCCAAAACTCCACCACTGTGGGTTAGAACCGATCGTCGTCGGGGAAAATAAATGAACCGGTGACTGGTCGGAGTTTGTGAACGACGCAGTTCTCCGGCGGTCGGAGTTTGGCGCCGGTAATCGTGGGGAATGATGAACCCGGAAATTGAACACCACTCTCGTCCGTGTTGGTGAACGTCGTCATTCTCCGGGGTACCGAGTTCCTCACCAGCAAGCTTAGTCGGAGGGCCGACGGTCTTTGGTGGTCGGTCGTGCTGCGTGAAGGACGCCGGAAATCGTGAAGTAACTGACAGTCGATCGTGGTCGTCATGGATGGAGGTGGTGGTTTGTTTCAGTGTCAAGTTAAAGTATTAATTTGAAAATATTGCAGATGTTGTTGAATAAGGCGTATATGTAAGGGTTGATGTCTGGGGTTCGAGTTTCAACACTGAGAATTTTATTTGTCAACAAATTTTGGGTCTTTGAATATATGCAGCCTCGCATATATATGTCATAATGTACGTGTTGGGATTTTTTTTTTTACTTTAAAAGTTGAAATAAAATATAAATGTTATCCTTTTTGAATTTTGAATTTTGAATTTTGAAATTATGTCTTTTCAATTTTTAAATCATATGGAGTTGGAATTTTTAAATCATATGAAGTGTGGTAAAGTTGTGTATTTTAAAATTTAAGTAAACCCTTAATTTCATACCAACCTATAAATAAAAGATAGAGAGTTTTGTTTGCAAAATATCCATAACCACAATTTTGATTTTGTTTTTTATAGATACGTTTTGAATTTTTGAATTTTTGAATTTTTGAATTTTTAAGTTGTATGGAGTTAGAAACGGTAAAAAAATTTAAAAACTAGTTTATTTTAAAATTTTAAGTAAAATTTGAATTCCATAGTAATACTCTATAAATAGAGATGGAGGATGTTGTTCGCAAAGTATAACCACGATAGAATTTATTAATTTTTCATAATTATTCATCAATTTCATTGCTTGCGATCTTCAATGGAGGAGTTCAACAAGAATAATAACAATGAAGTAAGTTGAATTTTTCTTGTCCTATTATTATATCCATAAATACTAGGTTTAAAAATGTAGAACTATCGATTTATAATCATTCACATGTTTCAAATATAATTTACAGGATGTTGAGTGCACTGAAGAAGAATACATGGATGAGAATGACACTAGTATTTTAATTGAAGATATGAATGATATGCAAGCGATGTTTGCTGAGGAGCCCGCCACACCATCCAATAAACCTTTGTCACATTTTACCAAGGAAGACATGGAAAAATTGTCATTCAAAACTTTAGAATTATGCTATAATTTTTTACAAATTATATGCAAAAGTAAAGGGATTAAATGTTCGGAAAGGTGGTACACGACAAAGCAGACGAGATAGATAATCTCCCGACTTCTACCTGCTTTAAGTGCTCCACAGAAGGTCAATGGCTTCAAAAACACGTGGAAAACTCTCAGAGAATGAGAAAAGGGAAGGATATCACTCGTTTTAATTGTGAAGCTGGAATTCGGTTTAAGTGGATCAAAGAAAAAGACCACTGGATCGTAACAAGATTTGTTGATCAACATTCACATCTCCTTGGTGATGAAGATGCCACATTGTACATGAGGTTAGACACTACTATTATTTTATTTTATTTATTTTATTGATAGCTCCATTGTAGAAAAATAGTCAAAACTAGTGAGCTACTTTCATAGCTATACATCGGACAAAACAACAAAAGAGAGTGCGTTGTTTCAGCTATCACGTATTCACAATGCATCTAAAGCCTTGGTTACTGAATAATAAATGATATAATAGTAAAAAAATGAAACTGTATAATGGTAGGTTAGCGGTAAAACTTTTACTAGAAATACATCAATGAAGTAATAGTAAAAATTGAAGTAGCTACTATAATAGACATGTTCATTTGCAGTTATAATAAAATAAATCCATGCATTTTGTTATGATATAGTCAATTTCTCATCGGTTTCAAAAAAAAAAAAAAAAATCTCATCATGATACACAACTATTAATCGGTTTTTGTTATGATTATGTATTATCGAAATTCTTATCATTTTATTCCTTCAATTTTTCATGTAAACAAATATTATATGGTGTATCAAAATATATTCTTCATAGTATTTCACAATTAGTATAATTATTTAATTTTTATCAAAACTCTGTTTATTGCATTATGTATGTGATCATAACAACATAATGTATCTTACCTTTTTTTTTTAACAATGGAAGAACGTTTCATAAATACATTTTATCCAATTAGCATTAGCTATGTTTAAATTAATTGTAGGTACTTACTAATTTAAAATGAAGTTATCCCATATGAAATGAGTATATATTGTTTCTAACATGGTTGTTTTCATTAAATAAAAAAGGTCTCATAGAAAAATTCCAGAAGATGTCCAGAAAGAAATTGAACAATTATATAGTTGTAGGATTCCTCAGAGACACATTACGCAAAGTTTGGTGAAAAAATATGATAGTCATCAACGATTGGAGTTCTTAAAGGAAGATTTGGATAACCACGTCAAAAAGATCAAAAGAGAAAAAGAACAACAAGGTGATGCTCAAATGGTGCTATGTTACTTAAAGGGCAATACTGTTTATAAAATTATTGCCAAAGTTATGGTCAATCGGTTAAGACCGTTACTTGAAAAAATCATTTCACCGTTGCAAAGTGCCTTCATTCCTGGTAGATCTATTCATGACAATATCCTAATCACTCATGAAATTATGCATAAGTTCAAAACCTCAAAAGCAAAAAAAGGATGGGTTGCGATAAAACTAGACATGGAAAAAGCTTATGATCGCATTGAATGGTCTTTCTTGAGAGATGCATTGAGCAAATTGGGTTTCAGTCCTAAATGGGTCAGCTTAGTTGACCAATGTGTTAGCACTGTTTCTTACTCAATTTTGATAAATGGCTCCCCAAAAGGGTTTATAAAACCCTCAAGAGGGTTGCGGCAAGGTGACCCCCTTTCACCTTATCTTTTCTTGATTTGTATGAATGTGTTTGGCGCTATGCTTGAACATACAGCTAACAAAGCTAAGTCTGGGTTGGGAATTCAATTAGCCCTCCACTCGTTGAAGATTCCCGGCTTATTCTTTGCTGATGACTGTTTATTGTTCTGCCAGGCCTCTCAACATGCGGCCTTGAAATTAAAAGATCTTACCTTAAAGTTCTGTAATATGTCAGGGCAATTAATCAACTTTCATAAGTCTAAATTAATTTTCTCCAAAAATTCAACGCGGCAGTCTAAAGATATGATTCAAGGGATTTTTAACATCCCTGTCTCCGATTCATTAGGAAAATATTTAGGGTGTAAGATTAATCAAGGTAGACAAGTTCCCAGAGACTTCGATGATATTATAGGAAAAGCTACGGATAGGATGACTTCTTGGAAAGCGAATGCGCTTTCAAAAGCGGGTAGGGTGGTACTCATACAATCCAATCTAGAATCTCTCCCGGCACATACGATGCAATGTTTTAGGCTCCCTAAAGCGGCTTGTCTCGGCTTAGACCGAATCAATAGGAATTTCTTTTGGAAAAATAACAATGATAACAATGGGATGGCTATGGTTGCTTGGGATACTATTTGTCTCCCAAAGGAGTTTGGTGGGCTGGGCCTTAGAAGAATAGAGGCTGTCAATTTGGCCGTTCAATGTAAACTCGCTTGGAAAATACTAAAGGGGGATTCCCTCTGGGCAAATCTGATGCGTCAAAAATACCTTAGAACAAACGACCTATTTTCTTATAAAAGCAAGCCTACTGATTCACCAGTCTGGAGAAATCTGCTCAAAATTCGGGATATTTTACGACAGGGTATAAGATGGAGACTAGGGGATGGTAAATCTATCAAATTCTGGACGGACAATTGGATTAATGATAAACCGCTTCAAGACTTATGTGGGAACAGCGAAGTTGTTGACAAAGAACTAACTGTAGATAATTTTATTACTCATACTAAAAATTGGGATGTAGACAAATTAAGCAACCTTATTCAGGACCCTGTTATTATTCAAAAAATCCTTGGCATACCTATTACAATGGCAAATATGAATGATGAAATTTGTTGAGGTCTCACTGGTGATGGTTCTTTTTCCACGAAATCAACTACAAGGATCATCCAAGATTGTATAGCACAATCAGATAAATGGGAGTTCAGATGGATTTGGAAAATTGATATACCCCCCAAACTTGGCATTTTCCTGTGGCTTATGCTTCACAAGGCCCTCCCAACGCGTGGCAACCTGCTACGAAGAGGAATGATGTTGGATCCAACCTGCCCTCTTTGTCTAGAGGAGATAGAAAGTGATAGTCACCTTTTCTGGGAGTGCCCTACGACCCGACGAATATGGGCTCTAGCAAGTCAACATGGCTGGATTGTAGATCTTGTTACTAATCATGGGACTACTTCCATAAAACAGTTTCTAAATTCCAACAAATCTGGGGACCACAACAGAGAATTAACTAGGGGCATTTTTCTCTTATGGACGATTTGGAAGAACAGGAATGAGGCTGTTTTTCGAAATAAAATATTTCGACCGTTGCAGTGTCTCATTCAAGCCAAAAGTAGGGCGGCTGAATGGCAAATCAGGAACAATAATAAGGTAGAAAATCATGGTAGCAGTTTCAGGGGTGGGTATACTAATGTTGTTTCTCTGGTTCGATGGTATACCCCCTAAGGGAGTCGTCAAATTAAATTTCGATGGCTCTCTCATCACCAACTCGGCGGCAGGTGGTTTCATCTTGCGAGACTGGCGGGGCGCGGTTCTTGGCGGAGGAGCGAAGTACTATGGTGACGCTCCAATTTTGGTGGCGGAGGCGAGGGCTCTGAGAGATGGGTTGGTTGCGGCGTCGTCAAAAGGCTTCCAACACATTCATATAGAAGGAGATAATATGGTGGTCATCCAGGCTCTAAAGGGTAATTATTCTATTCCGTGGCAGATTAGAGGTCTCATCAAGGACGCTCAAATAATTCTTCAGCGATTCCAAGAAGTTAAAATTTCTCATATTTACCGCGAAGCCAACGCGGTTGCTGACTGGCTAGCCCATCAAGGACATGACAGAGGGGTTGGTGAAAGTATAACAATCCTTAATAACCCCGACCTCTGTAACTTAGTTGATCTAGATAGGGCGGGACGATTTCTTGTGAGAAGACGTCGTTAACCTGCCGTTCTCTCGCTTACCTTTGTAAAAAAAAAATGTTACTTAAAGGGCAAACAAACTAGGGAACTACATATATTTTATATAAGTTATGACCAGTAACCTCGTATATCAAGTTAAAGAAAACTAAATCAACGGTTAAGACTACTCTACCTATAATCAACGCCTAATGTCAATTTAATTATGGTACTTAATTGAAAAAAACTTCACTGCCAAAAACCATTCGTGATCGACCTCCACCATATATAAATTTATACAATTATTTTAAAACAAAAATACATTCAAATATTTACTATACTAACGAGATGAGAATGAAATCAATGAAAAAATATGTTAATACACTGTATAAAACGGTTATCTGTATCCATATTACATGATTTGTCATTGTTTCACCAATGTTCTTGAATTTGCTCGAGGAAGAATCCATACTCATACAAAATCAAATTGTGATGAGTTCAATTAAGTTATGAGCTATGGTATTTATAATTGTATGAGTTAGATAACAAATAGGAATATAATAATAATAATAATAATAATAATAATAATAATAAAAACTATTCGACTTTGTATTTGGAACAATCTAATCTTACAAAATATTATATATCTAATAAAAATAATGTATTTATTATTGTATGAGTTAGATAATAGGTAGGAATCCAAAAAAAATAAAATACAAAAAAAATACAAAAAAAAAATAATAATGAAAAAAAACCATGAATCCTGTTAAACTTTGTATTTGGAACAATCTAATCCAACAAAATATTGTATATCTAAAAGATTTTGTTTTTAGATATAGACTTTTTATAAACGTAAAAATGTTCACATTTAATAGCAAAATGGAAACCAAATGTTATGTGAATTTCTATCTTGATCAGCTTTGAACAAGGTAATGTAAAGCCCAAACCAGTAAGCCACACACAACTTTTCGAGACCCTACTCAACATTAACGTAATTATATGTAATTTCAATTGGCAATTACAGATCTGCATCACACAATTGACGCCATAGTTTCCGTTGTTCGGCGTGCACGAACCATAACCGCCGAAGAAAGCATCGCGACGTCCGGTGAAGGCTTTTCCTGGCGGTCATGACCGGTGGCCAGTGATTTTCGTTGGTGGGCCTGCATCGTGGTCCACACCGGTTGACATTATAGGCTAACTGCCAATCGATCCACAACTGCCATAATTTCCGGTGACCTTCATCCTCGAACTACAACTGCCGAAGAAAGCTTCTCGACGTCCGACGAAGGTTTTCCGGCGGTCGTGACCGCTGGTGGGTGATTGTCGTTGGTGGGCCTGCGTCGGGGTACATACCGGGACGGTTGAAATTCCGGTGACTTTTCGCCGGAAAAAATGGAGGTGGATCGGTGCTGTGAGTTGGGTAAAATTTTCTCCCCTGTTAACAAACACAACTTTAGAAAAACTTATTTTCAATTAATTATATATATTATCCACAATTTTAGAAATTAAATTTAAACTTTTAATAAAATAAATAAATCAATGTATCAGATTCAATCTTGCCAAATGTACGGTAAATATTGCGGGAATTACCGTAATTACCGTGATTACCAAAACGCGAAAATTACCTTAACTTTTTGGTTATATTAAATCCTAGTATAATACAATGAACGATCCTTTCCGCCGTTAATTCCTCACGCGCATGCTTACAATCCCCCAGCGAAGTCCCGAGCCGACCCCGTCTCCATTCTCTTTCAAACCCATCCTCCACCCTCTCTTCTCCGATTCTCCCTCTCCCCCACCGACAATCACCAGCTCCTAGGCCACCCGACCACCACTGGTCGATGGATGGCACCACCGTCGACAACTTCCAGCTGTCCTACGCAACCACCGGCCACCGAAGCAACAACGGAAGGCTACCAAAGTAGACCCGCCACTGTTGTGTTGTTGTGTTGCTGCCCCTTTTCGACCGTCTCCAAGCTCCACTCCTGCCGTCACTGGCAACTAACAACACCACCAAGAGACCAACTACAGTCCCGCCAACGACCGTCGCCTGCCACCAGTCCCCGTCGATCACCGGAGTCGCCGCTGGAGGTTGTTAAAGTTGGTCATGTGGTGCTGTTGTTGCTAATCACGACCGCTCGTTGCTGCCACCTCCGACCAACACCATGACCTCCGACGACCACCAGGGTGTCCTGCCACTACTAAAATTATGTGTATTACCAACCATTTTTTTCCAACCAATTTAAAATGGTTGGAAAAACCAACTATTTTAGCAACCATTTGGTATTCCAACTATTTTTCAAAAAATTTAGTGGGAAAAATGATTGACATTTCCAACCAATGTTGCTAAAATTGGTTGGAAAATTTTCCTACCATTCTTTTTCCTACTATTTGAAAACCAACCATTTTTCCAACCATCTTCAAATAGTAGGAAAAAGGGTGGTAGGAAAATTTTCCAACCATTTTAGCAAAATTGGTTGGAATTTCCAACCATTTTTCCCACAAAAGTTTTTGGAAAATAGTTGGAATATTAAATAGTTGCTAAAATGGTTGGTTTTTCCAACCATTTAAAATTGGTTGGAAAAAGTGATTGGTAATATACATATTTTTAATAGTGTGCCACTACCCGACGATGTCGCCGTCGCCGTGGCCGACCCCCCCGGCTGCCACAGTCAATCACTACGTAAAACTCTCTGATTTGCATTATTATTATTATTATTATTATTATTATTATTATTTTCTTATATTCTGATTCTATTGTATTATTCATGCGTGTAACTTCATGTTTACGTCTAGTTGTGGTAGATGTTTCTTGTTATATTTAGGTTATTAATCTTTTCTAACTTGTATATATGATGTATATTGGTTATTATATGTGAATTATGTTATAGTTTGATTAAGCTAGGTTAGTTATGGAAAAAAATATTTGAAATCATTTGTAAGCAATTTATGTTATAATGGAGTATTGATGCGTGCGGTTGAGTTCTAAAAGGAGTTGCGTTTTAAATCTCATTTTATATTACAATTTCGAGTGGAACTTGAAGTTTTATTTATTTTGGGAGTTTGAATTAAAAACCTTAGTTTATAATAATAATAATAATAGTAATAATAATAATAATAATAATTATTATTATTATTATTATTATTATTATTATTACCATATATCTTTTAAAAAGGGCGTTGTTTAAAACCTATTATTGTCTTTGCAATGTAAAATTTTGCTACAAGTAGTAAAGTTTCGACCTTGACGAAGTAATTGTGTTATTTTGGTTTATTATCATGTGCGGTATTGTTATTACAAGTTATATCGGTTTTATTTTATTTAAAAATACTTCAAATTTGGTCATGAGGGAGGGTTTACCACCCTTGCTGTGTGTGAGTAAATTCCATGAGGTTCAATGCCGAAAATTCGAGTTTTATTTTGATCTCTACGTTTAGTTTTTAAAGAAAATGTTTAATGTGAAAATTTAAATTGTTTATGTGAGAATTTGTGTTAGTTTATATGTAAATTGACCTTGGTTGTGTTAAGGGAGTGAAGGGGAATGTATTTGACTTTGTTTGACTGTTTACAGGCCCAAATTAGGAACCCGGGATCGGATGGTGAAGGTTAGAACCCAAATTACCATGTATAAGTGAACCGGGAACGGGACATATTCGATAGGCTGTAAAGAAGAGGTTACCATAAATTGTATAGTCGTCCTTTGACTAAATCTTATGAGCTGGAAGTCCCCTATGATGTTAGCTTTCATAGGAATTTTGCAGATCGAACTTTGGAATTGTATAATTAAGTCGAGTTACGACCTGATTACCAGACCTAGGTTAGATCTGGACAGGCACGATTGATTGTTGTTTTTAGGATCCTTGGAGTGTTTTTAGTCTCGGCCCTCGGGGTCAACATAAGAGTTTTAGTAGACATCCCGAGGTTTCCAGAAAGTCCAAAACCAAGACAATAGGATGTCGGAAATTCAAATTATGGACCTTACTATGAGGGAGATGCAATATATCATGTTTCTTCTTGCTAATGAATGTGTTACTATGTGAAAATGTTGTTTGGTTTTAATATGTTGATCCCTTGGAATAAGTGAATAGTTTAAAGTGTAAATCCAGGAATGATGGGAACCTTATAGTGTTCCTAGGGGAGGGTTAGGTAGAAGGTAGTTATTACTAACTTCGAAGAACGCGTTTTAATTAGAGAAATTATTTTATTTTAGGCATGAGCTAGTTCGCGTCGTTAGTGAGCTCAAGTGTTTGTCATTTGAAGTGAACTAAAGCTAATCAGGTAATGTCTATGCCCTAATCCCCATTGGGATGTAGTTTAAGTGTTTTATTGTTTTCCAATATGTTTTGGAATTTGCATCCCGATGGCGACTTTATGTGGAAAATGTGACCATCTGTTTTGGATAATTGTTTGTGCTTGTTGTTTTATGAGTTGAGAAATTTAGATGGTCTTTTATAAGTGGTTTTGTTACTGGTTTTGATAACCTGGGTTGGGTTTGACTTGAGAGTTGTGAACTGAGTTTTGCATAAGATACTAATAATTCAAAGTGAAACCATAAGCGGGTTTGATTAATGTCTACGGTAAGTGAATACTTTGATGCCTGTGGTAGGCGAACTCTTTGATGCCTGTGGTAGACGAACTCTTTGATGCCTGTGGTAGGCAAATACTTTGATGCCTGTGGTAGGCGACCTTTTGATGCTTGTGGTAGGCGAACTCTTGATGCCTGTGGTAGGCGAACACTTTTGATGTCTGTGGTAGGTGAACTCTTGATGCCTGTGGTAGGCGAACTCTTTTATGCCTGTGCTAGGCGACGTATCAGTGATTCAGTTGTTTAGTTACTTTAAGGGATGTGGTATCCCGCTCGCATAATAAAATGGGATATTGGATGACAATATACTGATCTTTGGGGGTATTGGATTGTAATATACCGACCTTTACTATTGGACAACAATATCCTTGACCTTTATACTTAGGTGATATTATTACACCAACGGTGACTAAGGGATGGTGACTGGTTAACTAGTCTCGATTCTGATGTGATAGGCGCAGGGAAAATAACCGGCCCTTACCCAATAACCCCGTTAACCCCTCCGTTTTTTCTCACTAACCTACGTTAAAAAAAAAGTCGGTCCTAAGATAGTGACTAACGGGGTGGTGAACCGGTCTTCATACTGACGTAAAACACAACCAACCAATGTCTTGTAATGTGGGGTAGTGAGAAAAACTAAGGGGTTAACGAGGTTATTGGCTTGAGACCGTTTTTTCCCTTCGCCAGCTATGTTAGCGCGCATGGAGACCGGTTTACCAACTCCTTAGTCACTGTTGGTATAATAATGTCACCTAGGTATAAAAGGTCAGCGATATTGTTGTCCAATAGTAAAGGTGGGTATATTACAATCCAATACCCCCAAAGATTGGTATATTATCATCCAAAAACCCTAATAAAATTAATTGGTTGAGTTTATGTAAACATTTATACGGGTCAAAGGTTTGTGAAATGATTTGACTTGTTTCCTTTCCCTTAAATGAATTGAAATGAATTTAACTTGTTTTAACGGTTAGGGGTAGGCATTATTGAGTTTTCCCCCTCATATTTGTAATGTTTTGTTTTCAGGTGAAGATTTGTATGCTGGGGACGGAAATTAGAAGGACGGCGTGATTAGAAGTTGTTATTTATGTTGCGTTTCTTTTCTAAAAGACTTAAAGTTAGTTTTGAGTTTTATTTCTAAGTTTGAGTTTGTTAGTCGGTTTACCGTTGTCAAACAGTTGCAGTTTTCTTTCTCGCCTTGTATTCCTTCGGGGATACGACAGTGACGCCCATAATAAAGTTTGAGACTTCCGCTGAGTTTTTCGTTAACGTTAATTTGACTTTGACTTTTTCATAATTAAATTTCTGGGGCGTTACAGAGTATGAATTAGCAACTTCACTTACTTGTCTCTTTAGAAATGACACCCATGGCATCCTATTTAGAGGCCTTGAAGAAGCACCATAAAATCATAAACCAAGCAAAACTTAAAACAATGATCATTTCGCACAGACACAATCCGTCCGTCCATGTCAATCCCGACACGACTCGTGTCAAGGTAGGCACAATCCATGCTCGAATGCTCCCTTAACACGATCCATGTCAACGCTTTGATGGAGACCATCATGAAGAACAACAAGCAACAACATCATCGGCAAAGGAGGCATCTAGAGGAGCTTCACCAACACTATCAGCAGCAGCACAAGAAGGAGACTATGATGATTCACTAAACTCAGCAGCTAAGGGAGCATCTCCAGCAGAAACAGCAAGCTTCCAAATCCCAGCAGAAGCAGTATGTCATTAAGAAGTTCAGCTACCCAGCAGGAGGTTTACAGCACCTCTAGTAGCCACCAAGCCATCCACAACATCCATCCAAGCTTGCTACACCCTTGTGAAACAAGTCTTGGCACCTTCAGCCACTCAGCCCATCAGCATTGGTCATTCAGACCAAATCCAGTTCCCAGTAACAACAGTCCAAGCAGTGGTCTTTCTCAATGTCATATCTATTGATTGAGGAAGAATTAGCTAAGGTCCCCTAGGAGTTTTTTGTTCTATGTCATGCCATTTCCAAGTCCAAGCCAAGTTCCAGCATGATCAAGAATGGCATCAGCAAGTTTCATGTGCCAGAACAAGCAATCCCAATACGATTGTTTGTTATCAGTTTTTCCAGAACCTCAGTTATGAGGCTAAGTCTTTTGTTATCTGTCCATAAGGGCTGTTTTGGTCATTCTAGCTTATTATTAACCTGTTGAGATTACATCCAGGTTAGTGTTTGCACGGGAATTACCTTAGTAAGTATTTACCCCCATAGACAGGAAAGCTTCTTATTGGTTCATTTTGCCACCCTTTTGGCATTTGGTCCAATCAGAACTTAGCTTGTGTTTTCCCTTTTATTTTCCTACAAATTGTACTCGAGATCATCTTAGTTAGATTAGGATGTAATAAGCTGTATTATTTCTAAGCTTTGTAAGTTAGATAAGTTAGGGAGATTAGGCAGATTAGTTTATGTTAAGCAGCTGCTAATCAAATTGCTTGTAGTCTTTATATTCTGAGTTTCTAGAGCAATCAAAGGATCATCAGTGTTTATTCAATAGTATTCTCGAGTGTCTTAGAACCTCTAAATGTTTGTGAGTGTCCTATAACTCTCAATCATTGGTTAAATAAGCTCCTTTCACTGGATATTGGCAAGAATCGAGCAAGTGTCAGTTGTGCTTGATCATCTGTGCTTTGGTGTGACTGTAAGAGCATGAATGTGAGAGTCCTTTGCCCTTGATTGCAGTTGTGGTGAGTCTGTATCAACTGTAAGCAAGTCTATCTTTTATTTTCCTTGTTGGGTTGTCATTTATTCCAGCTAGTTGCCTTTAGTCAGCTATTGTTTACAAGCATCCAGTTGTGTGTGTGCTTGTATGGTGTATTCTGGTTCAATACTCTGATCATTGTAAGCTAGCATACATCACGCTTGACCTATCAAATGATGCTTTCTGGCATGTAACAGAGTCCTTGTTACCCCAAACACGACCTGTATCACCTTGTTTTCCTCAAAGTCCATCCTAAATTGGGTCGATTGAGCATTGAAGGCCCACCAAACTTAAACTTAAACTTAAGCCCAACGACAATTTGTGATTGAATTTTGCGAAAAACATTTTACCTCAAACTTACTTAACATTACACATACAGTTGAAATTATCCAACAGTGAGACAAACGCAAAAGAGAAAAACACTAAGGAAGGGCTTGGTTCCTTGCTTTGGTTGCAATTATGTGCATCCTTAATTACAGACCTGTGGACTTTTGTGACAAGTAATCTATATTACATAACAAAGAAAAACAAGAATTAACTTAAACTCGGTATTCCCATGGGAGCTTGAGATCTCCTTTCAACATCGCAACCAATCTTGCTGAATCAGTCGAAATCTGAAAGGCCTTCAAATGAAGTTGTATTGCTGCACGTATTTTGCTCTCCACTGCAAAAAGCTCCATATGGTCCACTAAGAGCCTAAACAAGCGAAGAACTCTCGATTCCTTGAAGAAATTATTTCCTTTCAATTGTAAAAGATCACCAAAGGTGAATAAGGAAAGACAAAAATAGAAGAAGAGAACGATAGAAGAGAGCTTATGAGATTTAAAGATATTGAATTGATTGAATTGAAAGAAGGAGAAGTCCTTAGTATTTATAGTAGAATACTAAGACTTAGAATGCAAAGAAAGAAAGAAAAGAAAAGAAAGAATATAGCAGCAAAGCTAACTAATATAACTAATTTTAGCTAACACCAACATCCCCACCTCTCAAATTAGAGGGTTTCTGAACATGGCTGAGAGATATGGGGCCATGAACAAGTTTTTGTCTTACAGAATGACAATCTATTTTAATGTGTTTGTCCTTTCATGAAAGATTGGATTTCTGGAAATATAGATGGCAACTTGACTATCACACTTTATAGGTATAGGACTGATAATATCTACCTGTAGCTTATTGAATAATCTGCTTAACCATGTCAATATTGCTACAAGTCTTCGAAGACTCATATATTCTGCCTCTGCTGAATAGAGAGACACTATGGACTGCTTCTTAGATTTCCAAGATATGAGAGTGTTTCCAAGAAACACAACTGTTGGGATTCACCCATGAGTAAAAATGTCCCACATCGGAAAAGTAAAGAGAAAGGACATGGTATATAAGTCAAGTGGGCTACTCCTCTTAACAGCAATTGGTTTTAAGATAAAACCTCACTTAACTTGTGTACCATGGGCCTTAGTTGAAGTGGGCTCCCCCCTTGGATCTCCCCAACAACAACAAATCCACTAATAGACCTTCGAGTATGCTTACGAGCACCCCAATCAAAATCACTATAAGCTTGTAATATGAAATCATCATCTTTATGAATAAGGATGCCTGAATCAGGTCTTCCTTTTAGGTATATCTCAAAGTAGGGGTGAGTAAAAATTCTGAGAATCCTGGTCTTGTCCTGGTCCCGATCAAATCCCGGTCCCAAAATTTCTTTTCCGGTGGGAGCAGGACTAAAATTAAAGTCCTGGTCAATAACGGGACCGGGAGTGGGACTTACCCTCATTTCGCATTCCCAGTACAGATTCCCGGTTTATGTGTGTGTGTGTGTGTGTGTGTGTCTATATATATATATATATAGTTGTGAGCATGGAAGCATGGTTTATCTCAACCATTGGTTTCAACATCTGGGGTAAAAATAAATGTACTATTTTATTTTTATTTATAGAAGTTGGACTTAATTTTCATTGGCTGAAGTTTTTTTTTAATAAATAGAAGATGGCCTTATGTGATATGCAAAAAAAGGAAAAAGAGAAGTTCACGCGTGCAGCCGCTTCCTTGTATCAACGTTGTAACTCCCCAGAAGACTCATCATTTGATGTTTGAAATTCTCATTAATAATTTAGAGCCAATTTCATTCTCCATGATCGAACATCAAAGGTGTTCACTCGCAATACAGTGCGGGTTTTGTATCGTATCCACAGGGAGCAAGGTCTTTTTGTCAAAACTTTCACTACTAAAGCTTAGTTTAAGGTAACAAAAACGATTATGAGGGGGGGAAAAGGGAACAAGGATAGATTATCAGACAAAAACAGAGAAAAAGAAGCTCAAGGGTCGGTCTTTGCCTCCTAATGGTCACCCTAATCATGAGGAAGTCTCGGTCAGGACACTAAGCCAAGATAGAAGTTAGGTTATTGCAAGAAATAGAGCCACTCCCGGGCCTCTCCCGAGGTATACCCGAATTTAGCCTTAAAGGTTCGTCCACTAAATGAATGAGGACTCCCCTAAAAGGCTTGAAATGCAAATCACCCTACCCGAACTCCTCCACTAAATGAATGACGATTCGTTCGGATATCCATCCAATCACCCTAAAGATCGTGTTGAAGTAGGTTTAGCGGGTTTCCACTACTTACTAAACCCCACAATCAAAAGAGTTTTTGGATGAAAACCTCATAAAACATGGCCTAATGCCATAACTAAGTCAAACCTTAGAAAAGGGATCCCATTAGGGGCTAAACCTCCCCCTAAACCCTAAGGAAACTAGCTACTAACCATGATAACAACCATTAAAACTAATAAGCTTAAAACAAGAACCTTTAACATGATATCTAGAAAGGAAACACAATAAGATTTAATACAAGAACTAATTAAAGCAATTAATGAAAGAAGGAAATGGAACTTACACAAACAAGAAATAGGATGATAATAATAGAAATAAGAAGAAACTCCAAAGCTTGAATAATAATCTTCAAGATAATACTCTTGAATGCAATAATCCAACCCAAAATACCAAACAAAAGCAAAGTTTGAGAGTAATGATGAGATAATCTATCAAGAAAGTAGTGTTAAGCAACTAAAAGGGAAAGATGAACAGTAGAAAATTAGCTCTAGGTTTAGTTTTGGACCGAGCTTAAATACATTGGGAGAAAATAAGCAAAACATAGTCATTTTGGCCCTAAAAATTCAGTCGGTCAAGGTCGTCACGGGCGCTACCAGGGATCATCACGCCAGTGACGAGGCGATTCCAAAATCTCGAACAAGAATTCTTCGCTGAGGTAACGGGTGCTACAACCAGACGTCACGCCCGTTACCACTTGGGAATCGATCTTCAAAAATCTCCTCAGCTGGGTCACGGGCGCTACTTGAGAACGTCACGTCCGTGACCTTTTGGAAGTCTGCATCTTGGGAAAATGGCTCAGCAGGGTTACGGGCATTACCTTGGGTCGTCATGCCCATGACCGCTCTCGGTAATTTGGCAATTAAATCTCTGAGTTAGGTCACGGGCGCTACAAATAGGGTCACGCCCGTGACCACCTGGGTTTGCCTTTATGCTCATTTTCCAACTCTGGTCATGGGCATTACTCTTGGGTGTAATGACCGTGACCTCTTGGGTTTGCCTTGACTCCTTCTTTGCACAATCTTTAAGATGAGGGCCGCTCCTAGGTTCCTGGGGTTGCTTCCTTGAATTCTCGAGCCGGGGTTCTCGGCATCGACGACTCGGCATCTCCCAATGCCTCGGGTCTAAAATAACCTACATAAAAACTAAAAGAAAAACGGATAAGAGACAATTATTAAGGAACGTAACGAATAAGAATTCTAAGTAGATGGAGTGACACTTAGGCTTAGAATTGAGCCTAAACACCCCCCACACTTAGGATTTTTCTCGTCCTGAGCAAAAACAACATGAAAACTACCTAAACTAACACAAACTTCGGTTTCGTGGGAGACAGCGGATGCATTTAGCGTATGCACCAAGCCCTTTAAACCCCCCGGCAGCCCGGGTGGACGAGGTAGGTCTCGTGAGGGTTTGTAGCGGCTCTACCTACAAAAGCCAAAGAAAAAGGAGAGAGGGAAAGTGAAAAACAAAACCAAAGAAAGAAAAGGAAAAGGAAAAACAGCTTGCTTCAAGGAATCATGCAATCCCGATCATGAAAACGTTACTAATCCTCCAAAAGGAACCGTTATGAGCATCTCACATACACCTAACTCAAGCGATTGCCAATCTTAAGGGTTTTCGATCCTCGACACCTCATGTAAAGCTAAACCCACAAACGCACGCCCGAGCTTAAAAACAAAACTAACAAGGGAAGAAAAGAGGCGCCCTCCCCCGCATTTGGTCGCCCTTGGCTTGGTGAGGGTCGCAGGTGATGCAAGGAAAGGCTCCTCACTTTAAGGCTTAAAGGTCGATGTTAGCCTTATTTTTAGGAATTGCAACGACCCAAAATGGGGTTTACCCTCCCAACACAGTCTTTTCCATACACTTCTTCGTCGCAAGCGATATAGAAGGAGGCTTAAGGGTTATCAGTGTCGTACCGCTAATACCGGTCCCGTGTAGGTTGACTAACTGTATGGTGGTTAATGTTGTTCAGCCGACACGCCCCAATTAATTCATTTATTTGAGAATTGACTTCACTTTTTGTTTGCTTTTGCTTTTTCTTCTTTTTTCTTTTCTTCTCTTTTTTTTTTTCAGAAAACAAGCTTGGATGTGGGTCCCTAGGGTCTCGCTAGACACTCAATGAAGGGAATCTAATTAAAATGAGTAATGACAATTGCCCAAGATAGGGTCGAAAACGCTCAAACCGGTTCCTTTTAAAGAAGATTAAGAAGTGCTTCCTAATTTTGACAACAAAATCCAAGAAGCGAAGCAAAAACAAAAAAAAAAAAACAAAGCAAAAACTCAAACTCAAACTCTTAAGGTTTTTCACTCCCTTTTTTTCTTCTTTTTCACACAAAAAATTTTCAAATTTTAAGCAAAACTAAGAAAAATAAAAGAAAAGATCTAGGTTGTCTACCCTTTAGCATGAAATGTCCCCCCCTCCCCCCCACACTTAAAACTTCACAATGTCCTCATTGTGAGAGGGTGTCACAGAAAAAGGGTAGAAAAACTAGATAAAATCACCTATGTACAAAACAAGTAGCAATCAAGCGGTGTCGGCCCGAGCCCACACGGCTCCAACAACCAAAAATCCCAACAAGTACACGCAAAAGGGTTCGCCACCAAAAGAAAACCATGCATGCAGCAGAAAATAAGAAACAAGAAAGAAAAGTTAAGAAGGGAGAAGGAACGGGCTTACCAATGATGTCTTGAATGTAAAAAGGGAGTACCGAACCAACGGGGGACAAAGAAATGGTTAGGGAAAAGGAAAACGGCATGCAGGAATATATACATCTAACTAGAAAAACTAAAAAGAAAAAGAAAAACTACGACTCAAAGAAGAGCAAAACTAAAGAAAACAGAAAAATATTTACAACATGTACATTGCCAGGGATGCAACCCGCTTAATGCTTGGTGTTGTTGAGCAAAAACAGGGGAAAAACAACCTCACAAGAATCACACACTCGAGAAAGGGTGGACTAGGCAGCATCATCACAAAGCGAACGATCAAATTTTTAGGTAAGATTTCAAACTCGGCTGACCAAGACCTTAAACACTAGGGGGAAAAGGGAGACGCACATGCCCCTACAGCAAGACTCATTACACAACCGACCAAAGCAAACATCCCCCCACACTTGTCATGCAAAAAGCAATATAATCAACTAAAGAGATTAGAGGGGGGGGGGGAATGCTTACAATCACTGATGACCGAAACCCCCGGGAGGGGGTTGATCGGAAGGGTAGTAGCCGGCGGGCGGGAACCATCCATACAGCGGACGCTGGCCGCCTCCGCTATAATAACTGTTGCGGAGGTCGTTAAGGATCTCATCGTGTTGCACCCGGGCTTGGAGATTCTCGAGTATGACATGATCTTGCTATTGGAGGGTGCGGATGTCCTGGATTTCGGCGTAGATGTTGTTGAGTTGGGTGGACATAGCTGAAAAGTCCACCGAACCCATGCCGGAAGGCACCTGTGCATGCCTCTCTTCTCCCCCCTCCTCCTCGCTTTCTTGCTCCTCTTCCTCGCTCTCTTACTCCTCGCTCCTCAAAGGGCTCCCCTCGTCCTCGCTTGCAGCATCGAGCGGATTGCCTTGGAGCACGGCATCGCTACGTATCTCGCAGGACAATGTGTTCCGATTCCTAACATCAATGCGAGCCGCGTTCGCGCTCCGCCCAAAGTCAAAATTAGTTTCGCGGCAGGGCTTTGTGCCGTGCACATCGTTGATGAGCATACGGTCTTGGGAGAAGATCTTCATGTTTACAAGCCGAACCCCGTCTAAAGGCTGACACTCAAAATGGGGGGTTTGCCCTCCTCATGTATGGCCCGAAGCCACATCGGTCCGCAATATGGGAAATGATATGACCCATGCCGATCGTCTATTTCCGGGTCACGCCGGAGATCTCATAGAGTTGGTGGAGGATCACCGAGGCCGTATTGACCCGACGTTCGAGCAAGGCGTTGAAACTAATGAAGAGGTCCGCCTTGCGGACATTGTTGCGCCCCTCATCGCTCTCAACCACCGAGTTGGTGAACGATGGAGATATCGAACGACGGGATTGCAAAAGTCCTGGGCCTTGGTGCGCTTGGGGTCGAAGTAACGGTGGCGTGAACCAAAAGCTCCGACGTCCGCCCTAGCTCGGCAAGTTAAGAGTTTCATGGCTCTATTGGCTGGGAAGTTGTCAATTTCCGCAGCGGGAATGCCACCCGCAGGAAGATGTAACTTCTCGCTCAGCTCGTCCAAGGTTAATTGCACAAGGCGCCCATTAATTTGGAAATTCAACACGGCGTCGTCCCGGGTTGGTCGTTCAACTTGCAATGAACTTAAAATTCAAGGACGACCTGATCATACACTTTGGTTTTGATTTTTATGAAGTTCTCCCACCGTAGGACTCCAAATAGGTGGTCTAGACTAGGTTTCAAGTTCATCTCCCAACACGTCTCCTCGTGGTAAATGAACGGGACGGAGATCTTCCTAGTCCTGAACTTGTTATATTTCTCCCGGTGTCAATTGGCACGAAATTGAATCCTAGAGGGGTCCAAAACAACTAAAATCTCATATTCGGAACGAATAGCCGGGTGCCATACCTTAAGGGGCCGGTGGTGGTCCCCTGTTGGACGAAGAACCGGGACTAGAAGAAGCTTTCCATTGGCGTTTGGAGCGGCTAGAACTTGCCATTGTTCACCAATTGACCCAAGGCAAAATAGATCTGAGGATGGAGGAGGCTAAGGATGGACCGTTCTTTCTCTAGCACCCAACTCACAAAGATTGGAGTTTTGGTTCTAGAGAGAGAAAGGTAGCGGTGGTGGTCGTGTGGTGGAGGGTGGTGGCGCGTAGAGGGTGTGGTGGTTGCTTGGTGAGAGGAGATGAGAGAATGGAGAAATTTAGGGTTTGAGAATGTGAAGATGGAGGATTTGAGGAAGATTTGAGGAAAATTGAGAGAGATTGAAGGGGATTAGAGTAAGAGGGAGGATGAGATGAGGGCTAGGGTTTGTGAGTGAGAGAGAGAGAGTCACTGGTGAGAGGAAGGTTTGAGGAGAAATAAGGCTGAAATCCTGAAAAAGAGGTTTTAATTTCCGAAAATGAGGTCGTCACGGGCGCTACCAGGTATCGTCACGCCCGTGACGACCTGGGTTTTGAGAAATGGCTGGGATGGGGTCACGGGCGTGACCCCAGGGCGTAATGACCGTGACAGCTCTCGGCAAAATTGCATTAATTCCTCCAAAATTGATCACGGGCGCTACCAGGTATCGTCACGTCCGTGACGACCTAGAATCACCAAACTTCAAAATTTATAACTTTCAACCATTTTCCTAACTCCACGACGCCCAAACATAACTCCATAACAACTCCAAATGACTTCCTTCCACTCAGAATTTTATGCACACTCCTCTCTTTTCAACTTCAAATGAATCAAATCTTTAAACCCCCACACTTGTTCTTTCTCAAGACTCCAATTTTTTTCCTTTTTCTCCTTTTTTTTTTCTTTTTTCTTCTTTTTTTTCTTTTTCTTTTCTTTTCAAAACCTAGAACTAATACCTCGGAAAAAGGAAAGAAAAAAATAAAGAAAATAAAGAGAAATAAAGTAATAAGAAGAAAAACGAGGGTTGCCTCCCTAGAAGCGCTTGTTTAAGGTTCCGAGCCTGACCATGATGAACTTTACTTGATTCTTGAGAGGAGCGAGGTGTATGAGAGAAGGGTGGCAAGCTTTTTCCACCATTTCCTCCTTCTTCTCTTTCCACATTTCGCCATCATCTTCATGGATGGTCTAATCAATCGCAAGGGATACAGAGGTAACCCTTTTCATACTCGATCTCTTCCGCCCACCTTTCTTCTTTTTTTCCCATTGTTTCTCATCTTTGTGTATGTAAGAGGGATACCTCTTAAGAAGCTTGGTAGACAGATGGGAATTAGAGGTTAACTTTGCCTCGATGTTAGGTAGTTTGACGAGTCTTGGGCTTTTTAAAATTTCCCCTTTGACTTCCACGTTCTCAATATGGGTTTCGCCCCAATCTTCTGGTTCTACTTCAAGGAAATTCCCCTCCCATAATTGTTCATGATCATTATTCTCAAAAGTCTTTCCCTTCTCCCCATCCCCATAAACAAACTCTAATATCGCTTGAGGAAAAGAAAATTTCGAAAATATCACACTTTCATCAATCATCTCTCGAACTTCCATGTGCTCAAAGAAGGGGTCCTCCAAAGGGATCTCATATTCAAAGCTTTTAAAAAGAAACTCTATAGTCAAATTCTCCCCAATCCTTCCAAGCAGTCCTCCATAACTAGCTGTTATCAAGGAGCCTTCTAAATTGCTCTTCCTCACTCTTGACTTCTTCGAATTCGAAAGTTTCAAGCCAAGCTGGCTCATTATCTCCAAGGTCGAATTGAAATTTTTCGAGGCCACAGGAGAAGGTTGACTCTTCCAAGGAATCATTGACCACGTCATCGACGATATCGACCCCGGAACAAGAATCCAGAATAGAGGGGGCAACCATGGCTTTTTTTTAGATTGAAATCAATTTGTTCATCACCAATGTGTAAGGAGAGCTTCCCATTCTTAACATCTATCATTGCTCCCGCCGTAGCCAAGAAAGGCCAACCCAAAATAATCGGTATTTGTGCATCTTCGGCCATATCCAATACGATGAAGTCACATGGAATAAAGAATTTTCCCACTCGCACCGGGACAGCTTCAAGAACTCCCACCGGGCGCCGAATAGACCGATCGACCATTTGAAGAGATATTGTTGTGGGAAAGAGATCGTGAAGCTTGAATCTCTTGCAAATAGAGTGCGACATCACACTCACACTAGCGCCGAGGTCGCATAATGCCTTGCTAATAGACATATCTCCTATTGAGCATGGAATAGAGAAGCTCCCGGGGTCCCATAGTTTGGGAAGATGTTTGTTGGCGATTAACACACTGCACTCATGCGTCAGGGATATCACGACATTCTCTCCAATCTTCCTCTTGTTTGTGAGGAGTTCCTTGAGAAACTTGCTATAGGAAAGTATGTTTATGATCGCTTCCAAGAATGGGATGTTGATATGGAGGGTTTTGAGAATCTCCATGAACTTAGCAAACTTCGCATTCTCATTCACTTTGGCGAAGCGTTGGAGAAAAGGAAGGGGCGGAGCATATGGTTTGACTTGTTGAATGACCGACTCCTCTTCCTTCTCAACCGCTTTCCCTTTCTTCTTCGACTCATCTCCCTTGACAATTTCCTCCACCTTCTTATCTTTTTCCTCAATAATAACTCCCTCCTCCTCAACGGTTAAGTCTTCTATCACAACTTCTCCCCTAACTCCTTGATCAACTCCGATTTTCAGGCCCTCAAGCTCCTTGCCGCTCTTCAAAGTGATGGCATTGATGTGCCCTTTAGGATTTTGTTGGGGTTGACTAGGTAAACCCTTGGAAGAAGAAGATTGAGATTGGAAGTTGGAGACTTGTTGGGCAAGTTGAGCCAATTGAATCTCAAGCAACCTTTGGCTAGCCTGAATAGCCTCGTTTTGTTTCAACTGGGCGGTGTTGAATATCTCTTGATTCTTAAGATGCCTTTGCATGAAGTCCATATCTTGGCATATTTGAGGAGGGGGTTGTTGGTAGGATTGAGGGGCTTGATGGTAGGCTTGGTTTTAGTATTGGGGGTTTTGTTGATGGGGACAGTTTTGGTTTTGATGTGGATGGTTTTGGCCTTGGTTAGGGTAGGAAAAACCTGGAGGAACATAAGATGGGTTTCCTTGAGGGCGGACAGGATCATTGTTGCGGTAAGAGAGGTTGTTCCGATAAAGAGCATTCGCTTGCTCATTGGATACCAACTCCGTTTGGCACTCGAAATTTGCATGTCCTCCCCCACATACCTCACAACGCAACGGGGTAGACGAAGGTGAAGGAATGGAAGATTGAACTTCCATGATCGGCTTGAGTTGTTGGGTCGTCT
The DNA here is from genome assembly GCA_029582165.1 of Portulaca oleracea. Taxonomy (NCBI): domain Eukaryota; kingdom Viridiplantae; phylum Streptophyta; class Magnoliopsida; order Caryophyllales; family Portulacaceae; genus Portulaca; species Portulaca oleracea. The sequence continues at coordinate 36,592,063 of CM055869.1, read as the reverse complement.
TCATTTCGGCCATGTCCTGAGAAAGTTGTTGCATTGTCTTTTGCATATCCTTGATAAGATAACCCAAGTTCTCATTGTCGCCACAACTTGTCACCTCCCTTGAGTTCCTTCCCCAGTTGCAGGAATTCTCCACCATTTGAGCCAGAAGAGCATCGGTCTGGGCGGGGGTCTTGCTTAGGAAAAGGCCGCCCGAAGCGTTATCGATCGACTGCTTCGTATTCATTGAAAGACCCTCATAAAAGGTATGTAGAATAAGAGAGGCTGGAAGATTGTTGTACGGGCATGCCCGTTGAAACCCTTTATATCTCTCCCAAGCTTCGAACAAAGACTCGCCCGGTTGTTGTCGAAAGTTCATGATCTGCGTTCGTAGGTGAGCGGTTTGCATCGGCGGGAAAAACCTTCTCAAGAAGGCCTGACTTAGGGCGTCCCAAGTCCGAAAAGTGTTCGGGTTACAATTATCAAGCCACCCTCGAGCCTTCCCGGCAAGAGAAAATGGGAAGAACTTAAGTTAGATGTATTCTTCAGAAACTCCTTGCATTCTGATCATACCGCACCTCTCCAAGAAGTTGGAAATATGGTTGATGGGGTTTTCCGAGTCAAGCCCATGGAACTTAGATTGCTCAATGAGATGTAGGAACTTCGGCTTGACCTCGAAGACAGTCCCCTCCGGGAGGTCGGGAAAGACAAAAGGAGAGCCTCCCATACCCGTCGAAGGCGATGTGAATGACAGGAGGGTACGAGGTTCTGCCATAACCTCTCGTTGTTATCGTTCGAGAAGACGCCTATGGGCGTTTGCGGCGTTGTTGTGTCGTGCAGTCGCTTCGATTTCAGGATCAAATGGTACAAGAAGTATTTAGTCTCTCCTGCTTATGCACTAAACAAGAAAACGGTGTAGAAAGCCCTAGGGACTCTAGACTCGACTCAGCAAGGTAAAAACCTCCTAAACTAAATGTACGTATAGTAAGTTAAGACTAGAAGGGGCGCTTGCTCCCGGCAACGGCGCCATTTTTGTTCACTCGCAATATAGTGCGGGTTTTGTATCGTATCCATAGGGAGCAAGGTCTTTTTGTCAAAACTTTCACTACTAAAGCTTAGTTTAAGGTAACAAAAACGATTATGAGGGGGGAAAGGGAACAAGGATAGATTATCAGACAAAAACAGAGAAAAAGAGGCTCAAGGGTCGGTCTTTGCCTCCTAATGGTCACCCTAATCACGAGGAAGTCTCGGTCAGGACACTAAGCCAAGATAGAAGTTAGGCTATTGCAAGAAATAGAGCCACTCCGGGGCCTCTCCCGAGGTATACCCGAATTTAGCCCTAAAGGTTGATCCACTAAATGAATGAGGACTCCCCTAAAAGGCTCGAAATGCAAATCACCCTACCTGAACTCCTCCACTAAATGAATGAGGATCCGTTCGGATATCCATCCAATCGCCCTAAAGATCGTGTTTAAGTAGGTTTAGCGGGTTTCCACAAACCCCACAATCAAAAAAGTTTTTGGATGAAAACCTCATAAAACATGGCCTGATGCCCTAACTAAGTCAAACCTTAGAAAATGGATCCCATTAGGGGCTAAACCTCCCCCTAAACCCTAAGGAAATTAGCTAATAATCATGATAACAACCATTAAAACTAATAAGCTTAAAACAAGAACCTTTAACATGATATCTAGAAAGGAAACACAATAAGATTTAACACAAGAACTAATTAAAGCAATTAATGAAAGAAGGAAATGGAACTTACCCAAACAAGAAATGGGATGATAATAATAGAAATAAGAAGAAACTCCAAAGCTTGAATAATAATCTTCAAGATAATACTCCATGAATGCAATAATCCAACCCAAAATACCAAATAAAAGCAAAGTTTGAGAGTAATGATGTGATAATCTAGATAGAAAGTAGTGCTAAGAAACTAAAAGGGAAAGATGAACAGTAGAAAATTAGCTCTAGGTTTAGTTTTGGACCGAGCTTAAATACATTGGGAGAAAAATAAGTAAAACACAGTCGTTTTGGCCCTAAAAATTCAGTCGGCCAGGGTCGTCACGGGTGCTACCAGGGATCGTCACGCGCGTGACAAGGCGATTCCAAAATCTCGAACAAGAATTCTTCGCTGAGGTAATGGGTGCTACAACTAGACATCACGCCCGTTACCACCTGGGAATCGATCTTCAAAAATCTCCTCAGCTGGGTCACGCCCGTGACCTCTTGGAAGTCGGCATCTTGGGAAAATGGCTCAGTAGGTTCACGGGCATTACCTTGGGTCGTCACGCCCGTGACCGCTCTCGGCAATTTGGCAATTAAATCTCTCAATTAGGTCACGGGCGCTACAAAATAGGGTCACGCCCGTGACCACCTGGGTTTGCCTTTATGCTCATTTTCCAACTCTGGTCACGGGCATTACTCTTGGGTGTAATGACCGTGACCTCCGTAGTTTGCCTTGACTCCTTCTTTGCACAATCTTCAAGATGAGGGCCGCTCCTAGGTTCTCGGGGTTGCTTCCTTGAATTCTCGAGCCGGGGTTCTCGGCATCGACGACTCGGCATCTCCCAATGCCTCGGGTCCAAACTGACCTGCATAAAAACTAAAAGAAAAACGGATAAGAGACTATTATTAAGGATTGTAACGAACAAGCATTCTAAGTAGATGGAGTGACACTTAGGCTTAGAATTGAGCCTAAACAAAAGGCAATTCAGCAACCTTAGTCTGTGTTTTTCGGCGGTACAAAGGTCTGGTTTTCATTTCTTTTTTGCGATTCGTCATCTAGGTTTGTGAATTCTGAAGAAATTTGCGTCAAATTTGGGTGAGTGTGTGCGATTTCCGGTCAATTTTTGGCTGGTGAGTGAGTGCGATTTCTGGTGAGGATTGGTTTAAGTGAACCCTAGTTCAGACGGTTATCAGGTAAGGGAGTTTTTCCAGAATTTTAGGGTTTAGGTTGTTGTTTGTCTCTTTTTTTTTGAATTCATTGTTTTTCTCAGCAATCCGGTGAGTTTTTTTTTCCCAGAATTCGACGTTTATTGTAACTGTTATGGATTACTTTCGTCAGTTCAACGAGGGAATTGTATAATTGATGATGGAGTCGAAAGGTGTGACTGAACCAGATGTTGAAGAAGCGAAGAAGAAGATGCGAGTCATCGTTTTTATCGCGTTTTGTGGTTCATATCAGCGTTTGATGTTCATTTTTTGACATTGTTGATGTTCAATGTCGGATGTTTTGGGGGTTAATGTCAGTTTGTGATGTGCACGCTGGTGCTAATTTTTTTCATTGATTTCAATCGGTTATGCACATCAATTTTGGATATATTGATGTTCTTTTTTCTGGGTTATCGAAACAGAACAGTTGGTGTTTGTTTCGATACACTTTGATGCTCATTTTCATTTCCTTGATGATCATTTCGTTGTATGTAGATTTCAATTTTCACAAGTGGGGTATGCGTTAGTTCAGTTTAACTTGATGTCAATTTTTAGTTTAACTTGATGTTCATTTTGGATACACCTTGGTGCTCATTTCAATTTGGCTTCATGATCATTCACAAACTGATGTTCAGTTCAAATCATGGTTGTAACAGAACAGTTGGTGTTCTTTTCGATACACCTTGATGATCATTTTATTGGGTATAGTTGTTCATCATGACAAACTGATGTCCATCATGACGATTTAACTAAATGTTCCATCATGGCACAGTTATTGTTCATTTTATTATAACTAGATGTCCATTGCAGGTATTAACTAGTGGCATGTTTTTGTTGGGGCATATTGATTCGGATGTTCATTTCGATGTCACTTAAAGTTCATTGTAAGTGTGACTTGATGTTCAGTACTGTTGGTGTTCATTGATGGGCATCCATGAACAACTTGGTGTTCATATTGTTTCAATTTGATGTTCATTTAGATTTTGTTCATCCAAGAATGTTTGATGTTCATTCAACGACTAATGGTTGTTCATTTACATAACCAGTGTATGTATGTGCATGCCATAACACTTGGGGATCATTTTGGTACACAATGTTGCTCATATCACCCACATTTTTTATGTTCTTTTTTCATTTTTCCATTGTTTAACTGATATTCATCCCCCATAATGCTTTGATGTTCATTCTAAGAATACTTGTTGTTCATTTCATTTTCGTTTGTCGTTCATCGTAAATGTGACAATTTGGTGTTCATTGTGTTTGACGATCATTGATGGTGTTCGCATGTGCTATGCTGCCACTGATGCATTGTAGGTGGGGACAAGGCCGACAGCGCTGCCCCCGCCGGTGCCACTAAGCTACCAAATGAATGAGCAAGGCGAATATGTTCTATTTTGTGCTGTTGAATCATGGGTTCCAACCGAAAGGATGACATTTGATGACATTGAAGCAAGGATGACATTTGAATCATGGGTTCCAATCGAATGGATGATCTACTCAAGTTTTGCAAACATCAATTGGCTATGCTATTTGGGTTGATGATTGAAGGTTGCCTTTTTTTTAATCAAACAAGAAAAACATGCACTTTGCTATCGTTTTGAGTTGATGTGTTTTTGTTAGATTCGGCTGAAGTGTTTTCCATGAATGAACACGTGAACTTGATTTTTAATGTATGTGAATGCTCATTGGGAAAATGTATAGATGGTCAATTAATGTTCATGTTACATACATGCTGATGTTCATTACAGGTACACTTGATGTTCATTTAACTATAGGTTGATGTTCATTTAACTAAATGGCATTGAAAATTTGTTGATAATGAAAAATGAACATCATTTGACTATAAAATGATCATCTCATTTTCACATGATGAAACATCAATTTGTAATTATGAACATAAAAATGAACATCAAGTCATACTTGGATGAACATCTATAGATATGAAAAAGAACATCAAGTGACCTTGTAATGATCATCAAATGAAAATGAGATGAACATCAGGGTATATTGGAAAGAAAATCGAATGAAATTGAAAAAATCACATTAAGGGACGATGAAATGTACATCAAATGCAATACTCAACCATGCACAATAAACATGAAATGTTTGGATTAGTTAGGTGAAGATGAATGAACATCAAGTGAACGTCAAATGATCAATAAGTATTAAATGATCAACAGATGCCTAAATGGTATTGTTAATAAAAATGAACATCAAGTCAATATGAATTGGTTATCAAGTTATATTTGAATGAACATCAACATATAATTAACATGAACATGAAATGAACATCAAGTCATTGTCTCGATGAGTATCTATATATAATGAAAATCAGCATTAGATGTTCGTTCATAAAAAATACTTCAGCCCAATCTAACAAAAATGCATCAATCCAAAATGAAACCGAATGTGTGTTTATATGATAGAAAAAACACAGGCTCTCTAGGCCTTGTTGGTCAAGTGCTTCTTCCCCGTTGGCAATGTCCATGCACTTATGAAAGTCCCTCCATGCCTTGTTGGCCAAGCGCTTCTTCCCGGTTAGCTTGTCGCATCCCTCGGTGACGCTATGTTCCACAATGAATCGGTAGCGCATTGTTGCGTGCTTTGTCCAGCGTTCCACTGTTAATGTATCTGTTATCTCATTGAAATGATGGATAATCAACAAAACAAAAGAAGATGGAATAAATATCTAGTATTGGACATCAAATACATCGTGAAGGACATGTAACATCATAAAGGACATGGAACATCATCCAACTAGTTGACATTCCAGAATGAACATTAAGTGACATCAAAATGAACATCAGATAAACTTTTAGTATGGAGAACTGAATTAAGTAACTCAACATCATAATAGACATCAGGTGTTAATGAAATGAACATTAAATGAAATTAAAATGAACATTTAATTAACTTTGGTAAGAAGAATTGAATTAAGTAATTCAACATCAAAATAAACATCCAATGTTTATGAAATGAACTTTAAGTGACATCAAAATGAACATCCGATTCAACATGCCACTAGATAATACCTGGAATGGACATCTAGTTATAATAAAATAAACAACTGTGTCATGATGAAACATTAAGTTAAATCGTCTTTGTTAGAACCCCTCAAGGACGTTGATAGACTCAGGCTCAAGGACCTTGGCACTGAATCAGTTCTGAATGAAAGCCAAAATTCGAATAGCCAGAAAAGATATGATCTCAAAGCAGGCAGAAGGACATTCACCTAGAGAACCATAAGGACGTTCACCGGGCATTATAAGGACGTTCACTCAAACCATCATAAGGACGTTCACCCTAAGCGAAGAGCCTTGTCGTGAAAGACAAATGATCGGGGAAATTTTCTAGAAAACTTAATCTGTTTTCTCTATCCTTTTTCTAACCAGATTAATTGATTGTAACTACTTGATTTGTAGGAAATAATCAATCAAGAAATTGGAAGGAAGATTAGATTGCAATTTCCGGATATCTCACAAAAAGGAAAGTAAATCAAGAGCAATTTGGAAGGAAAGGCGAAGCTCAAAGAAGGAAAGAATCCGGCACAATCAAGATCTCCAACGACTCTATTCCACTGTTTTCAAATGCGATTATAAATAGAATAACTGGAGATGGAAGCAAACAAACGATTCCACGGAAGAAATCGGGTGTTCAAACAGAGAAATTGTGTTCTTGTGTTTGAGAGAAAAGTGACTGAGAGAGTTTTGTGTTTGAGTGCTTTCAAATTCTTAACGGATCTAGAATTGTGATAGGCTCTTGTAATCGAATCCTAGAAGGAATTAGGAATCAATCAGTGTTAACATCAAACGAAGGTTTGGTCATTCATCTCTTCCTAATGTGATAGTCAATAATCTCAAGTCCTTGGGGAAAACCTACTCCAATGAAGAAAAAGTTCACAAGGTCCTCAGATGTCTTCCAAGAAAGAAATGGGAATCCAAGGTCACTGTAATAGAGGAAGTTCACGATGTTGAAACCCTCCAATTAGATGACCTCATTGGAAGGCTTCTTGCTCACGAAAAGCGTCTCCAGGAAGAGCAAAATGAAAAGGAAGAAGTAGCCGGTAAGGACATCCATGGTCATAACAACAATGATAAGGACCGGATATTGGCCTTAATGGCCAAGGAACTCAAGAAATCATGCAAGAAAAGTCATACCTCCAGAGTGTTGGGAATGTCCCGACAATGTTCGATATACACGGAGATTAAACCAAAGTAATATAGTAATTATATGTCTTGCTAGAGATCTGTATAATTAGTAATTAAATATGTTTAATTACAACTATATTATTTGGTCCTATTGGGTCACACAAGTCAGTGCCCTGGAACAATGTATGTAACCTAAATGATATTGTATCACGTTTAGAAAAGTTGGAAATTGGTTTCTGTGAGAAATCAGCCCAACACGGACCGAATTGGGTTCAACACGGGTCGTGTTGACCCAACACAGTCCGTGTTGAGACACCACGTTCCATGGTGTCCATGGGCCGAATAATTGAACCTTCTAGAGCCAACACGGACCGTGTTGTTTCAACACGGACCGTGTTGGGCCCAGAAAGGCGCCGTTGTTTTAATTCGACCCTTTAGGGTTTTTGAACCCTTTCCCTAGGTTTTCTAAACACTATATAAAGGGGTCTTTGGGAGAGATTATTCCACACCAACTGCCTAAGACTCTTAGAGAGATACCAGGGTGATTTTCTGAGTTCCTCTCTCTTTCAGTTTGCAGTTTCAGTTTCAGGAAACATTCTCTATTTCCCGAAACAAATTTCACATACATCTTAGATTGAGATTCGTCTCGATCGGGTCGATCTAGCAATCGGGTTCCCGGAGTGCTGTGTGAACTTTTCAGTAGAGGGTTTCAGCGTTGGAATATGGAAGGTCAACCTCTTCTTCCATAGGAATTAGCGATCAAGTATAATTACTAAAGCATCTGCAGTTGTTATTGATTAATTGTTTATAACTATTATAATTTTCCGCCAATTAATCTGTATCTGTTTAGGAAATAGATAACCTAAAACCTAACACAGAGGACCTTCATCCAAACAAATCAACCGAAGAGGTAATGACTCGTCAAATAATAGAATTAACTCACTCTCTTGTTTTTTTTTTTTTGTGGTGACCCAGATCACTTGATCAAGGACTGTCCCTACAACAGAAAGAACATAGAAAAGAGAAATCACATGGCCTTGATGGCCACTTGGAGTGATGATGAGGAAACTACTAGTCATTGCATCATGAGAAAAGACACCAACGATACAGAGGAAGTTGGTGCAGCCAATGATGACTATCCGGACAATGACAAGGATGAATCAAGGGAGGTAACATTTGATGATCCCCTCACTTATCCTAAAAACTACTTGGGAAAATGCCTTTTAAAGTTTGCAGGACGGGAGACCAAGCATTTACATGAGATTAGGTCACTAAAAGAAACCAACAAAGGCCTGAAAGAGTCCAATGAGAAATTGGAGAAATTGTGTGAAGGGCTTACCTCCCGGTCGACATTCTCAAAGCTGAAATACTAGACCTCAAGGCCAACCTTGATAACTATCACAAGTCTTTAGCTAAGGCAACCAAGCAACACGAAAACCTTGGAAAGTGGCATAAAAGTTCATCCTCTGTTAAGGAGCGAAACTGTCGTCAAGGACATTCTGTCTCGCAAGGACCAGCCATCAGAACTAGGCACCAAGGATGACATAAGGACCTTCATGAGCAGTACCTAGGCCACAGATTTCACGCATGGCACCAAGAACGACACAACTTTCTTGGGACAACATATCAAGGTCATTCATCTCTTCCCAAAAGCAAATATGGTAAATCTCACTACTTCAACCATTATCGTTCTAAAATTGTACAAGTTTGGGTTCCAAAAGGAACAAGACCTCCTAACATGATTGTTACTAGTAGTCAAAAACCTAAATTTAATGTCAATTATGACTTGAGGAAGGGTGTCAGTAATTTTTGCAGGTATATTCAGCATCCAGGAGAGTGAATGCTTAAGGGAGGTTGGAGCAATCAAGGACATTACATACATCAGCAATAAGAACCCCTCAGCTCAAGGACCTTGGCTGACCTAGGATCAAGGACCTTGACAAATGGATCTACTCAAATAAGTAGTGTTATTGATTATTTTTATAGCACGTATTGAGGGGGAGCACCCTCTCTTAGGACTAACAAGTTTATTGAGTCTTGCAGGTTATTGGAAACGGTTACAATATTAACGGGGATCTCTCTATAGACTTTTTGATAAAAGCCAAAAAAGGGGAGAAGTGCTACAAATGAATTTTGCCTTTCATAAAAAAGGAGGAGATTGTTAGAAACCCTCAAGGACGTTGACAGACTCATGCTCAAGGACCTTGGCACTGAATCAGTTTTGAATGAAAGCAAAAATTCGAATAGCCAGAAAAGATATGATCTCAAAGCAGGCAAAAGGACATTCACCTAGAGAATCTTAAGGACGTTCAACGGGCATAATATGGACGTTCACTCAAAGCATCATAAGGACGTTCACCCTAGGCGAAGAGCCTTGTCGTGAAAGACAAAAGATTGGGGAAGTTTTCTGGAAAACTTAATCTGTTTTCTCTATCCTTTTTCTAACCAGACTAACTGATTGCAACTACTTGATTTGTAGGAAACAATCAATCAAGACATCGGAAGGAAGATTAGATTACAATTTCCGGATATCTCACAAAAAGGAAAGTAAATCAAGAGCAATTTGGAAGGAAAGGCGAAGCTCAAGGAAAGAATCTGGCACAATCAAGATCTCCAACAACTCTATTCCACTGCTGTCAACTGCGATTATAAATAGAATAGCTGGAGATGGAAGCAAACAATCGATTCCACGGAAGAAATCGGGTATTCAAACAAAGAAATTGTGTTCATGTGTTTGAGTGAAAAGTGTCTGAGAGAGTTTTGTGTTTGAGTGCTTTCAAATTCTTAACGGATCTAGAATTGTGATAGGCTCTTGTAATCGAATCCTAAAAGGAATTAGGAATCAATCAGTGTTAACATCAAACGAAGGTTTGGTGGGTGTCTTTTTCCAGAAGCGTCCTTTGCAAGGCGCTTGGTTCTCAGTAACCCTAAGGACGTTTACCTTAGGTTGTTTCAAACGCATTCTATTCTACTGAAATAAAGGAGGTTGTTCATTTTCTACTTATTGTCCTTTATTTTGAAGCTTATTGTTGAATTGCTTTTAACCATAATCTGAAAAGATTAAGGCACTAACGTCCTTTACTAGTGAACTTAATTTTGTAGAAAATTTCATAACCCTATTCATCCCCCCCCTCTAGGGTTCTTTCAGTCATGATGAACATCAGTTTGTCATGATGAACAGCTATACCCAATAAAATGATCATCAAGGTGTATTGAAAAGAGCACCAAATGTTCTGTTACAACCATGATTTGAACTGAACATCAATTTGTGAATGATCATGAACTCAAATTGAAATAAGCATCAGGGAGTATCAAAAATGAACATCAAGTTAAACTAAAAATGGACATCAAGTTAAACTGAACTAACTCACACCCCACTTGTGAAAATTTACATCTACTTACAACAAAATGATCATTAAGGAAATGAAAATCAGCATCAAAGTGTATCGAAACGAACACCAACTGTTCTGTGTCGATAACCTAGAAAAAAGAACATCAATATATTCAAAAAAACATAAAAGAACAATATATCCAAAATTGATGCGCATAACCGATTGAAATCAATGAAAAAAATTAGCACCAGCGTACACATCACAAACTGACATTAACCCCCAAAACATCCAACAATGAACATCAACAGTGTCAAAAAATGAACATCACACACTGATATGAACAACAAAACACGATAAAAACGTTGACTCACATCTCCTTCATTTCTCCAACCTCTGGTTTGGTCACACCTTTCCACTCCATCATCAATTATACGATTCCCTTGTTGAACTGACAAAAATAACCCATAACAGTTGAAATATACTTTGAATTCTGGAAAAAAATCTCACCGGATTGCTGGAAAAAACAACGAATTCAAAAAAAAAAAAAAACAGAGACAAACAGCAACCTTAAGCCTAGAATTCTGGAAAAACTCCCTTACCTGATAACAGCTTGAACTGGGGTTCACTTGAACCAAGCCTCACTGGAAATCGCAATCACTCATTCGACAGTAACTTTATTAGTTTACAGTCACAAATTATAAAAATAACAAATAACACTGTAGATATGTAAACAATAATCGTACTAGATATTACATTAAGAAAAATAATTCAACTATATTTATTAGGTATTAAATGAAATCAAGCAAACACAATATCAAGTTTATGTATTATAAATAAGTTCCTAAAGAAGTGCCCTACGCTCTCTTAAATCACGAAAATCATCTATAATAGAATCTATATCAAACCTCTTAGCTATCTCCCTTTCAATATAGACCAACATACAATTTTCAAGAAAATCATCACCCATCTTATTCCTAAGCTTTGTCTTCAAAGCATTTATTGCTGAAAAAGCTCGCTCAGTGCTTGCTATAGAGACTGGAAGAGTAAGAACAAGCGTAATCAATCTATAAATTAGAGGATAAATATCACATTTTTTTGTTTCCACAAGCCAATTGCACAACTGAGAAAGAGTTGACAATTTCTTGATATTCGAACCCATTGATATCTCTACCTCAAAATGGCGTAACTGAATTTTCAAATCATTCTTCTCTACCTCTGTGAAGTCCTCGGGATAGAATTTGTCAACTAGATTGCAAATATCTACAATCTTAAAGGACTTAAATTCATCTCTTGGATTCAAAGCACACATTAATCGAAGTAACTCCATTGCATTTCCATTGAATATACTTTCCAACTCCTGCATTTGAAAATCAATTGTGGCATTAAAGATATCAACTCGATAATTATGCTCAATTGTAAATTGATCATGTTGGTGACGAGCACGACCCCCTCTACCAATATAAGTAGAATTGAAATCTGGAAGGTCAATATTACGACGCTCACAGAATGACTTTACATTGTTCAAAAGAGGATCCCATCCATCATCTCTTAATTTTGAAGTAATACTTTTGTGCTTGAAACAAGTTGCAAGGCATTTAAAATATCTTGGGACTTCCGCTGTAGAGATTGACAAAGCATGTTGGTGATCGCCATAATGGCATTCATCATATGCATGGTAAAGATAAAGTCAAAATTGGTCATGATTTCATATGCAACATCTGCCTCACCTCTCTTAATTGAAGTACTCCCTTCTTCAATTAGCTTGAGAAGCACAATGCATGTAGGACTAAACACTTTCATCAAACTTTATATTAATCTCAAATGAGAGCCCCAACGAGTATCTCCAAGTCGTTGTAAAGTCCCAATTTGATTAAGACCAGTGCCAGTTTCAATCTCACCATTATCAACTAAATAAGCAATCTCTTCAGCATAAGCAACCTTTAACTCATCATTGCACTTATGTGAAGCTAATACAATGTTGGTAATGGTATTCAATTGAGAAAAAAATTTGTACACTGGCTTAACTTCTTTGGATGCAGCAACTAATGCTAGCTGCAAACGGTGGGCAAAACAGTGGACATAGTAAGCATAAGGGCAGTCTTTGCTGACAAGAGCTTGTAGTCCATTCCACTCTCCACGCATATTGCTTGCACCATCATACCCTTGCCCAGGAATGTTTTGGATATCAAAGGCATAAAGAGATAATTTAGAGTAAATTGCATCTCGGAGAGTAACCGCAGAAATATCTGTAACATGGACAATGCTGAAAAATCTCTCTCTAACAATGCCATGACTATCAACATAACGTAAGACAATGGTCATTTGCTCTTGATTTGAAACATCACCAGCTTCATCGATCATTATACAAAATTTTGAATCACCAATTTCATCACGGATGGCTCTTTTTACTCTCTCTCCCATGACTTGTAAAATATCCTTTTGAGAATTAGGTGATGTATAGGAGTAATTTTTAGGAGCATTTTCCAATACAACATTTGCAACTCCCGAATTATAAGAAGCCAAAAGTTTCACGAGTTCAATAAAATTCCTGCGATTTAGAGAGTCTTTACTTTTATCACTACCTCTTAGAGCACATCCTTGGAATACTAAATAGAGAATTACATCAATTGAAACCTTCAAACGCAACCTATTTTCTTCAATTTGCTTGGAAGATTGTTTTTCAAATATTTGGGGCATGTTGTAACGCGGTTTGTGAGACCTCGGTTATATCGTTCGTCCACAGGGAGCTGGCAGCCTTGGTCAAAGAAACTAGGTTAATGGTCGGGTCGAGATTGCTAAGGTAGCGATATCCGGTTGAAAAGGTCACGGAGCGGGAAACAAAACTAAGGTCGAACAAGGAATGGAAAATGGGCTTCGGAGGCTTTTCGAGATGCAAACGGGGATGAACAAATGGGTTTTGCAACAAGGGAGTAACAAGAAGAGAGAATCAAGTGGTAATTCCGTTAGAAAATATCCACCAGGCTTCCTCTTTCGAGGATAGTCCGGATTAACTTCCCCAAAGTCCATCGACAGACCCGGGGGGTTAATGAAACGGAATTTCCTAGTTAGTTTCTATTCGCTTTCGCGAATTAGAATACTAACTATCCCAATTCCTACCTTCTAACACGAGTGTTGGATGTATTCGGGAGCTTTCGCACCCAAATACATCCTTACTTGAGGGAAGGATAGGAGTGGGAAATTGATTTCCCAACTAATTACTCAATAATATTGCTAACCCAAACCTAATCACCCATTCACACCCTACATTACCCCCTAACCCATAGGGTTTCTAGCCACTAATCATGATAAAAACTAAGCTAACAACATCCAACCCAAACCTAAACATGATTTCTAACATCAAACAACCATAAACAAGCAAGAACTATGAGATAGCAAGCAAAGCAATTGAGAACAAGCAAAGTAATTAGCAAGGTAATTAATAAAGGAGTTAAGGGAAGAGAATACTTATAAAAGTGTTGTAGATGAACCAAGGAAAGCAATAAAAAGATAATCAAACAATCTTTCAATTGTTTGAATACCAAATCTTCAGTAATAAACACAAATCTCCAAAACCCTAGATTAATCTCTCACTAATCTCTCTCTAAAACCCCTAATTACAAAGCTGGAAATTGTCCAAGTCTATCCCTTGATGCCCCCCTTAGAAAATGTCAACAAGGAGTATATATACAAGTGGAGTTAGTTGGGCAAAACGCAGCGCACAAGCCGAAACAGTCCCAGTGAAAAAGGTCGGGCGATTTCGAGCTTCGAGAGACCGTAGGTACGGTCCTGGAGATTGTAGGTACGGTATCCTTCGGGATCAGGAGGTCGCGGGCGCGACCCATATGGTAGCGGGCTCTACCGTCTTCAGCTGATGATTCAAGGTCGACTTTGAGCATAGGAACAAGGGGGTAGCGGGCGCTACCATATAGGTAGCGGGTGCTACGCCAAGGGTAGCGGGCGCTACCCTGCGAAAACCACTTGGCGATTCTCTCCTTTGATCGACCGTGTTCAGTCTTATTGTCTTGCTCGGCCTAGCGGTTGTAGCGGGTGCTACCCCAAGGGTGGCGGGGGCTATCTTACCTCTTTTCGTCCCTTTGTTTCCTCCTTCTTTCCAAGGCATGTAACACCCGATCCGAGGGTCGTAGCGAGTGTTACCTCACTAATTGACACCAAAGGTGAGGAAAGTGGTCCCGGGTTGACTCCGCCTCGGTTTCCGGTCTGGCTCGGCTCGGGAAATCACCAAAAATGCTATAAAAAGGCCCGTTTTGCTATGTTTTGAGTGAAAACTCCAAAATCTACACAATAACCAAAAACACATTAAAAGCTATGAAATTAAAACACGAAACGAGTTAAAAGTCTAAGGATTTAGGCGGTATTTAGACACAAAATCGGGTCTAAACACTCCCCAGGCTTAAACTTTTGCTCGTCCCGAGCAAAACAAAACAAAACAAATCAGAAAACTAAAGACCAACTCCTCTGTCGTGGGAGGAAACGAGTGCATTTAGCGTATGCACCAAGCCCTTTGAACCCCTCGGCAGCTAGGGGTGTTCATAAATAACCGCCCCGAAAAACCCGATCCGGAAATTCGCTATCCGGTCACTAATTTAGGGTACCCGCCCCGGAAAAATCAATTTTAATCGGGTCGGGTACCCGCCCCGGAATATTTTTCGGTTAATCGGTTCGGTTACGGATCGACCCCTAGACGTTTTCGGGTACCCGAATCACCCGAAATTAAATTTAACATTTAGTTCTAGATTTTATTTCTGCCTATCTTTTTCCAATCTCTAATCTACTGTTTAGGCCCAAATTTTAATCTGGAAAAAACTTTAATTACGTTAATGTTGGCGCTTAGTGCTCCAATTCCAAATCCTCATAAAACTCAAAACGTATGGAAACTCAGTGCCTGTGGTCATGCTAGCCTAGTTTTAGAACAATTTTGAAACATTTTTTGTTACAGGAGTGTTAATTAATAATTACAAATTAAAAGTAAAAATTGGAAACTCATATGATTATAATTAATCGGTTTTTTTGGTTAACCGGTATCCGCCCCGAAACTTTCGGGTACCCAATTTTCAGGTACCCGGTAGTTTTGGGTACGGATACGGTTCGAGGGTTTGGCCGCCCCGAATTTTCGGGTACCCGGAAAAATTATCAAATCGGTTCAGGTACCCGCCCCGTGAACACCCCTACCGGCAGCCCGGGTGGACGAGATGGAAGGGTTTGTAGCGGCTGTGCCCACAAAAGCCAAAGAAAGAGGAAAAAGGGGAAAGAAAAAGAAGTGAAAACCGAAAAACAAAACAAAGCAAAACAAAGAAAATATTCTCGTCCCCAATCATGCACCTAGTTCCCCAACCCGCCTCAACAATCGATTGGAAGAAGAAAGTATAAACAAATTAAGACACGAAGGTTGGAAAACTGCAATCTTTGAGATATTGAACCAAAACTCTTCCTGCTGAGCAAGACACCTCGTGAATATGTGCAAGTGGGCTCTAGTCGATCTTTCCTATACTAAACCAGACAATCAGAGTTGTTCTCATGCTCAAGCTCGAGATTATCTAGCTTATTTCACTCTTGGTTTTTCTTTTCTTTCAACCTCTCTTTTCTTTCTTATTCTCACTTTACTCTTTTTCTTTCCTTTCTCTCTTTTCTTTCTTTTTCTCTCTTTTCTTTCTAGCTTTTTCTTGCCATTCTAATTCTAAACTCTTTGTTTTTCTTTTTCTTGCTTCGCTCTTTTCTTTCATTGTAAAAACTACACTCTTTTCTTTCCACTCAAACCGCTTGTGTCTTTTAGAGTTTTTGCGTCGGGTTTTGCGGGATTTAAGCACCGGCCTTCGCAAAGGGCTACCCTCCCTGCTGGGTTTCTTCATATGTGAGACATTGCACTTAAGGGGCATAGGGTGCCGATCCACCCAAACCAACCCATGACGGTAGGCCCGACAGTTATTTGATTAATGTATTAATTAAGAGCTTAAGCCTTTGAACAACTAAAACCATCTAACTTAGGTAAGAAGACTCGGTCAAAGCGTGTAAGATTTGAGGATTCTGCTTTCCCATTTCATGTAGAGGTCTAAAAGAGATAAGTCATGGCAAAGATCCTTCCTAAGGCCTCTATTTATTCATACCGGCCGCTTCCAACTGATCGAATCGGCAAATTAGACAACCATCTACATAACTGTGAATGGAAACATCTTCAAAAAGAAAAGAAAGAAGCTTTTGGGTTTTTCAAAACATTTCTCCCCTTTTTACTCTTTCACACACAAAATTGTTCAAATTTTAAATTTTTTTCAAATTTTAGGCGAAAACTAAGAAAACAGAAGCAAAAAGACTAGGTGATAGAAACTAGATGATCTACCCTTGAACAAATATCTCCCCCCCCCCCCCCACACACTTAAAACGCCACAATGTCCTCATTGTAGGAAGGTGTCGCATGAAAAGGGTAGAGAACTAGAAAAACAAACAAACAAAAACAACTAGCAAGTGAAAATGGTGGCGACCCGAGCCTACACGGCTCGAACAACAAAATATTCCCAACACAGCCACTCAAAGTGGTTTGCCACCCAAAAGATAATCAAGCATACGACGGATCATGATGATATTCAACTCAAAAAGAGAAGAGCGGAGATATATTACCTCGAGTTCTTCAAAACAAATGATTACTCAATCCGCGATCCGTGATAATCGAGCAAAGGATTAGGATTTTCAAGTAAAAACAAGCAAGGCTCGTAAGATCCGCATGCAAGATTAGAAACAAGAAAAAGAAACTAATAAAGAAAAGAAAAGAAATTAATCAAAAAGAAAGTACGGGTTACCTCCCATGTAGTATTTGTTTTAGGTCCCTAGCTTGACCTAATACCCATTTGATCCTTGAAAGACGGGGTGAACAAGATAGGAACGTTTTCCATCTCTTCCACCATTTTCTCTTCCTCCCTTTCCAGCATTTCCCCACTTTGCAAGCATAAAGGTCAAGATCATCTAACCAGTTTGTAGTTGACCTCGGGGTGAAGAGAGGTAGTGGCTTCTTATGTTTCTTCCACCTTCTTTTTCTCCTCTTCTTCCAACATCTCCCGACCACCATAGTGAACCAAGCAAGTTGCTCCTCCGGCGGTCGAATAGATTGAAATAGATGAGGAGGTAATTTAAGCTCCACTTTACTTATTTCCCGGAGTTTTGGAGCCTCAGGAACAAGCATGAGTTGATGACGGTCATCTTTCTTCGAAAATTCTTCTTCCTTCTCAACCCCTTCCTTGAATTCTTCTTCAATGAAATAATTCAAAGTGCTCGGAAAGTACTCAAACTCCACTTGAGGAAGAGGAAACTCCAAAGATGCTTAATCATTGATAAGAAAATCATGAACCTCCATACGCTCAAATAAAGGTTCCTCCAAGGGAACATCCTCCACCTCTCGAGTATATGCCCCATCAATAAGATTAATGAGGAAGACAACCTCACTACCATCGGGCTCAACGTGGATAGGCTCAAGAAGGATCTCCTCTAAAGGACGCTCACATGAAAGCTCAAAAGTATAAGGTTCTATTAAGCACCCACCTATTTCCTCATTGAATTCTTCTTCCTCACTCAACTTCTCCTCATTCTCGCTTTTAGCTTCTTCAAGCAACACCTCTCTTTCTTCATTCATCTCCAACTCACTCGCTTTTTCTTCTTCTCTCAAACATCCCTCCTCCGCAAAATTTGGTACTATCGCTTTCCCTTCACTCCGGAGGGTAATAAGATTCACCGGTACCATTGGAGTAGGTTGAGGTTGTATGGGGACGGTTTGAGGAATGTAGTATATCTGAGTCGTTTGGGCCCATTGATTTTCAATGTTCTCGAGGCGAGCCCTATCATTCTCTTCATTTTCAACAATTTGCTTCAGTAACTTCTTTATGTTGGACTCTTGAGATGGTTGGGATTCTTGAAGTTGAGGGGTAGGTTGGTGATAAGTGGGTTGCCAAACTTCTTGGTTTTGGTGGTTGGGTGAGAAATATTGGATGTTTTGGGTGGAGGGTTGGGTCTCCTGCGCGATTCCCAATTGGTTGGTTGTTCCATTAGATACAATCTTTTGTTGCATCTCTTAGACGACGCCCACAAGGAATTTGATAGTAGGTTTGCTCTCCAAGGAATAGCCTCTACTTCCTAAACTCCGACATCTTCCCCAAGAAGGGGAATGTTGAAATAACTCGTGAAGGAAAACATTTGCTTGATGCTCGGTCTTCATAAGGAACATTCCTCCCGATGCAATATCAATTGAGTCTTTAAGATCGTCTTGAAGCCCATGGTAAAACTGATGTAACAATAACCAATCCGGAAGATTGTGATGTGGACATCGCCTTTGAAGAAGTTTAAACCTTGCCCATGAATCGAAAAGAGTTTCTCCCGGCTCTTGCTTGAAATTCAAGATAGCTTGTCGAAGCCTATGCGTCTCATTAACCGGAAAGAAATGGTGAAGAAAAACCCGACTTAATGCATCCCAAGTAATATATGTACCGGGTGGACAAATGTCGAGCCATATCTTAGCTTTTCCTCCCAAGGTGAGAGTGAAAAGCTTCAATTTCAAAAACTCCGAAGATACCTCTAGCATATGCACAAAACCAATCCGGCCTTCAAATCTTCTAATATGATTGATAGGATCCTCGAGGCCATCTCCACAGAATTGGTTTCTCTCAAAAGTATCCAGCAGGCACAGTTTGAACTCGAATGTTGCGGTGGGCGGTAATGGTGGTGAAATGATAGGGTTGCCTCCCGTACCCGATGATGGAACGGCATATGATAGAAGGGTATGGGGTGAACCAGCTTGGACTTCACCCATTGGACTCGAAGCCTCCTACGATGCTCGGTAGAACATTAGGGCGTACCTACATGCACCAACAAGAACCAATAGAAGCATCAAATTCATCGGGATTAGCACAAACTAATTTCTAGCGTGAAAGCAATCTCAAATAACCAAAAACCAAGAAACTAAAACTAGGGGCGCTGGCTCCCCGGCAACGGCGCCATTTTGTGTAACGTGGTTTGTGAGACCTCGTTTATATCGTTCTTCCACATAGAGCTGGCGGCCTTGGTCAAAGAAACTAGGTTAATGGTCGGGTCGAGATTGCTAAGGTAGGGATATCGGGTTGAAAAGGTCACGGAGCGGGAAACAAAACTAAGGTCGATCAAGGAATGGAAAATGGGTTTCAGAGGCTTTTCGGGATGCAAACGGGGATGAGGAAATGGGTTATGCAACAAGGGAGTAACAAGAAGAGAGAATCAAGTGGTAATTCCATTAGAAAATACCCACCGGGCTTCCTCTTTCGAGGATAGTCCGGATTAACTTCCCCAAAGTCCATCGACAGACCCGGGGGGTTAATGCAACGAAATATCCTAGTTAGTTTCTATTCGCTTTCGTGAATTAGAATACTAACTATCCCAATTCCTACCTTCCAACACGAGTGTTGGATGTATTCGGGACCCAAATACATCCTACTTGAGGGAAGGATAGGAGTGGAAAATTGATTTCCCAACTAATTACTCAATAATATTGCTAACCCAAACCTAATAACCCATTCACACCCTTCATTACCCCCTAACCCATAAGGTTTCTAGCCACTAATCATGATAAAAACTAAGCTAACAACATCCAACCCAAACCTAAACATGATTTCTAACATCAAACAACCATAAACAAGCAAGAATAATGAGATAACAAGCAAAGCAATTGAGAACAAGCAAAGTAATTAGCAAGGTAATTAATAAAAGAGTTAAGGGAAGAGAATACTTATCAAAGTGCTGTAGATGAACCAAGGAAAGCAATAAAAAGATAACCCAAAATTTTTTCAATTGTTTGAATATCCAAATCTTCGAAAGACCGTAGGTACGGTATCCTTCAGGATGAGGAGGTCGCGGGCGCGACCCATATGGTAGCGGGCGCTACCGTCTTCAGTTGACGATTCAAGGTCGACTTTGAGCACAGCAGCAGGGGTAGCGGGGGCTACAAAAACTGTAGCGGGCGCTACCATATAGGTAGCCGGTGCTACGCCAAGGGTAGTGGGCGCTACCCTGCGAAAACCACTTGGCGATTCTCTCCTTCGATCGACCGTAGCTGCGGTCTTGTTGACCGTAGCTGCTGTCTTGCTCGGCCTAGCGGTGGTAGCGGGTGTTACCCCAAGGGTGGCGGGGGCTACCCTACCTCTTTTCGTCCCTTTGTTTCCTCCTTCTTTCCAAGGCATGTAACACCCGATCCGAGGGTTGTAGCGGGTGTTACCTCACTAATTGACACGAAAGGTGAGGAAAGTGGTCCCGGGTCGACTCCGCCTCGGTTTCCGGTCTGACTCGGCTCGAGAAATCACCAAAAATGCTATAAAAAGGCCCGTTTTGCTACGTTTTGAGTGAAAACTCCAAAATCTACGCAATAACCAAAAACACATTAAAAGCTATGAAATTAAACCACAAAACGAGTTAAAAGTCTAAGGATTTAGACGGTATTTAGACACAAAATCGGGTCTAAACACCCTCCACACTTAAACTATTGCTCATCCCGAGCAAAACAAACCAAAAAAATAAGAAAACTAAACACCAACTCCTCTGTCGTGGGAGGAAACGAGTGCATTTAGTGTATGCACCAAGCTCTTTGAACCCCCCGGCAGCCCGGGTGGACGAGATGGACTCGTGAGGGTTTGTAGCGGCTGTGCCCACAAAAGCCAAAGAAAGAGGAAAAAGGGGAAAGATAAAGAAGCGAAAACCAAAAAACAAAATAAAGCAAAACAAAGAAAATATTCCCGTCCCCAATCATGCACCTAGTTCCCCAACCCGCCTTAACAATCGATTGGAAGAAGCAAGTATAAACAAATTAAGACATGAAGGTTGGAAAACTGCCAATCTTTGAGACATTGAACCAAAACACTTCCTGCTGAGCAAGACACCTCGTGAATATGTGCAAGTGGGCTCTAGTCAGTCTTTCCTATCCTAAACTAGACAAGCAGAGTTGTTCTCATGCTCAAGCTCGAGATTATCTAGCTTATTTCACTCTTGGTTTTTCTTTTCTTTCAACCTCTCTTTTCTTTCTTATTCTCACTTTACTCTTTTTCTTTCCTTTCTCTCTTTTCTTTCTTTTTCTCTCTTTTCTTTCTAGCTTTTTCTTGCCATTCTAATTCTAAACTCTTTGTTTTTCTTTTTCTTGCTTCGCTCTTTTCTTTCATTGCAAAAACTACACTATTTTCTTTCCACTCAAACCGCTTGTGTCTTTTAGAGTGTTTGCGTCTGTAGACCTCGAAAAATTGATGACCTTTTTCGCGGCGCTACTTAAAAGTGATTGGGAGCCGACTAGGATTGCTTAACCTTAAATAAGGTTGAACTTTTAAGAATATTTTCATTAACAGATTAAATCGATTTATGCGCCGTGAGCCCGAGATTCACATTTTAAGAAAGAAGAAAGGGAAAAAGACAAAAAGGAAGGGGAAAACACAAGGAAACCGTCTGGGTTCAGTGCAAAAAGGAAGGGGAAAACACAACGAACCCGTCTGGGTTCACTGCAAAAAGGAAGGGGAAAACACAAGGAACCCGTCTGGGTTCACTGCAAAAAGGAAGGGGAAAACACAAGGAACCCGTCTGGGTTCACTGCAAAAGGAAGGGGAAAACACAAGGAACCCCGCAGGATCACCTCTTTGGAACCAAGACGGGTTCAGAATCTGAATCCACGAGAAAGGAGAAAAAACAAAAGAAAAAAAAAAGAAAAGAAGGTGAAACCCGTCTGGGTTCATGAACTGAACTAAGCCAAGTTGCTCCTTGCGCTAAACACAAATTAGGTCACAAAAATCATAAAAAAAAGGTAAACACCAAAGCACGAAAATAGAGTCGCCAGTTGAATTTTAGGAGAAAAACAACAAACCATTTAAATATAGACTCCGGCCTGCGAATCCAAAGATGGATTCGGGGGTAAGGTTACGAATTTGACAATTAAAATCATCAAATCCGTCTATTCAACGAATAGACTCTACTAGAATTAAATTAAAGCAGAAACGAAAGTTAAAAGGGAGGAATTAGATATGAATTTCACAAATTCACCATTAAAATCATGCAAAACATTGAAAATATAAAAAGAATGAATTCGATAGATTACTACATGTTTTACATCAACTATGCTAACCTTTAGTGAAGCAGCATGCAAAGGGAGAGGAGAGGTGGAGAGAATATGCTAGTGTCAATACTCTAGCATACCATGGTGTGTCTATGGAGGGGAAAAAAGGGTTTAATTTATAGTGGAGTAGGGGGAGTAGGAGGGTGCGTTCTAGGGTTTAGGTTTTAGCCGCGGCAACAAAACTCATCCGAGTTCAGCTTTGGACCGAGCTGTGCTTGGCCCAGCAACCCAGACGGGTTCCTGCCGAGCTGAGCTATGCTCAGGCCCAACGAACCCAGACGGGTTTGACCCGTAATATTTGGGCTTTTATGCTCGTTTTCGGGCTAGAAAAGAAATGGGTTTGCATGCCACTAAACTATTCGGCTAGCTTATTTTACAAATAACTAAAACTAATAACGGTACAAAATCCGGTGTCTACAGATAGCCCCCACTTTGATCGAGTTTGAGTAAAACGATGATCAAAGTAGTCTTGATGATCTTGGATATGAATCAGAAACACATTACGGTGGTTGACGCTTGGAAGCTTGGTCCTGCGCCGATGTTGGTTGGCCTGCTTAGTTTCTTCCGTAAAGCTGACCGAATTGATCCGCCTCATTTCGCCGTGAGGTAGATCAAGGTCGTGCACTTCATTTCGCCGTGGAGTGCAAGACCTGTGTCTGAATGGGTTGACCTGCTTAGTTTCTTCCGTAAAGCCGGTCGGGGTGATCCGCTTCATTTCGCCGTGAAGCGGACCGAGGTGACGCTTGGAAGCTTGGTCCTGCGCCGATGTTGGTTGGCCTGCTTAGTTTCTTCCGTAAAGCTGACCGAATTGATCCGCCTCATTTCGCCGTGAGGTGGATCGAGATCATGCACTTCATTTCATTTGGAGTGCAAGACCTGTGTCTGTATGGGTTGACCTGCTTAGTTTCTTCCGTAAAGCCGGTCGGGGTGATCCGCTTCATTTCGCTGTGAGGCGGACCGAGGTGACGCTTGGAAGCTTGGTCCTGCGCCGATGTTGGTTGGCCTGCTTAGTTTCTTCCGTAAAGCTGACCGAATTGATCCGCCTCATTTCGCCGTGAGGTGGATCGAGATCATGCACTTCATTTCGCCGTGGAGTGCAAGACCTGTGTCTGTATGGGTTGACCTGCTTAGTTTCTTCCGTAAAGCCGGTCGGGGTGATCCGCTTCATTTCGCCGTGAGGCGGACCGAGGTGACGCTTGGAAGCTTGGTCCTGCGCCGATGTTGGTTGGCCTGCTTAGTTTCTTCCGTAAAGCTGACCGAATTGATCCGCCTCATTTCGCCGTGAGGTGGATCGAGATCATGCACTTCATTTCGCCGTGGAGTGCAAGACCTGTGTCTGTATGGGTTGACCTGCTTAGTTTCTTCCGTAAAGCCGGTCGGGGTGATCTGCTTCATTTTGCCGTGAGGCGGACCGAGGTGACGCTTGGAAGCTTGGTCTTGCGCCGATGTTGGTTGGCCTGCTTAGTTTCTTCTGTAAAGCTGACCGAATTGATCCGCCTCATTTCGCCGTGAGGTGGATCGAGATCATGCACTTCATTTCGCCGTGGAGCGCAAGACCTGTGTCTCTGTGCTGGAAAGGGTGTCATCGCATTGTGAGGGCCCGATGACGGCCGCTGGAGATGAGTTCGTCTTTTTGTAACCGACGTATCTCGTGCATTGTTCTGCAAAACAGAGAAGGAGGGCATCAGTTTATCTGAAAATCAGAGCGAGTCAGAGAATTTACCTGTCAGTTGTGCTTTAGTTCTCGGAAAATGGGCTTAAGTTTGCCACCGCTTTGGGCTTGAATTAGAACGACGAACTTGGGCCCATTTTGGCTCTGTGAACCCGCCTGAGTTTTGGAATTGGGCTTGCAATTGCAAGGCCCACTTTAATTGCGATGAGCTTGGGTCGGTATTGTTTGGCGCAAGGAACCCGTCTGAAGTCTTGAATTGGGCTTGCAACTGCAAAGCCCACTTTGGCTGCGATGAGCTTGGGCCCAGCAAGAACCCGTTTGAGTTCTTTTCATTTTCTCTTCTTTTCCATTTTGGCTGCGTGCGTTGGGCCGGCATTTTGGGCCAAGCAGGAACCCGTCTGGCGTCCTCGCGTTGGGCCTGCAATTTGGGCCAAGCAGGAACCCGTCTGGCATCTTTGCGTTGGGCCTGCAAATGCTAGGCCCAATTTCGCTCCAAATGCGTCTGGGCCAGTAGTTTCGAGCGAAAGGAAGAACCCGTCTGGGCTCCTGTTTTTGAGCATCTGGGCCAGCAAATGCGAGGCCCAATTTCGCTGCAAATGCATCTGGGCCAGTAGTTTTGAGCGCAAGGAAGAACCCGTCTGAGTTCTTTTCATTTTCCCTTTTTCGGCCAATGCATGTGGATAGATTTTAGGATAGATTTTCGGCCAATGCATGCCCTCCATGATCTTGTTGCTGGGACCCACCGGTTGGCCATTTGTGTGGTGTGCATGCATCCACTTCCCTTATAAAAAGGGGCCTCTTCACACCCTCAATCACATATCTCACTCTTCTACTTCCTATTCTTGCTCAAATTCATTCATTCACTAGCAAGGAAGCAATGGTTAGAAAAGTTAGGGATCCGCCCGTTCAACCCCATGCAACAAACTGGGCACATGAAATGTCCTCCCGGCGAGCATGGACTCCTAGGCCGGGTTGGGAACCGTCAATACTGGTGCCTGAACCGTGGAATCACGTATGGCACAAGCATTCACATGTCCGGGTAATGTCTTCTTCCTATCTCTGCTCTTTAATTATAGCATAAATTTGCAAGTAGAAATGTTTAATTCTAGCTTGTTGATTTAGCTACAAATAATGAAGTAATTTATGTCGATTACCCGTATTGTTCAAATCGAGCTTTAGAGAACCGTGGATGATAGGCCGATTTTTTTTTTGCATGATGAGCCCGTCTGAGTTTTCTGCGTGAGAGGCCCGGACCGATCCTATTTTGAGTTAGTCCGAAAAACGAGCCCATTTGAGCTAGAAACCCGTCTGGGACACTCCGAAAATATGAGCGGCCCAGCCTTGTTCTCGTGAACCCATTTGAGTTGGGCCGGAAAGTGAGCTAGGAACCCGTCTGGGTTCTTGCATACGGCCCAACCTTTCTTTCTCTAGGTTGGGCTGCAATTAGATGAAAGGGCCCAACCTGTCTGATTTTTAGCAAAAACCCGTCTGATAAGGCCCGTCATCAAAGAACCCATGTGAGTTGGGCCGATGCGACCCAGCTCCTCTGTAACCCATCTGCGTTTCTAAGGGTGGGCCGAAAAGCGAGGCCCAACCTTCTTTCCCTGGGGTGGGCCGAAAAGCGAGGCCCAACTCTTATGAACCCGTCTGCGTCTTCAATGGGTAGGCCGAAAAAACGAGGCCCAATCCTCTTTTCCTTGGGTGGGCCGAAAAGCGAGGCCCAATTCTTAGAAACCCGTCTGCGTTTTCTTGGGTGGGCCGAAAAAAACGAGGCC
The DNA here is from genome assembly GCA_029582165.1 of Portulaca oleracea. Taxonomy (NCBI): domain Eukaryota; kingdom Viridiplantae; phylum Streptophyta; class Magnoliopsida; order Caryophyllales; family Portulacaceae; genus Portulaca; species Portulaca oleracea. Next base: position 36,566,114 of record CM055869.1, on the reverse strand, counting down.
CAACCCTCTTGGATGGGCCCAACCTTCTTTCCCTGGCGTTTTTTTTTTCTTTTTTTTTTTTTGGTTGGGCTGATGCGGCCCAAGGTTTCGGCGCAAGAACCCGTCAGGATCCAAAGATACCCGACCCACTTTTTTTGAGTTGGGATGCGGCCGAGTTTCAAGCAAGAACCCGTCTGCGTTCTCGGGTGGGCCGAAAAACAGCGAGGCCCAATCCTCTTTTCTTGGGTGGGCCGAAAAGAAACAAGGCCCAACCTTCGTTCTTTTTGCAAGAACCCGTCTGCGTTCTTCTCGGGTGGGCCGAATGATTTTTTTTTGTTCTCTTTTGTTTTTAGCCCCCTAATTTAGTGGAAGCTCAATTTAGCTTTTGCTAAATTAGGGATCACATGATAGGTTGCTGTAGGGACTTGTCTCTTTTTGAATTTTTGTGGTGGATCCTCAAGAAGACTCCCTTAGAACTGGTGGCAATATGCGGAAGCCGATCAAGGTGGTGGAGCATTTTGCAGAAGATAACTGGGCGTTTACACTTTTAGAAGAGTCAGGATTCGACCTCTTCTGGAAATGTGTCAAGGCTTGGGAACCTTGTACACCACGGGTGATGGGGCGTGCGCTCGCGGAGAGATTCTGGGATTCCACCAACACCTTCCACCTCCCTGTAGGAGAAATGGCCATAACCCCTGTCGACTTTGTGATGATTACCGGGCTACGCTGGGGTGGTCAAGATGTCGAATTCGACCTTGTTGTGCCGGACCAGGTAATGGAATTATTAGAGCCTGTGCTCGAACGGCGTCGATTTGGTCGAAAGATGATGCTTTCTTACGGTTCCTTCGAGGATGTCATCACTTCCGCCGACTTCACTCATATGGATGAGTTTCAGCGTCGCTTCATTTTCCTGGCATATTTTATCTCTGCCACGATGTTTGCCAATCGAGGGGACGACGTTTATTTGACCTGGATGAAGAATCTCCTTGATCTAGAGCAGGTCATTCATCGGAACTGGGCAAAGGCTGCTTATGCTAACTTCATTCGTTAGCTTCGCTTTGGTGTTCGGCCTGGCACTGATGTGGACCCATTCTTTGCACCGGAGAATCCGCGGGAGATGAGCGGTCCGAGCATGTGGAAGGTGCTCGAGGTAATCTTCGAGACGCTTCTCTTTTACATGCATTTCTCTCTTCTTCTTTTTTTATATCATGAGTCTCGGTATTGACATATTTGCAGGTATGGGGGTATGAGTACATTAAGGGATTCACTATCCCTACCCGATATGTCCAGACAGTGCCGGCAGCAGAACGGTGGCACAAAAATTACCTCGAGCAAAAGAAGAAACCATTTGGGAGCTTAAATGAGTTGCGCCGCATCTTGGATCACCTTGAAGAGGTACATCTTTCATGTAATCTCTCTTACATTTCTTTGGTGCTTATGTTTCCTTTAATTGGAATGCCTGGGTTGGGTTCGAGATTCCGCAAGACTTTATTCCTTCACGAACTGCGGCGCATAGGGATAGTACCCTGCGCTTGGTGATGGAGAGTCCGTCCGGTTGGGTCTGGAGTCTTGGTGAGAGACTTACAAGGCAAACCCTGGGCCATGAAAGGTGGATAATACCATCAGACCCTCCCGAGACCATGCATGATCCGCGAGCCTTGCATGCCGAGGCGTTTATGTGACTAGAGAGGTTCCTGGTATACTAACCATGCATCGATGGCATCGCCCGACCAATTCTGGGAGGAATGGGAACAATATCGGGACCGCCTGGCCTTCAGGAAGGTAGGGAAGAAGACCTCTATTTACTCTTTTCGTGTTCCTTCTATTACCGCCTAATATGACCAATTCTTTGCTTGTTGCAGTTGGGGCCCTATTGCAAGGATGACGAGAAGAGTCAGAGCAGTTCTAGGGACACAGTTTGCGGCTACCCGAGGGCGACTAGTGAGGACATCAAACCGGAACTAGAGAAGATCCTGGGAAAGCCGGTAGGTGATTCCCCTTTTTTCCTTGCTTAGTTGTAATTTGCTCAAACTTTGACCAATTTTCCTCATTTTGTGCAGTGGCGATGGAAACAAGCAAAAGGCTTCCTCAAAAATTACTTCACACTCAAATGGGCTCGTGAGAAAGACCTTGCAGGTTCTGTGGTTGGGGATGCAAACGTGGATGATGATGCACAGTCTCGTCCTGTAGATCCTCCTCGCCATTCAGATGCTTGCGTGCCCGTGGCGGTCGGGCGAGAGACCCTCCTCGACATTCTTCCTTCATGGCCGACGCGAGGCGGTCTTATGGGGGTGAGGCTGCTCTCCGAAGGCACGGGGAGAGGAGTAGGCGGAGCACGGGCATGCCGGCTCACGATGACCGTGGGAAAGGTATCTTACTCGAAGATAGTCATTCAACCAGTTCCCACTATGGAGACACGGATTTTGGCCATGACTATCAGCGTTCTGTGGAGAACAGCATATCCTCTATGTCTTTAGGTGAGCACGAGCATCAGGTGAGGTCTCATGATCATGGGAATTCTCGCCGGAGCCGCGGCTCTCGGCGTGGCACCCCCAGCTTCGTGGTGGAGACATGCTCCGAGTCTAGCGCTGTTGGTGGAGCTGTGTGCGGCGGGCAAGAAGGCATTTCACTACATCTAGGTACTCCTTCAGAATCTCATCACTCGGGGTCTAGGCGTCAGCCCTCTCATCCTTCGCCCCAGTACCCTTATGGAATGCCTGGGTATGTTCCTGCGTCTCCTACACCGACTGTGGATTTAGGCTATGGCACTTCCTTTGCGGCGGTCGATCCTACTGTGGTGCTTTGCAGTGATTCGGGTGCATCTGTGGGGTATAACCGTGCCCTCGCAGATGACGCCTCATCAGTGCTTCCGTCTCAACCCGTAGTACCTGTTACTCCTTCGCAGGGAGGTTTGGAGCTACCTCGAACGTCTGGATGGGGAACGCAAACTCAGGAATGGTCGGGATGGCCTGTCCCAGAGCTTGTAGTAAGAACTTCTTGGCCTGCTCCACAGGGGTGGCCTGGAGGTAATCAAGAGTGGCAGGTTCCAGAACACTCTTGGCTTAATGCAGGCAGTACCGAAGTGTTGCACTTATCTGGCTCAGGTGGTGATACAGAGGTGGTAGACTCCTCCTACTATCAATGGGACACTTACATTGGAGTTGGTGGAAGCGGAACCCATGGGGCTGATAGCGCCAGTGGTGGCGGTGGAGGTCTGGCATGATGAGGATGCAGGGTCTTTATGCAACGAACCTATGTAATGCTATGTATGACTCTATGCACTTAGGACAATGCAATGCAATGATGAGATAACGTTTTTTTTTGCTTTTTCTTTTTTTTTTATGTTTTTTTTTTGTACTAGTGCGAACTACTGATGTGGCGCTTATGCAGTAACGATGCTATGTAATGCACTTCTTTTATTTTCATGTACCCTTATGCACAAAGTAACAAAAATGTGCAATGCGATATGCAATCTACATGGTGGGATTACTCCCACTTCCCCAAACGAAAAAGACCAAAAAAAAAAAAACCGAGAATTAAACGCTTCAAGTAAGTTCGAGCTGCAGTTTCGGGGCCGGCGAAGACATTTGATATTGGGATTTTCTATGTGCTGCTGAAACATTCTGGGATAAGGAATTTTCAATCAGAACAAAATCAGTTCAACAAGCAAGCACAAAGATTAATCTGGACAAGATCAAAACTCAGTTCGAAAGAGATAGGAAGAAATTTTCGAATCCCAAAGGAGAGAACAAGTACTTCAGAGACATAAATCCGCCAACAGTCTTAAGAATAATGCAAATGTGCGCGGTTAGTTATGGACGTAGTCGATTAAAAGAGCAAACCTCACATAGGAAAGAACAAACACTCAAACACTCAATTTTGAAAATGTATGTGTGTTTTCTCATACTCAAACCAATAGAGACAAACTACCATAAGCTTGGTAAGAACCTCACTCTCCACTACTGGTATGCAATGCACAAGTGACAATCAAAAAGACTTTTTCGGGTTGCAACGGGGCTTAGGTTAGGGTAAGGAGCGGTAAAATTTGGGAATGAGGAGTTAAGAGCCATGCTTGGATTGATTTTCAACGAATAAAACACTCTGAACTCTCCTTCTTGCTTAATGTATGCAAGGCATTTCACCTTTCACCCTGAAACATCTCAACTGAATACAACCAGGTCAAAGTTTTCTGAACTTTAAATTGAATCTCCCTAATCACCCTTTTATTTTTGAAACTCTTTTCTTTTTTTTCACTTTTTTTTTTACTTCTTTTTGTATTTTTTGTGGGTGATCGGGGAGAAGAATATCTATGGAATCTTCGACTTTGATATAATATATGAACAACATAACCAAATACCAATCGCTCAAGATATGGGACTATCAGATTCTCCCAAACTTCCAAAAAAAGACAAACTCTCATCCAACCAAGCAAGGCAAAGGGATCTTTGGATATCGAGGCCAAGGCTCGTATTGTCAGGGTTCAATCATGAAAAAAGGATAAACAAAGGCTAGGCGGGGCAAAAAGAACGGTAAATATAATGTAAGGAAGGCTATTTAGCTATGTAGCTTATCAAAATAAAATCGAATGCCTTAATCACTTTGTCATAGCGTGCAATGCAAACGTGTAGTCTCAAGCAAGATGCAAAACAAGTTCTAGAGATGCAACTAATGGGTGAGTCGCTCAAGGGATCATGGAATTGATAAAAGTGATCAATTCAAAATTTAGGCAATGTGGACTCACGGGATGGGGCTCAATCAACTAAACTTAGCCCATAGATTTGTGGCACGCACATTTATACTTTCTAAGATAGTCAAAGCAGTCAGATACAACTTTCATAACTTGTCTCAAAATCAGAAGGTTTGAAGGAAAAGGTTTCAAAAACTTTTGAGATCTCATCCAGATTTTTCTAAGTGAAGCGAGTTAAACTGAAAGTAAGAAGGGTTTACGGCCTCCGTTGGATGGAATTAGTCTCAACAGTTTTCTGAGGGGGGCTAGGCACGCTAGTGGCCATGGTGGATTCATTGGGTTCACTGGATTGGGCAGGCGATCTGTAGTTGGGATTGTGAATGAGCCTGCCGGTTCGTGGATCACGGATGCGGGCTCGGAGATGGTCTGTTATCTTGCCTGCATGGAAACTGACTAGTGCTCGAAAGAACCTTTACGCCACCCGCCCAATGTATGTATGACTTAGTGGACCTATATGAACCTAGGACATGGACATGACGCCTACATGCTGACACAAGGGTGACTCACCCACTTTTATGGGAGTGCATGTCCTAACTCTATATGGACCTAGCATGATGACTGACAGGACTGACACTGACTCAAGGGGCGTCATAAAGGGCCGAATAGGATCAATAGTAAGTGGATTGGGCTGACTGCAGTATCGAACAGTTTGGCCCGATGTGGAAGGAGAAGAAAAACAGGCCCAAACCCGTCTGGGTTTGAACTGTAATTCTTCCCTTTCAAATAGGCACAGACAGGATTCCACAGTGAGTCCAACTAGGCCAGGCACAGCAAACCCGTCTGGGTTTGGGCCAGTCCGTCTCTCATTTGATCCTACGCGGGCTAGAATGACGTCCCACTCATGATCGGGCTAGACACTTGGACTCAACTTTTACAGGATTAAATCACATGACATACAGATGCGGGATGAGCCTAACCATGGCTTTAGATTCAGGGTTTTTCTAGGTTTAGGGAGATGAATAGGGTACCACATGTTCTCGCCCCGGTGCATTTTCCTTATGGAATTCATAGGGAAAATGTGTGGGGTGTTGCTCTTTGGGTTTCAAGGAAACCTTTAGAGTGTAACACGGGGAGAGGAGAGATCAAATGCTTGGCGATGTAAGTGCATCCCACAGGTAGTGACCTCCCGCTCTCGGGATTGATTCCTAGTTTTAAAACCTAAACCAACGCTTTTGTGCTCCCCAGCCATAAAGGCCCAAGAGTAGCCTGGTATGCAATATGCCTTTAACAATGATAAAAATGTGAAATAAATTAATTCCTCCTCTTTTACAAAAAACACTAAAATTTAATTCTTTCAAGTTTTACCCTCTTTTTAAGTTTAAGTCCCCAGTGGAGTCGCCAATCTGTAGACCCCGAAAAATTGATGACCTTTTTCGCGGCGCTACTTAAAAGTGATTGGGAGCCGACTAGGATTGCTTAACCTTAAATAAGGTTGAACTTTTAAGAATATTTTCATTAACAGATTAAATCGATTTATGCGCCGTGAGCCCGAGATTCACCTTTTAAGAAAGAAGAAAGGGAAAAAGACAAAAAGGAAGGGGAAAACACAAGGAACCCGTCTGGGTTCACTTCAAAAAGGAAGGGGAAAACACAAGGAACCCATCTGGGTTCACTGCAAAAATGAAGGGGAAAACACAAGGAACCCGTCTGGGTTCACTGCAAAAGGAAGGGGAAAACACAAGGAACCCGTCTGGGATCACTGCTGGAACCAAGACGGGTTCGTAACTGCAGATCCCACGAGAAAGGAGAAAAAACAAAAGAAAAAAAAAAGAAAAGAAGGTGAAACCCGTCTGGGTTCATGAACTGAACCAAGCCAAGTTGCTCCTTGCGCTAAACACAAATTAGGTCACAAAAATCATAAAAAAAAGGTAAACACCAAAGCACGAAAATAGAGTCGCCAGTTGAATTTTAGGAGAAAAACAACAAACCATTTAAATATAGACTCCGGCCTGCGAATCCAAAGATGGATTCGGGGGTAAGGTTACGAATTTGACAATTAAAATCATCAAATTCGCCTATTCAACGAATAGACTCTACTAGAATTAAATTAAAGCAGAAACGAAAGTTAAAAGGGAGGAATTAGATATGAATTTCACAAATTCACCATTAAAATCATGCAAAACATTGAAAATATAAAAAGAATGAATTCGATAGATTACTACATGTTTTACATCAACTATGCTAACCTTTAGTGAAGCAGCATGCAAAGGGAGAGGAGAGGTGGAGAGAATATGCTAGTGTCAATACTCTAGCATACCATGGTGTGTCTATGGAGGGGAAAAAAGGGTTTAATTTATAGTGGAGTAGGGGGAGTAGGGGGGTGCGTTCTAGGGTTTAGGTTTTAGCCGCGGCGACAAAACTCATCCGAGTTCAGCTTTGGACCGAGCTGTGCTTGGCCCAGCAACCTGCAGGTTCTGCCGGTGAGCTATGCTCAGGCCCAACGAACCCAGACGGGTTCCTGCCGAGCTGAGCTATGCTCAGGCCCAACGAACCCAGACGGGTTTGACCCGTAATATTTGGGCTTTTATGCTCGTTTTCGGGCTAGAAAAGAAATGGGTTTGCATGCCACTAAACTATTCGGCTAGCTTATTTTTACAAATAACTAAAACTAATAACGGTACAAAAGCCGGTGTTTACAGTGTCGGGTTTTGCGGGATTTAAGCACCGGCCTTCGCAAAGGGCTACCCTCCCTGCTGGGTTTCTCCATACGTGAGACATTGCACTTAAGGGGCATAGGGTGCCGATCTACCCAAACCAACCCATGACGGTAGGCCCGACAGTTATTTGATTAATGTATTAATTAAGAGCTAAAGCATTTAAACAACTAAAACCATCTAACTTAGGTAAGAAGACTCGGTCAAAGCGTGTAAGATTTGAGGATTCTGCTTTCCCATTTCATGTAGAGGTCTAAAAGAGATAAGTCATGGCAAAGATCCTTCCTAAGACCTCTATTTATTCATATCGGCCGCTTCCAACTGATCGAATCGGCAAATTAGACAACCATCTACATAACTGTGAATGGAAACATCTTCAAAAAGAAAAGAAAGAAACTTTTGGGTTTTTCAAAACATTTCTCCCCTTTTTACTCTTTCACACACAAAATTGTTCAAATTTTAAATTTTTTTCAAATTTTAGGCGAAAACTAAGAAAACAGAAGCAAAAAGACTAGGTGATAGAAACTAGATGATCTACCCTTGAACAAATATCTCCCCCCCACCCCCCTCCACACTTAAAACGCCACAATGTCCTCATTGTGGGAAGGTGTCGCATGAAAAGGGTAGAGAACCAGAAAAACAAACAAACAAAAACAACTAGCAAGTGAAAATGGTGGCGACCCGAGCCTACACGGCTCCAACAACAAAATATTCCCAACACAGACACTCAAAGGGGTTTGCCACCCAAAAGATAATCAAGCATGCGACGGATCATGATGATATTCAACTCAAAAAGAGAAGAGCGGAGATATATTACCTCGAGTTCTTCAAAACAAATGATTACTCAATCCGCGATCCGTGATAATCGAGCAAAGGATTAGGATTTTCAAGTAAAAACAAGCAAGGCTCGTAAAATCCGCATGCAATATTAAAGAAAAGAAAAGAAATTAATCAAAAAGAAAGTACGGGTTACCTCCCATGTAGTGTTTGTTTTAGGTCCCTAGCTTGACCTAATACCCATTTGATCCTTGAAAGACGGGGTGAACAAGATAGGAACGTTTTCCATCTCTTCCACCATTTTCTCTTCCTCCCTTTCCAGCATTTCCCCACTTTGCAAGCATAAAGGTCAAGATCATCTAACTAGTTTGTAGTTGACCTCCGGGTGAAGAGAGGCAGTGGCTTCTTATGTTTTTCCCACCTTCTTTTTCCCCTCTTCTTCCAACATCTCCCGACCACCATAGTGAACCAAGAAAGTTGCTCCTCCGGCGGTCAAATGGAGTGAAATAGATGAGGAGGTACTTTAAGCTCCACTTTACTTATTTCCCGGAGTTTTGGAGCATCAGGAACAAGCATGAGTTGATGACGGTCATCTTCCTTCGAAAATTCTTCTTCCTTCTCAACCCCTTCCTTGAATTCTTCTTCAATGAAATAATTCAAAGTGCTCGGAAAGTACTCAAACTCCACTTGAGGAAGAGGAAACTGCAAAGATGCTTCATCATTGATAAGAACATCATGAACCTCCATACGCTCAAATAAAGGTTCCTCCAAGGGAACATCCTCCACCTCTCGAGTATATGCCCCATTAATAAGATTAGTGAGGAAAACAACCTCTACATGAAATGGGATGGTTGGGATTCAGTAACTTCTCTATGTTGGACTCTTGAGATGGTTGGGATTCTTGAAGTTGATGGGTAGGTTGGTGATAAGTGGGTTGCCAAACTTCTTGGTTTTGGTGGTTGGGTGAGAAATATTAGATGTTTTGGGTGGAGGGTTGGGTCTCCTACGCGATTCCCAATTGGTTGGTTGTTCCATTAGATACCATCTTTTGTTGCATCTCTTAGACGACGCCCACAAGGAATTTGATAGTAGGTTCGCACTCCACGAAATAGCCTCTACTTCCTAAACTCCGACGGCTTCCCCAAGAAGGAGAATGTTGAAATAACTCGTGAAGGAAAACATTTGCTTGATGCTTGGTCTTCATAAGGAACATTCCTCCCGATGCAATATCAATTGAGTCTTTAAGATCGTCTTGAAGCCCATGGTAAAACTGATGTAACAATAACCAATCCGGAAGATTGTGATGTGGACATCGCCTTTGAAGAAGTTTAAACTTTGCCCATGAATCGAAAAGAGTTTCTCCCGGCTCTTGCTTGAAATTCAAGATAGCTTGTCGAAGCCTATGCGTCTCATCAACTAGAAAGAAATGGTGAAGAAATCCCGACTTAATGCATCCCAAGTAGTATATGTATCGGGTGGACAAATGTCGAGCCACATCTTAGCTTTTCCTCCCAAAGTGAGAGGGAAAAGCTTCAATTTCAAAAACTCCGAAGATACCTCTGGCATATGCACAAAACCAATCCGGCCTTCAAATCTTCTAATATGATCGATAGGATCCTCGAGGCCATCTCCATAGAATTGGTTTCCCTCAAAAGCGTCCAGCAGGCATGGTTTGACTCGAATGTTGCGGTGGGTGGTAATGGTTGTGAGATGATAGGGTTGCCTCCCGTACCCGATGATGGAACGGCATATGATAGAAGGGTACGGGGTGAACCAGCTTGGACTTCACCCATTGAACTCGAAGCCTCCTTCGATGCTCGGTAGAACATTAGGGCGTACCTACATGCACCAACAAGAACCAATAGAAGCATCAAATTCATCGGGATTAGCACAAACTAATTTCTAGCGTGAAAGTAATCTCAAATAACCAAAAACCAAGAAACTAAAACTAGGGGCGCTGGCTCCCCGGCAACGGCGCCATTTTGTGTAACGTGGTTTGTGAGACCTCGTTTATATCGTTCTTCCACAGGGAGCTGGCGGCCTTGGTCAAAGAAACTAGGTCAATGGTCGGGTCGAGATATCTAAGGTAGGGATATAGGGTTGAAAAGGTCACAGAGCGGGAAACAAAACTAAGGTCGATCAAGGAATGGAAAATGGGTTTCGGAGGCTTTTCGGGATGCAAACGGGGATGAGGAAATGGGTTTTGCAACAAGGGAGTAACAAGAAGAGAGAATCAAGTGGTAATTTCGTTAGAAAGTACCCACCAGGCTTCCTCCTTCGAGGATAGTCCGGATTAACTTCCCCAAAGTCCATCGACAAACCTGGGGGGTTAATTAAACGGAATTTCCTAGTTAGTTTCTATTCGCTTACGCGAATTAGAATACTAACTATCCTATTTCCTACATTCCAACACGATTGTTGGATGTATTCGGGAGCTTTCGCACCCAAATACATCCTACTTGAGGGAAGGATAGGAGTGGAAAATTGATTTCCCAACTAATTACTCAATAATATTGCTAACCTAAACCTAATCACCCATTCACACCCTTCATTACCCCCTAACCCATAGGGTTTCTAGCAACTAACCATGATAAAAACTAAGCTTACAACATCTAACCCAAACCTAAACATGATTTCTAACATCAAACAACCATAAACAAGCAAGAACAATGAGATTGCAAGCAAAGGAATTGAGAACAAGCAAAGTAATTAGCAAGGTAATTAAAAAAAGAGTTAAGGGAAGAGAATACTTATCAAAGTGCTGTAGATGAACCAAGGAAAGCAATAAAAAGATAATCCAACAATCTTTCAATTGTTTGAATACCCAAATCTTCAATAATAAACACAAATCTCCAAAACTCTAGATTAATCTCTCACTAATCTCTCTCTAAAACCCCTAATTACAAAGCTGGAAATTGTCTAAGTCTATCCCTAGATGCCCCCCTTGGAAAACGTCAACAAGGAGTATATATACAAGTGGAGTTAGTTGGGCAAAACGCAACGCACAAGCCGAAACAGTCGCGCAGAAAAGGGGGACACCGTGGGTATGGTCTAGGAGACCGTGGGTACGGTCCTAGCGAAAAAGCTCGGGCGATTTCGAGCTTCGAGAGACCGTAGGTACGGTCCTGGAGACCGTAGGTACGGTATCCTTCGGGATCAGGAGGTTGCGGGCGCTACCGTCTTCAGCTGATGATTCAAGGTCGACTTTGAGCACCGCAGCAGGGGGGTAGCGGGTGCTATAAAAACTGTAGCGGGCGCTACCATATAGGTAGCGGGTGCTTAGCCAAGGTTAGCGGGCGCTACCCTGCGAAAACCACTTGGCGATTCTCTCCTTCGATCGACCGTAGCTGCGGTCTTGCTGACCGTAGCTGCTGCTTTGCTCGGCCTAGCGGTGGTAGCGGGTGCTACCCCAAGGGTGGAGAGGGCTACCCTACCTCTTTTCGTCCCTTTGTTTCCTCCTTCTTTCCAAGGCATGTAACACCCGATCCGAGGGTCATGGCGGGTGTTACCTCACTAATTGACACCAAAGGTGAGGAAAGTGGTCCTGGGTCGACTCCGCCTCGGTTTCTGGTCCGGCTCAGCTCGGGAAATCACCAAAAATGCTATAAAAAGGCCCGTTTTGCTACGTTTTGAGTGAAAACTCCAAAATCTACACAATAACCAAAAACACATTAAAAGCTATGAAATTAAACCACGAAACGAGTTAAAAGTCTAAGGATTTAGGCGGTATTTAGACACAAAATCGGGTCTAAACACATGTGTTGCCTTTGATTCAATAGGTCTTCTTTACTTTGCTCAGCCTTTTTGTGGGTAGAGTTTGGTTGTTTGCCCACATGATTCAAAAAGGTGCAATCTTTTCTATCTACTTTCTTCCAGTTTTGAAAACCCTCAATTGTAAATGTTTTGGAACCGATGGATTATCTTCCTTATTAAAAAGATAACAAGGCAAACAAAAAACAGCATTCTTCGTAAGAGAATATTCTAACCAAGAAGGATAGTTTTTGTACCAGGAAGACCGAAATTGACGAAGATAACCTGCATGCTCAGTTTGCGGAAAATCTTTGATAGGTTGGTAGGGACCTTCTTTTATATAAGCTCTTCGAATTTCATCTTGCAACTCTATAGGGTATTCCCAAATTTGTCTCCTTTTTCCTGGATCACGCTCTAATGGCACATCAATGTTTTCAACAATAATATGGGAGGAAATATCCGGAGGACAAGTTGATGTATTTGATGCTCCACCAAGTCTTCTTGGCGTTGCCTCATAATCATTGCTCGGTGTTGGCTCATTTTCGCACGTAGATGCATCTGCTATAGTTTCTTCTCGAGTCTCTTCTCTTTTTCTTTTAAACATGAAATCAATTTTGCCTTGTGTTTGCCTCTTCATCTTATTTATATAAATATCTAAATAAAAATATACAATATTATAATTTTAACTAATCAGTAATTACTTAAATATTAAATATATATCAATATTTATAAATTATAAAATTTATCAATTAATAGTTCAACATACTTCTATCTTAGTATCTTACTATACAAGTGCATAATTAAACTAATTAAGTAATAATTAGAATAATAGGACAAACAATAATAGTCTAATTATTTAACTAGCATAATTAAGAAATAATTAGATAAACGAAATGAATATTAAAATACTCACAACTGCGGCGAGACTGAGTTTACAAATCGGACGCTTGATGGGGTACAAGAATGTGGTGCTGGAGATCTGGAGATGAATGCACAAGATGTTGTCCAAGTGATGCAGAGAAAACAAGAGATTAGGGATTACAGGGTTGTATTTTTGACTGATTGTTGGAATTTAGCAAATACTTTAGCATCTCCTTTCGTTTTGTAAAAAGAACAGCCAATAGGGCTGCCCATGAGGTGGCACGATGTGAAATCACTTACAAAAGGTTGGATGGAATGGGGTCATGCACATGTGATGCAACATATACTGAGGGACTTTGATGATGTTAGAGCAAGAACAAATGAATAAAAAGTGAGACTTTAGTTTTTTTAAAAAAAAAGGAATCATCATTGTATGTCTGTATTCAATTATTCATTTTAAATATATTATAATAATTTTTTTTTAGAGGGGGGGCAATTGCCCCCTCTTGCCCCAAATAAATCTCTGTCTCAGATATATATATATATATATATATATATATATATATATATATATATATATATATATATATATATATATATATATATCCACCATTGGATTTAATCTAATCTAATATAAGGGTTGATGTATTTTGCAGATTTTTCATTAATTTTTGGGGGATATCACGTGACTTCTTCCCCAAGTTTCCTAATTGCTATAGGTTTCCTGGATCATGCGTGATTACGGGATTGAAGATCCCAAAAAAACAGAAATACTGCCTTTCTTGGAGAGTTCGTTGGAAGAGAATCCGGCTGCCATTGTTCATCGCAATCGCCGTCCGTCGGAGAAGGTCGTCGACACATTACCGAACTGAGACGACGCCGCGGGAGTGGAGGTCAATCGTATGTTAGCCATGGACGATCTTGATATGAGGTAAAATATAATTTTAGTATAATCACGTAGAACATCCCCATGGATTCATTAAGAATCGATTATAATGATCTAAAAACATCAATCTTATACTAGGCATTGGACATCAATTCTAAATTCACCATAAACAGTCAAGAGTCCATGTTATTTGATTAGAACGAATGGCTTAAAACAGAGCATGGTGTTGCACACAAAAAATAGGGTTTGATGTTCACGTAATTCGCCATCAGGGATTCCATGTGTAATGTCTGTGCATCAAAACACTGGATGTCCATATCTATTGTAATTAATAGTATTGAATATATTTGGTTTGTTAAGCATATCTAATGTTGTTTAAATAGTAAGCACTGAATTTTGTTAGGAATATGTAATGAAAATAGTATTGTCCGTGCATCAAACACTTGATGTCCATTATATAAACACTAAATTTTGATTGATTATTTTTCTAAAATAAGCATAACATGGTTCGGTTATAATGTCCATTAACTAAACACTAGGTATCCATTTATGTGTTGTGTATTGTCCAGGATGCGTGTTTGCTTTTTATAACATTTCAATGTTTTTCTAATATAAGATTTCAATGTGTTTGTTTCGTGGTGTGTGTTGTGCAGCATTACATTGGGGCACACCGATGGGGACGGTGAGGTAGTGTTGCCTCCCCCGATTCCATTGAGCTACCAACACAATGTGCATGATGAATACATCCCGGTGTGTGAGGATGAGTCACTGGTCCCAAAAGAGAAAATGCATTTTGATGACATCTCAAAGGCGAAGGCTTTCTACGAAAAATATGCTATAAGTGTGGGGTTTAGTGTGCGTAGCCACTCACTGACGAAAGGGAAAAATGGGGTAGTGTGGAAGGTGTTTGTGTGCAGTAAGCAAGGGTGGAAAGCTGAAAAAAAGGCACTAGTCCCGACATGTTCATCCGGGGATGCAACAGGGGGTGAGCAGCGTGATGAGGGCAATAGTGGTGAGCCGGTCACCCCCAAAATTAAGCAGAGGCGTCGGGTTGAAACGAAGGAGGGGTGTGAAGCAAAACTAACATTGAAGTCATCTGAGAAGGGTGGTTTTGATGTTATCACGTTTCATGCTGGCCATACCCGCGAGATGACAAGCCCAAGCAAACGACATCTGGAACGATCTGCGCGGAAAGTGAGTAGGATCCACATTGACTTGATGAACAAGTTTTCGAGGGCCAATGTTGGGCCATCTAAAGCCTTCCACTTATTCAAGGAACAAGTCGGGTCATATGACAATGTGGAGTGTACAATACAAGATATGAAGAATTACCAGCGGTCTCTGAAGACTGTGTTGGTAGACCTAGATGCACAGATGTTTGTAGATATATTGAGGAGGAACAGGGAAAAAGACCCCGGTTTTTATTATGCATATGAGGTCGATGAGGAGAAGCAGTTGAAGTATGTGTTTTGGTGTGATTCGGAGAGTAGGCGTGACTATGCAGCTTTTGGCGACTTATTGTCGTTTGATACCAAGCATAATACAAATAGATACAAGATGGTCTTTGCTGCATTTACCGGGATCAACCATCATCGCAAATTAGTGTCATTTAGGGCAGCTCTCCTTAGAGATGAGAAAACTCCGTCTTTTGTGTGGTTGTTTGAAAAGTTCATAGATGCGATGGAAGGGCACCAGCCGGATACGGTTGTAACCGACCAAGATTTGGCAATCAAAGATGGGGTTGCAGAAGTGTTCACTGAGTCTGTGCACAGGTAGGATGTGTTGGGTGGCACATTTAAATCATTGTGTATATACTTATGTATAAATAACATTAAATATATTACAAAATGGACTTCAGCTTGTATGTGTGAGGACATCAGCATATATGTGCGCGGGCATCAGTATGTTGGGTGTTCCCACTTGTTTTCTTAATCAAATACTGATTGCATTAAAAATGGGCAGGTATTGTATATGGCATATAATGCGAAAGCTGTCCGAGAAAGTTGGCAACAAATTGAATGGGTGCAAAGTGTTCATTGATAATATGAAGTTGTGTGTGTGGGCATCTGAAACAGACACGCAGTTCGAGAGCAAGTGGGCTGAGATTATTGAAAAATATGGCTTGAGTAACAATCAATGGTTAGCTGACATATATGAGATTAGAAAGGATTGGGCACATGTATTCTTCACGGACCACCCATTGGGTGGGGTGCTACGTACGACATCAGGCTCGGAGAGTGAGAATTCGATGTTTGGGAAGCTCATGTGCCAAACATTGAGTTATGTTGAGTTTTGGGTGCGTTTTGAGCATGCAGTTGACGCTCAACGAAATCGTGTGGTGTCGATCGACAAGGTGTCAACGACATCGCACCCTACACTAGAGACTCGCCTGATGATAGAACGACATGCCAGACAATTGTACACACATTGCAACTTTTACCTGTTTCGGGAGCAGCTTCAGAATGCCTTGAATGACTGTCGCATTGTCGGGATGGGGACGGTTGAACATGACTGCACGTATACAATCATGGATATGGGCAGCAGGGTCGACAGGCATGTCGTGCACAACACGATGACAAACGATGCAACTTGTAGTTGTCCGTTCTCCAACTTACAAGGGATTTCGTGCGCGCATGTTTTTCTCGTTATAAAGCATTTGGATGAGGTACCATCCAGCTTAATCGTTGGTCGATGGACAAAGAAGGCATCAAAGCAACTACGATTTCCGGTCGACAAGTACATAAAGGATGGATGTGACAAGTCAACACGGAAGAAACGACTAACATTTGACGCATGGAGCAGGTTCTACAGGTGTATGGACATAGCTTACTGTGACGAGGCAATGCTGGAAGCTATTGTGGAAAGCTCAGACATCCTTATTAAAAAACTGTAGGTAATGAGTATCGGCAAGGCATCAAATAATGTGTCATCAGATTTTGAGACATATTTCGGGGCACCTGTTTCGAAAGAAGCGACTGTACATCCGCCTCCAGTTTCTGCAACAAAAGGGAGGGAGAAAGGGACAAGGACCCCCGCTGAGATTGCGGTTGAACAGAAAGCACGCGCTCGACGGTGCAAGTGTTGCGATGCAATAGCAACGCATGACAGCAGAAACTGCCCTGGCCGTTACCACTGAATTTTACTTTTTTTTGTTGTTTTTTTTTTGTTTGAATACATTTGTTTCGAGACTTTGGTTGGTTGTTTGGGCACACAAACTTTGGTTGGTTGTTCGGGGCACATTGTTTGAATACTTCATTTTACAAAGTGCCACTTTGGTTGTTTGTTTTAAATAAAGACATTTGTTTTTTGATAATTCGGTTGCAACGAAGCTATTATTAGTGGTCATCAGCATTCAATTGAATGGACATCAATGTATTTAGTGATGAGAATGCAGTCCAGATTAGTCACATCATTTCTATTACCTGTGTTTATGTGGAGAGGAGAAGGAATTGAAAGAGAAACACAATATATAGACTTTTTGTTTTACACATGAAATAAAAACAATGAAATGGTCATCAATATTCAATGGATTGGGCATCAATGCATTTAATGATGGGCATGTGTATAATGCACATTGTCATTGCTTAGTAATAATATTTTGATGTCTATGTTTCATGAATAATAGTTCATGTCCATTCATATATATGTCTGATGTCCATTCAGGTATTTGAAACTGTCCATTTACAATGTCCATATCAGTAGTGTCTGATGTCCATTTCGTTACGTATGTATAATGCACCTTTTTGTCATTGTTTTTTTTGTAGTAACATTTGATGTCCATATCTCAATATTGGTGTCCATATCAATTATATCTAATGTACATTGTCATTTATATAAAAATAGAATGAGGCACGTTTTTGGATTTATACATGCCATAACTTTTAGTGTCCATATTAGTCATGTCTGATGTCTATATTAATTATGTCTAATGTCCATATTAATCAGTATTTCCTTTTTTTTAGTATTCATACTTTTCAGAAATAAAAAAGTATATATATATATATATATATATATATATATATATATATATATATATATATATATATAGTTGGTAATGGTCATCACACAGTTACTAAAAATGGTCAACCAAAAGTGTGCATACATGCCACTATTTTGAGGCAAAAAAAATCCCAAAATGCCTCTATTACAAGTAATTCCCAAAAAAAAAGTGTGCATACATGCCACTATTTTGAGACAAAAAATCTCACTAATACATTGCCTTCTTCATCACTTGTTCCCTTACTTGATTGCCTTCGTACGTGACGATGTCATGACAATAATGTCTTCTCAAACCCAAGAGCCCTTCTGACTGCAAAACATATTATCGGTGGTGATAACTAGGATAATGGTGATAGAAAGAATGAAAATATATGAAATTGAAGACAACAAATACTCACATCATCCTCCTGTAGCCCACATTCCCATTTATCAGGACTAAAGAAGGTCTCCATATGACGCATGCAGTATATACCGCTATCAAACTCATTTGTTGATGACCTCCAATGCATCTTCAAGTATTCCCGTTTAACCTCGGTGATGATCTCGAACCGCGGGCATCCCATTGCATTTTGCAACCGTGATATGCAGTCTGACTGTGGTCACGGAATGTTTAACATTAATGTTGAGGATAAAGTTAGTCTACAAGTAAAAATATAGATTAATACATACAACTTCATCTGGGACAGGCCCGTAGGCTTGCTTGCGTGAAAGTGTCTGTCCCCGACTGTTCTTCCTGCTATCTATAATGTAAACAAACTCATTGTTCTTCTTTCGCATGTCCAGGCAAAGCACAAAGAAGTGGCCATTGAAATGTAACGGCACCATAATCTAATACATGATGGAAGTGGGAATTAGCTAAAGTTGTATAGGACATTAGATATACTCAAAATGAACATCACCACACAAGCCACATTAGTGTCTTAACAATAAGTCGGAAAGGAAAAGCGCCACATAAATTTTATCCAAGAAGAACTCTACCTTAATTAATTTTCAAAGAGAACTCATTTTCTTATGGAAATCACATGAATATACTAGTAGATTTACACTTTATATGTGTATGTAAATATATTAGTAATGGTAGTCATTAATTAATTTTCAAACACAGTACATGCTGGAAAAATGGACATCAGATAAAAACTGTAATGGACATCAGAAACAATCATTATGGGCATCAAATAAAAAAAAGTCACTATAAACTTAGAATTATTACCATGTCGACTTTCTTAATGTCAATCCATGAGCATCGTGCAAGCTCCCGAGATGCCACTGTGAAGAATGCATCAAATCGCTGCTCTTCGGTTGTTGACTTGTAATCGTTCTGGTCACATATTTTCTCCTACATATGGACAAAATACAAAAAGGTTTGGTGTTACTCCAGTCATCACTTGATATTAAGAATGGGTCTGGGGGGCACTTACAACGGCTTCTTGTGGTATGAAGAATCTACTTGGTGTACCCGAGCCTCGTTTTAGCTCATAGTCGTTGAGAATGGAGGTGAAAACATTGACCACGTTCACCTATGTTGCATAAATGACATGTTAGTAATAATACAAAATACCCAATAAAAAAAAATGGACATCAAGTATGTTGGTTTTTTACTTGAACGGGTGCCCCTGGGGTTAACGACTCAATCTGCGACCTCGTTGCAATGACACTGTCAGAAACATATAGTTGTTCCCTGCAAAGTACATCACTTGTGAGATGTCAAAGCATAATTACATATTATCTGTTAATTGACATATGGACCTAAATATAACTCATTGTTCTATTCACTTACAAGGGGCGAAGTCCCTTAGTATCTGCAGGTGAAAGGAAAACATAATTGCATATTATCTTCTCCTTCATTTTCAAGTTGGCGTCCATACTCGTCACCCGAACATTATACGGTGAACAAAACTTCTCCGACAACTTCTTCTTTGCTCTCTGGGGATTCCGTCGTTGGGCGGCACCACCTGCATTCGACTGCGCCCTCCCCCCCCCCCCCCCGACGTACATCGTTGCAATGTGCGTCTCAAGCACCTTTTTCCCCCGCAGGTTATCCTCATTGATTGATGTATCTATACTTTGATGTGATGGTGTGGGGGAGGTACAGAAGAAGGGTACATTGGACGTTTCGTCCTTGGTCCAGATCGTACTATGGCTTTTTTCCTGGGCATTGGGGTTTTGCCATGTGGAGGAGGAGGGGGAGGTGTTGGCTGGTTGGTATGTGCATCTGTTGCAGGCCTTGGGGCAGGTGTCAGTGGGGTCATCTCTGGTATCAGTGTCCAGTTCGGCATTGTCATGTCACGCTCAAATTGCCTGTTGGACACCCTGTCAACCATGTCATAAAATGCATCCATGGATGGTCTGATCCACCACTCGTCATCCTGCGATGTCAATGGACCCCTGTCCGATACTTCTGGACCAACGGGACAGTCAGTGGCGGTAGGTGGACCCCTGTTCGATGCATCTGGCACCGGTTGCTCCCTATCAAGCAACATCTCACCACACGCCTTAGACACCATTTCTCGCACCTCATTCATGGTGGTTGTCCCATTGTATTTCTTAGATATAAATGCAAAATATTGGGACAAAGATACCCTTGCATCAACCATAGCTTTGATGCGTACTTGTAACCCATCGAGGTCACCCTACAAAACATATGGACATCTAACATTAATGACATGGACAACACCCATTACTGTTACGGAAATCAAAGAAATGCAAATGGACAGCAGCACAATTGGTGGTAAGGACATCAAAAATTAGAGTCTTGAAATGGAATAAGACAGCAACATTTTGTGATATGAACATAAAAAGTTATCCATGAAATGGAATGGACAACAACAATTAATAATATGGACATAAAACATTATCACACAAAACCATTAAATGAAATTGAATGGACAACAACCATTACTGTTATGGACATCACACAACCTTCCACAAAACAAAATATACTCATGAAATATAATGGACAACAACAATTAATTGGAACCCAAGTCAACCAATGCTATTATGGACATCACACAATGCTGATATGGACAATAACAGTCTGATACACATCAAGAATTACAATCACATGTATTACAAGAGGACATCAACAATCATTGATATGGACATCACATGTATTACAAGAGGACATCAGACCTTAATCATCAAATATTAATACATACAAAGAATTTAATGGACAACAATAACAATTAATGGACTGGACATCAACAATCATTGATATGGACATCACAAGTATTACAAGAGGACATCAGACCTTAATCATCAAATAGTAATGCATACAAAGAATTTAAATGGACACAACAACAATTAATGGACTGGACATCAACAATCATTGATATGGACATCACATGTATTACAAGAGGACATCAGACCTTAATCATCAAATAGTAATGCATACAACGAATTTAGATACAAAAAAGTGCACCTACAGTCCATGCATATTGTTGGGGCCCTCGGATTTTGCACGTCGCATAGCATCAACTAGCGGGTGCTGTAGTGGAGGCTCAAGACGACCCTTACCAAACGCCTTCATGCTAGTCTCCTCTGATATCCGTTCTTTTAGCAATATTTCATTCCATTTTGACATTGTTGGGAAGCCACGGTCTGCCCGTCTCGATGTGCACACGATTCTGTCAAAGTAAAACATCTGCAATTGACATGCAAAAACAGTTAAACCAACCAACAAAAAGGTATAATGATGATGTACACCGCACACATACAAATATTACCATCAAGAAGATGATCGGCCCCTCAAACTCTTGCCTCGGGTTTGCAAGTTTCTTTTTGCATGCATCATTTAGACGGTCTATGGTGTACTGACACCAATTGTAGCTTTTCACCCGTTCAATATGCATGACATTCTTGACAAAAACAGGGGAGCAATGGCGTTGTTGGTTGCCATGGAAGAATGTGACAACCAAGAACAGGATAAAGTGTTTCTTGAATTTGTCACCGCCATCAGTATATCTCAACACAATGTCAGGCATTTCAGACAACAATGGTGTCCCTATGTCCATCCCCCAATCAGCACGCAACTCACTAAGGGTCGCCTTGAATTCTGCATCAGCAACCCTCTCGTCAGGGACCTCAACAATTTGTTGGTCGCCATATGGAACCCCCATTGTGATGTACACGTCCATGGGGGTTACCTCCAATTGCTTGTTTTGGTCTATCTCCAACATACTGGCAAACGGGATGTATTTCTCGCATAGCCAACTAGCCAGATCACCCGGAATTTACCTCAGTCCTAAGTCAAGAAAGGCCTTGAAGCCCATATCCTCTACAGCAGCTTTTTGCTCATCCTTCATGTTCTCTACCAGATATCTAAACCCCTTTGCCGACATCCGCGTGGGGAAAATCCTTACTCCCTTCTTAATACTAGGCCCACCTTTTGATGTGGTTTTTGTTGATGATCGCTTCGTCGTGGTGTGCGTAGCAGCCTTCCTTGAGGGTGGGGGTGTTGTGGGTTAACATTCTGCTTTGACGACCCCCCTTC
The DNA here is from genome assembly GCA_029582165.1 of Portulaca oleracea. Lineage (NCBI taxonomy): Eukaryota > Viridiplantae > Streptophyta > Magnoliopsida > Caryophyllales > Portulacaceae > Portulaca > Portulaca oleracea. The sequence continues at coordinate 36,543,972 of CM055869.1, read as the reverse complement.
CTGGTTGCATTTACTAGTTCGCCTATTTTTCCTGGCATACTTCTTATTAGTCATGTCCTTGCCAACATCACTGCACATAATGCACATCACCCCCAAAAATGCAAGTACAAATACACCACATGAGACTTTTAACAGGACATCAAATTATGAAACGAAAACGAAATGGTAGTTTTCAAAACAGTCTCACCTTGCATGTTGATCCGGGCATTCAACATCAGTGGCGACATCCCGCTCAACATTCCGTTTCAATTGTTGACCAGGGACAAGAGGGCATTCCGTCATGTCACGTAGCACGGGTGTGGATTGTGCCAGTTGAGGGGTTGAGTAGGTCAACCCAACGTCACCTTCCTCCCTCACAGGATCAGAACCCCCTGAAATATGTGGTGGAAGGGGGCTACTGGGGTTGTCACACATATTCATCATGTCACCCAACGATATTTCGGTCAACATCGTTCCAACTGTTCCTGTCACATGCTGAACCTTGCTCATTTCATCCTCTAACGACCTAAACAGGGGCTCAACTGGTTAGTAACACGTTAATGCACATATCAGTGTCAAAATATGTCAATTTTCAGACTCAATTATAATCTATGCCCAATTTTTCAAAAACTTTCCCATAATTCGATCACCAGTCATTACAACTTATGAACGAAACCTACACCTACATTCAATTCGATCTACTGTCCTCTACTGATGCCCAATAACCCTATGAATCAAAATACTCGGAAAATCCAACCAAAATATCAAATTAACACAAAAAATCATAAAATTCCATCTGATATCAAGGATACCAACAGAAAACACATCCAAGCACCAATGTTCTCTGATTTTACAACCATGGACATCCGAATTTTGCAAAAATCACCAAAACAAATCGCAAAATCGGAATACATAATACTAACCTTCGGATTTCTTTATGGCAACCATTCCCTTCGTCACCTAATCCGGACACCACATTCGATTCTTCCATGGCTGTTCGGTTGTAATTTTTGTGGTTTAATAAGTTAGGGATGTCGGTCTCAGGGATGGGTGTGAGGCTTGATTAAGGTAATCGGTTCGTGTAAATGGGTTTTCCTCAAGTGCGGAAAGCGATGAATTATGTAAAGAAAACATTTAAATCTAACCTAGACATGATAATAATAAAGAAAGCAATTAAAAGAAAGCAATAAAGAAAACACTTAAAGATGAAAGCAATTAAAAGGCATGAATGAAGACAATGAATGAACAATGAAATTGGGAACGAGAAATTATACCTTTGATGACTAATCTTCAATAAACCTTCAATCTACACTTAAATTTCCCCAGAACAAATAAGAAATTGTGGTTTGGATTACCAAGAATCCCCCAAATTCTCACTAGTAAGTAGAATTGGAGTTCCTTGACCCTCCTCCCCACTAAAAATGGAGTTGATTGTGGCTAACACTATAAAGCTTGGAAAACAAGTCAACAATGGAGATTAGAGAGGAGAGAGAGAGAGAGAGAGAGAGAGAGAGAGAGAGAGAGAGAGAGAGAAAACTTGTAAAACACTTCAATGAAGACAAGAGAGAGCTTGAGAGAGCTTGAGAAAGTTGAATACTAATGCTAGAAATCAAAGAAAGCTTGAAGAACAATGAAGAACAATTGAAAATTTGAAGAACGATTAAAGAGAGATCAAAGAAACTAAAGGAAAGCAATAAATCTAATTCTACTCCTAAATTACCTAGGCTAATTGATATTACTTGGATGAATACAAGTGGGTATTTATGGAAGAGGAAAAATACAACCCAAAACCCCAGAAACAAATCGCAGCACGCGCAGCAATTTTTCTGCAGACAGAGTGGCTCGGGCGAGCCATTGGGGTGGCTCGGGCGAGCAAGCCTACTGTCCGGCTCTCCTGGCTTGTCTTTGTTGCCCCAGAAGCCTGGCTCGGGCGAGCCATCGCTCGCGACTTCCCTGCCGACTTCAAACGCGCATAACTTCTTCATCCGAACTCCGTTTTAGGCCTGTAAGATCGATGGAAAGCTCTCAGTGTGTACTTTAAGCTCCCAAAATTTCAGACCAATCGGAGTTGTAACGAAGGCGTTATGACCCAAAGGGTGAAGGCACACGTATTTCAAACCTTTGAGTTTGTACCGTTCCCCTATTTTGCGCCAATCTTGATATGGAATTTCCGGCTTCGGTTTCGCCTCGGCTCTCGGCTCGGGTTGACTTGGTTTGACTCGGATCTCGGCTTGGGTTGACTTGGTTTGACTCGGGTCTCGGCTCGGGTTGACTTGGTTTGACTCGGGAAATAGCTCGTGATTCCCTAAAAACCTTTAATTAAGCCCAAACTTCTTCTGACTCCTTATTTTCCTACAAAACACCAAATCATTATATCTAATATATAAATAGGGGTTAAAACAAGCAAATATACCCTATAAAAGAGAAGAAATTCGGTTCGGAACGAGACCGAACAATGGCTAACCCTAAAGCAGATTTTCGAGTTAGAAACTTGAAAAACAGAGCATGTTTCGTTAAAAAAAAGGTCGGCGTCGAGCTGCACTTACGTTGACGACGACCGACCGGAGTTGACGACGACTGGCGAGAATTCGAGTCCACTTTTCTTCTTCGCCGTTGATGGTTCTTCGCCGTTGATGGGAGACGAAAGGGTAAGGAACAGTTGAATTTCTTTTGAACTGCTTGCTACTGATTATTTCCTCTCTCCTCCCTAAATCTCGCTTGCGTAAGGGGTTTAGTATCTCACGTGATATCCCCAAAAGTTAATGAAAAATCTATAAAATATATCAACCCTTAGATTAGATTAGATTAAATCCAATGGTAGGGAATGGTCATGCTCACATGTTCATCATAAGGGCATGCTTACATGATCCATTCCCATATATATATATATATATATATATATATATATATATATATATATATATATATATATATATATATATATATATATATATATTGAGAACTAAGGGTTATAATAAGAACTAAAGAACTATCAATTATAATCCTTAGATTAAAAAAGAGTGGCTGAGATTAAATTTAAATCATTTAATTCACCTGCCATCAGAGGCCGAGCCTGAAAATAATCATTGGGGGTGCCGAACTTTAATATAATTCTCAACTATATTCAAGATAAGTTTTGGTTTAAAAGAAAAAGGTATTTAAAGCAACTTTTAAATATATATAATTTTAAGTTATTTTTATATTAGTATTATTTTATATAACACAATTTATTTGCAACAAAAAATAAATAAATACAATGTCTTTTAGACCAATTCATTATAATATCAACCAAGCAATTCTTAATATTTTATGTTTTTTGAATCCTCGGCTAGTAATAAATGAAGATAATAATATGTTCAGATATATATGTATACAATTATTTTCAAATACTCTTTTTAAGATTAATATTTCCTTAATCCTTATGTAGTAAAAAAATTTTAAAAAAAATTAACTAGAACTCCTGTCATTTTCATAAAATGATGTTAAATTACTAAAATGTTATAATCTAACATGATAAAATATAATACAAAGCATAAAAATTCCTCCATTGAATAAATAAAACATATTGTTCTAAAAGAAAAGACAAATAGATAAAATTTGGATGCCAAATTGAAAGTACTCATCAGAAATAAAATAGTAGACACATGACAGTTTGAACTCGTGACCAATGTGCCAAGGCCCTTCCAACAAATCGTCCTATTTGCTTCCATACCATTTGCACTACAAATCTACCATCAACAATACATGCATATCTAATATATATAGACATTTCTTTAGGGCATACGGGGTGTCGCGGCCCACACAAACCCCCCTCTGTCTCCGCCACTGCTTGCCATATAAATGCCCTAAAAACTACCACGTACGTCTTCTTCACGTTATTGATTCTCGTCTTCTACTTTGATTTGATTAACCTCCTCAGACTTATACTTTGTTGTTCTTTGCTTACTTTATTGTTCTTTGATTTTTCTCCGTCAATAACAATGTCGTACTTTATTGTTCTTCGATTGAATTACTACCTCCGTTCCATATTATGTGTCATCGTTGAAAATTGTGCTGTCAAATTTATAAAATTTTGATCATAAATTTTTCAATATATATAATGATTTGTTAAATAAAATTCTTATCATTAGACTCATAACGAAAAGTATTATCACAAAGTATAATAATATTGCAAATGTCGATAAAATATTAATATAAAAAATTATCAATAAAAGAGCAATGTTGAAGACTTTGACAATCAACAAAATGACAAATAATATGAAACGAAGGAAGTAATTATTTGAGTTTTGAGTCCAATGGTTTAATGACTTGTGTATGATTAGTAATAACAAAAGTATAGTTGTTAGAATAACGAATGGTTGTCAGCCTATCTGGGATTTGAACCCACTTCTCCATGTAGTAGTACATGTTGCTCTACCATTGAGCTATTAGGCTTAAGAAATCAATTGACTAGTAAGGCACTATCATAGATGATACAATTCAGTCGATCTTGGATACAAACCAAGCAAGCAAAGGCACTAAGAAACTCTTTCTAAGTATAACATTTGGAGCACAATGGAGTGTTCAATGAACATGACTATACTCAATTAACATGATTCTGCTCAATTTTAAGTATTACATTTCTAGCTACGCCAAACCTAAATCCAAACACAAAAGCTCAAACATCAAACCAGAGAATTTCCATCACAATGGCAGTGGGTGATGGATATAAAAAAAGAGACACCCTTTTGGATATGATATACTATTTTTGTTTAAGGTACTATAATCTCACTCTGTAATGCATCCTGAAATTAGATAAAGATTAGTTTTGCACTTCTGGGATTTTAGTATATAATCTTTGAATTTCACATTAGTTACTAAACATGTATTCATTGGAGTGCTAAAATCATGTGCTAGTCGCATCAAGAACTGTTTAATGACAGCAACTTATCTCATAAATAGAATGCCAACCAAGGTCTTAAATGGAAAAACTCCTTTTGAGGTGTTGAATGGTAAACCTCCTAATCTGAATAATTTGAGGACCTTTGGTTGTCTTTGTTTTGTGTCAACTCTGAAACAAGGAAGGTCAAAACTAGAACCTAGAGTTGTCCCTTGTGTGTTCTTAGGGTATCCCATTGGATCCAGGACAGACCAAACAAATGATACATTTCCTGTCTAAACTGCAAGAAGCCTCCAAGAACGAAGATTCAACATCAAAAGAGGAGCTTGAATCTGCATTTATGGCAGGTATATGCACAATTCCCTCTTATGATTTCTGTATGATGTCCAATATAGATAACAAAAGGTGGATAATTGACTCAGGAGCATCGGATCATATGGTTTGTGACAAACATAATCTATGCAATCTTAGAGACCTTAATAAACCCATCTCAATTATTCTGCCTAATCAAGAAAGAGTTAAGGTTAAACAATGTGGGGACTATAAATTGAATGAGAAACTATTGCTCAATAATGTTTTGTTTGTTCCCTATTTTTCCTTTAATCTAATTTCAGTTAAGAGGCTTAGTGAACAATTGGGGTGCAATGTGGTTTTTACAGAAGAAAATTGTACTTTGCAGGGCCCTTTCTTGAGGAGGCCTCTAGTTCCTTGTAGATCCACTGGAGGTCTTTATGTCCTTGATGAACCAATGACCAAGATTGGGAAGAAAGATAAGAAAGAAGATCATACCAAGTCTAATAATTCTGGCAATATTTGTAATAAACTGTCTGATAATACCAGTAGTGCTATGTTTTGCAAATCTTGTGTCTTGTGGCATAAGAGATTAGGACATGTTTCTTACAGAAAATTGACACAATTACATGTTCATAACTGTATTCATGCTAATAACCCTATTGTGCCAACATGTGAAGTGTGTCATTCTGCAAAACAACATAGGCTTCCTTTCCCACGTAGTAAAATTAGCTCTAAAAGGATATTTGAGCTTATACACATTGATGTTTAGGGTCCCTATTCCACAAAGACCTACACAGGACACAGATACTTCCTCACTATTGTAGATGATTTTTCTAGGAACACATGGACTCATCTTATGGTAACAAAAGATCAGGCTCTGTCTGTGATAAAGTCCTTTGTGAATATGATAGAAACTCAATATGAAAAGAAGGTCAAGATCATTAGATCTGACAATGCATTAGAACTTGGTCTTAGTCATTCAGCAAAAGATTTCTTTAGTGAAAAAGGAATTTTACATCACACTAGTTGTGTTCAAACTCCCCAACAGAATGGGGTAGTTGAGAGAAAACACAAACATTTATTAGAAGTTTGTAGAGCTTTGCTTTTTCAATCCAAGCTTCCTACAAAGTATTGGGGGGACTGTTTAATGACAGCAACTTATCTCATAAATAGAATGCCAACCAAGGTCTTAAATGGAAAAACTCCTTTTGAGGTGTTGAATGGTAAACCTCCTAATCTGAATAATTTGAGGACCTTTGGTTGTCTTTGTTTTATGTCAACTCCGAAACAAGGAAGGTCAAAACTAGAACCTAGAGCTGTCCCTTGTGTGTTCTTAGGGTATCCCATGGGAAAGAAGGCCTAAAAAGTAATGACCTTAGACACTAAAAGGCTCATCATATCCAGGGATATAGTCTTTTGTGAAGATATTTTTCCTCTGGATGAAGGGAATCATGTTGTAAGAGAATATTCTTCTGGTCTTTCCAATAACAACAATTACAGTAGGTTCTCTGATGAGCAGCCTGAAAATAATAGCAAAATCAATAACAGATCTGATTAAGAATCAGATCAGACTACTGATCAAATCAATCTTGAGATTGACCAAACACAGAGCAGATCTCTTACACCTGTTGACAGCAGTAACATAGAACTTCCTATCAGAAGATCCACTAGAAATCATAAAACTCCAGCCTATTTAGAGGATTATATTCTTTTAGCTCATCAAAATGATGACAATGCTTTGTGTTTGGCTACTATTACTAACTTGTGCTTGCAGGAACCCACATACTCTTGTGATTATAATGCTCTTCATGTTCACAGTCAGTCCTTGCTAGATCATTTAAATTACAATGAACCTACTTCCTACTCTGAAGTTTCTAGACATCCTGGATAGCAAGAGGCTATGCAACAGGAGTTTCAGACACACATTTCAAATGATACATGGGAAATTGTATCATTACCACTAGGAAAGAAGCCCATAGGCTGCAGGTGGGTATACAAAGTCAAGCATAGGGCAGATGAAACAATAGAGAAATTAAAAGCAAGGTTGGCAGTACAAGGTTTCACACAGAAAGAAGGGATAGATTACATAGATACATTTTTACCTGTGATAAAAATGACTACCATTAGAATTCTTATGACAACAGCTTTCAAGAGAGGTTGGATTCTACATCAATTAGATGTAAACAATGTTTTTCTACATGGAGACTTGAATGAGGATATATATATATATATATATATATATATATATATATATATATATATATATAAAGGTCTCTCCTGGATTAAACACTGACATTCCAAATACAGTGTGTAAATTAAACAAATCTCTTTATGGCCTCAAACAAGCCTCAAGGTAATGGTATGCCAAGTTGGCTGAAACTCTATACAAAAGGGGGTATTCACATTCTGAAAATGACTATTCTTTGTTTCTGAAGAAAAATAATGATCTCGTTGTTTTCCTAGAAGTTTATGTAGATGACATCCTGCTGACAGGTAGTGACAATGTTGAAATACAAAATATTAAGCATTATCTTGACACTACCTTCAAGGTTAAGGACTTGGGTCATGTAAGCTACTTCTTGGGGATTGAAGTCCTAACAACTGAAGAAGGGTTGCTCCTCACACAACAGAAATTCATGAGAACATTAATACATGAGTTCAAGTGTGATTCTATGCCTTCAGTGATTACTCCCCTGGATATGAGTCAAAAGTTGTCTCCAACCTTGGAAGATTTGTTTGATAACCCAACTCTTTATAGACAACTAATTGGAAAACTAAATTTCCTTACAAACACTAGACCTGACATCCTGCTTGTTGTCACTCTCGCAGAAGCAGCAAACAGTGAGCTTGTCTTCTACAGAAGTAGAATATAGAAGCTTGAGAAGACAGACTACTGAATTGGCTTGGATGACAAGGCTACTACATGAGCTATGCATCACTGACATCATACCCATACAATTGAAATGTGATAGCCAAGCTGCTATCTACATTGCAAAGAATCATATGTTTCATGAACGAACGAAACACATAGAGCTAGATTGTCATTTTGAAAGGTCTAAGCTAATGGAAGGTCTGATCACTCTCAACCATGTCTCTACCAAACATAAATTGGCAGATCTTCTTACTAAGCCTTTAACAGGAGTTCAGCATCACACAATTCTTAGCAAATTGGGGGTTTGTCAACCACCAATTTGAGGGGGGTGTTGGTATATATACTGATGTATTTTTTCTTTTTCCTTTGGTTAGTTAAGTTAGTTAGGGTTAGTTAGGTTAGTTTTTCTTTTTCTTGTTTTTCTTTCTTTTCTTCTTTCATGTCTCTCCTTCTCTTCTTCCTATTTAAGGAGGTGTGTTTGCCTTCTTTTGGTAAGAGAGAGTTCTCAGAATTTGTTCTATCAATAATAGATAGCTTTTATTCTCTTCCTATCCTCTCTTCCTTCAAGTTTCTGTTGAAAGCTCTCACTTGTGATAACAAGCTCATTCATGGATGGAGCTAGCAATGAAATTGCATGTGCAGGATCCGTGCCCAGAAATATTTAATCCAAATCAAACATCTAAATTCATGCCAAAAAAAATCAAATCCAACATCCAATTTCGAATAAGACATTTAACTAAAATCAAATATCCAAATTCATGCACAAAAATCTCACAACCTCACAATTCCAACAGCCCAAAAAACTAAACAAGAAACAAGCATAAAAATACCTAAACAACGCAAAATACCTTGCCGATGAATTAGGAGCAACAATGGCGACTGGGGAGATCGAAACTGACTAACAAACTTAGAAAATTGGCAAATGTCATGGGGATTGAGATGAACCCTAAAATTTGGGCAATCGATTGATTCACATGTGATTTTTATTGAAACTAATAGACTTGTGGGGAGCTCGATTGATTGAGAACAAAAGCTTCACTTCAGATGAGACTGGCAACCCTAGAGAAAAAGAGATAGGAGAGAAAGTGAAACAGACCCTTTGCCCATATTTTCGAAAACAAAATAACAATGGATAAATAATAATCTAATTTAAATTTAATCTCAGCCACTCTTTTTTAATCTGTGTTATAATTGATAGTTCCTTAATTCTTAATATAACCCTTAGTTCTCAATATAACCCTTAATATAACCCTTAGTTCTCAATATAACCCTTATCCTATATATTGGATTCTAATAATCCCTACTTTCACGAATTGGACAATGGTGGATCGTACTTTCACTTTGTATTCTGGTGGTCCAAAGAAAAAATAAAATTGGATTATAGTGGGATATTTTCGAGGGAATCATAGATTTTGAGTTGCATTTGATTCAAAACTTAGTATATCACTTTACAATGATTTTTGATGAATTTACAGCGTTTCTCCCAATTTGTTTTCATTTTTTTACTATTTTTTTACGATTTTTTCACTTTTATTATTTTTAAGAAATCATAATAATTATTTGGAGTCTCAAAAAAATAATTTAAAAAATGTTTTAGAAACTACAATTCATTAAATTTCTAGGGGCAGGAACGAAAAAAACAAAAACAATATATTGTAGGAATGAAAAAAATAAGAAGAATGTGGAGGTGGATTTGGTACCACTACAATCCAATTTTATTTATTTTTGGACCACCAAAATACAAAGTGAAAGTACGGTCCACAATTGTCCAATTGGTGAAAGTAGGGATTATTAGAATCCAATTATTCAAACCTTTGTATAACGTTATACCACGATTTTTAATGAATTTACAGCACTTCTCCCAATTTCTTTTTTGAATTTTTTTTCTATTTTTTATGATTTTTTCAATTTTATTGTTTTTAAAAAATCATAATAATTGCTCGAAATCTCAAAAAAATAATTTTAAAAATATTTTAGCAACTACACTTCATTACCTATCCGGAACGAAAAAAACAAAAACAATTTGGGGTAGACATGAAAAAAATAAAAAGAATGTGGTGATGGATTTGATACCAATACAATACAATTTTATTTTTGTTGGACCACCAAAATACAAATTGAAAGTAGGGATTATTGCCATCCAATTTACAAATATATATAGGGAAATTGGATTCTAATAAGTAATAATCCCTACTTTTGCAAATTGGTTGGCAATAATCCCTACTTTGAATTTGTATTCTGGTGGTCTAAAAAAAAGAAATTGTATTGTAGTGGGACAAAATCGAGAGTATACCCTAAATATCATAGATTTTGTGTTGCATTTGATTTAAAACTTTGTATAACACTTTACCACGATTTTTAATGAATTTACAGCATTTCTCCCAATTTTTTCCATTTTTTCAGTTTTTTATGATTTTTTCAATTTTATTTCTTTTTAAAAAATCATAATAATTGTTTGAAATCTCCAAAAAAATAATTTAAAAAATGTTTTAGTAACTACACTTCATTACCTATCTGGGGGTAAGAACCAAAAAAACAAAAACAATATGGGTAGGCATAAAAAAATAAAAAGAATGTGGTGATGGATTTGGTACCACCACAATACAATTTTTTTTTTTTTTTGCACCACCAAAATACAAATTGAAAGTAGGGATTATTGCCATCCAATTTGTAAAAGTAGTGATTATTAGAATCCAATTTCCCTGTATATATATGTGTATATATATATAAACATACATACATATATATATATATATATATATATCTATATATATATATATATTGTAATTCCCTGGAAATTCAATTATGAAAATGTCAAACATTGACTAACGGCAACAGCGGAAGTCTTTTTTTTTTTCTTTTTAATTGGGCGTTACTACCGTATCCCCGAAAGAATACAAGGCAAGAAAGGTAAACTAACAACTAATCATTAATTACTTCAATTTAATAAACAAAAGAAGCTTCAAAGGTCTAACCTAACCCCCAGGGCGGACCCCAACCGAAAGACGCTAGACAAACTAACAAGAAGAAAGATAAAGAAAGCAGCACGCCCTATGTGTAAAACCTTGGCGTAGGTTTCTCCAATGTGAATAAAGAAAGTTGTTGGACAAGACAAGAAAGGAACTCTACTTTGCTTTGACGCCAAAGGATAAGAGCTGATTGTTGGCGATGACTTAGTGAATCTGTGAAAGAAAGTTCTCGAATCGGGTTTCGACCAAATAGAACAACCTACACTAAACATTAACTAACTGTGAATCTAAAACACAACTAAACTTTGTTCATAGAACTTCTAACTTCGAACTATCGTCCTCACTTCTAGTTCTAATTACCATCAAAGAACTCTTCTCCTGAAAACAAAACATTTAAAACATGAGGAGGACTCAATAATATCTACCACTAATCGTTAAAACAATTTCAATTCATTTTTGGGGGAGAAGTGAACAAGTCAAATCTTTTCGAAACCAACTTTCTTTCCCAACCAACCAAACCATCTACCTTGCTTATTTGGCCCTCGAGGTACAAGACTTCACAATAATCATATCTCAATCTCAATCTCAATCTCAATCTCAATCTCAATCAATCACAATCACAATCATACGGATGGCCATTCATTTCACACACGTGCATAAGACTAACCCCCGGGAAGTAGCACTTATCAGGCATCCCTAATCTCTTGACAACCTCCCTGCAGGAGCAGATGCTGGTCTATGGGACATTGCCTGAACACACAACCATATCAGGGCATCCGCTGATCTCTTGACAACCTCCCTACAGGAACAGATCTTAGTCTATGGGATGTTGTCCGAACACACAACCATATCAGGGCATCCCCTGATCTCTTGACAACCTCCCTGCAGGAACAGATCTTGGTCTATGGGACGTTGCCCGAACCCGCATTTACGTCTCATTTGAATTATTAGTCCGGTTTAATAACAGATCCTTCCAACCTCAATCAATCCATGCCCAATTTCCAAAACCATTTCCAAATCACACATAAATAACTGTCCACATTTTACCAACTCAAAAGAATATAATCAACATCCAAAATAGACAGCCAATTTTCACCATAAAATTCCTTCGGGATGCAAACCGCAAAATAACTTAAAAATCAACAAAACAATTAAAGCTAAGTGAACCCCAGCGGGATTTAGGACATAGACATTATCTCGATGCCTTCATTTCACTTCACTTCGCTTCAACGAACACACTTGAGCTCATTAAACGAGTCGATCTAGATCGCGCCTATAAATAGAATAAATTTCTATAATCAAAACGTGCTCTCGAAGTTAGTACTCACTACCATCTACCTCCCCTCACCCTAGGAACAATATAAGGTTCCCATCATTCAAGTAATAGTATATATGAACCACATTATTTGACCCTTTTAACACTAGCAAGGTCAACCCTACCAAACCAATTAACACAAATTTCACAAATAAACATATAAATTCTCAATTAAATACATAAACCTAAAACTCACACTAATAACAAAAATAAACTAAACTTTTGACATGAAAGCTCCATAAAATATCACAACACAAACAAGGTCTAATATCACCACATATAAACCAAAATCAAACCATTTTACGTAAAGAAAACCCGATAATCACATAATAATCACATAAGCATCTACTGATAATATAAAATAATACAAATACATAAAATTTGAACTTTACTAAACATAACGCATGATAAAATTTATAATAAAATAATAGGAGGAGCTTTAGAATGCTCTTTTGGAAATTACAACGTAATTTTACATAGAGAAAAATCCGATAGAAACGTAGTAATAATATAGATACGTTTTACACAATTAAAATTTTAAAAACGGTAGAGAGGATTTGGAAACCTCTTTTTAAGAACTATAATATAGTAATTAATATAAATTTATACTTTAATTTAAAACGCAAATAAACTATACTTTACCATTATGAAATAATATGCATAAAATATACTTTAAAATCATGAACAACTTGAATAATCACAATATGCATAATCTATTAATATATTAAAACACAATCTTAGAAAAGTAGCCTAATGCCGTAAGAAAAATAGGGCTTGACAAGAGTGCTCACAATTAAATAAAAGAAAGAAGAAAAAGAGTCCCCGCAATTAGTACCAAATTAAAACCCAATCCATTAAATCTAAAAGTTGTTACAAGAGCATATGGAGAGTAATTATGACCGACATGCAACAGTTTGTCCAAATTCTCTTATTCTTCATATCGGTTAAAAAAAATACTATCCCCTCCCAAAATACTTGTCCGTTGGCTAAATTTTGACTGTTAATTACTCACAAATTATAATGAATTAAAATATTAAATCACAACCATTGGAAAGATAATTTGCTAAAGATAATAATGACGGTAATTTTATATTGTAACTCATTATATTTTGTGAGTAATCGACAGTCAAAATTTAGTCAACGGACAAACATTTTGGGATGGAGGGAATAATAAACACAATATCAAGTGTCAATAACTATTATTATGATTATTACTAATTACTAATCTATATATATTATTAAAACAAAATAGATTTTTCCATAGCTTGACACGTGTCACCTGTTTATGACTCCCATGTTTTAAAATAAAAAACCCTCATCATCAAAATTATACTTCATGCACTCATTATTCATCCGTTACAATTTGTACAAACCATTCTTCTTCTCAATTATACACCACACATTTCCCCTCAATTATTAATATTAATATTAATATTAATTTTTAATATATTGATTAAAATCTAAAATCAATACCATATGAGTTATAAAGTTTGGCTTTCAATACGTTCAAACATTTAAGACAAAAAAAGATGTAAAAGTTGGTCAAATATGTAAATGACAAATAAAACAAATGGAGAAAGTGATAATAAAAATCAGTTACAAAAGATCAAAAGAAAAAACTTTCAAAATTCTGTATATATTTGTCATATGATGGTAGTAATTATATCATTTACTAATATATACTCCATTGTTCCTTTAAATAAAGGTATCCTTAACTCTTCTTTTTTCTCTACAATTTACAAGCCACAAAGGTAATAGTATTCTACTATTCTTATTTTTCTACTGCATTTTATAAATTGCATTTCAATTTTAAAATATAGTATATTTCTAATTTATACATAATTTCATTATTAATTTTGGCCGCTAACACTTTCAGTTACAACTACACACAAATTCTCAATTTTATCTCCCCGTTCAAGTATTAAGGTACGTAACATATTCTTTCTTTATTTTATACTGTATTTCAATTTCTTCTCCACATTCTCTTTTATGCTTTATTTTTATAGTATATTTTAATTTCGATCGTACATTATCCAAAAAATGAATTATGTTACCTATGTACATACATTATGTAGTTTAATTTTTTTTCCTCATAAACGAATTATATGTATTCATAAAATAGTAGTACCTAGATTAATTTCAATCATTTTTTTATGATATGAGGTGAAAACCTTTTTAACATGCTAAAGCAACCCGCAATGCAAACAATTATCCTTGACTATCTCTTCACACTATTTTCAATTTGTGTTCAATTAACCAATGTATGGATATGCAAATAAATAATTAACTGAACTTTTAAAACAAATATTATTATTGCTTTGATTAATTTATTAATTATTTTCGTTCATCATGAAAAGCAATATATTAAAAGTATAATACTACAATTACTAATAAAATATTACATAAGAAATTATCGATAAACTTTTTAAATTTTTTTTATGTGAGTATTGTAGTGAACTCCATTATAACAGTGGCGGATCTAGACTACAAAATTAGTGGCGTCCACTTAATAATATTTTGGATAGTCGAATGGTTGTGTTGAATTGGACATCCTTTATTAATATTTTTAGTTATTTTCTAGGGTGTCCACTTAACGTAAATATACAACAACCTCCTAAAGTATAATTGGTTGCTTAAATTGTTTTCAGAGCTTGGGGTGTCCCGTATCCGTGGACACCCTTGGTGTCGATGGGGATCCGCCAAGACTCCATAATGCAACACATGTACTCAGTCCATCTCAATTTATTTTGTCACAATAACTAACAACTTCATCTATTTTATTTGTCGTTTTTATAATTCCAACGGGTATCGTTTTCACATTACCCCCAATAGATTTATTATAATATTCATCTAATGCATAAACATCACATGTAACACAAATATATAAAAGTCTTTTTTTTTTTTTTTGTCATCAAAATCTTTATCAGCCACCCCATAAAATCTTCAAAATTAATATTAGTTGCAATTTAAGCATTTCCATTAACAACTTCAAATGAAAGCAATGCTGCAAATAATAAACTAATTAATTTCTAATATAAAAAAATCAATCAAAGTATTATCAACTATGTAATTAAGAGTGTTAAATTTCCTTTTAGCTTAGTAATTTCAATAAATGATTTAACGGTGTGAAGTGAAATGTTATATACAAATTGCATACCATGTATTTTATGAATTAATGTGAATACAATAGATCTAACTTAAATTCATAATATAAAAATTAAACAAGATTTTATTAACATGTTAGCTAGAGTGCCAAATTGCCTTTCAGCTTAGTAATTTCAATAAAATTTTAATGGTATGAAGTGAAATGTTATAAATAAACTAATATCATATATTCCATGGATTAGTGTAATTTTCTAAAATATTCTTCACTTTTATTTTATTAGTAAAGCATGAACATCTTAGTTTATATAAAAGCTTAAATTTAATTTAAATTAGTATGGATACCCCACTTATATTTTATAACCATATGATTTATTTTTCAACGTTAAATTTTAATTAACTATATGATTCAATTTAATTTAATATAAATACCGTTCTTATATTTTGTAAGTACAACTATCAATTCCCCTAATAATATTTTGTAACTAAGTAATATCAATACCACTCTTGCAACAAAATGAAAATGACCATTTCAAGAAAAAATACTCAGCTGCAAATGATTTACAAATTAATTGATATTATAGAATGCTTTAATATAAATTACTTTTTAATTTACTGGACATTCCCAAAATGTGTTTGGAAAAATAAAATATAATGAAGATCAATGCAAAATTCATATCACTCCTACAATCACACATAGAACAAATTAAAGAAAGGTAAAATATACTTCCAAAAAACAAATCATAAAATAAAAAATAAAACAAAATAACATGTGCATCGCACAGGTACAAATGCTAGTTATTCCTTAATACATATGATCAGTCACAATATTTAACACATGACATATCCTAATATTCTATATATATTGGTACCACTTAATTTCATAATTTTCTCACACAATTTGAATTTCACTTCAAAGGTAATCCGATTCAATTGATCCTACAATTTTAAATTCATTATACTGATATGTTCATTTCAAAGTTAATATAAACTATATCTCTAATTCCTTCCTAATATTTATTTATGCCAGCAATACCTACTATATCAATATGTAGCTACATACAAGTTCGTCACTTTACCCTAATGTTTTCCCCATCAAATTCTCAGGTAATATCTTTTTATGTTATCTTACATTACAACTTATAGTTTATCCATTACATTTGTTGAATTGGGATGAAAAACTTATAGTTTATCCATAGTGTCTCTATTTTAATTGGAAATAATAATTATTGAAATTTTAAAAAATAATAAATAAATTTATTAATTATGAATTAAAAAAATGAAAGTTGTTGAAATTGTAAAAGAAACAAATATTTTGGGATAAAGAAGTTAAGTAAATAACAAAATACTGTATTTTGAAACAGAGGTAGTATTTGTCACTTAATTGATTGTGTCAACTTCCAATGATTTTATAATTATATCATAATTATAATATTATATTTTAGAATAATATTTTTCATTACGAATATAATGATAATAGTTTTATATAACAAGTCATTATATATATATTAAAAATTTATGATCAAAATTTTAAAGTTTGATTCCATGTAATTTTGAAAGGCAAAATAATATGGAAAGAGGGATTACATTATTACCTAAAATAAATCATTAAAATTTTTTTTTTCATTCAAACAAAACATAAAATATTGAGAAAAAGAAGATGATGATCACACTGAGGATGGCATCGAATAAATACGGGTGTGTTGTATATTTTGTTATTAATTTAGCGGTTAATTTAATAATTTCATTTAACTTAATTATAAAATACCCTAAATTCTTTTTGATTTTCCATTCAAGCAAAACATATGACATTAAGATGATGGTCACAGTGACGATGTCCGTAATTTGGTGGCCGCTATTAATTTATTTGAATTAAAACGTACTGGTCTTTAACCCGTGCGATGCACGGGGTATTCAAAATTTTAAATAGTATAATAAATAAAATAAATATGTTATTTTTGTTTTAAAAAAATAAATATATTACCAAATATCCTCAATCCAAGTTAAAAAAAAGAAGCTATTTGGAACGATAAAAACCAACATTCCAAAATCTTGCCTGGACGGGAAATGGAGTGGTCGAATATAACAATCTTACCCTACATTTTGCAATTTAGAGAGACAAATTTCAATTAACCTATAATTTAGAACAGTTGTTATATGGTAATCCTGCGGGAGTACAAATCTCCCCTGTAGTCCCGCTATTTGCTGAATGAAAAAATAACTGTCCATCTTAATGTTGTCAAATACATAGCTTTGGCATAGTGGTTGGGTGGCCTAACACATGCAAGAGGCTGTGGGTTTGAAACCCCATGAGTGTTACTTCTTCCTTTTTCATTTTTTTAATTCCACCAACTTATTTCCAACTTTTTTTTATTCCACCAACTTATTTTTCTTGTAATTTTTTCAATTTTTTTTAATAAATTTGTTTTCCACAAATTAACATACTACATATCCATAAAAAAAAATATAACATACTATAAGTCTATTTTTACATAAAGCAATTAATTATTTCCTAATTGTTGCACTTTTTTTTTCCTTCCTATATTATAATGCACATTAAATATCTTGTGTACTTTTATATCATTTATTTTATCTATTTTTTAATTTAAATTTGGGTCATAATTATATATTTTTTTTCTAAAATGCATCAACTATTTTGCATTATTGATTCTTGGTTGTTTATGTGTTGGTGTGCAAAGGTTTTATGTGTTAGTGTGTATTAGTGTGCAAAGGTGTATGTGTTGGTGTGCAAAAGCTTATGTGTTAGTGTGTGTTGGTGTGCAAAGATGCATATGTTGGTGTGTGTTAGTGTGCAAACTCATTTGCACACTAATTTTTTTTATAGAATAAACTCCTTTACACACTAGCACATAATCTTTTACACCTTGACGCATGCTCATTTGTACACAAATTTTTTTTTGTGGGATAACTCATTTGCACACTAACACAACTCATTTGCACCTTGACGCATGATATCGATGCACACCATATCTACTACTAACTTTAGGGTGCAAATGTGTTATATGATGTAAATCAGCCCACGCTAAGTCCCCGAAGCCCAATCAAGGAAGCTCAATTGAAACACCAAGTTAAAGATGGGATCCTTCATGAAAAGACTCCATTCTACACAGGCCCAGCAAAGAAGATTCAGTTCTTTTACATAGAGGTAAGATGGGCTAAGAAGGAAGGATACAAGGTGGAGATTCAAAGGCCCATTCATATGGTGTGTTTCTTATTTCAAGAGGATGTTCAAACATCCTAGATGGGCCAAGGACACACGCCAAGTCCAAGGAGCTACATGTCCAAATCAAGAAACTTCAAGCCAAATTTAATAATCTTGATTTTTGGATGTAATTTATTTAATTATAGTTTTAAATAGTTTTGGTGTGTTTTAATTTTAGAATAAATGTAAGATGACAAGTGAATTATAAACTTGATCATCCTAGGTAGATTAGGCGTGTAGTTTATCTTTCCTAGAAAGAGATTGGCTATTTTGTAACTAATCCATCTTGGATTAGGAACGCCAAAACCAACTAGGATAAGGTTAGTTATAACAAACTCCCCCTAGGATAAGGATTCCTAATCCAAGGGAGAGTAGGAATAAGTAGGCGACTAGTAGAGGAATTCTCCTTGGCTTGCACGCCAATTAGGAGTCTCCTAGTTTAGAATAGCTTGGCTTTCACGCCAAGTAGGATTACTAGTCCCTTAAGGACTCTCCTAGTATAAATAGCCTAGGCTTGTAATCAATTCAAAAATCAATTCAGAAATATGAAACCCCTTAAGCTTTTAGCTTTCCCTCGAGTGTTTGGATAAACTCTCACCCTTTCTTCTATTGTACCTTGGTTTGGCACCCAAGTGGTTGGGAAGAGCTTGACCCTAGGTTGCGGTCTAGGTTAAGTTAGCCCTAGGTTGTCCTTTTTGTGGATTCAATTAGGAAACCTAGATCTATCCGTTCTTACCTTTCTATCAATATAGTTAAGGTAATTACCCTATGAGCTTTCTGTCAATACAGTTAAGTCACATTAATCCTATACCCTACCCCTTCATCCCCAACGCCACCTCCTATCACCCTCACCCCCCTCAAACGACTCCCACCTCCTCAAATACACTCCACCTCCTTTCTTTTCTCTCTCCATAACAACCTTCTCTCTCCTCCAACAACCTAACAACCTCACACTCTCTCTCCCATCAAACGCCACCCTCTCCCTCTCTCACCCCCATCCTAACGTCACCCTCTCCCTCTCTCACCTCCCTTGTTTCACGTCATCCCCCTTCAAACCCCCATCCAAGAATCATCCATCTCCCATCTTTCCCATTCAAGATTCATCCTCACTTGAATCTTGAAACCACAAAAGCCCTCACGGCAAAATAACCTCCATTAAACCCTAATTCACGAGAGCCTCCCCCTTTCTTTCTCCCTAATCTCGTGAACCACCCCATCCTCATTGTTTGGTTACACGTGTTTCGTGTATTATTGGAATCAAGAACCTTTCTTGATCCGGTAATACATCAAAAGTGGTATCAGAGCTCTAGGTTGAGGTTGAGTGTAAACCAAACACGTAACCTTCAAATCCAAAAGCCTAACCTGCTAATCCACAGGTTTAACCTGCAATCCAAACACGTAACCTTCAAACCTTCAGTACCAACCTGCAACCCAAAACTCCACAAACAGCCCAAACACATTACCCTCCCTTACCCAACGTCACTTTGGCGTTCCAACCCCTACCATGGCACACGAATTGCTCTTCATGAGGAGGATCCTCAGCAGTTCGATTGTCCCAGAAGACCAACAACAACGAGAGGCTATCTTTCAGTCTCGCTGCACCAACAAAGGAAAGGTATGTTCCTTAATCGTTGATGGAGGAAGCTGCACCAATGTGGCTTCAACGACTTTGGTGGACAAACTTCAGCTGAAAACCAATCCACATCCCAAGCCCTACACCATCTAATGGCTCAATCAGGGTGAAGGACTACCAGTTACTCATCAATGCTTGGTAAGCTTTTCCATTGGCAAGAGCTATCAAGATACTATTTGGTGTGATGTATTGCCTATGGATGCTTGTCATATTATGTTGGGAAGACCATGGTTATTTGACAGGAGTGTGATGCATGATGGAAGAGCCAACACCTACACCTTCAGGTTCAACCACAAAAAAATCACCCTAGCTCCACTTAAAATAGCCAATCCGTCCCCACCCAAAGAGAGTGATCCAAATCCCATCACTTCTATGACCACTGAACGCCCTGAGTTTAGTGAGCATAAGGAGATCACTCCCTTAGACCCAAACACATATCATAGCCACGAAAAGCCCACAAAAGAACCCCCTCTTGCTACTCTTCACGAGAACTCATATGAGAGAACATCAGCAATGTCCACTCCACGTGAAGTCCAACAACACGTGAACCCTAGTGATGTTCCAAAGGTTCAAAGGCAAGATGAAGATCTTCTAGAAAAGGGTATGATAGGGAAGACACTCAGTCCATGCGGCATCCCTACCCTTTTGGTCCCAAAGGAAAGAAACCAACGTCTGTGCATCAACAAGAGTCCTATCCAGTACAGGTTTCCTAAAATTGAAGATCTAGTGGATGAACTAGATGGTACCCGAGTCGTTTCAAAGATTGGTCCAAGAACTGGGTACCTTGATCCAGTTCGAATTCAAGAAAGGGACACTACTATCATAACTAAAGGAGATCTCCATGAGTGGTTAGTCAAGCTTTTTGATCTAACTGATGCTCCCTCACTTTTTATGAGATTGACTCGAGTTTTGAAGTCCCTTATTAGCAAGTGTATTGTTATCTACTTTGATGATATACTTGTGAACAGCAAGAGTGAGAAAGGTAACATCTTTCACCTCCAATCTGTTTTGGAGACCTTAACTCACGTGAGGCCGCATGGTAAACTGTCCAAGTGTTACTTCTTCATCAACAACACAGTCTCTCTTGGTTATGACCTTTCGACTAAAGTGAACAAGGGTGATGAAGAAAAAGACAAAGCTATCAAGAAGTGGCCTACTCCAACTAGTAAGCAAGATGTTCGAAGCTTCCTCGGCTTGGTTTTTTTCTATGGAAGAATTGTGAGGAATTTCAGCATTATTCTACGACCTATGGCCGAGCTTTGGAAGTATAGGAAGCTATCATGGACGCCAGCAGCTCAGCAAGTGTTCGACATCATCAAGGAAAAACTTTGCACCGCACCTGTCCTTGCCCTAGGTAGCTTTGATAAGAAGTTCGGGGTCAAGTGTGATGCTTCTGGAGTTGGTATTGGAGCTGTTCTATCTCAGGAGGAACGCCCCTTAGCTTTATTACATGGAGAAGTTTGGTGATCCTAGATTCATGGAAGATAATGGAAGTAAACTCCGCTTATACAGTAAGAAGATCTCTTCCAGTCCAGCGAGTTCTTGGCAACCAGGAAAGAATACTGGAGATATACTTAGCCTTGGTCTCACCTTTGGAGACCCAAGATTCATGGAGAATAATGGAGGGCAACCCAAACCATCTACTGAGGAGATCACAGTTCACGTGAAGGTCCTGATTCACGTGAAGATCACAGTGGGCCAATCGAAGTCTTCAGACTTGAACCTCCAAGTTTGAGGACAAACTTCTTTCAACAAGGGGGAATGATGTAAATCAGCCCACGCTAAGTCCCCCAAGCCCAATCAAGGAAGCCCAATTGAAACACCAAGTTAAAGATGGGATCCTTCATGAAAAGACTCCATTCTACACAGGCCCAGCAAAGAAGATTCAGTTCTTTTACATAGAGGTAAGATGGGCTAAGAAGGAAGGATACAAGGTGGAGATTCAAAGGCCCATTCATATGGTGTGTTTCTTATTTCAAGAGGATGTTCAAACATCCTAGATGGGCCAAGGACATACGCCAAGTCCAAGGAGCTACATGTCCAAATCAAGAAAATTCAAGCCAAATTTAATAATCTTTATTTTTGGATGTAATTTATTTAATTATAGTTTTAAATAGTTTTGGTGTGTTTTAATTTTAGAATAAATGTAAGATGACAAGTGAATTATAAACTTGATCATCCTAGGTAGATTAGGCGTGTAGTTTATCTTTCCTAGAAAGAGATTGGCTATTTTGTAACTAATCCATCTTGGATTAGGAAAGCCAAAACCAACTAGGATAAGGTTAGTTATAACAAACTCCCCCTAGGATAAGGATTCCTAATCTAAGGGAGAATAGGAATAAGTAGGCGACTAGTAGAGGAACTCTCCTTGGCTTGCACGCCAATTAGGAGTCTCCTAGTTTAGAATAGCTTGGCTTTCACGCCAAGTAGGAGTACTAGTCCCTTAAGGACTCTCCTAGTATAAATAGCCTAGGCTTGTAATCAATTCAAAATCAATTCAGAAATATGAAACCCCTTAAGCTTTTAGCTTTCCCTCGAGTGTTTGGATAAACTCTCACCCTTTCTTCTATTGTACCTTGGTTTGGCACCCAAGTGGTTAGGAAGAGCTTGACCCTAGGTTGCGGTCTAGGTCAAGTTAGCCCTAGGTTGTCCTTTTTGTGGATTCAATTAGGAAACCTAGATCTATCCGTTCTTACCTTTCTATCAATATAGTTAAGGTAATTACCCTGTGAGCTTTCTGTCAATACAGTTAAGTCACATTAATCCTATACCCTACCCCTTCATCCCCAACGCCACCTCCTATCACCCTCACCCCCCTCAAACGACTCCCACCTCCTCAAATACACTCCACCTCCTTTCTTTTCTCTCTCCATAACAACCTTCTCTCTCCTCCAACAACCTAACAACCTCACACTCTCTCTCCCATCAAACGCCACCCTCTCCCTCTCTCACCCCCATCCTAACATCACCCTCTCCCTCTCTCACCTCCCTTGTTTCACGTCATCCCCCTTCAAACCCCCATCCAAGAATCATCCATCTCCCATCTTTCCCATTCAAGATTCATCCTCACTTGAATCTTGAAACCACAAAAGCCCTCACAGAAAAATAACCTCCATTAAACCTAATTCACGAGAGCCTCCCCCTTTCTTTCTCCCTAATCTCGTGAACCACCCCATCCTCATTGTTTGGTTACACGTGTTTCGTGTATTATTGGAATCAAGAACCTTTCTTGATCCGGTAATACATCATTATATTTAGTGTACATAAATATTATAGTTATTGTGCAATAATATTATATTTGGTGTGCGAACGTATCATACTTAGTGTACAAACGTATTACATTTGGTGTGTATATAAATACCATGTTTAGTGTGTATGAATATTTTGTGTGCAAACGTATTATATTTAGTGCGTGAATATTATAATAAGTGTCTAATATTATTATATTTGGTATGCAAGCTTATTATATATACTTGGTGTGCAAACGTATTAAATTTAGTGTGTAATAGTATAGTAACTAGTGTGCACAAAAATTATGTGTAGTGTGCAACAGTATAATATTTAGTGTGCAAAATAAAACAAGATTTTAAAAAATGGAAATACCATGTTTAGTGTGTATAAATATTTTGTATGCAAACGTATCATATTTAGTGTATGAACATTATAGTAAGTGTCTAATAATATTATATTTGGTTTGCAAGCTTCATAGATAGATAGATAGATAGATAGATAGATAGATAGATAGATAGATAGATAGATAGATATACTTGGTGTGCAAACGTAATACATTTAGTGTGTAATAGTATAGTAATTAGTTAGTGTGCACAAAAGTTATGTGCAGTGTGTAACAATACAATATTTAGTGTGCAAAACAAAACATGATATTTAAAAATGAGAAAATTATGGGAAAAGAGAAAGTGAAGAAAAATGGAAAATTATATGAGAAAAAGAGAATTAAAGAAAATCCTTTTCTTGTTCTTGGAAAAAAAAAGGTTTGAAAAATTTTAGAAGGTAAGAAAAAAAAAGTAAACGGAGAAAAAGGGAACTATAAAGAAGAAATTCATTATACTATTATAAACATTGATGCCAAGCAAAATCGAACCATCGAACCATTGACCTCATAATCATGTTCCAAGTACCCTACCACCAAGCCACAAGAAGCACACTGGTCTTAGTTTGCAACAGAAAATATTTAGCATTTTATTGAACTCTATAGACCAGTATCAAATCTCCTACATATATAACCGTGTATGAATCTATGCAAAATATATCTATACACATATGATGTTGTAAGTGTAGTGCCTGTAAAAAGATATCATGGTAATTCATGCATCAGAAAAAGAATTATATAATTAAACTTTTCCTTAACTGTTTTGGAAAATCTAAACGTACCCTGCACCTAAATAAATTTGAATTTGCTGAAAGATGTGAAGATAATATAAGGATAGAAGTCGAATAAAACAAATTGGGTTGATGTGTGCAATTATATTGATAGTGATAACAGTAAAATAATATTGATAGTGTTCAATAATATTGATAGTGTGCCTTCGTGGAAAACAGGAAAAGATTTTGTGTCACTAAAATCTCGCAAGGTAACTATGAAGAGAAATCTTGAGAAGAAAGATATTGCGGAGACTATACATTTTCAATCTTTTTAAATTATCAAGAATGCTAAATTGTAATCTTTTGATATTTTTCACCATGTAAATCCAATGTATCATGCAAAATTTTATATATGAAAAAATTGTAACATGCAAATACATGCTAAAATATGTTCATGTGATATATATTGATAGTTTTTTTTCGAAAATTAACCTGCTTGTATTTGCAGGTTTGTCGAGAATTCAATGATTGCTTTAAATGTTAAAAGTTGACAGATTGGAAGAGAATGAAAGATGTTTCGATATTTATATATTAGGTCGGGAGGTAGACTCCTAATTAGATTTCAATGAGAGATAGAGTTCTAATTAGATTCAGGTGAGAGATAGAGTCTAATTAGATTTGGGTGGAAGTTAGACTCCTAGTTGGGTTGGGAAGTGGGTTTCTAATTAGATAATTTAGACTCTTAATCTGATTAGACTTCTTGTTTATTATTTTTTTAAATCAAATTTTTTATTATTATTTCATGGGCGGGAATGTTTTACTGTATTTTTAAATCAATTTTTTGTTCTTTAATTTGATTGGCCAATAACCCCTACAATCACTCTGAGTTGAGTATTTCAGGTTTCGAATATATTACTTTTATATTATTATTATAGATTCTCGATAGTTTAATAAGAAGTTTTTTTCGGTTTAAATGTAGATTAGTTTCCGCAAAAATATAATAATATGAGATTACTGTCTTACTATAAGTCTAATAGCGAGCATGGAAAATGTTTGATAAAATTAATTATTTGTGAAAATGTAAGCATCTAAATGCTCATTTATACCCAATTGCACATGGTAATATACTTAAATCAGCCCAATATACATAGCTTAAACTTTTTATATAAAAAAATTCAACAAAAAATTATCAGCTATGCAAGAGTGCAAAATTTCCCTTTTTTACTTAGTAGTTTCAATCACTTTCTAATGATGTGAAGTGAAATATCAAAAATAATTAAACTACATATCAAGTGTTTATTTGTTGAATCAAACGTTCATTTTCTACAAGCATGTACAATATTCATTCCTCTTTTATGTTATTTCTTTTTTACTTTTTTTGAAGAGAATATGTTATTTTATATTATAAATAAATGACAATTCCAAGAAAAGAAAACACAATTGTGAATGACTTTAAATTTTAGTTGATGGATATTAGACAATGTTTTTAGTACAAAACACTTTTTATTTACTGAACATCTGCAAGATGTATTTCACAAAACGAATTAACGAAAATCTTTTGCAAATTTTGTCTCATTAACAAGTTGAATGAGATATTGCCATGTGTCATGCATATAAAAAAAACTCATTTTTGTTGAGTTGGGAATTTTTTATTGATTCATTTATTTAATATATTCATTAGAGGTGTTAAATATTAATAGTTGTTAATTAATAAAATAAGTTACTATTAGTAATAACTAACAACCAATAAGTACACAAATATATATATATATATATATATATATATATATATATATATATATATATATATAATTATGGAAAAATGAACAGATATTGTCATTTACACATTCACACTATACTCTTCTTATTTTTCTTTAATGGTAACCTACTACATTTTATTGATTTGTGGAATCAAAATGAATTACATAGTTGTTTGCGTTTATTCAAATTAACTAAAATAAAAATTACTATTATTCATTGTTATATGTGATTAAGAAAAAATTATAACAAATATTTCTTGATTTTGTATCATATTAATAATAGTACTTAGTTCACTAAATTGAAAAATAAATTATTTGATAAATATTTTCTAATATATCATCTATATATATGAAAAATAAATATTTCAATTTTAATTAGCTTAACACACATATTCTTATCAAAAGTAAATTTAACACATAAATTTTAATAGTTTAATAATTAATAATCTTCTCGTGCTTCGCACGGGATATATAACGCTAGTAATCAATTATAAACAATGAAATCAGGTTTATATATCAAACTACCCTAATTCATGCATAAGATAAATACTAACAATATCCCTAAACATGATTCACACAAAATACATAATATACATCGCATATTAACAAACATTAATAACAAAAGAATACAACAATTAACCACTTAAATTACAATCAGAATTTATAAACATAAAACTTACACATTTTTTTGAATCAGATCACATGAAATCATATACTTAATACTGTTAATAATAACTGTAACGCCCAGGAAATTTAATTATGAAAAAGTCAAAGTCAAACTAACATTAACGGAAAACTCAGCGGAAGTCTCATTTTGTTTTCTTTTCAACTGGGCGTCATTGCCGTATCCCCGAAAGAATACAAGGCGAGAAGGAAAGACTACAACTATTCGACAACGGTAAACCAAACTAACAAACTAAAACTTAGAAAATAAAACTCAAAACTAACTTCAAGTCTTTCAGAAAGGAACGCAACATAATTAACAACTTCTAAACACGCCGTCCTCACTTCTAATTTCCGTTCCGAACATACAGGTCTTCACTTGACAACAAAACATTACAAAAATAAGGGGGAAATCTCAATAATGTCTACCCCTAATCGTTAAAACAATTCAAGTTCACTTCAATTCATTTAAGGGAGAGGGAACAAGTCAAACCTTTTCATAAACCGTTTAACCCGTGCAACTGTTTCCCTCAACCCAACCCATCCATTCTATTATGCGGGCGGGATATCAAATCCCATAAAGTAACATCGCTTACCAAAGGCATCAAAACATTCGCCTACCAAAGGCATCAAAGATAATCGCCTACCAAAGGCATAAATATAATAATCGCCTACCAAAGGCATCAACAATCGCCTACCTGCAAAGACATAAATATAATAATCGCCTACCAAAGGCATCAACAAACGCCTACCAAAAGCATCAAAATAATCACCTACCAAAGGCATCAAAGATAATCGCCTACCAAAGGCATCAACAATCGCCTACCAAAGGCATCAACAATCGCCTACCAAAGGCATCATAGGAACCGCTTAATATATAATAAACCCGCTTAATGTTTCACTTTGAATTATTAGTATCTTATGCAAAAACTCATCTCACAGCTCTCAAGTCAAACCCAACCCAGGTTATCAAATCCAATAATAAAACTACTCATAAAAGACCATCTCAATTTCTCAATTCACAAATCAAAGTACAACAATTACAAACAATTATCCAAAACAGATGGTCACATTTCCACATAAAGTTCCCTTTCGGGATGCAATTCTCAAAACAGATTAGAAAACATTAAAACACATTTAAAGAGCATCCCAGTGGGGATTAGAGCATAGACATTACCTGATTAACTTCACTTCACAGCAAAAACGAACACACTTGAGCTCACTAACGACGTGAATTAGCTCAGGCCTAAAATAGAAATAATTACTCTAATCAAAACACGCCCTTCGAAGTTAGTATTAACTACCTTCTATCTAACCCTCCCCTAGGAACACTATAGGTTCCCATCATTTTATGAATTTACACTTTAAATTACCCAACACATTCCAAGAAATCATATAATATCCTCCGTCATAGCTCAGTGGCATGCATGCGCTTTGAATCAATTAAGGGAGCCAGAGGTTCTGTGTCCGAGGCCTATAGGCCTTAAATTTAGTGTTTTATTGTAACACCCCGGATATATGGATAATGTGTGGCTTAAAGGGTTTGAAATGACTATTCATATCACCAAGGTGCACCTTCTTTTATGGTAGCTCATCCGTTGGGAACTCCTCAGTTAAGCGTGCTTGGCTGAGAGTAGGACTAGGATGGGCGACCTCCTGGGAAGTTTTCCCAAGCAGCGTGTGAGCGAGGATGAAGCACGTTGGAAAGACTCGTGGTGATTTGTGGGGCTAGTCAACGATCCTTGAAGCAGTTATTGGTAATGTCTGCGGCCCGGGAGGGGGCCGGGGCGTTACAGATGGTATTAGAGCCGACCCTTGATCGTGAGCTGCGCCAGTGGACGGGAGAGCCATGGGCAGTCACCTAGCGGGATAAAGATTCTGGAGTGTATAGAGGCACAACGAGGACGTTGTGCGCTTAAGTGGGGGTGATTGTAACACCCCGAATATATGGATAAAGTGTGGCTTAAAGGGTTTGAAATGACTACTCATATCACCAAGGTGCACCTTCTTTTATGGTGCCTTAAAGGGTTTGAAATGACTACTCATATCACCAAGGGTTCTGTGCTCGTATATTGATAGATATTGATATTAATAGTCCTTTTCCTGATTCTGTGTCTTTGATTGATGAGATTGGGTATATGTGCTCTCAGTCGGTTGAATATGAGTGGAAGCCTATTATTTGTAAGAAGTGTGGCATGTTTGGTCATAAATCTGATGATTGTCGTAAAGACCAAAAGTAGAAGAAGAAGCAAAAATAATGGGCGCCTAGGGAGAATGATGGGAAGGATAACAAGCAGCAGAGATCAGATGCACGTCGCCATGATACGCCAATTACCACTCCATTAACTCGTAAAGGTTTGGGGACTTTGTTGTCACCGATCTTGGAACAAGAAATTTCTTCTTCAGCCTTACGTTTTGGCAGTGTATCTGCGAATTTGGATCTTGAAACACACTCTAGGAATCTAGACAATGGATAGAATCTTAGTGTGAAATGTTAGGGGTCTTAATGATCCCAATAAACAGGAGGGGATTCATCTTTTCCTTCAAATGAATAAATGTGCCTTGGTTGGTCTTTTAGAAACAAAAGTAGCTATGGAGAATTGTTAGAGAATCAAGAATAATATCAAACAAGGTTGGGTGCTCGTGCATAATGCAACTTCTGCATTAAAAAGTCGGATTTGCATTCTTTGGGATCCTACTAAGGTCACTATCCAGGTTATAATGTTGCATAGATAGTTTATCCACGGTCTTATTAATGATGGCAAAGAGAAAATTGAATTTTCTTGTGTTTATGGTGCAAATGATTTATCAACAAGGAAAGCTTTGTTGGCTAGTTTGGGTGCTATGAATCCTGCTTGTCCTTGGTTGGTTGCATGGGATTTTAACCATGTACTTCATTTTGAGGATAGAGTTGGAGGCAATAATATTGCAGCTGAGGAGGTATATGATTCCCAACAGTTTATGAACCTTAGTTCTATGATTGAGGTGAAATCTAAGGGACTTAAGTTCACTTGGCATAACAAGAGCATTTCATCCATCTTGGACAGAGTGCTTGCTAATGACTTGCGTTTGGACATATTCACTTCCATCTATTATGAAGTTCTTCCAGAAAATATTAGTGATCATTCTCCTCTTAGTATTCATTTGGAGAACAAATCTTATAGTATTCCGAGGTTTAGATTTTGTAAGTGTTGGACGAAGCACCCTGATTATCTCACTCTAGTTCGTGAAACTTGACAGAACACAGAAATTCAGGGGATGATTCAATTTCAAGTGGTGTCAAAATTGAAAGCTTTGAAGCCAGTGCTTAAGAGGCTGCATAAATTGAATTATGTTAATCTTTATGGCCAGGTGATGGAAATGTATAAGAAGCTGGAGGAGCTTCAGATTATGGCCCAGCAAATGCAGTATGATGAGAATATTCAAATGCAAGTTTCAGCTTTGAAAGAGGATTGTTATATCACATTAAAGAATGCCAACTCATTAATGCAACAAAGAACAAAAGCAATGTGGTTATCTTCAGGTGATCAAAACTCAGCGTTCTTCTATTCCTTGCTGAAAACTCAGAGATATCAGAATCAAGTTCTAAACATCAAAGATCATTCTGGACAACTTATTTCTGGCTCACAACAGATGGGGGAATTTCTAGTCTCTCATTTCAAGGAGTTCTTTAGTAAAAAGGAGTATGGAGGCAAATCGAGGGCTTTAACCATTTTCATGGGTAAAATTCTCCATCAAGGTTATATGGAAATGTTAATGAATCCTTTTACTCAGGAGGAAATCAAGAGTGTATTCTTTTCTATGGATATCTTCACGGAATATAATTAGCAAGGAGGTAACAAATGCTATTCTCTATTTTTTTTTTTAGAATAATTCTCTACTTGGTGAATTGAATGCGACTTTGTTAGCATTGATTCCTAAGGTGCCAAACCCTTCTTTGGTTAATGAGCTTAGGCCTATTTCATGTTGCAATGTGTTATATAAGGCCATAACTAAGTTGATCTATTGCCGGTTGAAGTTGGTTTTGGATGTTATTGTGGATCAAAACCAAACAGGGTTTGTTGCAAACAGGTCTATAATGCACAACATCGTAATTGCTAAGGATTTGGTGCATTATTACAATAGGAAGGGGGTTAAGCCAAGTTGTATGTTGAAAATTGATATCAAAAAAGCTTATGATACAATAGATTGGACCTTTTTGGAGAATCTATTACTTGCTTATGGTTTCCCTAGACAGTTTGTCAAGTGGATTATGATTTGTGTTTCAAGTGCCAAATTCTCCATTGGTTTGAATGGTACTTCATATGGGTATTTTTAATAGTGGCAGAGGCTTGAGACAAGGTGATCCGATATCACCTTTATTATTTGTCTTGGTGATGGAATGTCTTAGAAGATCAATACATGAGATCTCTTGTTCCCCTGAGTTTTCTCATCATCAGTTTTGCAAGGATTTGGATTTAGTGCACCTATGTTTTGCTGTCATCTACTTCTTTTTTGCCATGATGATACTCGAAGTGTTCAACTACTAATGGAGGCCTTTAACCATTTCTCTTTCTGCTCGGGTTTAAAGGCTAATGCTTCAAAATCTTCAATTATCATGGGGGGTGTTCAGTCTCGTTTCGAGCCGAATTCTTCTCTTTTATATGGTATTTTTGCTTGTTCTAACCCCGTAATTACATATTAGTTATAATGATTTTGTGTTTTGTAGGAAAATAATGAGTTAGAAGGAAATTGGGCTTAATTGAGGCTTTTTAGGGAATCCCGAGTGATTTCCCGAGCCAACCCGAGCTAACCCGAGACGAAGACCCGAAGTGGAACCAAACCGGGTACACTTTCTCCAGTCAGGACATCCGGGCGTCGCACCCGAGTCGCATAGGGTCTCGCCCGTGACCATGTTCTGGGGGTCAATGCATCAACCCGAGTCAGCCAGGCGTCGTGCCCGTGACAGAGAGGGTCGCGCCCATGACCGTGTTCTGGGGTATCAAGACATCGAGCCAAGACAGGAAATAGAAGAAGTTCACGCACGCTACAGACTGTGTCGCGTCCGCGACAGAGCTGATTCGCGCCTGCGACAAACTACTTCAGGCCTGCGACGGATGAACGAGCAACGGAAGACAATTTGGGCAGAGCCTGGTCGCGCCCGCGATCTGCGGGAAATCTGCGGATAATGATGCGGCTGCTGTGTTATTAATCTAGGGTTTTGGGTTGTATTTTATTCCCTTCTATAAATACCCATATACATTCAGCATTCTAAGTATCATTAGCTAGTTTAGGAGTAGGATTAGAGTAGAATTAGGTTTAATTACTTTCTTTAATCTTGCTTTAATCCTTTAATTGTTCTTCAATTTTCTTAATTGTTCTTCAAGTTTTCTTAATTGTTCTTCAAGTTTTCTTAATTGTTCTTCAAGTTTTCTTCATTTCTCTTGCAATTTGTACTCAATCTCTTTCAAGCAAGTTTTCATTGAAGTGTTTTACAAGCTTTCTCTCTCTCTCTCTCTCTCTCTCTCTCTCTCCTTTTGGTTGCCATTAATGTTTGATTTCAAAGCTTTCTAGTTCTAATCACACCCAATCCACTTTTAGTGAGGAGGAGGATCAAGAGTCACAAATTCTACTTTCTAGTGAGGATTTGGGGATCATTGGTAATCCAATTCACATTTTCTTATTTGTTCGGGGGAAAATCCAAATGAAGATTGAAGAAGTCGTGAAGATTTTGGTCATCGAATGTATAATTTCTTGTCCCTAATTTCATTGTTTATTCTAGTTTTTCATTCATTGCTTTTTTGATTTCATGCTTTTATTGTTTTCTTTAATCCATTTCTAGATTAGTTTAATAGCTTTGTTTACATAATTTACTGCTTTCCACACTGAGAAAACCTCAAACGCAAACCAATTTTCCTCATCAAGCCTAACACCCATCTATGTGGATTCGACAACCCTTACCTCATAAAAACCCAAAAATACGCAACCGAACAGCGGGTATAGATGAGGTGCAGAAAAGAGAATTAATTAGTTTCACTGGTTCCAGGAAGAGAATCTCCCTTTTCGTTATTTGGGTTTTCCAACAAAACCCACGAAACTCAATAGGCATAATCGTCAACTGCTCATTGATAAAATAAGCAGTAGACTTAGGGGATGGGCTGTTCACAGGCTCACTTATGCTGGAAGGATTGAACTGATTAATAATGTATTGATGGTCATTCACTCTTATTGGGCGCATGTGTTTATACTTCCTCAAAGTGTTCTAAATGCGATGTCTAAGCTCTATAGACAATTTTTATGGGGAGATTCAAAAATCCCTCCTATTGCGTGGGATAAATGTTGTCTACCTAAACGATTTGGTGGTTTGAGTATTAGAAACAATTTCATATGGAATAAAGCTGCTCTTGGGAAACTTGTTTGGCAGATAGCCACGGAGAAAGAATCTCTATAGGTGAGATGGATTCATCACATATATTTGAAGATAACTCACTTGAGGGATTGTGAAGTCAAGCAAAATAATAGTTGGTATTGGCATCGTTTAATCAAGATTAAAGATGTGATTTATTTTACTTTATTTCCTAATCAGTACTCTATTGCGCGCACAGACCTATCCAATGTAGACTGCTCACATTGGATAGAATGAAGAAAACGGGTTACCAACTTAGAAATAGATGCGTGTTATGCTGTAAGGAAGAGGAAAGTCATCAGCACTTATTTGCAGAATGCACATTTAGCAATGAGGTTTGGAATTGGGTTTTGATGAAGCTGAGTTGGCCTGTTTATCAACAGTCAACTATGCTAACAGTGTGAACATACATGGTTGAAGAGGGAAAAACATCAGGTTTTTCTTTTTTTTTTTAATGTTTACCACTTTCACATATTATATTTGGTTTGAGAGAAATTCAAGGAAATTTAAAGACACGAGTCATTCGTTTGATATGGTAGGGAATTTTATTCTTATTGATGTTCATACTAGGATAGATGGAAAGTAATCTTGAATAGGAGATGAAAGCCACTCTCCAAATAGTTTGATTTTTTTTAAATGTTGGGCAGTTTTGATTGTTGCTCCTCTAAGTATGCCTAGAGTAGTTGTGTAAATTTGTTTTGTTAATGGAATCATCTCTCAGATTTTCCCATATATATATTGTTGGAAATATTTCAAGAGTACAAGACAATTATATAGCCTAAATAATAAAGTATATCAAGTATAAGGATCATATATAAGTGAAACAATAAGAATATGATCAACACGGGTGAAACAGGAAGCAACACGGGTCGTGTTGTCTTCCAGAGAGCAAGGAAATCATTCCTGGGCTCAACACAGGTCGTGTTGGAACAACACGGGCCGTGTTGCACCCAACACGGACCGTGTTGATCCAACACGGGTCGTGTTGAATGCCAGGATTGTTTTAAATGCTAACGGCTATATGATTTTGTGTAATTAGTGTTTGATATCGTTATTAAGCACGATTATTATGGGATTGCAACAGCTATATGACTTGACTTGGTCAAGATCATATCAAGGGCATAATCTCATCATTAAGACTCTTTATTATCCTTTGACTAGGGTATCCTATGTGGGTGGTATTCTCCTATAAATAGGAGACATCCTAGGCTATTTGAGACACACCATTCTAAGCTAATCACAACCTCATTCTTGTCTAGACTGCAGCTACACTTGAGTGATTCAAGTGAGAATCTATTTCTTGAGTGTTACAAGTGCTAAGTTTTATCCCTTTGAACATTTACGGTATAGTAAATAGTTCTTAAGGAAAGTGAGTACTAGGCCACGACTCTTAGCGTTATCCATGCGAGTTTCCATTGTTCTATATACCGTTTACTCCCTTTCCTCCAACAATCTTAAGAACTATTTAGTAATGGCCTCGCTACGTGATATGTCTAGCAATTTCCAAAAGCTAGAGCGCTTTGAAGGAGTGGATTTCCGACGTTGGCAAAGCAAGATGCATTTCTTGCTAACGACTCTCAATGTGGCATTTGTGCTTAACATTGAGATCTCTCCCAAGGTGAACCAAGAACCTTCGACCGAGAAGGTGACAACCGAGGAGTCTCCAAAAGAGGGTGCAATCGGCAAGATTTCCACGGGAGATGGAAGCAACGATCAAGTAAAGGACAAGGTGTCCGTGGAAGATGCGGAGGCTACTCGGCAAAGGCTCAAGATGGAGAATAACGACTACATTTGTAGAGGATGCATTCTCAACGGGATGAGCAACACCCTCTTCGATGTCTATCAACATGTGGAGACGGCAAAGAAGCTTTGGGAGATGCTTGAAGCTAAGTACATGTCGGAAGATGCGTCAAGTAAGAATTTTCTTGTTAGTCAATTCATGAAATTTAAGATGGATGATAATAGGAAAATTCTAGACCAATTCCATGAGATTCAACGTAGTTTAAGTAACTTCAAGCAACACAGTTTGAACATGGATGAAACCATAATCGTATCCTCTATTATTGACAAGCTACCTTCTTCTTGGAATGAAACTAAAAGGGCTCTCATGCACCGGAAAGAGGCTATGTCTCTTGAAGGTTTGGCTAACCATCTTCGGATTGAAGAGGAGTTATGCCTACAAGATGGTACCAAAGAGCAATCTAAGTTCCATATGGTGCAAGAGAATAAGGGAAACAAGAATAAGAACAAGAGCCACAACAAAACTAGCAAGGGAATTCAAAAGCCTAAGCAAGTTTGTTGGGAATGTGGCAAACCGGGGCACACAAAGAGAGAGTGTTACCAATGGAAAAAGAAGCATGGTCTTTTGAACAAAGATACATCTAAGGGCAAGAGTAAGGAGAAGGAACCCAATTCCTTCGTGACCATGATTAAGGATCATATTAACATGGTATCCATTGGTTGTAATGATTGGTACATAGACTCGGGAACGTCAAGGCATGTTTGCGTTGACAAGAGTTTATTCAAGACTCTCAAACCGGCGGATGATGGTGTGAAACTTTACATGGGCAATAACCATCCGGTCAAAGTTGAAGGCATTGGGCAAGTGGAACTTGTTTTCACTTTCGGTAAATCTTTGCTTTTAAATGATGTGTATTTAGCTCCGGAAGTATGTAAGAATCTTGTATCCGGTTATCTCCTTAGCAAGTTTGGTTTTATGCAAGTTTATGATGGAGATAATTATATACTTTCCAAGGGAGGGACTTTTGTAGGGAAGAGATATGCTTATGGGGAGATGTTTAAATTGAATGCGAAAAGTAATAAAGATGGCATGATTTCCGCTTATATGCATGTGTCTACTTTGAATAAGTCTTTTCTATGGCATGCTAGATTAGGACATGAGAACTTTTCAAAGTTGAAAGAAATGTCTAATCTTGATTTGATTCCTAAGTTGAATGATGACATAGAAAAGTGTAAAACATGCATGCTTAATAAAATCACCAAAAGTTTATTCTCAAGTGTAAAAAGAACTTCTAAATTGCTTGATTTAATTCATAGTGATTTAGGAGATTTTCATAGTACACCTTCAATAGGTGGTAAGAAGTATTATGTGACATTCATTGATGATTATTCTAGATATTGTCAAGTTTATCTTTTGAATTCTAAAGATGAAACACTTGAAAAGTTTAGAGTTTACAAAACTAGAAGTGAACTTCAATGTGAGACCTTGATTAAAACTTTAAGATCCGATAGGGGAGGGGAATATTATGATCCAAAGTTTTTCCAAGAAACGGGCATTGTTCATGAGACAACCGCTCCGTATACACCACAACAAAATGGGGTTGCGGAAAGAAAAAATAGAACTTTAAAAGAAATGATGAATTCTATGTTGTCAAACTCCGGTTTAAATAATGGATTTTGGGGTGAAGCCATGTTAACGGCTTGTTATGTTTTGAATAGAGTTCCATTCAAAGGGAATTCTAGTACCCCATATGAGTTATGGAACAAAAGAAAGCCAAGTCTTAAGTATTTTAAGATTTGGGGTTGTAGGGCTATTGTAAGAGTCCCGGAACCTAAGAAAAGAAAATTAGGTGAAAGAGGAATTGAGTACATCTTTATAGGCTATGCTCAAGATAGCAAAGCTTATAGGTTTTTGGTGGTTGAGCCAAATGAGTACATTTCAGTGAATACTGGAATGTAATCAATAGATGCAATTTTTGATGAGACTAGGTTCTCTTCAATTCCTAGACCTAAAGAAATAACTCAAGATATTGTTGCTCTAATTGAACCTCAAGATGAAAATCATGAGGGTATATCCATACAAGATGATCTTCCAACTCATGAGGTTATTCATGATGAAGAAGATGAAAGTATTGAGTTAAGGAGTAAAAGATCAAGGAAACCAAAAGACTTTGGTTCGGACTTCTATGTTTATTTAGTAGAAGGTTCAAGGGACTCAGTTGAAAGTGAGACCCTATGTATTTACAACATAAATAAGGATCCTAAAACTTTTAAAGAAGCTATGCAATCAGATGATGCTTCTTTGTGGAAAGAAGCAGTACAAGATGAGATTGATTCAATAATGGAAAACAATGTTTGGATATTGGTTGACCTTCCTCCGGGAAGTAAACCAATTACCTCTAAGTGGATCTTTAAAAGGAAAAGGAAAGTAGATGGTACCGTTGAGAGGTATAAAGCTCGATTGGTTGTAAGGGGCTTTACTCAAAAGTATGGTATTGATTACTTTGATACATATGCACCGGTGGCTAGGATAGCTTCAATACGTGTATTGTTAGCTTTAGCTACTATCCATAAGCTAGTTATCCATCAAATGGATCTCAAAACGGCATTCTTAAATGGAGAACTAGAAGAGGATGTGTATATGGAACAACCCGAAGGGTTTGTTGTTAAAGGTCAAGAAAAGAAAGTTTGTAAACTTATAAGGTCCTTATATGGACTTAAGCAAGCACCTAAGCAATGACATCAAAAATTTGATGAAGTAGTGCTTTCAAGTGGTTATAAGATCAATGAATCGGATAAGTGCATATACTCTAAGTTTGAGAATGGAAAAGGGGTGATTATATGCCTATACGTTGATGACATGTTGATCTTCGGGACCGACATGGAACAAGTTAATAAGACCAAAGAATTTCTATCCTCAAAGTTCTCTATGAAGGACATGGGTGAAGCGGATGTAATTCTTGGTATTAAGATCATTAGAAATAATGATAAGATATGTTTATCTCAAGAGCATTACATTGAGAAAATATTGAATAAGTTTGGAGGTGATAAGTTATATCCAGCAGTAACTCCATATGATTCAAATAAGAAACTAGAGAAAAATTTGGGTTCTCCGGTTAATCAACTTGAGTATGCTAAGTTGATTGGAAGTCTCATGTATGCTATGACAAGTACAATGCCAGACATTGCTTATGAAATTGGCATGTTAAGTAGGTTTACAAGTAATCCGAGTAATATGCATTGGTTTGCAATTCGGAGAGTATTAAGATATTTAGCTGGTACTAAAAGTTATCAACTCACATATAAAGGAGAACCTTTGGTATTAGAAGGATACTCGGACGCGAGTTGGATTAATAAAGGAGATTTCTCCTCTACCAGTGGATGGGTGTTCCTTTTAGGAGGTGAGCAGTTTCTTGGGGTTCTAAGAAACAAGCTAACATAGCGGACTCCACTATGTCTTCAGGATTAATGGCATTATATGCTGCTTGTAAGGAAGCGGAATGGTTAAGGAACTTATTATTGGAAATACCGGTTTGGTATAAGCCAATGGCTCCTATCTCAATTCATTGTGATAGCAAATCTACTCTTGATGTAGTATATAGTCATGTTTACAATGGCAAGTCAAGGCATATTGGTTTAAGATATGCGTATGTACATCAGCTTATAAGAGATGGAGTGGTGACTCTAAGTTATGTCAAATCAAAAGAAAATATAGCCGATTCTTTAACTAAAGGATTGACTAAAGATTTGATAATAAGAACTTCAAAGGGGATGGATTGTAGCTCAAAGAACTACTAATCACAACAAAGACTCAACTTTACGAATTGGAATACCACCAATTTCTAAAGTTCAAATGAGTACGGAGTTGTTTAAGTAGTAGGAAGCATCGATTTTACCCCAAGGTCAAGTGATGCTTAGAAATTTGTAATGGTAAGAGGTTGAGTATTAGTACTCTTAATGGACTTTGTGGAAAGCCTAATTACAGGGTGATATAATCACAAAGTCTACCTATGTCAGTGTAATGTGCGGCCGCATAAAGGAACTATGAGCTAAAGTTCCGAAACACTTATGAAGGATAAGGACACAAGGCCGGATAATAGTGTCAAGGTATTTACACTCAAGATTTAAAATATATGTGTGTTATGAGTATAGTTGATCAATATAAATCCAAAGTTCAAAACTATGTCTACTTTGTGATTTGGATTCAATTTTGGCTCATATACACTAATTGAAAAGTTCAAAGAGTAATCTACTTTTCATTAGGCATATGTTTTATGGATTCTCTGGTGATTATACGTTAAGGTATATCTCAAATAGCGGGGGTATAAGCTCCTTAAGAAAAGTTATTTCAAGGGTTTTACATACTCTTGAAATAGCGAGGGATTGTTGGAAATATTTCAAGAGTATAAGACAATTATATAGCCTAAAGAATAAAGTATATCAAGTATAAGGATCATATATAAGTGAAACAATAAGAATATGATCAACACGGGTGAAACAGGAAGCAACACGGGTCGTGTTGTCTTCCAGAGAGCAATGAAATCATTCCTGGGCTCAACAGGGGTCGTGTTGCACCCAACACGGACCGTGTCGATCCAACACGGGTCGTGTTGAATGTCAGGATTGTTTTAAATGCTAACAGCTATATGATTTTGTGTAATTAGTGTTTGATATCGTTATTAAGCACGATTATTATGGGATTGCAACAACTATATGACTTGACTTGGTCAAGGTCATATTAAGGGCATAATCTCATCATTAAGACTCTTGATTATCCTTTGACTAGGGTATCCTAAATGGGTGGTATTCTCCGATAAATAGGAGACATCCTAGGCTATTTGAGACACACCATTCTAAGCTAATCACAACCTCATTCTTGTCTAGACTGCAGCTATACTTGAGTGATTCAAGTGAGAATCTATTTCTTGAGTGTTACAAGTGCTAAGTTTTATCCCTTTGAACATTTACGGTATAGTAAATAGTTCTTAAGGAAAGTGAGTACTAGGCCACGACTCTTAGCGTTATCCAAGCGAGTTTCCATTGTTCTATATACCGTTTACTCCCTTTCCTCCAACACATATATATATATATATATATATATATATATATATATAGGGAAATTGGATTCTAATAATCCCAACTTTTGCAAATTGGATGACAATAATCCCTACTTTCAATTTGTATTCTGGTGGTCAAAAAAAAAATTGTATTGTAGTGGTACCAAATCCATTACCACATTCTTTTTATTTTTTCATGCCTACCCCATATTGTTTTTATTTTTTTCGTTCGTGCACCCAGATAGGTAATGAAGTGTAGTTGCTAAAACATTTTTTAATTATTTTTTTTTTAAATTCCGAGCAATTAATATGATTTTTAAAAAAGAATAAAATTGAAAAAATCATAAAAAATAGAAAAAAAATTCAAAAAAATTGGGAGAAGTGCTGTAAATTTAATAAAAATCGTGGTAAAGTGCTATACAAAGTTTTGAATCAAATGCAACACAAAATCTATGATATTTAGGTATACTCTAGATTATGTTCCACTACAATACAATTTTTTTTGGACCACCAGAATACAAATTTAAAGTAGGGATTATTTCCATCCAATTTGCAAAAGTAGGGATTATTAGAATCCAATTTTCCTATATATATATATATATATATATATATATATATATATATATATATATATTGGATTATAATAATCTCATATTTTGCAAATTGGATGGCGATAATCCCTACTTTAAGTTTGCATTTTGGTGGCCAAAAAAAAAATTGTATTGTAGTAGTACCAAATCTACCTCCACATTCTTTTAAATTTTTTCATTCCTACCCCATATTGTTTTTATTTTTTTCGTTCCTGCCCCTAAAAAGGTAATGAATTTTAGTTTCTAAAACATTTTTTAAATTAATTTTTTGAGACTCCAAGTAATTATTATGATTTTTTAAAAGGAATAAAAGTTTAAAAAAATCGTAAAAAATAGTAAAAAATAGAAAAAAATTGGGAGAAACGACGTAAATTCATTAAAAATCATGGTAAAGTGTTATATAAAGTTTTGAAACAAATGCAACACAAAATCTATGATATTGAGGGTATATTCTCGATGATGTCACACTACAATCCAATTTTTTTTTTTGGATCACCAGAATACAAACTGAAATTAGGGATTATCGCCATCCAATTTGTAAAATATGAGATTATTATAATCCAATTTTCCTATATATATATATATTACTCAAAAAAATTATTATTAGAAAAAAGATACAATTTTGATGAGAATAAAAAATATTAGAAGTTAGAACCCCCAAAATGAAAATAGAGAGTAAAAGCCACCCTGCCCTATCATGTGCATCTAATAATGAGAGACTCAGCTGAGCGGTCCGGTAGAATATTTATTTGCAAGTTCACTTACATTTGGCCATTTCATTTATTATCTCTTCCT
The DNA here is from genome assembly GCA_029582165.1 of Portulaca oleracea. NCBI lineage: Eukaryota > Viridiplantae > Streptophyta > Magnoliopsida > Caryophyllales > Portulacaceae > Portulaca > Portulaca oleracea. Next base: position 36,502,393 of record CM055869.1, on the reverse strand, counting down.
CCATTTTATTTTTGTTCCTCCGACCCTCTCCGTCCCTCCCTCGCATACTCCGTGGACATTAACATCCCACACAAGTCACGAGTTACTTGCTTACTGCCTTCAATGGTACACCCGAAAATTCAGTCACAGCCTAGGGGTATTTTCGTCAATTCGGACACAACTTTCAAATCAATTTGGTTTTTTTATCAAACCAAACGTTTAATTGGCCTTCATACAACCTTTTGAGTTTAGGATTTTTCTCATAATCAAGTCATTGCCGTGTTTGACTCCGATAGCCCCCATTTAAGAGAGAGAGAGAGAGAGGCACGCCTGCACAAATTCTGATTTCGGATTTCATTATTTTTCTTCATAAACCACTCTTTACTGTTGTCTTGCGTTTTATTTAATTTGATTACTGAGTCAATCAAATCGACCCATCATTTGTTTTTATCACATCCTCTGCTTCTTGGTAACTTCCAAGCCAAAGTTTCGTTGCAGGGTTCTGGGTTGGGTGGATACCAGTGTTCCGATTAAAATTGAGGGAGTGGGGGTGTTTGAAGGTGGGGTTCTTGGCATTTATGTGTTTTGGGGAGAGACAGAGAAATGAGAAGAGGTAATGGGGAGATGAGAAATGTAAATAGCGCTGTGGAGACAATCAACGCTGCTGCATCTGCCATCGCTTCCGCTGAGTCTCGGGTTTCGCCGCCTGCTGTTCAGGTAATTTTCTTTTATTTATTTTTCTTAGTTTCATCTTCTCAAGGTTCTTTAATAATGACTTTTAAAGTTATGTAGTTTGGGTTATGTAGATCGGGTTGGTGTATCTCGATGAGTTTTGCGGTGGGTTTTCCTTTCTCGATTTAGTTTTGTGTAAGTTAAGGGATCCAAGTTTTTCCTTTCCTTTTTTTTTGTTTGGGGGGGGGGGGTGGGGGGTTGGTAAGAAATTTAAATAGCTCTATTAAGATTTTTTGATAAATCAGCAAATAGAGCAAGTGCAATCCACTTTGTTGGATGATATTTCTAAGTGAGTATTACTTATCCATCCATATGCTGAAATTTGCCGTGTTGAATTTGGGATATACATAGTCAATATTGTTGCCGTTGGTGGTAGTCACCTAGATTAAATTTGTTGTCCCCTTCATTACCAAGTTGCCCCATTTATTGCAAGATGATGGGTACAGAGCAAAACAATTAGGACCACGAAATCGCCTTTAAGTCCATGTTTGTGTGTGTGTGTTGAGGTCTTTTTGCTGCTAAAGATGTGGTACAATAGAGCACCAACTTGTTCAAAAATTAAAATTCTAGATTTTATGGGTTTCTTCATAAGCTCTCAAGCGTTTTACTGTGCTCGAAGTAGCTGTAGACTAGGTCATGGAAAGGTTTCTCTCAGAATTTGATTCAATACTCGCTGCGGAAGTTGATAAAAAAGGGTGTATTTTTTTAACGTATATGTTTTGTATAAAACCGGAAATTGAAACAGAAAACTTTTTGACGCCAAAATAAAATGTTGATAGAATAGCTAGGAGATATTATTGGTGGAGCAAGTCAGTCACATTAATAGTGAGGAAGTCACTGTGACCCTTAATTAAGTGTTGGATTGGTTATGTTTATGTAATCTTGATGTCAAATTTAGTGCTGCAGTTTCTATTTTGTTTACTTGCATAATATCTTAAGCCATTAGCTATTTGGTTACTTTGTCTAATAATTGATAAGAAATTTGGTCAGCATTTGTGAGGGATTAGATGGATAGATTTGCGTCAGAAACCCCTCTCGTTCTTTTCTTTTCATCTTTTGTTTACATTCCCTTCAGTATTCAATTGAGATATAAATCTGGTTATAGATGCTCTAAATACTCTCATTACTGCTGGGATTTCTTCTTCTTGCGGTCGCTGCCAAGTACTATATGTGTTTGCTGCTCATTGAGTCTGCTTGTCCTGCAATGTGGGGTTTTTTTTTTTCCTAAAAAAATAAATAAATAACATCTGATTGTAACTATAAACGATGTTGGCACTGATTAGAAGTGGTGCCGATCTAATATTACTTGTTTGCAGAAGCGAAGATGGAGCAGCTGTTGGAGCATATACTGGTGTTTTGGGTCTCAGAAAGCCAGTAAGCGAATTGGACATGCTGTACTTGTTCCCGAGCCTACACCATCAAGTGGAACTACAGCTGCTCCACCTGCAAATGCTTATACAACTCAAGCACCTGTTAGAATTCCATTTGTTGCTCCTCCATCATCCCCTGCATCCTTTCTGCCATCTGAAACCCCGTCAGCAGTACAATCACCTGCATGTTCTGTTGGTCTCAACTCCATGTCCTCTAGTATCTACTCCCCAGGTGCTCCCCGCTCCATTTTTACTATTGGTCCATATGCCAATGAGACTCAATTAGTTACCCCTCCTGTCTTCTCAACTTATACCACTGAGCCATCAACTGCTCCATTTACCCCTCCTCCCGAGTCAGTGCACTTGACCACACCTTCATCCCCGGAGGTCCCTTTTGCTCAGCTTCTTGACCCTATTTACCGTGGTGGAGATGTTGGTCCACGATTCCCCTCTTCACACTATGAATTCCAATCTTATCTTCTTCAGCCCGGGAGCCCTGTTGGCCCCCTTATTTCTCCTGGTTCGGCCATGTCTGGCTCAGGTACATCGTCCCCATTCACTGACCGTGACTTTCCCGGTGGTTTCCCCTACTCTCTGAATGTACGATATGGTGTAGGGTCTGCCCGAGATTGGGGATCACAGCAAGCATCCGGTACCGTGATCCCAGAAACATTCCGCCCAAAGTCTCAAGATTACATTTGCCAAGACTCCATGATATCACCACTTCCTAATCTGGGTAATGGGCACCGAATTAATGACACTGTCATGGATCACCGAGTCTCTTTCGAATTGACTGCTGAGGATGTGGTGAGATGTGTGGAGAAGAAGCCAACAGCTTCGCCAAGAGCTCTGCAAAGCACAGATCGAGTTCATGAAAACACAAATGGCTCAGACAATGATAACAGTGGGACATCAGAGAGACCTGTGGCAAACGGAGACGAAGGACAGAGACATCAAAAGCAGCGGGCTGCCTCCCTAGGGTCCATCAAGGAATTCAATTTTCATCATGTGAACGGGTTGGATCAGGATAAACCCTTCATCAACTCCAACTGGTGGGCAAATGAAAAAGTTGTGGGGAGGGAAGGAGAGTCATGCACTAAGAATTGGTCCTTCTTTCCTATGATGCACCCAGGGGTTAGCTAACCGGTGAATCTGCTTACTGGTTTCTGACCCACAAAGCAGATGTAAGTCTGTATGTTGGGTCGATATCCATTTTGTATGATACGTACTCAGATACACATACGCACTGAATAACCTTTAGGCCCAATAAGTGATTGCCCGGTTGAAAGTTGATTGGCTTTAGTTTGATGCTGACTTGTAGACTTGTAGATGATGCAGGCGTAAGAGCGATCTCCTTTGGTCCTTTTGAAGAAGGATGAAAATGAATGAGAGGGAGATGGCAATGTATTGGTAGAATTAGTTTCATGGATATTGTAGTATTTCCATCTTGGATCTGACTGGTAGTTCATAACCTCTAGGTCTTGTTTTCTTTGTATTTTGGAAGGTCTAATACACATCCCCAGTTAGCAGCATTGCCATTCCAGAGTTTTGTTGGTGTTCCCCCCCCCCCCCCCCCCTCTTGTTTTCGGTTTCTATTGGGTTCTGCGCCCTTGCACAGAATGACAACTATTTACAACAACCTCTTAAGGAAACATGTTTAAAGTGCGGTCTGGGGATCTAAATGTAGGCAGATTTTCATGAGCTCAAGTTCATGGAAAGGTAGAACGATAACTATTAGATGTTAGAAATAATAATATAATTCACCCTTCCCGGGAAAATATTAAAAAATTAAGCGTCTGTTCGGCAACAACGTTTAAGGTAGTGTTTAGCGTTTTAACTAGTAAAAACACTAAATTATCAAATTATTATTTATAAGTGTTCGATAAAATAGCTTATCTAATTGATGAATGGCGTTTAATGTTGTTTTTTGCAAACGTTACTCTCAGTAACGTCAAATGCCTCACTACTAACGTTTTACTTCTGTATGCCAAATCCACCCTTCTTTTTGTGTTATTTCATGTGTGAATGTCATACTTTCCTATCCCATGCAGTAATTATCCTTCTAAATATCATTATAAAACCCTATTTTGGACTATTTTAAAATGCTTTAAAAAGTATTTTGTTCCGTTCTCTATTTTGATGGGGGTTATGAAGGCCATAATTAGACCGTATTTATTTTGCAAAAAAAAATTAAAAACATACTATTGTGTGTCAATAGAAAAACTTATTGAAATTCAATTTTGTTATGTAATGGTTTATTAAATTTTTTCTAAATAATAATAATTATTATAATAATAGTAATAATGATAATAATACTTATTGTTAATTGTGTCCTTTTTGGTCATTTTATATTCAATAGTCAATTCAACAGCTAATTTTACCGAACACATTCTTTACAAACATCTAGCTAAACTACTCTTTAATTGTTTTATATTCAATACTTATTGTTAATTGTGTACAAAGGGTGAGGATCGAAATATGTTGATTTAATGAAGGCATTTTGGGAAATATATAATTGATTCTATTTAATTGTTTTTAAAAAAAAAATCGTATAATATTAATGAGTGTATTAATATGTATGTTTGCATTGATGACTTTTTTCTTTTCCCTTTTTTTTAATGTACTATTCTTTTCCTTTATTCTTTTAAATAAGAAAACTACTCTTTTTATTTTCCATTATTGTTTTTTTCTTTATTCTTTTAAATATAACCTCGGTATTATTTTCAACAATACGTATGATTTACTTGCGTCCCGTACAATGCACAGGTCTAAGTACTAGTTTAAGATATAATGTGGTTTGATAAGTAAATTATTTTCTATGAGTATTTTGATTGTTAGGTTCATTAATATCTGTAGTTTTTGTATTTAAAAATATTTAGCGGTGTTTTTTTTATAAAAACGTGATGATATGGCAAATTTAAGTTAGTAAGACGTATTAGTTTTGTTGTGAGGGATGACCATGTCAAACGGTGAAAAAGAATAGTTAAAAGGCCTATTGCTACGTGTCTTGAACTGTGCGCAGGCGCAAATTCAACTTCTTTTTTTTTTTTTTTACAAAGGTAAGCGAGTGAACGGCAGGTTAACGACGTCTTCTCACAAGAAATCGTCCTGCCCTATCTAGATCAACTAAATTACAGAGGTTGGGGTTATTAAGGATTGTTATACTCTCACCAACCCCTCTGTCATGTCCTTGATGAGCTAGCCAGTCAGCGACCGCGTTGGCTTCGCGGTAAATATGAGAAATTTTAACTTCTTGGAATAGAATAATTTGAGCATCCTGGATGAGACCTCTAATCTGCCACGGAATAGAATAATTACCCTTTAGTGCCTGGATGACCACCATATTATCTCCTTCTATATGAATGTGTTGGAAGCCTGTTGACGACGCTGCAATCAACCCATCTCTCAGAGCCCTCGCCTCCGCCACCAAAATTGGAGCATCACCATAGTACTTCGCTCCTCCGCCAAGAACCGCGCCCCGCCAGTCTCGCAAGATGAAACCACCTGCCGCCGAGTTGGTGATGAGAGAGCCGTCGAAATTTAATTTGACGATTCCCTTAGGAGGGGTATACCAACGAACCAGAGAAACAGAATTGGTATACCCACCCCTAGTACTGCTACCATGATTATCTACCTCATTATTGTTCCTGATTTGCCATTCAGCCGCCCTACTTTTGGCTTGGATGAGACTCTGCAACGGTCGAAATATTTTATTTCGAAAAACAGCCTCATTCCTGTTCTTCCAAATCGTCCATAAGAGAAAAATGCCCCTAGTTAATTCTCTGTTGTGGTCCCCAGATTTGTTGGAACTTAGAAACTGTTTTATGGAATTAGTACCATGATTAGTAACAGGATCCATAATCCAGCCATGATGACTTGCTAAAGCCCATATTCGTCGGGTCGTAGGGCACTCCCAAAAAAGGTGACTATCATTCTCAATCTCCTCTAGACAAATAGGGCAGGTTGGATCCAAAGTCATTCCTCTTCGTAGCAGGTTGCCACGCGTTGGAAGGGCCTTGTGAAGCATAAGCCACAGGAAGATGCCAAGTTTGGGGGGGGGGGATATCAATTTTCCATATCCATCTGAACTCCCGTTTATCTGACTGTTCTATACAATCTTGGATGATCCTCGTAGCTGATTTCGTGGAAAAAGAACCATCACCAGTGAGACCCCAACAAATTTCATCATTCATATTTGCCATTGTAATAGGTATGCCTAATATTTTTTGAATAATAACAGGGTCCTGAATAAGGTTGCTTAATTTGTCTACATCCCAAGTTTTAGCATGAGTAATAAATTTATCTACAGTTAGTTCTTCGTCAACAACTTCGTTGTTCCCACATAAGTCTTGAAGCGGTTTGTCATTAATCCAATTGTCCGTCCAGAATTTGATAGATTTACCATCCCCTAATCTCCATCTTATACCCTGTCGTAAAATATCCCGAATTTTTAGCAGATTCCTCCAGACTGGAGAATCCGTATGCTTGCTTTTATAAGAAAATAGGTCATTTGATCTAAGGTATTTTTGACGCATCAGATTTGCCCAGAGGGAATCTCCATTTAAAATTTTCCAAGCGAGTTTACATTGAAAGGCCAAATTAACAGCCTCTGTTCTTCTAAGGCCCAGCCCACCAAACTCCTTTGGGAGACAAATAGTATCCCAAGCAACCATAGCCATCCCATTGTTGTCATTGTTTTTTTTCCAAAAGAAATTCCTATTGATTCGGTCTAAGCCAAGACAAGCCGCTTTAGGGAGCCTAAAACATTGCATCGTGTGTGCCGGGAGAGATTCTAGATTGGATTGAATGAGTACCACTCTACCAGCTTTTGAAAGCGCATTCGCTTTCCAAGAAGGCATCCTATCCGTAGCTTTTCCTATAATATCATCGAAGTCTCTGGGGACTTGTCTGCCTTGATTAACCTTACACCCTAAATATTTTCCTAATGAATCGGAAACAGGGATGTTAAAAATCCCTTGAATCATATCTTTAGACTGCCGGGTTGAATTTTTGGAGAATACTTAGACTTATGAAAGTTGATTAATTGCTCTGACATATTACAGAACTTTAAGGTAAGATCTTTTAATTTAGAGGCCGCATGTTGAGAGGCCTTGCAGAATAATAAACAGTCATCAACAAAGAATAAGCTGGGAATCTTCAACGAGTGGGGGGCTAATTGAATTCCCAACCCAGACTTAGCTTCGTTAGCTGTATGTTCAATCATAGAGCCAAACACATTCATACAAATCAAGAAAAGATAAGGTGAAAGGGGGTCACCTTGTCGTAACCCTCTTGAAGGTTTTATAAAACCTTTTGGGGAGCCATTTATCAAAATTGAGTATGAAACAGTGCTAACACATTGGTCAACTAAACTGACCCATTTAGGACTGAAACCCAATTTGCTCAATGCATCTCTCAAGAAAGACCATTCAATGCGATCATAAGCTTTTTCCATGTCTAGTTTTATCGCAACCCATCCTTTTTTTGCTTTAGAGGTTTTGAACTTATGCATAATTTCATGAGTGATTAGGATATTGTCATGAATAGATCTACCAGGAATGAAGGCACTTTGCAACGGTGAAATGATTTTTTCAAGTAACGGTCTTAACCGATTGACCATAACTTTGGCAATAATTTTATAAACAGTATTGCAAAGACTGATAGGGCGATATTGGCTAGTCTGAGTGGGATCGTTTATTTTCGGGATAAGAGTTACGAAAGTGTGATTGATTTCTTTAAGCAAACGTCCTTTAACAAAAAAATCTTGGATTGCTAAAACAATGTCACTTTCAATGAGTTGCCAGGAGTCTTGGAAGAATCCAGCTCCAAACCCATCTGGCCCCGGGGTCTTGCCAGGATCAATATCAAAAACCGCCTGTTTGATTTCGTCCTTAGAAGGAATTTCCAAAAGAAGGTCATTATCCATATTTGTTATAATTTTTTGAATACCTAAGAATGAATTAATGGACTCTGATGTCCCCTGAGATGTGAAGCGGATTCTATAGTCCTCCACAAATTTCTCCCCAATTTCCTCTTCATTTTCGAGCCATTCATCTGCTTCTGATAATTTCCTGACGTTTTTGTTTTGCTTTTGCTAATCTTTGGAAATAGGAGGAGTTCCTGTCTCCTTTTACCAGCCAATCTTTTCGAGCTAACTTACCCCAATATTTTTGTTGATATAAAAGCATTTTTTCCCGTTGTTTGATCATGCGATTTAACCAAGAATTTAACCGGACGCTATGTGGATTCTCGAGTAATTTTTCTTCAATGTATCCAATTTTATCCAAGTTCTCTTCCAATTTGGATTTAAAATTTCCAAACTGTTTCTTAGCCCATTCTCTCAAACCACTCTTAACAAGTTTCAATTTCTGAGTAACTCGAAAAAGTCGAGTACCTTGTTGTGGTTGACTCCAAAGCTTTTTGGTGATCTGTTTCATTTGGTCATATTGACTCCAGAAACGCTGATAACAGAAGGGTACGTTCTTTTGCTTAGTGGATACTCAATTAGTTTCCATAATCACTGCATAGTGATCTGAAAACGTGAATGAACCATGCCAAGAAACCGCTTCCGGGTATCTATCTAAAAAGTCTTGACGAAAAATTGCTCTATCTAGCCGTTCATATACCCAGTGCCCATGCATTCTTTTTTTCCAAGAAAATTTACGTCCTCGCACTACGGCGGATTCCCCATTTATATGTGTTAGGAATTGTGTAAGTCATTCCATTCTAGCTACAGAAACTGTATTTCCGCCCCTTTTCTCCGTCCTTGATTCTAGTTCATTAAAATCTCCTATAATACACTAGGGAAGATCAAAAATATTGTGTAGCCTCATTAGGTTGCTCCAGAAAGCCTCTTTTTCGCTATTTTGAGTAGGACCATAAACTCCTGATATTATGCAGTTTTGTAGTTTATCAACATCATGCACTAACAAGTGAATAGATCTGTTCTCTTTACTAAGCGGCGCTATTCGGAGTTGGCTAGTATTGTCCCAAAGGGCCCAAATTCCACCAGAGTGATTTATGGGGTTGACAATTTCCGCATTTTCATATCCTAATTGTCGTATAATAGTTTCTGAGTTGGTTAAATTTGTCATTGTTTCAATGAGAAACAAAATATCCGGTTTTTGATTTCTTTTAAGCGCTTTTAGTTCGGCTATAATTTGCGGTCTCTTCGCTCCACACACATTCCACGCAATAATTTTCATTTAACCAATGGGAGATACCAGCCTGTTATAGGCTGGTGAATTATCGCTAGCATGTGATTCCAGTGTTTGTCTAGAAAGATACTCTCTTTTTGGGGTACGTCACACCTTGATAATCCCCAACGAAAGTACCAAATAATCCACTGAAGTGGAGCCTTGCCATGGAAGACCATGGGATGTCTGAATATGGCCTTGGTGGGATACTGAATAGTATCTCCACACTCACCAGAAGATAGTCTAATTTTTATTGTTATCTGGTAAAAATTACATAACCAAACTTTCTCATACAGCCAAACCCAACAAACATCAGTAGAAGTACTTAAAAGTTGTGATTGCAAATTTTCCCAGCAAGGACCAGAGTTTGGCCCCTGAATGTATGCTCCAATCACAGCCAGCCACGAGCTCTTCTCCACTAAAGATTTTCCTGTACACCAATTCACAAAAGTGAATGCATGAACAATAAGGTTATGCTGTATCTCTAAAAACCCTTCCAAAAGATCACACGTAAAGTATAACGGGTATAGATTGCTTAACCATTTCCAAAAAGAGTGCTTGCTATTAATACAAAGCCACATGAGATGGAAAAAGGAAGCATGAATCATGACAAAAGTAACAAGGGAGGTATCATTTTTTGTCTCAGGGAATACCCCTGTTAGCCTCGGGGGCCTCACATCATTGCCAAATAAGGAGTCTTCCTTAAAAATAAAGATCGATGCTCAAAAAAATTCTGCAGCGATCCAATATTCATCCCATCTCGCAGCCTCCAGCCACTTGTCGCATGGTAGAAATACCAGCTCCATAAAGTGGGGTGGCAATGCAAGCCTAGAGCTGAAATCAGATCCTTATAGATGCCCTTAGTCCAAATCCAACACCACATCCCACACAGGGAAAAAGGAGACAATAAAAGTATAGGGAAAGGCCACAGTAACTGAGTTCTCAATAAGGTAATCCAAATCAACCAGATTAGCCCACAGAAAGTCTCAAGAATCAACACAATATTACCAGATGCATTATCACACTTGCTAATTTTTGGGGTAGACCCCAAAAGTAGATTCATACAAACTAACAACACGTAGTACAGGGAAATACCATTTTTTTGTCTCAGGGAACACCCTTAAATATTGTAGGGGCCGAGCATCATTGACTTTCGTAACAGGCTTCATTAGAATCATTAGCCCGTCCACAAAATAGGACTGGACAGTGCCAACCTTAACCCCAGTTTGAAGCCTCCAACCTTTTGTAGTATGGTAGAAAAACCAGCTCCAATAAAAGGGGTAGCATTTCAAACCGAATGGTGAAGGTGGATCCACACAAGTTCCATAATCCCATTGCCAGACCCAATTCCCAATCAAAGGTATAATTAATAACATAAAATTCAGAGCAGTCCACTGTCTTAGAACGCTCATCAAGTGATTGATCCAATTTATCCAACTTTGCAAACCGACGGCCCCAAAAAAATCACAGAACCACAAGATTCATTGCCACTTGTAATACATTTTGGGGTAACCCCCACAAATTGATTCATACAATACAGTAGAACACAACATAGATTGAAAACCATACAATGACGAAGAAACAACACACTACCCCTATTATATGCTTGGTTACTAGCTTGAATGGTGTTTCCACTTACAGTACCTAGAAGAAACCCAATACACAGCTTAAGAAAACCCACACTTCCCCATTTATGTGCTTGGGGCCTAGAACTAAGGGTGGGTGAACCATGCCCCAGGAAGATAGGACTATTATAGGTTCCTAGAGAACGCATATAACAACCCCTATTAGCTATATTTGAACAAATATCAGACATGAGATTATGAGGCACAAGAGGATGCTTGAACACCATAGGAGGGTGGTGCAAGAGAGACCCTCGATTAGATGCTGTATATAGAACAAACCCAACTAGATTGGTTGAAATCCAACTACAAACTGTAGACTTCCCTAAGGATATGACAGGAAAATTAAAAATACACTCAGGAGCTTCAGCAAGCAAATAATCAGTCACACCATCACAGCAAACAGCCCCAACAGTGATCAAAATATAGAACCCAGGACGAACAAACAGAATAGGACAAAGAACAAGAAAGAAGAAAAGGAAGGAACACACCTGGATTGCTCTCGCGTGCAGTACCTTCTGCCACCCAGCTTCACGCTTTTTCATCCTTGGCCAGCAACTTAGGCAAATCTGATTCAAAGGGTTCCTATATCCTCGAACAGCTTTCCCTCCTTTGGATCTTTGACCACTTGAATGTTCTGCAGATTTCCTGTCCAAAACAATCATAGTCAGAAATTTTGTCCATTTCGAATTCAATCGGAAAAACTCCCGACTATCATCTTGTTCGACACGCAAACTCTTCGATTCGCCCGCATGAACCCCTAGATCGACACACCCTAAATGGTTTTTCGCAGGCTGATCCATCGATTTCCCTATTTCCCCATCTGGGAACCCTAGATCGGCTAATGTCTTCCTTTGGACTAACCCGGATGAATCGGTTTGAAAAAGATCATGAAGACTTTCGTGAGGTAGAATGACTGACAAAACACAACAACTCAATTAGAGCCTTAGAAACGAGAACTAGATTTGCATTGAAGCCAAAGAACGAGAACAGAAACAAGGGGGGACTAAAGGGTCTGGGACACCGCTTCTAGAGAGAAGGGGGAGCCTCTCTCTCTAGAAAAGGAGTTACATAATACTAGGCAAGACGTACAGGCGCAGATTCAACTTAGAGCAATCTTCAAGTTGATTCCGTGAGAGAGATTTGCAATGCTACCAATTGAATTTTAAATTTGTCACTTTTAAAAATACAAATTACAAAGATTGGTACTGATAAAATCTTATTCAAAGTAATGATATCAAATGATTCAACTACCAAATATTGACCTACCAAATAGTTAATTTTAAAGTATTTGATGTTAGAAATTGCGAGGGTAGGTCAACACAATAGGTAGTGTCGAAACATACGGATGTTGGATGTGAAGATGTGTGTTAATGACTACAAAGTGTTTTTATCCTGTTTTCTATTTTTCCTTTGACCCATATAGAAGGAAAAGTGAATTTGAGAGTGCGTTTATATATCACTTATTCCGTCATTGTGTTGTATTGACTTGAAAGTGGGTTTTATGGAGGAGGGTGAGGTTTGGTCAGCAACACACGTGCATCGGCGCCCCTGTACGCCCGGTCCAGGCGAGGTTAGTGTCGCGGGTCGTAGGTCGTGTTGTTTTGAACCTGATTTGTTTTATTTGTGTCATTAAAGTTTTGCAATTAACCGTTTTGACTGATTTTATTGGATTTTATTATCCTTAATTGAAGAATATAATTAGTGAATTGATTTGATTCCCATCAATTTTTTCCTCCATTAATCCTTGGTCTTATGCCTTCTCATTAAAGGTGCTTAATTTCCTCTTGTGTTGATGAGTTTGTCTCCTCCGTTTCTCCTATAAATTAGAACTTTTGGTGGATTGTTACACACACACACATACACACACACACACACACGCACACACGCACACACAATTCTCCTCTCCTCTTTTCTTTCTCTCTTTCTTAGTAATCAGTTTTGCATACTCCAAATCCTTGGCCACGAGTGCACGTGTCTAAGGTTAAGTTGAGTTAACCTTAGAGAGGGATCGACAGTTCCAATTGGCACTTAGGTCAGGTCGTAATCGTTTTCAAGGCAATGGTTGTTCCATGACTCAGATTTCTTGTGTTTTCTCACAACCTGGATTCATAATTTTTTCCAAACAATTTGAAAGCGATTAAGGAATGGCTACTCCACCAAAAACCCTCGCTGAAATCTGCAAAATTGAGCCTTTCGATGGAACCAACTACAAACAATGTCCCAAAAATCATTGCTTTGTCTTGAGCAATTAGAGATTTGTTATGTTTTGGCCTCATCTCCTCTCGAAGACCCAGATGCTCCACCTCCACAAAATGATCCTGAGCAAATTCCTACTGCCCCAAGAACTCCAGTGTTCCAAAGGATGAAAATGCCGAAAAGAAATTGGAGAAAGACAACAAAGTCACACAAAGTTACCTTCTCAACAACATGTCCAACCCACCGTTCAATCCGTTCGTCAAATTCAAGTCAGCGAAGACCATATGGAACAAACTCGAGATCAAGTATGTCCGCTGATGATGTTGGAAAGAAGAAGTATGTCATTGGCAAGTGGTTACAATTCCAGATCGTAGACAAGCTTATTATGGAGCAGGTTCCTGTGTATGAGAACCTATGTACTAAAGTTTTGAATGAAGGGATGAAGATGTTCAAGGTATTACAAGCGAATGTGTTGATTGAGAAGTTTCCACCATACTGGAGTGATTATAGGAATCACCTCAAGCACCAGAAGAAGGATCTGACCCTTCAAGAATTAATTAGCCACCTGAGAATTGAGGAAGCAAATTGTTTGAAAGATAAGATGGCTTCTCTTACTTTGAATTCTGTTAAAGCTAATTTAGTTGAATATGTTGTACATAAGGACAAGTTTAAGGGAAATAACAAGAGAGATTAGAAGTAATCCAAGAATCAGAATCAATTAAAAAATCATAACACTAAAATTCAGAAGCCGAAGATTCTCTGTTATGTTTGTGGAAAACCTAGCCATAAGGCATACCAGTGCAAGGGAGCGAATCAAGCCCACCAGAAACCTGTGGACAGAATGGTAGTCAGAATCAAGCTAACATGACCGAGGATTCTAAAGTGTTCTGTGTAGTAATGGTGGATGCTAATCTGGTCAGCCACAATACCAAGTGGATTCTGGATAATGGAGCAACTAGGAATTTCTGCACCAGCAGGGAACTGATGCATGATTTTGAGGAGGTTCCGGATGGCGAACATGTCTTCATGGGAAATGCTACAATTGCTGCGGTACTGAGTAAAGGGAAGGTTCTCCTTAAATTTGCTTATGGAAAATCTTTATGCTTAAACAATGTGTTGTATGTCCCTTGCCTTCGTAGAAACTTAGCTTCTAGTAGCCTCCTTGATGTCGCTGGTTTTGAGGTGAACCCAAAGGTTGAAAAAATTGTTATTCTTCGTAACGGGGTATTTTTTGGGAAGGTGTATCGTAGTGGTGGCTTATACGTTCTAAATGTTGCTTCATGGAAAAATTGAGTATTCCAATTATGTCTATCCACAACCTTATTCTCTCAAATGGCTCGATGCAGTGGCGACTTGAAGGTAACACAACAATCCCTCATTTCTTTTTCTATTAGACCATATAGAGATTGTGCATTGTGTAATATGATGTGGTTCTTATAGATGCGTGTCATTAATTACTTGGTCATCCTTGGCAATTTGATAGACATGTAGTGCACGATGGTTTGAAAAACACTTATTCTTTGTGCATAGAGAAAGAAAAATTGTTCTCAACCTCTCCCTTCTGCCCAACTCCATAAAAATCAGCCTAGGGAAGAAGTGAGAGGAAAAGACATCTCCTGAGTCAAACATATGTGAGACTGGTGGAAATTTGAAGCTTTTGAAGGTGGTAATGGTTGAAATAGGAGGCTTTTTGTAACGCCATGGAAAAGTCAAATCTAGTGGGTGGCACTGCCGTACCTCTGAAGAGATACAAGACAAGAATAGAGATTAACAAAACAAAACTAATAGATTGATCATAAAAATTTTGGGAGTACTCAACATATTGTATGGCTAAAGTCTCAGAGGGTTGTGCATAATAAGAAGGTTGGAAGCTAGGATTAGCTCTTTGTTGCTCAGATTCATAAGAATCCCTAGACAACCATTCAATAAATTCCCACGCAGCATCTTCACCTAAATTAGAAAACCCATAAAAATTGAAGAGATTACGAGTTTCATAATTTATACCCTCATAAACAATTCCCAACATATCCAATGTATCATAAAAGATACCATACAATTCACATTGAGCACGGAAATCATGTAATCTAGCAAAATATTTCCAAAATACTTCATGCTCAAATTGGGGAAATTGGGGACTAGCCATAACTCTCTTTTTCTATTTTTTTTTTCAATTTTTTTTCAATATTTTTTTTTTGCTACATTTTTCCTAGACAGCAATAAACTATGTACACACAAGCCAATAACCTAATCAACCAAATAACGTCATCCCCGGCAACGGCGCCATTTTGTTCGTTTTGCAGTTTAGGGGGTTTTTAGGAATGAAATATTCCTAAGGGTTGTCGTATCCGCAGGGATGGTGTGTTAGGTTATCAGGTAATTGGTTTGAGTAAGGGGTTTTCAAATGCTGAAAGCAGTAAATAATTTAAAGAAACTAAACTAATATGAACTGAAAGCAATAAAAGAAAGCATTAAATCAAAAGATGAACTAAAATAATTTGGACAGAAATAAATCTAAACTAAGAAAGCAATTAAAAGCAAGAAATAAGAAAGCAATAAAACTAAATTCTAACAATGAAATTGGGAATTAGAAATTATACCTTTGATGTACTAAATCATCACTTGAAATTGTTACCGAACAAACAAGAAAGCTTGTGATTTGGATTACTAAGAATTTCCAAATCCTCACTATGAAAAGAGAATTTGTGAACCCTTAATCCTCCTCCTCACTAAAAGTTTGATTGTTTTGTGGCTAATATAATGACAATCTATAAGAGAGAATAAGAACTTTACTAACCTAACCCTAATAATCTAAACTAATCAAAACAAGCAAAGACACCTCATGAAACTAATACTAACTGGCCTTAACCAAATACTACTGCTACTGCTACTGCCTGAAGACCGAAAGAAAACAAAAAAAAACAGAGAAAGAAAGGACAGAAAACAGAGGACCGAGAACATCACCCATTCAACTATAGTTTCAACATCAATTAAACTGAGATAAGTAAAAATTCTTCAACATTCATTTCCAGAAATCAATAACTCAACCAATTCACCAACAAAATATCAAATACTAGAATCGAAATTACAACCATTAAAGAGCAACCCCAGAATCGAAAGAAAGGCGAAAATAGAGATTCTAATCGGATAATAAAAGCAAGAATCAAACCAAACTTAAATCGACAAATTCCTAAACTCGAAAATTTCAGACATTCAAAGCGAATTCTGGAATGAAAATTTGTAAAAGCTAAAATAACCCTAATTCTAACCCTAGAATTCGATTTGGGTTGTCACCCCCCAAAACCGACCTTCGGGTCTACGATTCGATCTACGATTGCTATCTTCACGCCTTTTATACTTGAAACCGAGACCTCTTCTTCAATCTCCACCCTTCGATCCTTCTTCAACATGGACGATGCAGATGTGTTTGAGTGGTGATGATGGATGTTGCCTCGAACTCGAATCTGCAAAAAGGGAATAGAACTCAGTGAGAAATTGAGAGATTGAAAGAGATTTAGATGAGAAATTGAGATGAGATAAGAAAGGAGATGATATGAGAAGATGCACGATGATGGTGATGAATGAATGTCGGGCGCATGTTCGTGCTTGATTGGGAATCCGAGAAGAAGAAGAAAGGGAATGATGATGAGATTTGCAACGGGAAAAAGAAAGAAAGAAAGAAGAAAGAAAGAAGAAGGGGACAGGGAAGAGAATCCGAGGGAATGAGAGAGAAAGAGTGAGGAAGAGCGAGAAAGAGGAAAGGGGGGAAATGGGGTGGGTTAGGGTTAGGAAAGGTTTTGTCGGCAGGGTAAATGGAAGGGAAAACGGGTCGGGTTGGCGGGTATTAGGGTATGGGTTTTGGGCTGGGTTGATTTGTGGGCCGAGGAAGAAGGAGAATGGGTTTGGGAATTTGGGTTGGGTTTTGGGCTGGTTAGTTTAGGTTTTATTTATTTATTTTCTAATTTTATTTTGTTTTATTAGTTTAATTCATATTTAACAAAAATAATAACAAAAATAGTAAAATTATATAAAATCTAATAATATTGTAAAATACATAAAAACATAATAAAATTCCTAAATTAATTATTAAAGACAAGCAAAACTCCTTATAAAAGATACTAATTCGGCTCGAAACGAGATCGAACACAAACCTTGAAGGAAATTAGCTACAATGGGGTATTTTAGTCTTTTACTTGGAATAGGAATGATGTATATGGCTACCTTATGATATTTCTTGAAGAGTTATATCTAAATGGACATACCAAGAAGAATATTGAGTAAGCGAAAATCATATTGGCCAGCACCATCATAGTTAATGCTTGACGTGTACTAGTTTTGTCATTAGGTAAAGTCAATGGTACTCCCTTGTACTATTTGATTCCCCTAATTTCACCCGGTTCGTATGGGATGTTTTTAGCAATTAGATTTATTATCATCCTATTGTACCATCCTCCCCCTCCAACAACCCTACATTGTTTTACATAGAGAAAGATGTTATAGCTAATTTTAATGAAACTAAATAAAGGGTCAAACTATTTATTTTCCTAAAAACCTCTTGTAGACACCGGATTTTGGCACATAAATATATATCATAACTATACAAACACGAAACAGAAATAAAGAAGAAGAAGTCGATCGATGAGCTAGTTCAGACATCATATTTTAGCATAGTTTTTGTATACCGTTAATTTAATTTTTATTATTTCCTTTTTATGTACTTTAGTTATGTACTTTATTTAGAAAATAAGGAAAACAATGGAAGCCAAAGCCAAGCCAAAACTGAGCCAAGACAGTTCCTCGCATGCACTGAACATGCCCAAGTTCGGACGAGCACACATGCACCATTACATGTGAATTTCCTATTGCATGCATGATCTTTACGTAAGCAATCAAGATTCATTTAGCCATGCAAGCCATGCAAAATCTCAGTAAAGATCACATGCAAAAAGCCTCAAAGAGGTCTCAAGTTCAAAACCTCACAACAACATGCATAAAGCTTGCAAATAAGCCCCCACCGTCCAAGTGTGAACAAGCTGACTTCGAGTGCACTCCATTCATACCCTCACCGTCCAAGAATGCATGAAGGAAATTAGATACATATCTCCCCTTTCCCAAGCCCGGTCGGCCTTGAGCTTGTTCACACCCAAATTCATTCACCACGAGTCACCGTCCACTCCAAAACATTCCCCCTTGCTGCCTTGCAATCTGTGCAAGTTGACTACGGATGTATGTGATTGAATGTGCATGTATTTGCATGTATCTCCAAAGCCTTCCCTCACCTATAAATACTACCTCTTGCCAAAGCTAAACTCACTCAATCATTCACTCATTCTTCCCCTTACCCTCTCATTCATCCATCCTCTCATTCTCTCATCATCTCTCTAATCTTTATCCTTATCATCATTCTACCACCACTCCTATCATCTTTCCACCATTTCTTTACCATTTTAATCTCCATATCTTCATCCTCTTAAACCTTTCATCCATACTCTCATATTATCCCCACCATTCTTACATAAAACCTCACAAAAACACCATAAAACTATCCTAAAAACCTACCAAAAAAAGCTCATTTTCCCTACCCTTCTCCTATCCTTTTCGATCACTCTTCCCACCATTATAATCTCCATTTCTCCACTTTACTAAACCTCTAAATATTTATCTTCATGTTATCCTCTTTATCCCTACATAAACACTACAAAAACCCACAAAAGAGCCTTTCTTCTTATCCTTATTTCCATCCATTTTTCTATCATCCCCATCTCTAATCTCTACCATATTCTCACCATCATAATCTTCATCTTTTAACCCCTTTATATCCATTCTCATATTACCTTCCATTGTCCTTCCATAAAACCCTAAAACTCCACAAAAGGCCTATCCTTTCTACTACCCAAAACACCACCAAAAGAGCTTTTTTTTCACCCTTTTACCCCTTTCTCTCCACACTCATTTCCATCCACTTTTGGCACTATTTTAGCATCTTCAAGAGGAGTATTCAAGGCTTTCAAGAGGCTAATTCAAGTGAGGTTCAAGCACTACAACAAAGGCTAGGCAAGGCTTCCCTAAAGAAAGGTCACAATGTGAGCTTTTAATTGTTTCACTTTTGTGTAAATAAAGTGTACATGTTGTACTTTCTTTCATTCTTATTTTTGCATGTTTAATGAAGTAATTCTATAAAGTCCTTATTTGTCTCCCTTCCAAATGTTACCAAAAGCACATCTTTAAGCTTTTAGTAGAGTCTTTCCTTTTGTGAGAGGCGGACTCTTAAAGTCTTTACTTTTCGAGTTCGTAGCCTTACCCCCGAATCCATTCTTGAGTTTTGCAGGCGGAGTCTTTCTTTATTTTCTTTTTGGTTTTGTCTTGGCTTTTCCCTTAAAAATTCGGGTGGCGACTCCCATTTCGAACCAAAACACATCGGGTTGCATAAACTATGGTAAAACATAGTTTTACAACGTGTCGATGCAACTTTAGGGCATTCATCTTATATTTCTAAATAATATTTGCATAAATCACTCTCTTCCGAGCCTAACATTTAAATGAGCAAATTGGATTAAATTTAAAAGAGTTTGGAACAAGTGGATGTTCACTCTTAAAGGTTTAATTCAAGGACTCATAAAATGCATAAGTAAAGGAAAAGTGATTTTACAAAATATTATTCATGGAATGTATGATTAATTCCTTAAAGGGTTTTCAAAGGTTAAACCCCAACACAAATCACGGAATCACACCCTAATCTACGTGGACGTTCGGAAGCCCGAACGGCGAGGAAAAATGTCCACACCTCTCTAATATTATCCAAGTAATTGGGTGAAGTGTATGGGGTAAGGTCCCAATTGAGAATACAATAATCGTCAAGATTGCTCTACCCTCCATCCCTTCTAGAAAAATCGATCTAGAGAAGCCAAGTTAACTTTGGTTGTTGGGTCCACGTAAAGGTGGATCTCTGACCTTGGAATGATGCAATGGCCATCCATTGGAGTGACCAAGGACCTTATAAGGGGTCCTAAGCTTACCCTAGTATTAAGCTCCTTAGGAGCTCAAGAATAAGGTCCAAGATGATGATCATGTTTTGGGACAGATTACATCCTAAAATTGGCTAGACTTTGAGGCCAATTTTCTATATTATCAAAGGTTCTCCCACAACTTAGCACACTTGATCTTTACATTATATGCTTTTAACTTTCACACGAAAGTGGTTAGAAAGCCAATGGGGGTCATTAAGGGGTTCAAATTAGCATTTTTATCTCAATCATGTAAAACTATATGGCAGCAAATACACTGATCTTTGCAAGGGCGTAACTTGATCATTACAAAAGCTTTTGGAGGTGATTTTTTAGCCTATTTTGGGTGAAAATTCCGCATCTAAAAGTTGGTAAAAGGTCAAAGTAAAATCTCATCTATTGGGTGAGATATCTATTGTTCTGAAAAGCAAAATGTCACTATCATGTAGGTCATTGTCAACCTTTTGCTTTTTCCCCTTTTAGCTATGCAAAAGCCTTCAAAAACTTTACCAACTCTCTCATATTTAGTACTTGGTTATCCTTAGCTGCTTGGAAGCTTCCCAAAGGCCCTTTTGAAGCACCTTGGTCTTCCAAATTGAAGAAGGGCCACTAGGAAAATTACAAAATATGCTAGGTTTGTTTCCTAGTTTGTTTCAGTTTTTTTTATGTATTTAATGTCACTTTATGTTTTATTTTCCATATTCGATCTTTCACACCATAATTAAAATAGATGGGAGAAGCCTCATTTTTTCGTTATGAGGACCATAGAGTGCTCATTTGTAACTTGAACTTGAATGATGAAATGAAATACAACCTTGATAGCTTTCTCTCTCAAAAATCTTAAATTCACTTTATCCTTGTTTAAGGTGGTGTATTCTTAAGTTAGACCCTTTAGAAAATTGTGGTGGATTGTTCTTTATCAATCTTTGGTGACTATTAAATTTAATGGTGCATCTAATCCTTTATCTAAGTCATATGGTATGAGGTGGTGGTGGCCTAGCCTTTATCAACCTTGTCATTTGTGCTTGTTTTCCCTTTGTATGCTCTCTTTTGGTGGCCAAATTTCTTTGATTTCTCCAAGGTACACTCGGTTTTCTTCTAGTGAGATTACAAACTCAAGCTTTGTTATTATTCCCAATCCCACGCATTTCATTTGGTAGTTTCAAGAGTGAGTTGCTTCAAAGATATTGTGATAGCTCAGCCTTTATCAATACTTAGGTGGTCTCTTCTTGGATCTGGTTGATGGCTTTGCCTTCACGCCTACATCATCTACCCTTTTGTTTCCCTTTTTATATTCCGAGTTAGTGCTATTATTCCATTGTCTTGCGCTTTATCTTTTGAGTTGTGAGTCTTTGGGAGATATTTTAGTATGGTTTGATTGTCATTTAGAGTGTTTTTGGTAGGGGAGAAGATACTTTCTAGAAAATGTTTTCCCAATTTTGTAGTGTTTGGTACAATAAGGATTTGGAAAATCATTTTCAAAGAAAAATATTTTCCTCTAAATGAAGGAAATTGACTTCCTTTGTTCAACCTATAAATATTTTTCATCCTTGATTATTGGATCGATTTTCACTGCTACTCTAACTAAAATTTGAGGGTGAAATTCAACTTTAACGGGTTGACTCAAAATTTTGTATACGGTAGAATTGATTAAAAAAAGGTCAAATATAAATTTTTAGCTTAAAATATTTTTATCTGATAACATTTATCGCGACATATACCAAAATTTTTTTGCCGCTAAAACTAACTAAAACTTTAAAAAAATTCAAACTTAACTGTTTGAATCGAAACTTCATGATATGATAGTATAGTATGAACTAAAAAAAGTTCAAATATGAATTTTGAGCTTCAAATATTTTCATTTGTAACAAATATCACCACTTTTGTCGATGGTTTTTTATTGTTAAATATGACTGAAATTTACAGCAAAATTCAAGTTCATTAGTTTGTCTTGAAACTTTAAAATACGATAGAAATGATTAAAAGAAGCTCAAATATGAATTTTGAGCTCCAAATATTTTCAATTGTAACATATATCACCACTTTTTTCGATGGTTTTTTGTTGTTAAATATGACTGAAATTTAGAGCAAAATTCAAGTTCATCAATTTGTCAAGCTAAAATACGATAAAAATGGTTAAAAGAAGCTGAAACATGAATTTTGAGCTCCAAATGTTTTCATTTGTAACATAAATCGCTACTTAGTCGACATATACAGTCATTTTCCAAAAAAATGATTTGTCTCCAACCAAACAAGAGAAAAATTTGACATGGGAAACTATTTTCCTCGGAAAACCATTTCTCCTCGTAAATAATTTCCTCCGAAATCATTTTCCTTCCAACCAAATAATCTATTTTGGGGTAGGACAAGACATTGATGTCCTGCTTAGAAACAATACATTGGTAATAGGGTTTTTGGCTCAAAATAATCTGAAGTCGGAGGTCATTGACTGAAAATAATCCAAACTCACTTTTTGTCTGAAAATAATCCAAACTTTTAACCTATTTACTCCTACTAAATCGAAATTGATTTCCGGCGTCGGAATGCTGAATGGGCAGCCTGAGCACGTGTTTTTTTAATTGATTTTGGTTTTGAATTTTTTTGTAAGCTTATGTAGACTCCAGCTCACTTAAACTAATTATAATGACATGACAATGGATTAACAATAAAAACACTTTGACATAATAAATTTAGTAGTCTTCCAACCCCAAAAATTTAAAATTTGACTCAACCCTAACTGTTTGCTTTTTTTCTAATTCCTCTCAGTCTTCTCTCTCCTTCGTTATCTTCTGTAAACCCGGATCAACATTCCGAAGCCAGAAATCGAATTCGGTTTAGTCCGAGTAAATTGGTTAAAAGTTTGGATTATTTTCAGCCAAAAAGTGAGTTTAAATTATTTTCAGCCAATGACCTCCGACTTCATATTATTTTGAGCCGAAAACCCTTTGTAATATCAATAAAGCCAAAATCTATTTGACGACATAACTCTTCTGAATCAAAATTACACTGCAAATCTGTAATTAGGGCAAATCATATGCCCAACAAGTTTGACCCAGAATCACATTGTGAATTTAGAGGGTAAATGCTGTCCTCAACAAGTTTGAAGTTTGAACCAAAATCACATTCGATTTCAAAGAGAGGTAAATGTACTAATATCCATATATATGGCTTTTGGTGATGTGATTATTGTAAATTTCGGTAGATTTAAGATTCAAGTTAGCTAAAGTTTCTACCACGAAGGCCTAGTCAACAGAGAGGTTTATAAAATGTTGTGGCTTCCTTTAAAGTTCCAACATCAGGCGATAACAAATTAGTAGACTAAGGGTACATATAATACAAGCCGAGCCTACATATCCTGAAACTCAACCTCTCATCCACCACAAATGTAGCAGCATATTAGCTAGATATCAGTTTCCATCTTCGTTATAGATCCTACAAGGCTTTTACGGTTGAAAATGATGTTGACAGCTATAAGGGAACAATGGTACATAGCACCGGCAATTGCAGCATCAGCTAAATCACCAGTATATAGACTAATATAGTATACACCTTTGCAGAAGGGGAATAAATCCTGAAATGCCAGAAGCCTCACCAACACAAGAACCCAGGATATGCTGTTTCCTGGGGGTTTCAGCAAGTACTTGCACCTCTAAGCAGAAGGTTTGTTTCTCCTACTACATTTCCACCGTACCATTTTGCTTATCCATGAAGGGGGAACCCATTTGCCGCCTCACATGCTCTGGTATCAGCCGCTTGATGAGCTCAGGATGAGCTCCGGCTACCTGCAAAAGCAGCAAAGCATGAACCATTGTCGCCATTGCTCATAACATGAGTTCAGGTTCACAAAATTTGTTTTTCTACTACATTGTTAGTCAAATTGGAATGTCAAAATGCAGTCAGTCATCCGACCTATAGAAGTACAAAAGAAACATATAATAAGGTGTTTGAGGATGAAGACTTACTTCTTGCTTGAAGGTGAAAAGAGGTGGTAAGGGACAACCATTTGGAAGACGTACATTGGGCTCCCGGAGTTCATCAAAGAAAGGATGAGCTAATGCTTCCAGCTGCAGTAACAGCAACAGCAGTTAATTTGGCACATAAATCTCCCAAAAAAGGACTTGGGCGTACCCTATATCTTGTGGAAACTATTTTTTAGGTCCCCATATTTTCAGAATATATTTTTAAAGTACCCCATAATCTAACTTAACAATTTTAAGGGATAAATCCGTTGATTTGAATATGTTTCCAACAAGGCTAGCTAGACTATTGAAATGCCCTCACATTTCAAGTGTCTATGCTCGTCAACAATGAACACCTTCAAGCAATTCCCCACCAAAATCTCGCCAGAGACATTCAAATAACCAAATTTGTCCTCTAACAATTGTTAACTTAAATTATGGGATATTTTAAAATATACTCTACAAACTTTG
This sequence comes from Portulaca oleracea, assembly GCA_029582165.1. NCBI lineage: Eukaryota > Viridiplantae > Streptophyta > Magnoliopsida > Caryophyllales > Portulacaceae > Portulaca > Portulaca oleracea. The sequence continues at coordinate 36,477,864 of CM055869.1, read as the reverse complement.
GGGACTAAATAAGTTTCCAGAAAATTTGGGGTCCCCTAGTCATTTAAAACATGACAACGTGATGGACCAGTACTTCCCCAAGAAAGTATCAAGGGATCTTAACAAATCTTCCTCCTCATTATCACCCCCTATCCGGACTCCTCGTGTGTGCGACTAAGTGATATTTCTCAAGAAGTGACAAAATACAAGAGATTCACAAACAGAACAGCGTGGATAATCAGCATACTAACCGCAGTGCACCGCAGACTCGGAGAATACTGAAGCAGCCTTGAAGCGAGATCAATAGCCTCAGGAGGCATTCTTTTATGGAAAACCTGCATCAAATGGCCTCTTTATCATAAAACCATACCCAATAAATAAGCTTTCCCATAAATCTAGTGACAGCAGTACTATTCCCTTTTTCCATAAATTTAATTGAGAATATATGATAGAGAACTAGAAATAAATGTAGTCTGTTCGTAAAGGCTAGCAAAGTCGCTATTTTAGAAAAACAACCTACCTAAAACGAAACCTAACAGAAATACGAAACTAGAATAATATTCTTAAACTTAGGAAACTATAATATTCCAAATATGAATAAGAAACTAAACATATAAACTATCTAATTATTCCAAAACGTCTTCCTAAAATAAGTCTTCAGTCCTCCACATTTCTCCGTGGCTTGGAAAAACTCGCCTCCAAAGAGTTCGCTTGTAAATACTCCTCCAACAACTCCAGCGCAACACAATGGAGATCATCTTCAGGAACCAAAGAATTATCAGAAGAAGGGTGACCTTTCCAGTTTCCAACAACCAGGTAGCGTTTAAAAACACCAGAAGCCGTACTGACAGCCTCATCATCAAGAATGGCTTCAACCTCATCAACAGGTAAGGGCACCATTGGAGGTAAGCGAGGCACCGAAACAGAAGAAATAGCAGAACCACATGTGACACTCGCAGAAAACGTAGGAGCTCAAAAGTACCTCGATAACGGTGTCAAATCCTCAACATTAAAAATAGGACTAATCGAGAATTCAGGAGGTAAGTCGACCAAGTAAGCTTTGGAGCCAAGACGTTTTAAAATGCGATAAGGACCAGATGCTCTAGCAAAGAGTATATTAAAAGAGTTTTCGGTTCAAGACGAATCCCGACCATCACATAATCTCCTTCGTTAAACTTCATCTTCCTACGATGCACATTAAAAGGACCCCTAACCATGGACTTATTCACGAAATTGTTATAAGCAAATTCAACGGCGGGAACACCAAATCTCAAGTGCTAGGCTTTTTCCCTACAAGACACCTAATAAGGTTACCTAGACTTTGGTTAACAACCTTAGTCTAGCCAACAGTTTGCGGGTGAAAAGCAGTAGAAAATTTTAATTCAATTTCCACAAAGTTCTCCAGAAATAACTCACAAACTTTACATCTCTATCAGACAAAATAGAAGACGGCAAACCATGGAGATGCACAATTTCCCTAAAGAATAGTCTAGCAACATGTGATGTGTCTACAGTTTTTGTACAGGGGATGAAATGTACCATCTTAGAAAACCTATCCACCACAACAAGTATGCAATCATGACCTCTAGTAGTAATTCAAGGAATCCCTAAGACAAAGTCCATGCTTAGGTCATGCCACGGAGTGTGTGGAACAGGTAAGGGAGTGTATAAGCCAATGTTTTGCTTCCTACCCTTCGCAAGTTGAGAAGTATGACATTGAGACAAAACTTGGGACACATCCTTGCATAAGGAAGGGCAAAAGAAGCAGATATCAACAAGGGAAGCGGTTTTCTCCCGTCCAAACGACCATCCAGGCCTCCATCATGCAGTTCCCATATCAAGAACTCACGTAAAGAGGTACTAGGGACATAGCTTATACCCATAGAACAAGTAAACCATCGACAATCACATAGTCAAAAACTCATGACGATTACATGAAATCAGGGCAGAAGGAATATTGGTTTTTCAGTTTGTCAAAGCTCGTCACTTTGGTGGTCATTCTCAGACATACTCGACTAAGTGCATCAGCAACATTCACAACACCAGAAAGGTGATTAAGCACAAAAGAGTAATCCTGAAGGAACTCAACCCATTTAGCATGTTTCTCTCGAAGGTTTTTTTGATCATTAATGAATTTTAGTGCATCATGGTTACTCCACAGAACAAACTCCTTAGGTAATACATAATACCGCCAATGTTCTAGACAGCGCACTAAAGCATAGAATTCTCTCATAAGTTGTGTATTGAGTTCGCCTAGACTCATTCAGTTTCTCACTAAAGTATGCTTATGGATGTCCTTCCTAACTCAAAACCCCTCATATGCCAACCCCAGAAGCATCACAAGCAACTTCAAACACTTTACAGAAATCAGGATGACACAAAACAGGGGCTTCAGTAGTTTTCTATTTGATGAGCTTAAAAGCCTCTCTCGTAGACTAAGTCCATCTAAACTCACCTTTCTTTAAGCACTCAATAATAGTTGCCATGATGGAGCTAAAGTTTCGAGCAAAGTGCTAATATAAAGTAACTAACCCATGAAAACTTCTCACTTCAAACATAATTTTAGGTTCAAGCCACTCTGCCATAGCTTTAACCTTCTCAAAATCAGCAGAAACACCCTTTTTAGAGACAACAAACCCAAAGAACGCCACTTCAGATTGTAAGAAATAACACTTCGCTAAATTGACGTAAAGCTATCGGATCTCAAAACCTCAAAGACTAGCTTTAATTGTTGCAAATGCAGAAAGGGATGTATACAAGAATGTCAACAGTCTACACCACTTAAAATTTCCTAAGGAAAAGGTGAAGAATATGAGTCATAGCCCGCATGAATGTGTTAAGTGTGTTGGTCAAACCAAAGAGCATTACTACACATTCGGACAACCCCATCAGGAGTTTTAAATGTAGTTTCCCATTCATCTCCACGGCGGATTCTCAATTGATGGTATCCTGCACTTAGGTCAATTTAGAGAACCACTTAGACCCTAACATGTGGTCCAAGATATCATCACGTCGAGGTATGGGAAACCTATATTTCATTGTGATCCTATTGATAGCTCTACAATCAATGCACATCTTCCAAGATCCATCTTTCATAGGGGTTAAAAGGGCAGGAACAGCACCAATGGCTTAGACTATGTTGACGAAACCCTTTTGTAACAAACTCTTGACTTGTCTATTTAACCCCCCACATTCACTAGGATTCACTCTATAGTGGGCTAAGCCAGGCAAAGAGGATCCTGGGACAAGATCTATAGCATGTTGGATGTCTCGTAAAGGGGGTAATTCAGCCGACAAATCATCAAGGGAGCATCCTAAAACTCACTAAGACGTTTACTCAAATCAGCAGAAATCTCACAACTCGTGGCTAGAGGGAACACATGTGCAGCTTTGGCCATCACAGCGAGCAACATATCATAACTTTGACCCTCAGTTTCACATTCCTGGGCAATCAGAAAATGCACTTGATTTGGTTGGTCAGGGGGTGAAGGTGGTTTCGATTTATGGGTCTTAGGCTTACTATTATCAGCAGGGCGGGCAAGGGCCAGCCTAATCTTCTTGCCATTATGCATAAACACATAGGTGTTTTCCTGGCAAAAGTTGGTGGCATTTTTGTCATATATCCAAGGATGACCTAAAAGTATGTGAGGTTGGACACATCATTATTAGGCATGCACTTAGACAAATGACACTCTAACTGTTGTTCTAGCTTAGTGACATTACCGTGGACACCACCTAAACAGGACTAGAACCTTGTCATGATACTTTCTAGATCTTTGAAACGACTTGTGACGGCACGAATTTGAGTTTGAACATTATTTATCCTAGAATTAAGCCTATTGACGATCTATGATAGTTCACCATCAAAATGTTGCCTTACAGTTTCGAGCTTATTGTCCAGTATTGTATCATAGTTCTGAAAACTAGTCTCAAGTCTTTGAACTCTTTCTTCTAATGCCATTGCTTAAGTGACTGCCACACAAGGTTAGGTTTTTTTTTTTTTATATGCAACAAAGAACACACAAAGTAACTCAATTAAAACTACTACTAAAGCACACGAACAAGTAGAGCAATGAAAAACAACTACATAAAGATCCTAATTGTCCTGACTTTTCTTTTTCCACTGAAACCAGCCAACAAATTTTAAGGCTCCAAGAAACCTACCCGTTGAAGCGGGAAACCACAGCCACTCACTTGGCAACAACTTCACTAAGGCACCAACTAGCCCAGGTTACAACCAAAACACATCTCTGAAAGTCCCCGAGCCTCAACATTAAATAGCAACAGCAGTAGCACAAGGACAACTTGCAGCCGACCACAGGCCTCAATTTTGGTGAGAAATCGGGCAACCAGGTGCACCGGCGACGGCAAGCGAGCTCCAGGAATCCCGTCGTCCCTTTCTGTGGACATTCAAAGGCAGGAGCTCAACGAATTGGCGGCGAAAGTAACAAACTCCTGAATTAGGGTTTCGGCGAATAAACCGGGGGTTAATCGGGGGCCCAATTGAGGTCAATTTCTTCAATCGATGTGGGATTGAGAGGCGAAATTGAGTGGGTATGGCAAGGGCAAACACAGTTTCAGGTGATGTCAAGGTTGGAAGACGAATTTGGGATTCAAGATTGGGGAATTTCGCAAATTAGGGTTTCGCGGAATCAGGGATTTTAAGGTTTTAGTGCGGAGATGGCATCGTGGGGGTCGCCTGACCCGGTGGGTGGACGGGCGGTGGCCGATGGGTAGTTATTGGCAGTGGCGTGTGAGGTTTCAGGCAATAAGACAATGGAAAGGGTTGGGGTTCTTTTTCTCGGCAGTGATTTTTTTTTTTCAAGAAATTGGTTGGCAGCGGAGAGAAGGTTTAGGTAAAGGCTTGGAATCGAGAACTTGCTCTGATACCAATGTGATAGAGAACTAGAAAACTAAAGAAAAGAATTCAGCATCCCGTGCTAGATTCAAAGAAAGATTTGCATCCTTGTGCTTGATCAATAATATTTGTATTTAATATTCAATGTAGCCTGTTTAGAAAGGTTAGCAAAGCCCTTATTTATAGGTAAACAACCCACCTAAAACAAAAGCTAACAGAAATACAAAACTAGAATAATATTTCTAAACAACTTAGGAAAGTAAGGAAACTATAGGAAACTAAAACATATAAAATATCTAATTATTATTATTCCTAAACTTCGTCCTAAAATAAGTCTTCAGTCCACCATCAATATATAATTTAACTATCAGAATATAAAACCATCATTGGGCCTTCAACCATTAGCTTAAGCTTTTGGTTAGTTCCATATGGGATCAAAGTCGGGCTGCACGAAAGGTCTCGGCTTAAAACACAACTGCCTTATGTTTACTTGTGCAAGGTTAAAGGGGCCCTCAAAGCATCAAAAGCCCAAAACATTCATGTCATGTGAGGAGGCTCTTAAAATATAAAACCATCATTGAGCGTTCAACCATTCACTTAGCTTTCGCTTGAGATGGTTCCACAATAATCATTACTGGGTAAAAATGCATCACCTAAATCCAGATTGGAGTATAAGGGAAGCAGATGAAACAGAAAGGAATGATACCTTATGCCAAGGGTGAGCTTTAATCTGTGGGAACCTAAAATCAGTATAATGGGGATTCATGCACCGGATTTCCTCCCTGGTAGGAGTACCAAGAACCTGTAGAAGATTTACAAACAAAAATAAATAAATAAAAAAGTCTGAGCAAGTGCATCGCATGATTGAACAGCAATATCCTAGTTCTGGTAAAAATATATCGTTGGGTCCTAACCTTGATAATTTCCACGAGCTGGTCAACTGCATTTTCACCAGGAAACAATGGCTGTCAAGAAATGGGCAAATAAGATTGTGAAACAGCCCAGTGAAAATCAAGATCGGCAGAAAACAAATCCAAATGCAGCATGCACAAGGTAAACTTATTGAATAGGTGTAACACCCACCTGACCAAGAAGCAGCTCTGCAAGAACACAACCAGCTGACCAGATATCAATTGAAGTTGTGTATTCCGTGGCACCAAATATTAGTTCTGGCGCACGGTAGTATCGAGAACAAATGTACGATATGTTAGGCTCGCCCTTAACCTAGTATCCAGAAAGATGGCTTTTAGGGAGGAAAAAGTCATATACTTGGAAAATGTCAGTTACGAGTACTAGATATTCACACAAGTAACCAATTCTTCGAACGAGACACAATAGCAGCTAATTTCTTGTTTCTCAGTAGCCATGTTCTAGTTCCATCCAAAGAAGAGTCAAATGTTTGCAAAGACTGCTACAAATTAATGCCAATGAACACAATACAGCAATAGTTAGAGCGCATCACTAAAATTAAGATGATGGAACGTATGTGACCTATCAAAACCAATGTAAATAACCAAGATAAATTATCATAGATAAACACCATGTTCAGCAGTGCCTGATAACTGACAAGATCCAACTCCAGCGACACCCCCTCCCCCAACAAAAGGGGGGGAAATCTGGTATGCATGGCGAGTCAACGCATCACAGTAGATGGACAAGCGATTGAACAAAAGAACCATTCCTAAAGCCCCAACATACTTGGGCAGGTACAGAATACCCACAACTATGATGGTAAAAAGAGTAAATTGCTTCCACATACTGAAAGAGAAATTTGCTTACGTAAAGTCCCCAAGACCACAAAAGCATGTAAAATAGGTTATCTTATTCCAGAATAACTTCACAACTAAAAAATCTACTCAGCATGCAATTTCAAATCATTGAGGCAATAAGAAATAACTGAGTACAGAAAACAGTGGCCCTTGTTGGTCACAGAAGAATAGTAGGATCCACCAAGACCAGGAATCAATTCTTACCAGGACCCTAGATCAATCGTGAGTGTGTACTATGTAGATTTACCCCCCCCCCCCCCAACCCTTCTCTATTTTTTTTTTTCATACCCTTAAAAAATATCAGAGTGGCCATAGCAGACAGCCAAAATATCCATGCTGATCAATTACCAAAAGTAATACAGCATTCAATGCTTACCAAGACTTTAGCACTCCCAAAGTCACAAATTTTAAGCTGATGAGTAAGGGGATCAACCTGAAATACACAGTAACAAGCATTAAGGAATGAGAGTTGATAATTTCTAGAAACAAACCTCAAAAGGGCATACTCACAAGAAGATTTTGAGGTTTGATATCCCGATGGCAAACTTGCGGAACAGCATGGACATATGCCAATCCACGGAAAATCTGCAAAATAGAATTCAACTCTAACAGTCAGAACGGACTAAATGACCTGAAACAAACAGCTACAGGCTATTCGACCTTAGATAGAAAGCCGCAGAGTAGAAACAATGTTAATTTGCAAGAAAAAAACCAATGAAACATAGATTGAGATTGATAGCACAATTGTACCTGATATGTGTATAGTTTGACAAATATAAGAGGCATCCTTTGGTTCATACTGCTGTAATGTTTAAGCACGCGATACAAAGACTCTGGCACATACTCCATCACTAAGTTGAGGAAAAGCTCGTCCTTACTAGTTGTTGAAAAGAAACAGTGCTTCAGGGAAACCACATTCGGGTGATCAAAAAGTCGCATAAGTTGAAGCTCTCGGTTCTTGTAACGCCTATCTTGCAAAACTTTCTTGATAGCTACCGTCTCTCCTGTCTCCAAGCATCGTGCCTGCCAATAACAACCAACAAATAAGTATAACACGAGTAAAGTACAAAAAAAAAAACAAAACAAAAGAGGAAACTCTTAAAATACAATTACTCCTCACTGAATACCTGAAAGACAATTCCAAATGATCCAGTACCAACGACCCGCTCAGCCATATAACTGATTGTCTGTTGAAAATCACAAGCACTGAACACGTAAGTTTCCAGTAAGGGAACCTTGATCCAAAAACATAAATGAAAGATTCTCATAAATCATTATTACCCTTTTGGGTTCCCCAGTTTTGCCACCAATAGTAGTGGAAATAATATGGCCTGTAACTTGATCGTTCCCTTGTATTACGGAAGGTGGCATTTCCTGCAAAGATCAAAGCCTATTCAGGTCAACCATGTGCAAGACAACCTAATAACAGCCACAATACAGAAGCCACACTGTTTAGGAAAGAATGATGATGAGTTCACTTCCACTTTTCACAAGTCAGTAGAAGTGAAAAACCAGATTTATATTCACATGAATAAAGAAGAGAAGCTTCAGAAGCAATAAATCTCCATAATTCTGACAAGCATTATGTTGAAGGAAACAAAAATATGCCAAAAGGATGGCAACTTGAACAAGTAAAGCTTTTGCATTTGAATTGAAGAATCCAAGAATATTGAACCAATGAAGCAAACTCAGTACACTTTAGAGGAACGAGCTAACAAATCTTACACTTTCAGTGAACATTAAGTTTATAAAGGAAAAATCATATTGCTTCTTACCCAGTTGAAGTTGCTCATAATCTCACCATTTATTATTTAAAAAAAAAACAAAACAAAACAATAACAACAACCGAATGAATGGCTTCCATTGCGAGAATACTTCAAAGATCTGAATCAACATCTTTAGAGATACACAAACATACATACACAAACCACTAGTCTAAGTACAACAAACCCTAGAACGAAGTCACACAACTGCAGACACCAAATGCACATAAAAACCTTCAGTGGGACAAATTTTCAGCAACATTATTAGCTGCGCAAACAACAAGATTCAATATTTCCAAAGAAAATCGAAGCACATGCCAAAGAAAGGGACACTGACAAGTTGATTGAACCAGCAACCAAAACCCCAAAAAAAAAAAGGAAAAAAGACAACAACCCAGAAATCTAAAGCAAAATTCAATCATTCCAAAGAAAATCTAAGTGCACATCGAAAGGGAGGGAATAAGCTGTAGATAACATCAGCAACCAGGACAAACCCCAGAAATCTGAAGCAAAAGAAGAGAGGAAGAAAGCACGAGATCGATTGAATAGAGAAACGAAGAATATGAAACAAAATGTGAAAGAAACAAGAAATCCAAAACAGGAAGAGAGAGAAAGAGATACCTTATCCTCAGGCATGGGGTGGCGGTTGGTGGCAGCGGCAGCGGCGGTGCTGGAGAGTGAAGTCTCAATGGGCGGTGGATTATGTGATTGATCAGGCCCCAACCGCAATAGTGCCATGTGCTTTTCCAGCTCTCTCTCTCTCTCTCTCTCTCCTCTTTCTCTCTCCTGTTTTAGCTTTGGCTTCTACTTGTACTACTATTCTGATGAGTAGAAACTACAAACACACACTAACAATGGATTTTCAGATTGGGAATGGATGGTTTGTTCAGCTGTATATTTAGAAACCCACTGAAGAAAATTTTTAAAATGCAAAAAGTCCAAGGGAAGGGGAGGACCGGAGGAATTTGGGGTTGGAGTGTATGACCCACGCGATTTATGTATCTCGTAACCTTCACGAACATTTTTGTCACATTCTGTATTCTCCATTACAAAACCGGTCTTGGTTTGGCTGCTGAGTTAATAACATCGTAGTCAACTTGCAATATTGATGCCTTGGTTGTAATATTGATGCCCTTGGTCCTTGAGTTTGTGAGTTATTGGATAAAAATATTACTAAACTATATAAAAATTTATCAATTAGTCTGAAAATGTCATTTAACATATTCGAATTGTTGAGTGTCCCCTAAAAACTAATTATATTCAATAATTACCTAATCAACTAAAAAACACCCTGAAAACTAACACTCCCCCCTTCTCTAACTCCATTCTCTCCAACTCCGACCACCTTCTCACCTCTGACCACCACCAATGACCACTCAATCAGTCACTGTCACCATTACACCACCACCACTACTTGCCACGACCAAAACCACCGACGCAACCACCCTCACCCAGCATCACCATCACTAACACCACCACCATCCACCACCGTTGCAAAAACATCCACCACCACCCAACAAAAAGGAATCAAACCCACTCTTCCAAATTGTCCAAATAAAACCAAATCACATACACCCACATACTCTAATCTTAAAAAAAAATCATCAATTGGAAATTAAACTTACTGGTTTTAACCCAAAACGTCCCCGAAAACATCAATCTTACCGCTGAAACCCGCCCAAAAACTCACTTTCTCTCTCCTTTGTTCAGCCACTATGCAAGTATTGTTGCTTTTTGTGAGGAATTAGGATTTTTTTGAATTAACAATTGAAGAAGGAAAAGAAAAGCCCTAATTGTTGGGCCTGGAACAAAGAGGGAGAAGGTTGGAAAATACTCTGATGTGTCCAGTAAATTTTTTTTTAGAATTTTTACTTCTAGCTTTTTTATTTTCGATTTCGTTAAAAAAACTTGTTTTAGTTTTTTTTTAGATTTTTATATCATTTAAGCATCATACAATGCACATAAAAAAATATAAATTATGTTCATAATTTCTAATACGGATGTTCAAAAAGATATACTGTAATAACCCCGAGAAAACTACCTCTTAACACGTAGTGTTTAGTATAATTAAACACGATTAAAAATAAATAATCTTTGATTAAAGAGCGTGCGTTCCAATTTTTTTTCTTCTTTTTCTTTTCGTTCACCTAACCAGTTCGTATTTTGCAGGACTTGAACAGTGCAACGACTATCGAGACTCATAAAATAGAAAAAAAAAATACTCATGTCAAGTTCCTCCTCCCTATTCCTTTTTTTTTTTTTTGTAAATTTCGGTACTTATGGATATTCAAGTCTTCCTTTACGGGTTCCATTTTTTATTGCTATCTTCCTTTACCCAAGTCAAGTAAGGATTATGAAGGGAAAAGCTAAGTGAAGTGTAATGTAACGCCCCAACCTTAATCACAAGATTAAGACTATACTTAGAATCCCAAACCTGTGATTAGCGCAGCGGAACACCTTAGGTCGAGGCATTACCGCCGTCTCCCAAAAGAGACAAGGCAACAACACTAAAGAAACTTCCAAAACCACACGATAACTTACTAGCTTAAAAACCTTCATATATAAAACTTATACAACCTTTGGATAAACTACATAAACTTAAACATAGCTTAACAACTAAACGACTTCCAAAATCCTGCTCGCCCTTGCTAACCGGGGATTTCCTTAGAGAACTACCTTGACAGCCCTGAATTACTTTGGAACCGACTTGTCCTTGCCTTGGGAGCTCGAGCCTCCTAAAAACAAAACCATAAAACATCGCAAAAGTGAGTGGGGGAAACACTCAGTACGTAAACCTCCAGCACGTAAACCGTTCGAAAACGGTTTTAGTGTCGACATTTAAATTCATTTTGAAAACGGGAAAAGGGGATAAAACGATAACTTGCAATGATGTGCATAAAACATAAACATGAATAACATAGAATAGAGGTATATAGAAAATACGTGGAACCCTTATGATCGGTGGAAGCACCTCACACACGCGCATGCCCAAATCGATCTAGATTTGGATTGGGTGACTTACGCTCTGTAATCGCCAGGTCTAGGACACTCTGATCAGGAGCATCTAAAAGGCTAGCACTTCACGTAACTAGCTAAAACATAAACATAGAATACATAAAATGGGTCCACTTTTGAACATAAGGATATCATAAAACATAAAACTTGACATGGCATAAATTGAATGAATCATGAATATAACTTAGATCGTAAAAATTTGGACAATTTATGCACTTGGGACGCTAAGACCTTATGCAAATTTCGGCTTGGAGATGGCTTTCAAAACTTGTCAACTAAGATAAAAATAAATAAAAATGAAGAACCGAATAAGGTTCTGAATTAGATTCATAAATTTAGAAACTTAGTAATATAATTGAAATACTTTAGGATAAAATTTCAGGTTTATATAAAAATAGAGTTTCAAGTATAACTTGAGTTAGAAAAATCGGAACGACATAAAAGAGTACATTTCGGAATAGGGAAAATCATGATCTACAACTTTGTCAACAGAACCAGAAGCTAAAAATGAATGGAAGGGCCCCAAAATGGGCCCGGACAGAAGCTGTGCACATAAAACTTTGGAGTTTTCGGGTTGGAAAATTACGAGAAATATGACGTAGAAGGTGATTCAAATAAAAGGGCTTGAACTTAGGACAATTAGCTTGAATTGATGATGAATAGGGTAATTATAAATTGGAAGCTAGAATGCGAGATAACGAGTTCAAATATGGTTTGATAATACGATATCGAATGAAATGGCAACAAGGAGCAAGATATACACGCCCAAATGTGAATAAAAGCAAGCTTGGATTAATGAATTATGAAATGAGGAATGAATTGAATTAGACATTGGAGGTTATCAAGCTAGAAGGAACTTTTAGCTAAAGTAAAGATATTGAACATTAGACTTAAGAACGAAGGGAGTCACGATACATTACTTAAACATACTAGCTCTTGAAAGGTATTCTCAAGACTTACTTAGGACTCCAAAATGGTACTCTTAGCCTTAAACACATAACTCCAAAATGACAACTTATAACCATGACACATTTATGCTTAGAACCCCTTATTGGGTTGATTTGAGGCCCAAAAGATATTAATTTACATAAGCTAAATTGAGCAGAAACGTTGTTCTGGACAGCCCTACTTCCCGGGCTCGTAACTCATACTCCCGATATCGTATGATGAACCATACCTTTCCGAAAAGCTTGCACTGAGGCCTAAAACTTTCATGTTTATCATAAAAACTAAAGAGATCTCCAAAGGCACGAAAAACAGCCCTCAATATAGTGACTCAGAATTCGTATATAAAATTGTACCTTCACGGTTTGGTCATAACTCGGGTTATACATGTCGGAAATTAGAAATTCCAAAGCCTATGGTTTGCTAACACCTTAAGCTATCAAATGGAGTAGAAATCTGGGCAAAAATCCCACTTTTATACTACTGTAAATTTCCAGAATCGAAACAGAGACTATTTTGCTCTTAATTTCAGCTCTAATGATACTTTTAGCCCTTAATTTATACTAATTCTCAACCAAACTTCACTTTGGCTATAATCCACTATATTTCCAGAATTAAACCTTGAAAGTTAACTCATCAAAGAGCTTAAATCCCACATGCAACCATGGATTAAACATAAACTCAACATAAAGGACTTGTTCTTGAACTCTTGCACCAAAACCTCACTAATTCACCCAAATTAAACATGACAACACTTAAATAATCATCTTAACATATATAATCAGCCCTTAATACTCAGAAACTTATCAAGAAACTCACATGCATCAAGATTATAACAATATCCATCAAGAATTCAACAAGAAAACCTCAAGAACTCATCCAAATACACATGCACATACTCCAAACTCAAACCCTAACTCAACCAATCCAATTATATACTTGAATTCATGAATAAAGAGAGTAAAAGAGATGGAATTTACAAAAGAAACATATATAAAACATAGATTTTCAGATTAGGCTTTAGAGAATTTGAAATTGGGGGTTTTGAGAGGTTACCTTTGAGGTTAAAAATGGATGAAAACACAAGAGAGAGGAGAGGGTGGCCGGCGGCCACCTTGGCTGGCGGTGGATTCCGGCGCCGGTGGCCGGAAAAGGGCAGCAGAGGGGGGGGGGGGGGGGCTGGCTGCACGACAGTGAGGAAGATGGAAGAGGGTGGAGTGGGTTTGGTGTTTGAGAAATAAAAGCTGTAAAATGAATCCCCCTACCCTTTTCTAACTTAATATAATCCAACTAATTTAATTAGGACAACAATTAGTAAATTACACTTAACTAAATCAGAAACTTTAACTTAATTTAAGTAATTGTAAATATATTGGGTTAAAATAATTGGGTTGTACTAAATAAAATTAGTTGATAACAATTTGATTAAAATGAAATAAGACTTGAATTAGAGAAATTAAATAAGTAGGACATAAATATTACTTGTAATTATATAAAATAAATATAACCCAAATAAATTAAGGTTTGGGTAATAAAATATAAACGTTAAGAAGTAGAATAATTAAACCCTTTTCCGGTTAAAGAAATAACTTAACGGTAAGACCCGAAATAGTTTAACTTAACGAGTGAAATGAATAAATCCAAGATTTTTAAACCGGTAACTTGATACCCTTTTGCCATCTCCTGCACGAGACTTGGCACCAAAGAAATAAATAATTAAAAGTAAAAGCGAAAAATTTATACGTAATTTAGGTAATTACGGTAATTAGTACTTAATTAATCGTGATTTTGGGGCGGGTTGTTACACCCTCCCCCCCTAAAAGAAAGTTTCGTCCCCGAAACTTGCGGTTGGATTGATCGTGAACGAAATACCTTAGAAAAGATGTGGGTGGCCTTCCTTCACTTCTTCCTCGGTTTCCCACGTGGCTTCCGAGGTATCTTGATTTGCCCATAGCACTTTGACTAAGGGAACTTCCTTTGAACGTAGTCGTTTAGTCCTCTGATCTAACATCTGAAATGGGTCACGCTCGAAAGTTAGATCTTCAGTTAACAGCGGAGGTTCTTCTTTAAGAATATGCGTCGGGTCCGGCACGTATTTCCGGAGTTGGGAAACGTGAAAAACGTCATGAGTCTTCCCTAAGCTAGAGGGTAACTCTAACCGATATGCCACTGGATTGATCTTTTCACAATGGAATATGGTCCGATATAGCGAGGGCTCAATTTCCCTTTGATGTTAAATCTCCGAACCCCTTTAGTTGGAGAAACCTTAAGAAAAACTTGGTCTCCGTCTTGAAATTTGGACGATCTCGGCCTGTTATCCGCATAGCTCTTTTGCCTACTCTGGGCGGCCTTGATATGTTGCTGAATGACCCTGATTTTATCCGTGGTGTCTTGGATCAATTCTGGACCTATGACTAGAGGTGCCAATAAGGTGTGGATATAACATTAAGGAGCTAAAATGATTGGTTGATACGATTACAGGCTCTCCTAAAAATTCTTGAAAACAAACAATGATTAAAATCGACAAAGTTGATTGCCATCTTGTGATGATAAAGGTGAATTTAGGAGGGGAATGTACCATATGAGTGTGAGATAAAGCTTGATTCAAATGATGGACTAGAGGTAAGATAGCCATACGGAGGAGGGTTGAAACTTACAACGGTTGTTCATTACAAGAGAAGGCTAGGTGGATTACGATACATGTATACGGGTAAAGGAGATTAGAACTCCTAAAACCTCGCAATCTTGCTGGATGTCTCTAAGGAACCCATATACTTCGCAAGTTTATTCCTCAAATCGGCATTTCCCCCTTAATCTCAATCTTAATCATAAATCTCTTAATCCCGTGTGAACCTCCTAATCTCATCATGATTCTATTGCCTCCCTTTTTGTTTCCCCGCTAACATTGTTCCTTATACAGGATTAGAAATGACTATTATTAACTCCATAACCAAGGTCTACATCCTTGTGTTCGCACTAAAGCCCCATTACGAGTCTGCGTTCATGAAGCCTGGTTTATCTTATTGACCACTATTGAACATTTCGGGTAAGTATAAAGTATTTCTTCCCTTATCACTTCAAGCTAATTTTCCTCAAGCCCCCATCCATGGGCTCTTCTTGTGGTGGTGAATTCTGAGCTTGTGACGCCAAGATATTACAACAAAAACATATTATCGTTCTCTACAACTCAACACTGTTTCCTCCTTTATAATTCTTTTCCATAGAAGTTCAAATTCTAATCCGGTGTTCCTTCATAGGGCCTTTGTTTCTTTGTGAAGTCATATTACCCACATAGCTTAACATTATCCCCCCTTTTACAGCCCTTTTTTTGAAAAAAACTCAGATTTTAGTCAAATGCTCCCTCTTAGAACCTTGATTCCTTGGTCAAATCCTAGGTATCATCCATAGACATATATACATGCATAATTAACATCTCAAAAGAATTCTCATAATCCCAATATATTGTAAATTGCAGAATCCACAATACGTATAAATCCACAAATACCACAACATCCATCCATATTCATAAATAAAGAAAACGATTCCCCTTTTTGTTGTCATAGAGTTTTCATCTCCATTTCCAATCCCAATACATGAAAAAAATTCCAAAACATCATGTAATCCATTCCCCCTTGAATTACAAACCCAGGCTCCCTTCCACAAAATAATCGTAGGGAGATTACAAAAATAGGCATAGTCTGATTAGTTACATTGATGACTCAAAAGCAAAAACCTAGTCACCCACAATATACTTACAGTCATCTAGCCTACACCTATGGTCAGCTCCTTGCTAAACCTGCACAAAAGTCAAATACCGACGACTACTGTTAAACATGAGAATGAGACCCTTCTTGTTCTTGATCCCTAGCCTCTTCCACGCGTCGAAGCCGTAGAGGACGAACGCTCTTGTGTTTGGTATGCCGAATCATTGGCCCTAAAGTGGTCCAATCAAAGTCGTTCTCCACCGGGGCGGCATGTGTAGACGTTCCTGCTTCGCATTCTTTGATTTGTTTTGGTTCAGGGCGCACCTCGTCTGGGTCTAGATCCATGCTAGGATCTTCTTCTTCTTTTCCGGCTATTCGGGCGGTAGGCGTAGTCTCCCCATGAGACGATAGATTCGGAACAATTGGACGTCCTGTGACGTACGGTGAAAAGTGTAGACGGACTTCATCCGCCGGGGGAGCGAACACATGAGCTGGTGCTTTCCCCGTGGTGGCAGGCGCCGGTAATCCTAGCACCTCATGAAGATAGGGTCCTAACTTACTGACGTGAAGACTCAAAGATTGCGCAGCTTGCGTGATCATTATCTCCATCACGATCTGGTTCCAAGCCCCTACATAGTTGAGGCACCATGCGTGGCGTCCGGGTTCTCCACGTATAAGCAGTTGACGGTACCTGTCCCGGATATCATCCCACGGGCTCTCGTGGGGAAGAGTCGCTAGAAGGCATCGGGCTCGACAAATGTCGTCATGATATTCGGATTTGGGATTTGCAGCGCAATGTGCGTCGAGGACATCTTGTAAAGCCTTAAGATGGGCTTGAACATTGATGGCGGGGTCCATGAACATCGCGAACGGATTTGGGAGGGGGTTACCGTCGTTATCCATCTATACCATACACAAAGTATAATGCAAGATTTTAAAATCTTATCATGGCCAAAATGGACGGGTTATTTGCAATAAAAGAAACAAATTTGTGACGAGGTTCGAGACTCAACCAAGTTAACCTCTTATGAGCGATTTAAGAAGCTCTCATTTTATCTTTTGAATTTGCCCTAGGCTTGCTTAACAATTCTAGACCTCATAAATTTATTCCCCCTTTTTCGGGCTTCCTTAAAAACTTTGAATCCATACTAACGTTTAAAACTCTTTTCATCATATACCAATCCCACTTGGGACTCGCTTTATAATCTTTTCATTACCTTTCAAAGACTTCCGATGAGGTGCTTTGGCAAACTTCATAATTTTCCACTATATTCATTAACTTCACTTGCATAAATTACTAGGCTTAACTCAATTCACCTAAATTTTCCCCTTAAAGATTTGGACTAAAAACTTCCTTAAAATTCTAGGAGAAATTCGGCAGCACTTCCCCTATAATTAGAGCTATTCCCAAATTTACATAATCTTGAAAACCTGCAAAGGAGAACAATTTACATCCTAAACCAATATTTAGAGCATCATGCTCATCAACAATTCCCAACATATCACTTATCATACTTATACTACCCATAGAGAGGCTTATACTCACATGCCTATCTTTCTCCTTAAACTAGGATCCATGACTTAAGAAATTCCGAAATCCCCAAATACTTAATCAAACTTCGGCTCTGATACCACAACTGTAACGCCCCAACCTTAATCACAAAATTAAGACAATACTTAGAATCTCAAACCTGTGATTAGCGCAGCGGAACACCTTAGGTCGAGGCACTACCGCCGTCTCCCAAAAGAGACAAGGCAACAACACTAAAGAAACTTTCAAAACCACACGATAACTTACTAGCTTAAAAACCTTCATATATAAAACTTATACAACCTTTGGATAAACTACATAAACTTAAACATATCTTAACAACTAAACGACTTCCAAAATCCTGCTCACCCTTGCTAACCGGGGATTTCCTTAGAGAACTACCTTGACAGCCCTGAATTACTTTGGAACCGACTTGTCCTAGCCTTGGGAGCTCGAGCCTCCTAAAAACAAAACCATAAAACATCGCAAAAGTGAGTGGGGGAAACACTCAGTACGTAAACCTCCAGCACGTAAACCGTTCGAAAACGGTTTTAGTGCCGGCATTTAAATTCATTTTGAAAACGGGAAAAGGGGATAAAACGATAACTTGCAATGATGTGCATAAAACATAAACATGAATAACATAGAATAGAGGTATATAGAAAATACGTAGAACCCTTATGATCGGTGGAAGCACCTCACACACGCGCATGCCCAAATCGATCTAGATTTGGATTGGGTGACTTCTGTGATCGACATCGCCAGGTCTAGGACACTCTGATCAGGAGCATCTAAAAGGCTAGCACTTCACGTAACTAGCTAAAACATAAACATAGAATACATAAAATGGGTCCACTTTTGAACATAAGGATATCATAAAACATAAAACTTGACATGGCATAAATTGAATGAATCATGAATATAACTTAGATCGTAAATTTGGACAATTTGCGTACCTTGGGACGCTAAGACCTTGGCGGCGCAGCTCGGCTTGGAGATGGCTTTCAAAACTTGTCAACTAAGATAAAAATAAATAAAAATGAAGAACCGAATAAGGTTCTAAATTAGATTCATAAATTTAGAAACTTAGTAATATAAATGAAATACTTTAGGATAAAATTTCAGGTTTATATAAAAATAGAGTTTCAAGTATAACTTGAGTTAGAAAAATCGGAACGACATAAAAGAGTACATTTCGGAATAGGGAAAATCATGATCTACAACTTTGTCAACAGAACCAGAAGCTAAAAATGAATGGAAGGGCCCCAAAATGGGCCCGGACAGAAGCTGTGCACATAAAACTTTGGAGTTTTCGGGTTGGAAAATTACGAGAAATATGACGTAGAAGGTGATTCAAATAAAAGGGCTTGAACTTAGGACAATTAGCTTGAATTGATGATGAATAGGGTAATTATAAATTGGAAGCTAGAATGCGAGATAACGAGTTCAAATATGGTTTGATAATACGATATCGAATGAAATGGCAACAAGGAGCAAGATATACACGTCCAAATGTGAATAAAAGCAAGCTTGGATTAATGAATTATGAAATGAGGAATGAATTGAATTAGACATTGGAGGTTATCAAGCTAGAAGGAACTTTTAGCTAAAGTAAAGATATTGAACATTAGACTTAAGAACGAAGGGAGTCACGATACATTACTTAAACATACTAGCTCTTGAAAGGTATTCTCAAGACTTACTTAGGACTCCAAAATGGTACTCTTAGCCTTAAACACATAACTCCAAAATGACAACTTATAACCATGACACATTTATGCTTAGAACCCCTTATTGGGTTGATTTGAGGCCCAAAAGATATTAATTTACATAAGCTAAATTGAGCAGAAACGTTGTTCTGGACAGCCCTACTTCCCGGGCTCGTAACTCATACTCCCGATATCGTATGACGATGAACCATACCTTTCCGAAAAGCTTGCACTGAGGCCTAAAACTTTCATGTTTATCATAAAAACTAAAGAGATCTCCAAAGGCACGAAAAACAGCCCTCAATATAGTGACTCAGAATTCGTATATAAAATTGTACCTTCACGGTTTTGGTCATAACTCGGGTTATACATGTCGGAAATTAGAAATTCCAAAGCCTATGGTTTGCTAACACCTTAAGCTATCAAATGGAGTAGAAATCTGGGCAAAAATCCCACTTTTATACTACTGTAAATTTCCAGAATCGAAACAGAGACTATTTTGCTCTTAATTTCAGCTCTAATGATACTTTTAGCCCTTAATTTATACTAATTCTCAACCAAACTTCACTTTGGCTATAATCCACTATATTTCCAGAATTAAACCTTGAAAGTTAACTCATCAAAGAGCTTAAATCCCACATGCAACCATGGATTAAACATAAACTCAACATAAAGGACTTGTTCTTGAACTCTTGCACCAAAACCTCACTAATTCACCCAAATTAAACATGACAACACTTAAATAATCATCTTAACATATATAATCAGCCCTTAATACTCAGAAACTTATCAAAAAACTCACATGCATCAAGATTATAACAATATCCATCAAGAATTCAACAAGAAAACCTCAAGAACTCATCCAAATACACATGCACATACTCCAAACTCAAACCCTAACTTAACCAATCCAATTATATACTTGAATTCATGAATAAAGAGAGTAAAAGAGATGGAATTTACAAAAGAAACATATATAAAACATAGATTTTCAGATTAGGCTTTAGAGAATTTGAAATTGGGGGTTTTGAGAGGTTACCTTTGAGGTTAAAAATGGATGAAAACACAAGAGAGAGGAGGGGGTGGCGGCCACCTGTTGTGGTGGATTCCGGCGCCGGTGGCCGGAAAAGGGCAGCAGAGGGGGGGCTGGCTGCACGGCAGTGAGGAAGAGGGAAGAGGGTGGAGTGGGTTTGGTGTTTGAGAAATAAAAGCTGTAAAATGAATCCCCCTACCCTCTTCTAACTTAATATAATCCAACTAATTTAATTAGGACAACAATTAGTAAATTACACTTAACTAAATCAGAAACTTTAACTTAATTTAAGTAATTGTAAATATATTGGGTTAAAATAATTGGGTTGTACTAAATAAAATTAGTTGATAACAATTTGATTAAAATGAAATAAGACTTGAATTAGAGAAATTAAATAAGTAGGACTAAATATTACTTGTAATTATATAAAATAAATATAACCCAAATAAATTAAGGTTTGGGTAATAAAATATAAACGTTAAGAAGTAGAATAATTAAACCATTTTCCGGTTAAAGAAATAACATAACGGTAAGACCCGAAATAGTTTAACTTAACGAGTGAAATGAATAAATCCAAGATTTTTAAACCGGTAACTTGATACCCTTTTGCCATCTCCTGCACGAGACTTAGCACCAAAGAAATAAATAATTAAAAGTAAAAGCAAAAAATTTATACGTAATTTAGGTAATTACGGTAATTAGTACTTAATTAATCGTGATTTTGGGGCGGGTTGTTACATGTAACCTATTTGAATCTTCATAGGTTCTCGATAAATTTTATTATGGTTTAACAATATAAATAATTGGAGGTTTAGGAGTACCTAAGAATAAGAGAAGGGATTTAGGTTGATAAGTGTCTTTGTCTTTTGGGCCTTATTCAACCAAATTAAGTGAAAATGGACCATTAATTAGGCCGAAGAATTCTCAGGTGTGGAGACCAACTACACAGCCCAACAAAACGACCAATTCCAACAGATTTGAGGTCCTGCAAGACGATGGTGGTACAACAATCCCGATATCGACTATAGATGGCAATGGCCAAACTCCAAAACAAAATCCTGATGAAGAACATCCTCAGTTGGAACATCAGAGGGCTTAACAGACGGAGAAGCAGGAAGACCTAAGGGTCTTCTTGCACCAACAGGG
This sequence comes from Portulaca oleracea, assembly GCA_029582165.1. Taxonomy (NCBI): domain Eukaryota; kingdom Viridiplantae; phylum Streptophyta; class Magnoliopsida; order Caryophyllales; family Portulacaceae; genus Portulaca; species Portulaca oleracea. The sequence goes on along the minus strand of CM055869.1, from coordinate 36,456,412 downwards.
GGCAGGCCTAATAGGACTATATGAAACAAAAATCCCCCAGAGAAACATTAATAGGGTCCAAAACAATGTTTTCAACCATTGGACCTCGTCTACAAACATTCAGCATTGCCAGAAAGTTCATATTTGGATTGCATGGAACCCTCGGGAATATGATGTAGAAACTTTGGAGAGTTCCGCTCAGCACATTCATACAAAAATTATAGATGTTCAAAACAATACCACCTTTCACATAACTTGGGTCTATGGGCACAATGACATCAATGAAAGAGAACCTCTTTGGAAAGCTCTTATGGAGATTGCTGATGAGATAGAAGGTCCTTGGGCTGTGTTAGGTGACTTTAATGCGATAATGTCGGAGGAAGACAGAATTGGAGGAGCCAAAGTCGAAGCTTTCATGACCCAGCCGATGACACATTGCATTCAACAATGTTGCCTCCATGAACCACCATATTCTGGGATGTACTACACCTGGACAAATGGCCAAGTACGCTCCAGGATAGACCGCCTCCTTGTGAACGCTCATTGGTACCTAATTACAGACTTGATGCAAGTTAATTTCAAGGCTAGTGGACTGTCAGACCATTCAGTCATCACTATCAGCTTCATGGAGATGAAGAAACAGAACCAATCCTTTAAGTTCTGTGACATGTGGACTAAAGACGAGCGGTACAAAAAGCTGATAGAGGAAACACTAATGGATATCCCGGAGGGTCACAAGATGTTTCAATTAACACAATACCTCCACATGCTTCGGCCGAAGCTACGAGCTTTACATAGAGACCGATTCCACGATATCTACACACAAGAAGTTGCAGCAAGAGATAAGCTAACCAAACTCCAGGATAGGCTCAACCAATCCCCGGAGGACATATCTCTTCAACAAGAAGAGAAACAGCAACGACGCAACTACTACGACATCCTACATTCGTCACTCCTTCTGAAACGACAGCAAAGTAAATTGGCTTGGGACGATATGGGAGACGACTGCTCAAAATTATTCTTTGCCAAGATGAGACAGAAACGCTACCAACAGTATGTTCGTGAAATTGAAACCAATGACGGAACTAAGGTCACAGGACTGCAGGAGGTCAACGAACAACTCAGTTTGTTCTATAAAAACCTGCTTGGCAACATCGATCTTCAGCAAACAGGTTTGCAACACAACATAGTCACTATGGGCCCCATGCTTACAGGTTTGCAACAGCTCAGGATCAGTAGGCCCATCACGGACAAGGACATCAAAGAAGCCATCTTTTCCATTCCCAATGACAAAACACCAGGTCCAGATGGGTATTCCAGTGGTTTTTATAAAAGTTGCTGGAATCAAATAGGGGCGATTGTCACAGCTGCAGCTCAAGAATTTTTCCTCACAGGGAAGCTCCTAAGACAAATAAATGCAACAAATTTGGTACTTATCCCAAAGGTACCCAACCCCAGCAAAGTCACTGAGTTTCGGCCAATAGCTTGCTGCAATACCTTCTATAAGGGAATCACCAAAATCATAGCATCAAGGATAAGAGAGGTCCTCCCTGACCTTATCAATCCAAGCCAAGGGGCTTTTGTACCGGGCCGACAACTCCTCCACAATGTACTGCTATGCCAAGAGATAGTAAGAGGGTACACTCGATCGACCATAGCCCCTAGATGCTTGATGAAAATAGATCTCCAAAAAGCCTTTGATTCGGTGCATTGGAGTTTCATTGAAGAAGCTCTTCACGCATACAGATTCTCGAGATGGCTCGTCAAATGTATAATGGCATGTGTCACATCCCCCACTTTCTCCATTTGTTCGAATGGCATCTCCTCCCCCACCTTCAAAGGGAAAAGAGGACTGAGACAAGGAGACCCGATGTCGCCACTACTGTTTGTTCTGACAATGGAATACCTATCCAGGTCTATTCATTACTATGTCAGCAAGTAAGAGAGTTTCAAATACCACCCGCTCTGCAGACGTCTTCAACTCACTCATCTTGTTTTTGCGGATGACCTGATCCTGTTCTCCTCGGCAAATAAAGCCTCTATTCAAACACTTAAGAAGGCTTTTGACCACTTCTCAGCAACCACGGGTCTTAAAGCTAATAATGGGAAGTCGGAAGTGGTCATAGGTGGCGTTCCGAATGATATAGCAACTGCTCTGATTGACGAAACAGGATTTCGAGAAGGTACACTCCCCTTTAAATACCTAGGAATTCCAATCTCCTCCAGTAATCTCACAAAAAATGATGCCAATATTCTTGTGGAGAAGATTCTGTCGCGAATTAAAACTTGGGAAAGAAGACACATCTCTTATGCAGGCAGGGTCACACTCATTAACTCTGTCTTGATGGGGATTTATAGCTTCTGGGCTAGAATTATCGTCATTCCTAAGCACACCATAGACGAAATCACTCGATATTGTCGTAATTTCCTTTGGGGCTCCTCCTCCCACTTTAGGAAAGCCCCAATGGTGGCCTGGGAGATTGTCTGCAGACCAAAGTAAACGGGAGGGCTTGGGCTCCGAGACCTTGTTTCCTGGAACAATGCCAACATTGCCCGGCTAGTTTGGGCAATTCAGAGAAAAGAGGACAATTTATGGGTCAAATGGATTCATGCCAAATACATTCGAGGGTCATCCTGGTGGGATTATCAACCCCCTTATGATGTCTGCACCTACTTCAAACATCTTTACCTTATTAAAGACAACTTTAAATGGGGTTGTGATCCTGGACACCGATGGATCTGGAAAGGAGTGGAGGCTACAACTATTGGGGATTACAATGCGACAGCTGGATATACATGGAGCCTAGGGATTAAGGATGAAGAAGATTGGGCCTCCATTATTTGGAATCCTCTTACAATCCCACGACATTCATTCATCACTTGGGTCCTGCTGCATGGGAAACTACCTGTAAGAGCTAGAACAGCGCGCTGGCAAACTAATGGTAACCCACTATGTCCATACTGTGATTCGGAGACTGAAACGATCGACCACCTTTTTCTTGAGTGCGAATTTGGGAAGGAGGTGAGACAGGCTATGAGGCATTGGGAGCTGGGTAACCTGTCAACCACCCAGGACTGGAAACACCGGTTAAGCGACCTCCGAAATGCAAGTAAAGAAACTCATCTGAACTGCGCTTTTCTCACAGCATATATCTACCACATCTGGACAGAAAGAAACAACCGAGTTCACAAAACACGAAATGCAACCCCTCAAGTGATAGTAAAGTTGGTGAAAAATGATGTAGTGAACAAGGTCCTTCTGGCATCAAAAACTAGGAAAAAATACAGAAGCCTAGTAGACACAGTTCTCTGTATGTGATTGTTTGAGGGGTATGTGATTGTTTGAGGGGCCTATCCCAAGCTCTTTGTAAACTACGTTTATGATTGTAATATATAACCTGTTTTCTTGTGCAAAAAAAAAAAAAAATATATATATATATATATGAGTATGTTATTTAGTTAATAACTCATTTTAGCAATTCAACCTCACTCCCTCTCAAACTCACACTCTCTCTCACTCGGCCTCCCTCTCTTCCCCGACCCCCTGCCCCTTCCTCTTACTCCCTACTGCTCCGTCGCGCCTCTGCCGTCGCCGGCCATTGCTGCTCAGCCGCCGGCCACCCACGTCACCATCATCTTCTTTTTCTTTTCCCTTCTCCTCTTTGAAGTTGTAATTTACTCCATCACCTTGTTACTCTCTTTCAAGTATGAATCTTAGATGTAATCTGAGTTTTTTTTTGTTCTTTTTCTTGTCCTTCCAGAAGTTAATCAAGATTTTAAGATATCCAAGTGGAGATTGTTGAGTTTATAAAAGAATCAAGTGGAAATTTGGTAAGTTCATGGTGGACTGTTGTGTTTTATGCTCGAATAAGTACTTATTATAGTCCATTATGAACATGCACGAGGTTTTTTGTTGTTTGATTCTCTATGGTAGAATGAATTATGGTTAAGTATGGGTGCATATATTTGGATTAGGTTTAAATTAGCAAATTTGGGTGTATTATGTGATTTTATGATAAATTCGTGAAGGATGTTACTTGGGTTATCAAGATATGTGAGGATTTTGCTTTGCATGTATGTAATATAGTCAAGGATGAAAGATTTTGTTTGCGTTTGATGCTGGAAATTGGGTTTATGCTTAAGAAGTGTTGGGAGAAATCTATAACCTTATAAAAGTGAGAATGACTATACTGTAGCAATCTACAGTATTTTAAGGGTAAATTTATCCACCCATTTTCTTCTGTGGCTGACAATTCACTGCCCCAATCTTCCCCACTTTCATTTTTGTTTAGTGGATCTTGAGCCATTCAATTCCCCTCTCTCTCTGCTCTTCCCCACAATTCACATATTACTTCTCCTCTCTCTTTCTCTCACTGGGTTTCTACTTTCTTGAGCCCTTCAATCCTCTGTGCACTCTTCGCCTCCAAGCCCTAAAAAATACAATCAAGCAGTTCCACCGCCGGCGAGGACAATTTCCAGGCAACCATTTTCTTTCCTTTCATCGGTACTCCTCATTTCTATATTTGAGTCCCTAAACTTGAAATCCAAACTTTGAGAAATTTCTGGGCAATGATCCGGACGTGATTGCTTTGCTACAATAGTAGGATGCATCATAATTTGTTTCATTGTGTTGATATATAAATTTGATGGCTATTGTTGCTCTATTACAGCAAACCTATGAGATTGAAATAGAGTCGATTCGGAAAAAAGATTGTCTGGCAAGGGACACTGAGTTATTGAAGGGCATATTTTCTGGGTTTGAACAAAAATGGGGGATTCCTTGATGCTCGCTTTTTGCAGCAGCTTAGTCAAAAGAATGCTGACATTCACTCCCAAAGCTCAATGTAATCTATGGCCGCTTATTGACAGGTGAGCAGAACTGTAATTTTAGGTTAGAGATAGTAATTTTTTGGTTGCATTTGTGTTGAGTTGAGCTATATATCCTGTCTATTTAATTCGTTGAGATCTGCGAAGTTAATTATCCCTCTTGTTTGCTTTGTTTTGCTAATCTTAGGCATATCGTCGTCTAACAGACAAAACACTCACATTTCAGACTTTGCCTATCAAATTCATGGGTAACTTTAGTTTACCAAAATTTACCAGTTTTTGGATAAATTTATCAAAACTTAGCAAAAAATACAAAAGTTAAAAGAAAATTAATTTTGATATATTAGCGTAAATTTGCCAAAATTTACCAAAATATATCAAAAGTTATCAAAAGTTACCAAAATTTAACTTTTACTCAATTGCTTTTTACCCATGAATTTGACACACTAGGCCCTGTCAAATTCATGGATAAAAAATAGTTGGGTAAAAGTTAAATTTTGGTAACTTTTGGTAATTTTTGATAACTTTTGGTAAATTCTGGTAACTTTTGGCAAATTGATGCCTATATGTCAAAATTAAAATTTTTTTAATTTTTTAAATTTGGTAATTTTTGTTAAATTTTGGTAAATTTAGGTAAAAACTGGTAAATTTGGGTAAATTGCATTTACCCATGAATTTGGGTAATCCGATAATCCCCTAATCTGCTACGTATACTAGCCTTATCTGCTGAGACACAAACACAAGTCCCGTAAGTTGTTAGAACCACTTTTCCAAAATTAGTGAGTCGTGAAGAGGAGTTTCAGATCACTTTTTCAGGCATAACCGTCAGACTAACGAGCAAAAGACTCTTGAAGAAAGAGATACTATGATAAACACATGCTCAAAAACAAACAAACAAAACAATTGTAAAGATTAAGTGAAAAGATGATCATAAATTTGTGAATTTTCAACTCATACAAATGGTGTATAAAAATTTATGCTTTGAGCGCATACATATGGTGTATAAAAATACTGCATTATCAGCATAAAACATGAAGCGAATTATAAGTGCTCTACTTAAGAAAGAATTGAAAGAAAATTTAAATAGAAGATTATACTGTCCAAGCCCTATTAAAGAATAGTATGAATTGGGAGATAGAAACTAAAGAAGGTAGAGTTTCTTCTCTTTTTTGAGGAGGGGATCAGAAAGGAGTAATTCTATTTAGTATTTAGTTTCTATTTAGTATGTAAAGAAGAGTTTAATAACACTCACAGAAAGCACAATTTCATACATTCTTCCTAATTCAAGATTTCATACATACTTTTTTCAATTGTTGTATTAAACACCTGCAAAGGTTTTCACTGATTTCTACTTTCATGCATAACCATCATTAATTACAAGTATGTGTCCAAACACCCACAATCCAATTTACAATTCTACTGTTTGATTTGTCGCTACTTTTACTTGTGGTGTTGCTACTTCAATTTTGTTTTATGGGGTTGATTCTCTTAGTCTGATTAAATTTTTGAAAAAAGAAAACTTTGAACAAAGTTGGGTTCTTCAATAGTGCTTCTCCCGACCACTGTAGTGAACAAAGTTGGGCCCATAATTTGATAATTTGAGTGTCACAGGAACGAAGTAAATTGTATTAGTAAATCAAGTTAAGTAGTAAACGACAAAGCTCATGGCGGAGAGTTGAGAGTGGATGCTTGATTGGCTACCCTTCCAAGTTTTGATTACAGGAATTGAATATTTATTCACTTGTTTGTATTCATACGGATGCTTTTAATTGCCTTTTATATTTAATGGTTGGACACATACATCAATTTTTTTGGGTTTGTTGTGAATGGGCAGTTTTAGGGTGAAAAGAACTGACATTGGATGACTTTCTTTTTGGTCGTATTGTGGATCCTCGCTCCTTTCTCAGTTGTTGTATCTCATTCTTGCTCTTTTTCTCATTTTCTGCTACAATGGTCACAGACAAGACAAAAAAGAGACAAGAGACGAGAGGCAAGTGCTTTCAATTATTGCTTTAATTTTAGTTTTGGGCATTTGATGTCTTCTAAATATTGAAAAAACTATGCTTTAATTTCAATTGTAAGTAAGTTTTCTTGGGTGTTGGTTAATGCATATGCATGTTTCTATTTGTTTGACTTGTGTCACAATGAAATTTAGGTTCTCATTTTTGTGTCAGTTGTGCATAAATTTGATCATATGGTTGTCTTGTTAATGGGATCATAGTTAAGAGGAGATAGTGGGGTTAGTTTGATGTATTGTGCACCTATTTCAATTGACTACAAAGTACCTCCTTTGTACATGTTCTCAGTTTATTTACTATGATTTTCAGTCAATTCCTGAGAGCAAATGATGCACTATGGTCACTTGTAAGATGGGCATGCACTATGGTCATTTGCATGAGGACATACAACTCTTTTCCCCATTCCTTCCTTTTCATTGAGCCATTCACGTACATATCAGAAACTCATCTCAATCTCAATTAATGCTCTCTATATATCTTTCATTCTTGTACATCCCACGTTTTCACTCAATTAATGCACTCTCTCTATCTCTTTCCTTCTTTTATATCTCCATCCATCCCACCCTTCAAGGCTTTACTTATTCAAACCCAAGTCTCCTTCCTCATCCTAATATAATTTCTCCTTATATATGATTTGCAGGAGTATAATAAGGTTAGGTTACGCCTTTTATACCAAAATGTCAGATTGTGGAGCTATCAAGATGTTATGAGCTTTCTCAAGGTTTATTTTTCTACTCTTGTGTTTCCCACTCTTTATTATAGCGTGGGCACTTTTATGACAACATAAACAAATTCAATCTCAACAAATAAATTGCATAGACAGTGAAAAGGAGTTGATTTTAGATGACAGGCGTAGAGATTGACACTCCCCGAAACCGTCACAGCAAAATATCGATACGTATCAAGGGCTTTTCATGTCTTAAACTTGTAAAGAAAAATATCGATTATTATAGTGTGTGTACTTGAGACAACCTTGCTTCTCACATAGGCAATTGTACGTTGCGTTATCAAGGGCTCGGAAAACAACTCAAGTTAAATTTTTTTTAATGATGTAGAGCATTTCTGACCAGAACATTGCAACTCAGTTCAAAATATTGTTGCTTGAGCTGTTGCAGTGGGAAAACATTCTTCTGCACGATTCCTGACTACAAATGATAGGTAACACTCTCCTTTCCCATGTCTTAAACTTGTTTTCTATGGCATTGAGTGCAATGATTATTTCCTTTTCCATTTTGATTACGATCAAATCCATGTATTAACTAATTTTATATCTTTCTATTCAATATTCAATATTGACTTGTTGTCTACTTTGGAGCTTGATTGAATTTGTTCAATATCGATTATTTTCCCCCTTTTCTATGTTGGAGTTCCCTTTGGAGTTGATGGGTTTTTGACAGGAGTCGACAATATCGATTCTTGTGATGCCAAACTCATTGTGTAACGCCCCGGAAATTCAATCATAAAAAAGTCAAAGTCAACTAACGTTAACAGACAGAATTTAGCGGAAGACTCAAACTCTTATTGGGCGTCACTGTCGTATCCCCGAAGGAATACAAGGCGAGAAGGAAAACTACAACTGCCTGTCAACGGCAAACCAACTAACAACTCATACTTAGAAATAAATCTCAAACTAACTTCAAGTTTCTCAGAAAAGAAAAGCAACATATTTAACGACTTCTAGACATGTCGTCCTCACTTCTAGTTCCCGTCCCCAGCATATAAATCTTCACCTGAAAACAAAACATTTTAAAAAAATGAGGGGGAAATCTCAATAATGTCTACCCCTAACGTTAAAAACAAGTTAAGTTCATTTCAATTAATTTAAGGGAGAGGGAACAAGTCAAACCTTTTCGTAAACCGTTTAACCCTTACAACTGTTTTCCTCAACCCAACCCATTCGTTTTATTATGCGGGCGGGATATCAAATCCCATAAAGTAACATCGCCTACCAAAGGCATCAAAACATTCGCCTACCAAAGGCATCAAAGATAACCGCCTACCAAAGGCATAAATATAATAATCGCCTACCAAAGGCATCAATAATCGCCTACCAAAGGCATCAAAATAATCGCCTACCAAAGGCATCAACAATCGCCTACCAAAGGCATCAAAGCAACCGCCTACCAAAGGCATCAACAGAATAAACCCGCTTAATGTTTCACTTGAGTTATTAGTATATCATTCAAACTCAGCTCACAACTCTCAAGTCAAACCCAACCCAGGTTATCAAAATCAATAATAAAACTTCTCATAAAAGACCATCACGATTTCTCAACTCATAAAACAACAATCACAATTAAATATCAAAAACAGATGGCCACATTTTCCACATAAAGTCCCCTTTCGGGATGCAATTCTCAAAACAGATTAGAAAACATTAAAACACATTTAAAGAGAATCCCGGTGGGGATTAGAGCATAAACATTACCTGGTTAGCTTCACTTCACCGCAAAAACGAACACACTTGAGCTCACTAACGACGCGAATTAGCTCGGGCCTAAAATAGAATAATTATTCTAATCAAAACGCGCCCTTCGAAGTTAGTATTAACTACCTTCTACCTAACCCTCCCTTAGGAACACTATAGGTTCCTACCAATCATGAATTTACACTTTAAATTACCTAACACATTCCAAGTAATCACATAACAAGATCATAACAACGCTTTCATTCAGCAACACCTTCATTATTAAATACCATCAACAAAACAGATTACAGCATCCACATAAAAAGGGTTAAAACTTGACTTCCCGACATCCTATGGGTCTGGTTTTGAACTTTTCGGAAACCTCGGGATGTCTACTAAAACTCTTAAGTTGAACTCGAGACCCAACACATGCTTTAAGGTGCTCAAAAACCGTTATCTTTCCAAACTGTTCAGATTTGACCTAGATCTGGTAATCGGGGTATAACTCGACTTATAAAATTCCAAAGTCCGGTTCGTAAAATTCCTATGAAAGCTAACATCTAAGGGAACCTCCAGTTCAAAGGGTTTGATCAAAGGACGACTATAACTCTCATGGTGATCTGTTCTTTAGACCCTAACAAAACTGTCCCGATCCCGGTTCTCATTTAATTTGCAATTTTGGTTCTAACTTTCACCATTAAATCCCGGGGTCCTAATTTGGGCTTAAAACAACAACTAAGGTCCAAAGTAATTAATCTAATCCAACTAAGGTCCAAACATCAAACCTCCTATCATCAAAACCAAAATGTAAAACATGAAATCAACTTTAATATTTCCACTAACCCTAAAAGCATGCATGAAATAATAATAACATTATCCTACACATGAATTCTACAATAAACTATTTCAAGGTCCTATAACAACAACATGGATGATTATAAAATACGAATTTCTTAAATAATAATCAAGAAAGAACTTAAAGAACATGTGAATAAAATATAAAGAACATGTAAACATTCAAACTACCAATCAAGAATCCCAACAACTAATTTCTTTTTACAAGATTCAATCAATAATCATAAATTAGTAAACAAGAATCGAACTTTAGTAATTCTTTCACCTAACTTATTAAACACGATAAATTTAAGCATGATTGAAATAAAGAACATGTGAAAATTTAACTAACGATTCAAGAATTAATCTAGGTAATTAAACTTTAAAAATTCGTGCATACAATAATAGCATTATCTAAAACCCTAACATGATTCACAAGAAAACAAGGTATATCAAACAATTGAACATTAATAATTTTACTACAACTATTACAACCCTAATACACCAAATTAAAACACAAAAGTTACATATAATAATTTAGACAATTTACACGTAAACAATACAACACAAGAACAAATAATTACAAATAACAACTTAATAAAATTACACCCTTAATTACCCAGATTACAAGATTTAAATCATGAATAAATAACAACAATAATAATAAATATTACAATAAAACAGAAAACAAGAAAATAAAAGAAAGAATTTTTTCAAAACTGAATTAGGGTTTACGTTAGGGTTTAGGGCGGCAATTTTCCGGCGACTCGAGAAGCGGCGACCGGTCAGAGGGCGCGACGGTGGCGGCGGTCGTCGACGGTGTCCAGAACGGCGTCGAGCAGCGGGGTTATGGTGCGGTGGTCGATGTGGGCGGTAGTTGGTGGGTTTTTCGAACCACAACAACCACGACAGTCAGTTGTTTGGTCCTCTTCTTGCTTCTGGGCGGCTGGGCGGCGTCCTTCGGGGCTTCGGCGGTGGTCAGGCAGGCGAGGCCAGGCGGCGATTGCGGTGGTGCGAGCAAGGGCGTGCGACAGGAGGGAGACAGGGAGAGAGAGAGACCAGGGTTAGGGTTTTGATTGTTATTAGGGTTTAGAGAGAGAGAGAGAGAGGGGTTTTTATATTAGCTAACAATTAAGGCCCAACTAAACACTCTTAATCCTAACCCAACCCAAAACTAAAACAATTAAAATCTGATTTTTCTGGAAAACAACTAATAACAATAATAATAGTAATAATAATAATACTAATAATAATATTATTAATAGTAATCACATAGCAAATAATATTCACATAATTATTCATATAACAAATTTTAATAAACACAATAATATTAATAGTAATACTAATAATAAATAGAGTAAAACTAATAATACTAAACCCCCGAAATTACTGATATACCCTTGTTAGTCCCTCACGATCCTACGAGCTCAAGTGTTAGCAAAAATAAACACAACGAATAATAATAAATTAACGAAGTCAAACATAATATACTAACGACGTCACAGTCAACATCTTTGGATTTTTTGGGGTTTTACACGTTGAAACCAGAACAAACTGAATCATGATGTGGATAGAGTGTTGATTTTGTATTCAATGGGTATTTGGTAGTGGATATTTCAATTTTTCTTCGTCAAATAGGTTCCAAAAAGATATAACTAAAAGAACCCCCTCCTCCCTCATGTTCTGATCATTCTTTGCAATTGTACATGGTGCTTCTGTGACATCAATTCTAGACACTAGCGGACAGGCTTTTTGGAGTTGCATTATAGGGGACTATCAAAAATAGTTTGCAGCCTTTTATCTGCTTATTTTGCTCTAGAGCAGTAGGCATTTGGAAGGGTTATCATGTAGGACTCTTTTTTAATTTTTTTTTTAAAAAATGAAAACACCATCTTTATGTCGACTATTGAGACTTCTAAACCTGAACCTCCCACCCTTCTTTTGAGTGTATACATTAACAATTTTAGCGTCTTCACAACATAAACCATGTCAGCATTATTTTGTAGTCTTGCACTAGGTGCACAGAAGCATATTGGCCATGACAAGAAGTTGAAGCTTGACCTTGTTATTATGCTTATTTTTATAATTTTAGACTTTTTGAAACCTCATTTGATCTAGCGTATTGTTGCACTTGTTGCACTTGATGTTGTATATTGTAAATTAATTTATCAAAATTGCTCGTATTTTGTTTGCTTAGAAAAAAAGCATCTTCCTTTGTCAAAGTCTGTAACATACTTTCTTTGCTTGTGTTGGTAATGTACACGGGCCTATCAAAATGCAGGGTAAATTCTTTTTACCAAAATTTACCAGTTTTTACCTAAATTTACCAAAATTTGCCAAGGTTTAAAAACAATTTTTTTTAAAATTTTGATATATTAGCGTTAAATTTCTAAAAATTACCAAAAATTACCAAAAGTTATCAAAATTTAACTTTTACCCAATTACTTTTTACCCATGAACTTTACAGGCGTCTCTTATCTGGGGGAGTTGGCATTTTGTTATATGGCATATTTGAATCTTGTAATGACTTTTTAGGATCAGTGTAAGACTTCCAAAAATTTCACATATTCAGCCACAACATTGTGCTCTCCTGGTTTACTTCTAACGAGAATGTACGGTTGTTAGGGCTTACACATATTGGCAGCCAAAAAGTAGTCCAGATTGCGCCTGGGTTCACGATCTTTTTTGTTCTTGGTAAGTCTGATAATCTCAAACTTTAATTGAGCATGCTTCAAATGATTGTAACTGGGTTGTAAGGAATACATCAGACAACCCTGATAGACTGACAATAGAAGCTACGATGTCACCCTGATAAGGATAACTACGGAAATAGATTACTCCATATAACAGAACATACAGTATTACTGGTTCTTCTCATGAAACAATTATCAACTTTGCCTAATTGAACCTCCCGCATACCAAAATAAATTCAAAGATCTATATATATATGATAAATAATTGAACTAGCTATCTGTCTATCTGGTCCGGTTAGTGTCAGTGTGCTAGGGAGAAAGGAAACAGAAATTCAACTGATCAAGCATACCTACTTTTGAATTATGTGGTTTTGGTTAGATCCAAGTCTACATAACAATTTATTCTTTATGTAGTCATCATTGCAAGAGAAAACCTAACCTCAACCTTTTAGTTATTGCTTTGTGTATTTCTTGACTGAATCAACATTGCAAAAATGAGCTGCTTTGCTAAACTCTTTGTTTGAATGGTTGTTTGCTTAATGTTATTTTATTATTGCTTATGAATTCCATCTGTTGGTTCTTATTTAGCGTATAAAAAAAATGATGGCAATTCTTCAAACAATGGCATGAAGCTTGACTGAATTAAAAGTGGGAGACTCAATTACTGTGACAATCATGGATTTTCCAGCAAGTTTTGTCTCCATGTTCTATCTCAGGTCAGTTTACATTTACCTCATGCTTCTGTTTTACATGCCTTCTTTAGCAGGTCTCTTAAGAATCATCTGAAATTGTTGAGGCTATCATATTGCCTATACTGTTATTACTGTTGTTCACTTCTACCATTTTGCATTTATCTACAAGCTTGGTTCCTCAATTAGCAAGCCAGACTCTAGCTTTTCCGTTATCATGGACAGAAACGCAAATTCGCGCATATTGGTTTTCTAAAGATGTTCTGATTTTTTCTTGTGTGTGTTTTGTTTAGTTGTAATTGATTATTTATTGTTTCTTTATCCTCCTGAGCTTATTATGATGTCTTCCAGTGACAACTAACTAATAATCTCCTAAGTATGCATAAATATTTCCTAAATAGTTGACCTACATTAGATGGATAAGTCTTCCCAACCAAGTGCGAAAATTGAAAAGATATGTGATAAGAAAAGTAGTTGCAGTAAAAACAAGACACAACCAAAAACACACCACAAAGATCAGATAGGAATATCACGTATCACCATAGTAGCTATATCATGTGATTTGTGTATTTTGCACACTTGATCATACATCATAACTGACTTGACTACTTGCTCTTTATTAGACATGTCAATGAATACTATGTCTGAAAGTAGTCAGTCAACAGAGAATCAACCAGGTCTTAGTCATAAAAGAAATTGGTATTCCACCCTATCATATGAACAAAGACATGAAATATGTAAAAAGATGAGAGAATCATATGTTACAAAGCAAAAATTTGATAATGGTACTTCAAAGTTTCAATCCCAGTTATTAATATGTGATGTTCATATTGGTGCCACACCATTGAAAACATCTTGGTATTCTACCATTCCGGATGAAAAAAAAGAGAAATTATGGATAGAGAAGTGAGAAACATACCATCAAAATAAGATAAAGAAGACAAACATGTACAATTCCTGTGTCATATACAAGAGTCGCTACCAAAAGATACGTCCCTAACTCTCATAATTACTTAGTAATTAACTACTCATATACATATTTGTAAATATAAATATGTTTTTGTACTTGTAATGAATTGTTATCTTTCAAAGGTAAAATCAATGACAATATTTGTACCACTTCGTAACATATGAGTTTTTCATTAATGTCTGGATACTTTGTATTCATATAAGATATTATTTCGTTGCATAAACTGCAAACTAGGGGCTTGGAAATTGTATTGAATTTGGTTGTTGCACTTTCTTGACTATGGTTAATGTTTATATGGGGAGATTGGTTCATGAATACGTGCTATAACTCTGTTTTATCTTTGATCCATACATAGAATCAGCGGCAATGGTGAATGTCACTGCTACTCTAAGTCTCTGCTTCATATTAGATAAGAAGTCTAAATCAGTAATTTTCTCAATTTTTCGCGCTTACAGATTTTGCTTCTCCGTTTTGCTTGATCGCTTATTCGATAATATTTACTGGTTGATGTTAACATGGCTTCCATTTCTGAAATTTCAGTTTCATCTTCTTTTTTATTGGCAGAATTTGAGGGAGGCGACAATACTATTTTTTTAAGAATGCGACAAGATCGGGGAATTTTGGCGAATGTGACAAGATGCATGTAATGCGAAACAACTACCGCAAGAGACAAAATTTTTTTGACCTAAGCCTTGACATTGAGCAAAATACTTCAGTAATAAGGTGTCTGAAAATTTTTAGCTCCACTAAAATTTTAAATGCTGAGGAGAAATTTTTGTTGCAGGCAATGCATCATGTGAAATCGTGGTTTCTCTTTCTTTAGTTGTTTTCTACTGTTGAAAAATCATGAATCAAGTCTTGCTTGCATTCTTTCTCAAGCATAGCTCTCCAAAAAAATGTAATGTAATAGTTTTCTTAGATTTGAGTTTGTGTTGACAACCCGCTGCATACTTCTCCTGAATGCCCTCAACACCTATGTATGATCCAACAACAAACAGGACAACCCGATCCCTTACACACTGGATTGATCAATTAATGTTTGCCAACCAATTCCACTGTTAAGACCAAGAAGTTAGCTTGTTCTTGGCCATTGTAATGCTTGCTCGCTCAGTTTTGTGAGTACTCATTAATCTCAACTTTAGGACCACTGCGTGCATCGCGCGCATTGTTCGGCTAGTATTAGGGAAGAATAAGTATGATTAAAGTACATGCAAGACCAAACAAAGTGTAATTTTCATGTCTAGATGCAATCTAAAAATTCTAGGGAGTATAAAATGTGTTTTTGACCCAAATTATGGTTTGGTTAGGTAGCCTAAGATGTTAACTAACCCTTATTTTTGAATTACGGAGTTTTGATTTATATATCAAAAGTTATGCCCAAAACACGTGAGAAGACGCACATAACTACAAATTTTGGAATCAGTCTAGAAATACATATTTTTCTTTTGGCTAGAGATCTTTTTGGGTTGATTGTTCAACATGAAAGTTGTAAAGGATTTATCGAGCTTTTCGGAAAGGTAAAGTTCGTAGTCATATGATACCGGGAGTGAAAGTTATGAGTCATTAAGTCGGGGGCAGTAATCTGAAATTTACCCAGAAAACTATGGTGACTGCCTTAACTTCATGACCGAATTTCGGCCCTTTCCCATGCCCAAATCAAGTTATGATCAACATGAAAGTTTTAGATTGTTCTTTCACCTTTCCATAAATAGCTTGCACGCCCCAAATCGATGAGTGTAACTTGAGTTAGGACTCTCCGAATAATCGATGTTTGTAATGGTATTTTTTGGGCAGCTTGCTAAGATGGTAGATTTTGGCCTCCATAACCACAATTTTGACCTTTATGTTCAACTAGGAAGTTGTAGTTCATGAGTTTAGCTTTCCAGAAAGTGCTCATGCTTAGTGATACGTTATTTGTAGGAGAAGTTATGACCTTCTGAGTAAACCTTAAGTTGTACATGTAATTACTAAATAATCTTAAAATTTCATTCAATTATTCTTCTTATACCCCTTCAAGTTAGGTTCTAATTCATGACTCCTATTCTTTCTTAAGTATCATCAAGAAGTCGTTGCGCTCAGCTGTTCAAGTCACTGTGAATTAATTCTGTAAGTTGCATTGTCCAGGTACGTATATTACCTATTTCCTTTCTTAAAAGTTTAATCTTAAGAATTATTTACTTATTTTTATGCCATGTACATTATATTTATTATAAGTTTCATGATTGATATACCAATCTTATGTCATATGCCTTGTGTAAATAAGTTTATTTGTTTCTAAATGCCAAAGTTCGAATAATCAATGCAACACCCTTAAGTTTACGCTACATCCTCCAGGATAAGAGAATTTATATGAAATAAATACTTTTGAGATCAAAGGTTCCATGAGTAAGGCCTTAGATAAGTGCAACATCAAGAATCGGTTGGATAATTTCAGTTATGATAATTACATCAAAAACTAGCTACGACAAGGTTGAAACAAATGAGTTTTCAAGTTTTTTCTACGTAAATAAAGGCCCCGCCATGTTAATCGTGCCTTAGGGAACACCATTCTAACTGTGCCTTAGTGCACCCCAAGATAACAGTCGCCAAAAATTCGGTAGACATTTTTCCTCGTCGTTCAGGCTTCCGAACACTACAAGAAAATGTGCATTCTTCCACACATATTTGCCCACGCTTATTTAAATGAGGGGAAAAAAATCGTGCAAATTCATACAATAAGCAATGACCACGCTTACTAAGAGTGGTTAAACGGTAAGCACGCATATAAGCATGGTAATGCGTTGTGAGACTCTAGCCACACTTATTAAGTGAGGTTATAACATGCTCCCAAACAAACCTATATTTCCGCATATAATATGCGTGGCACCGACAATTTTAAATTATAATTTTTTTTTTACAAAAAAGTATAATTTTTTAATTACGCGCCAGATTTAATTAGGAAATTAATTTAGTCTTTAAAATAATTTTAAAAAAATTAAAAAAAATAGTATGGAATGAATTTTGGGCGCCTTGATATTCTTCCCGAAATTTCAACCTGCTTCTTCCCAAAATTGTCCCAAAACTTCTCCTTCAGCCCTTAATTCCCAAACTTTTCCCGCTGATTCTTCCTCCATTAGCCGCTTCTTACTTGCTTCTTGCTCAATTCAATCGCTGCTTCCTTCCTCAACACTGTTGCCTCCTCAATTTGATCGATGCTTCCTTCCTCAACATTGTTGCTTCCTCAATTCGACCATTGTTGCTGCTTCCTCAATGTTCGCTACTTCCTTCTTCCGTTCGCTGCTTCTTCCTCAATTCGTCGCTTCTTCCGTTCGCTGCTTCATTCATAACCAGTACCCTAGTTCTTGATTTGTTCATCTGTCTGGCGATTCGGTGCTTCGTTCTTGATTCTGTTCGTCTTCTCAGCGCTACCACTTCCCAAAACTTTTCCCACTGCTTCTTGCTTCGCTGTTTCTTCCTTCATAACCATCGCCCTAATTCTTGATTTTTTCATCTGTCTAGGCGATTCAGCAACTGGAATTCAACTTCACAGCTGTGAAAGATCGTCTGAATTTAATTAGGTAATTTCCTAGCGTATCATAATTTCATTCTAGTTTTTTTTTTGTTAATAATGTACTTGCATAATGATTCATTCGGTTCTCAGTCTGGACATTCAATTGGACTTCATCTGGGCAATTCGAATTCAAGAATTCTGGGCAGTGAACATTCATCTCGATTTGTCAGGTTGATTTCCTTGTGTTTTTTTGCTATTATTTATGTTGATATATATATATATATATATATATATATATATATATATATATATATATATATTGGGCAGTGAACATCAATTTTAGTAGTTGGTATGTTTTGGTATGTTGACATACATATATATATTGTGTTTTTTGCTATTATTCATCTGGGCATTCAATTGGACTCTCAATTCGCCTTTGCTGTTTGTATGTCTTTTGTATATATATATATATATATATATATATATATATATATATATATATATTGCTATTATTCAATTGGGTTGATTTTGGTATGTCTTTGTTGCTTGTTGCTGCACTAGTTGGTTTGACTTGATGGGGGGAACTAGTTTAGGTCTACACTAAGGATATGCAAGATCAATATTCTTTTTAGTTACGTTATTTGACCTGTTTTGTTCACTAGTTGGTTTGACTTGGAGGATTGTTCAGATTTGCAAAATCAGAGTAATTGTAATTTTCTGATTTAGTTGGTTTGACACTAAGATCAATATTCTTTTTAGTTGTTTGGTGTATTATTATTGGACTGTAGTGTTTGTTAGACACCCTAGTAGTGCTGATTTAATTGAGGTCTAATTTGACAAGTAAAAAAAGTTTGGGAACTAGTTCTAATAATTTTGCACTTGAATTCTAGCTGATTTTTTTTTTTTTTTTTTTTTTTGTTCTGGTCATTTGGTGTATTCTTGTTGGACTATAGTGATTGTAAGACATGCTTTGTCATCTTTTTTTGTTTAGGTTCCTTTTGGTATGTCATTTGTTATGCCTTTGGTAAGACACCCCAATGAGTGTTTGATGAGATTTTGAGGGATTATATACACTAATTTAGCCACAATAACTGTCTTAGGGAATATTTGATGAGAATTTGAGGGAATATATACACCAAATTAGCCTCCATAGCTGCTGATGTTTTGCCATTGTTTACTAGGTGTGCACCTAAACCATAAGGAAAGTGTGGCCATGATCAAATTGCCTATTTGATTCATGCTGTTCACCAGGGAATTGTGGCCAGAACCCCATAGCATCTAAACCATTAGGAAGGTGTGGGGGTTGTACAAAAGGAGGGGCAGGATTAGAGGATGAATGGAAACTGAGAATGAATGGAGATTGAGGGAGAGATGTGATGGAATTGGGTTTTGATTTGCTGGATGTTAATGACAAAAAAGAAAGAAAGAAAAATTGTGGGGAATGATGGACCGATGTGATGAATTGGGTGTTGATGTTTTTTATTAGTTTATTAGATCAATTAAGCATCTAATAATTAATCTAATAAACTAATCTGAATGCATATTAATTATTTGACCTAAAATAGGGTAAGATTATATGTAGGTTCTCAAAATGAACAGATGTTGTAGTAGTAGTACCTTCTCTCTCTCTAGATCTCTTTGTAACTAATTATTTGACCTAAAATAGGGTAAGATTATGATTAACCTAATTATTCATTAAGCTCAACCTCAAGATGTGTAACTAATGGGTCCTTCTCTGCTTTGTCTCTAACACTAATTTATTTGCTGCCTTGATACCATTGTCCGTCAATTATGTAGTAGTACCTTCTCTCTCACTAGATTTCTTTTTATATGATTCTTTTATTAATATTTTTCAGTGTACTTCACATTGCAAACAGTGTATTAATCACTACTTTTTTAAAAAATTAAATTTACTCTTAATATTTATGAAATAAAACATCAAAAGTTAAAGCATATGTAAGTAATTTTTTTTTCTAACTACCCTATGAAATAAATTTTCTCTGCTTTGTCTCTAACACTAACTCAGGTGTTTTTTTTTTTTTTTTGTTTTGTTGGAAGATTTAAGGCTGGTTAATATTGATTTTAGTCTATGTGCATGTCGCATGTAATTTTTTTTTAACTCAGTCCTATTTTTTAGGTAACTGGAAAGTTTTGTCAATGGATAAAAGTTGGATTGATAAGAATAGGGCGTCTCAAGAATACATTAATGGAATTCAATCTTTTCTAGATGTTGCTTTTGCTAATGCTCATGATAATAATGAGATAGTCTGCCCTTGCAAGAAATGCATGCTTGGGCACAAATGTTGGTTTTCCAGAGAGGTTGTGACACATCATCTCATGTTCAACGGATTTTTACCTAGCTACAAAGAGTTCGTATTTCACGGGGAAGCAGTTTCAATGCCATCTTTTCATATACCTAATAGTCAAAGTCATAGTGAGAATAATGTTGGTGGTAACCCTTTTGGTAACGATGATGGTAACCTTTTTGGTCATATTGATACCACTACATTGTTGAATGATCTATTTACGCAAGGACCCATTCACAATGACAACGACAATGCTGATGATGTATTCGATATTGGTGATCCTATGATTGGGGAGTATGATGATATCAATAATGAACTTGGTTCTAATGGTGTTAGGAATAACATAGATTAATTGGAGGATGCCGGATATAGGAGGTTAGTAGAGCAAACAGAACAAGAGTTATATCCGGGGTCAAAATATTCGAAACTGGCTTTCCTTCTACACCTATTTCATTTGAAATCCATGCATGGGTGGTCCATTAAGTCATTTGATATGTTGCTTCAATTATTACTTGCTGTATTTCCCCAGATCAACCCCCTTCCATCAACATGGAGTAAGTGTAAGCAGTTGAATAAAGACTTGGGACTTGGATATGAAAAAATCCACGCTTGTCCGAATGATTGCATTTTGTATTGGGATGGTAGGGAAAACCAAGATGAATGTGACAAGTGTCATATTTCACGTTGGAAGGATGATGAAAAGAAATCACCACATAAAGTTTTACGATACTTCCCTATCACACCTCGATTGCAGAGGATGTATAGGTCCTCTAAAATTGCAGAGGATATGCTTTAGCATGATAAGTGTAGGACCAAGGACGGGATCCTCAGACATCCTGCAGATGGAGTGGCATGGAAAGAGTTTGATGAAAGAAACTGTGACTTTGCATCAGATCCGCACAATGTAAGATTGGCACTTGCAAGTGATGGGTTTAATCCATTTCGCCTTATGAGTAGTACCCATAGCACTTGGCCTATATGGTTAATTCCCTACAACTTACCTCCATGGCTTTGTATGAAACCATCCTCCATCATTTTATCTATGATTATTCCTGGGGAAAAGGCACCTGGCATGGATATTGATGTTTACCTACAACCTTTAGTTAAAGAATTGTTGCAGCTATGGGAAGGCGTAGAAACATTTGATGCTTATAGTAGGAGTTATTTTAACTTACGTGTGGCTCTTCATTCAACTATAAATGATTTTCATGCGTATGCCAATTTGTCAGGATGGAGTACGAAGGGTCGTTTTGTTGCATGGGCCATAGAAGATGTGGCTAGAAAATGGTCGAAAATTTTGTTGCATGGGCCATAGAAGATGGTTGCCACAAAATCATCCGTTTCGATATGATGATGTTGGTTTCGATGGAAAAACTGAGCTTGATCCTGCTCCGATACCTACTAGTGGGGAGGCTATTCTTGCAGAATTAGAAGGATCTACATTTTCATATGGTAAAGGTGAAACCCAACCTATGGAGACCGATGAAAAGAATGAGGGGCAAGTATGGAAGAAAAAGAGTATCTTTTTTTACTTGCCATATTGGAAGTTCAATCGTCTTCGCCATAATCTTGATGTTATGCATATTGAGAAAAATGTAACTGACAATTTTTTGGGGACTCTATTGAATCTTAAAGGAAAATCAAAGGATAATTTGATGGCTCGAAAAGATCTTCGAGCGATGAATATAGGACCGGAACTTCATCCTATTCCTTTACCAAATGGTGAGGAAGGTCTCCCTAATGTTCCTTACACGTTAACCTTTGAAGAGAAGAAAAGATTGTTACGTGTTTTGAAGCATGTTAAAGTCCCAGATGGGTATGGAAGCAACATATCACGTTGTGTTAATTTGAAGGATCGCAAGCTCTTTAATATGAAAAGTCATGACTGCCATATTCTAATGCAAGATTTACTTCCATTTGCATTGAGAGCAGCCAAAGATACTGATCTTATAGATCTTATAAGAGCTTTGTGAACATTTTTCAAGGAGTTGTGTGCGAAGGAGCTCAGTGTTGAGAAGTTAAAAGAAATGAAAGATAACGTCGTTGTCATATTGTGTCGAACGGAGCAATTGTTTCCTCCAGTCTTTTTTACCATTATGGTGCATTTAATTATACATTTAGCAGATGAAGCAATGCTTGGAGGCCCAGTCTTTTATCGGTGGATGTATCCAATAGAAAGGTTGGAATTCACACTTTGGTTTTGAAACTACAGTATTAAGTTTTCATTCGTTAGTTATGCTTTTTGTTATAATGTTCCCTCAATATTTGTAAACTTATGTACACATTTATGTATGGTTTTTACAGGTTCTTGGCATATTTAAAAGCACTTGTACATAATATAGCACACCCTGAAGCCTCAATGGTAGAAGGTTACAATGCATTAGAGTGCATAACCTTCTGCTCAAGATATTTTCAAGGGGTTGAGACAGTTTTCAATTGGCCTCAAAGGAATGATGACAGCAACCCTAATAAGCATGAGTATATATTTGGAACTAGGGGACAACCTAGAGGAGAGGTGAAGATGTTTGATTTAGATGAACTTAGTCTTATGCAAGCTCATTGATATGTCCTCCTACATGTTGACAATATTGATCATTACCATAGGTCAGTATGTTTCAATAACATGTATGCTAATATGTTATTTGTTGCAAATAACAACTTAATATAATAATAAATTTCAGGTTATTTTTGAGTGAACGAAAGGCATCTTGTTCTTTTGAGCCAAATGATAGAGTGCAACAAAAGTGGTTGATTGAAGACTTTCCTACTTGGAAAGAACATACGGTAATTCTATTACGATGTGCATAATGTGTATTACCACCCTGCTCATATGTCATTCTAATTATTTTTTGCGTGTATAGGTGTCACATATGGACATTAATGAGCCTAATGCAAGATTGCTTAAAATGGTGGCTCGTCGTCCTAATTCAATTGCGAAGAGGATGAATGGATATGCTATCAATGGATATTGCTTTCACACTCAAGAGAGGGATAAAGGGAAAAAAAACTCAAAATTTCGGAGTTATGGTTGAAGCAGACAAATCGTATTATGGAAAAATATCTGATATTATTGAGTTGGATTTCTATGGAGATTGTAAAGTGGTGTTGTTCAAATGTGATTGGGTGAATGTGCACTCACGAGGTGTAAAGACCGATAGAAGATGATATACGCTTCTAAATTTCTCACATAAGATACATGCAGGTGGAGCTTTAAAAGATGATCCATTTATCTTATCAGCTCAAGCTCGAAAGTATCTTTTGTTCAAGATGGGAAGGATAAAGAATGGGAGCATGTTGTTAAAGTAAAACCAAGGGATGATTATCAATTGGGATCACAACAAGATGAAGATGACTTTTATCCTCAATGGACCCCAAATATTTCAATGGAAGATGGTTTCCAAGATCCTCAAAATTGGGATGCTATTGATGAATAGTCGTGAAAAAAAAAGAACTTTGGCTTGTTATGTTCAAAATTTTTTGATTTTTCTTATGTGACAATTATTTACGTTTTTCTTTGAAGTAATTTTAGGATAAACTTTCCTTTGCATCCAATAAATATGTTTTTCCTTATATTTTGAAGAGGATGGTTGCTTCATTTTGACAATTAAATGTGAGTTTTACGTTAGTTACCATATCTAGGTATGCATAAATCAAATTCATTTGCTTCTTGTCTTAACTTATTTTGATTAAATATGCTTTCCTACATCACCTTTTTATTGTAGTTATTGAATTAATTGAGTATTCTGATGAATATTTTTTTCATGTTTATGCAGACATGTTTCGTTCTAAAGCTACTTATGAAGAATACCTTAAGTCCTTACAAGATGAGATAGCTGCACCTGATGCTGAGCGTCTCTCTTTTGATATTGATATTGATATTGATGAAGAAATTGTGCGTGGCAAAGATCCTCTGCCACATTTATAAGCGTGGCAGATAGCAACTTTAAGCGTGGAGAGAAGCAATCTTTTTAGTAGTGGAATGTCCACGTGGATTGGGGGTGTGATTTGATGATTTTTGCTGGGGTTTAAACCTTTGAAAAAGACCCTTTAAGAACTTTTAATTATACATTTCAGGAATAATATTTGTAAATTTACTTTCCCTTTACTTTTGCACTTTATGAGTCATTGAATTAAACCTTTAAGTGTGAACATCCACTTGTTCCAAGCTCTTCCAAATTCAATCCAATTTGCTCACTTAAATGTTAGGCTCGGAAGAAAGCGATTTATGCAAGTATTATTTAGAAATATATAAAGAAAAGACCTTAAAGTTGCATCGGCACGTTGTAAAACCATGTTTTACTATAGTTTATGCAACCCGATGTGCTTTTAGTTCGAAATGGGAGTCGCCACCCGACTTTTTAAGGGAAAAATCCAATACAAACCGAAAAGAAAATAAAGAAAGACGCCGCCTACGAAACCCAAGAATGGATTCGGGGGTAAGGTTACAAACTCGAAAAGTAGGAACTTTAAAGTTTGCCTCTCACAAAAGGAAAGACTTTACTAAAAGCTTTAAGTGTGCTTTTATAAGATTTGGAAAAGAGACAAATGAGAACTTTATAGAACTATTTCATAAGAACATGCAACATGAATTATAAAATAAAAGTACACCATTTACACGTTATTTACAAGGAAACAAAGAAACTTTAAGGCTTACATTGTGCTAACTTGAAGAAGAGGCCTTGCTTGCCTTTTGCTTGAAGATTCTCCTCTTAATACTCCTTGATGTTACTCCTCACAAATACCAAAAAATGAACCAAAAGAAGTAGAGAAAAAGTGGTGGAAAATAGGGTAGAAAAGGGGTTCTTTTGTAGCTTTTTGTGGGTTTAGGATAGGGTTTTTTTGTAGGGTTTTGGATAGAATAAGTTTAGAGGTTTAAGGGATGGTAAGAATAGAGATTATAGAGAGGTAGAGGTGATGATAAGATTAGAAGAAAGATGAATAGAATGATGATATGAATATGGAGATAAGAGTAGAGTTTAGAATGATATTAGAGAGGATAAGAGAACTAGTGAGTGAATGGGGGATAAAGAGAATGAGGTGATGAGAGTGAGATTGAGTGAATGAGTGAGTAAGTTTGGCTTTGCGAGGAGTAGTATTTATAGGAGAATGAGGTAGAAGAGGATACATGCATGCATACACATACATCTCACCTCGTCCATGGGCAGTTAACAATATAAACTACAAGGCAGTAGGGGGGGGAGTGAACTTAGAGTGGACGGCAGCTCGTGGTCAATTGACCATGTGTGGTCGGCAGTCAAGGCCGACCGGCCACTAGCACGTGGGGATGAGCCTTGCTCTCGTCCATGCATCCATGGACGGTGGGGGGGGGGGAATACATTCTGCTTAGGGAATTGGTGATTCACACTTGGACGGTAATGCAATTGTATTTGAGCGTTCTGAGGTGTTTTTTAAGTGTTTTTGTGAGGATTCGAGCTTGTGACCTCGCGACATTGGATTTGCATGGCTTGAATGACTTGCATTTTACGTAGACATTTCGCATGTGATACT
The DNA here is from genome assembly GCA_029582165.1 of Portulaca oleracea. Lineage (NCBI taxonomy): Eukaryota > Viridiplantae > Streptophyta > Magnoliopsida > Caryophyllales > Portulacaceae > Portulaca > Portulaca oleracea. The sequence continues at coordinate 36,430,691 of CM055869.1, read as the reverse complement.
GCATGCAATATTAAAGTAAATTTGTATGTGTAGAGTGCACGCACTTTAGCTTTTATCTTTTGGCTCCTTCTTCTTTATTTGATCTGTTTTATATATATAGATATGCTATATATTTTATGAAAAAATCCGGTGTCTACGACTAGCCCCACTTTGATTGAGTCCGAGATAGGACGAAAATCAAAGTAGAATGATGGACACCAATTGAGATATGATTTTGGGACGCAAAGCCTGGGGATATGACTTTGGAGTGCAAAGCCTGAGGTGATGCTTGGAAACGGAGTCCTGCATCGCAGTTGCGGGCGACATGCGCCTTTGTCGGGGTTGATCTCAAGCAAGAATGATGTTCTACATGACTGTTGATGGGTTTTTCCGTGTCGTGCATTGATCTCAGGCGAGAATGACGCCTTACTAGAAGTGATCTCGGGCATCTGGAGGCGTCCTACTTGAAATGATCTAGGGCCCTGAATGCGTCCTACTTGAAGGTGTGGGCTGACACTTGGAAGCTGTGTCCTGTGTCGCGGTTGGCGAACTTGCGCCGATAGGTATTCTCAGGCGGGAATGACGCCTTACTGGTTGGGGAGACTTCATCGGCCATGATGCCGATGGCTCTTGGAGATTGATGTTGATGATGGCATTTTCGATGCCGAAGGACTTCACCAGGCACGATCCTGATGGCCTTGGGGGTCGAGACTTCACCGGGCGCGATGCCAGTGGCTCGGATGTTGAGACTTCATCGGGCGCGGTGCCGACGGCTTGGGATTTTGTGAGGGCAATTTTGATGTCGAATGTAAGTGGCTCTTATTCCTGAGATTTCATCGATCCTGATGCCGATGACTCTTATTTTCCTGCAACAAATGCAATTTTTTTTTGTCAGTTTTAATGAAATTCAATTTTTGGTTTAGATAACTTACCTCGATTTTTGTCAGCATTTTCATGGGAAAATGCTCTTGCTTTGGGAACTTGGTACTTCAATCTTTTGAACACTAATGTTTCTTATTGGGCACTCTCATCCATGCCACTCCTTGAAAACATGCAAGTTGGTTCTTGAAAATGAGCATGGAGAACAAGACAAATTTCCCTCTTTAGCAAGGCCGGCCGGACCATGGGAAAAGCAAGGAATCTTTTTCGTACAACACAGCTTTTGCAGGTCTTGCAGGAGGCCAACTTTCTTGCAATCATTGTAGACAACTTCAAGGCCGATCGGACTTCAACTCAGGCCAATGAAAAATTGCTATAAAAGAGAGTCCTTAGCCACGGGAACTCTCATATTCTCATTCATGCTCTTCATTGTCTTTCACTTACTCTTTCTCTTAGAAATTCTCCTCGGTATTTTGGCTTTCATCACGAAAGGATGAATTTCCTAAGAAGGGGACTGATAAGTGATTTTTTATATAGAATTTTTAGGGCTCAAAACATATTTATTTCATGCTTTTTATATCCGAAATCCCGAATTTTCATATCAATTTTTGTGATTTCTTTACTTGGTTGCGGAATTGGTACATTCCTCAGGAAATATAAGAAATACATAAAAAAGCATGGAAAATCGATGAAAAATGGGAAAAATATAAAGAAAATAAAAAATAGAGTTAAAGAGAAGAAGAATCAAAGGAGAGGAGCGGCTCAACAGGCGTAACCCGGCCCAACATTGGGCGGAATACAGAAACGCTGTCAGCGCCCTCAAAGCGCTGTCAGCGCCTCTTCCAAGGAGTTCAAGTGCTGAAGAAATTGTAAAGCACTGCCAGCGTTTTTAGAACGCCACCAGCGCCAAGACACGGAGAACGCTTTTTAGGTGCAAAACGCTGCCAGCGTTTTAAAGCACTGCCAGTGTTTTGTGCCGTAATCATGCATTATAAAAGGGCTTCTTCGCCGTTCAGCTGAAGACACAATTGACTATTCAGAGTTTTATTTCCGCTGTTTAGTATAAGGTTTCCTTTGTATTTTCCTCCCTTCGAGGAGCCCTTCCAGTAGGTTAGGTACAAAAGAGGAGGAGAAGGAGATCAAATTGGGTGACACGAAGAGATCGAATTCGACGACTCGGACATTCGGTTTAATTTCTCTTTACTTTATGTTTCGTTATCCAGTTTTTACTATTGTTTTCTTAGTTATTATCATGAGTAGCTAAATCCCTTCGTTTGGAGGATAAACTCGGTCGTTTGGTTGATTTTTGAATACAGTTTCGGTGTTAAGTTATCCTTTTATTCGTTTGATCTTTGTATATTGTTTGTCATAGTAAAATCTGGCTAACCGCCTTTTACTTGGTATTAGATTCTTGATAACATGACGAAAGTTTGAGTCTTGAATTGGAAAGACGTAGATCGAATAGGTTTAGAAAATATTTAGAAATAATGATTCTTGCCTAGGGTCGGTTATAATCAGTTCTTTATCTTTGATTAGATTAAATAGTTAGAAATAATGTTTAGTTTAATCACTATAACTCACTTCGAATCAAAAGATTGCTGTGAAAGGGCCTAGAAAGATTATAGACTCCGAATTATCTTTTTATCAATTTACACGAAGATTGTTGATTAGTTAATTGATTGACTAGATTAGACTCCCCTAAACTCTTTTAATTATTTGGTTGAATCCTTTAATTTCCTGCTTTCTTAGTTAATTATATAAACCGTTACCCACAACCACTTGATCGACCTAGCATCCTTTGTAGTGAACTAGTTTAGTGCGTAGTTGAACACAAGTCACTGAGAGAGAACGATATTCTATTACTACACAGGCTCGTACACTTGCGGTACATAGACACCTTATACGTTTTAGGTTTGTCAAGTTTTTGGCGCCATTGCCGGGGACTTGTTTCCCCAACTGCCATTAGACGAACGCACTCTGGTTGACTAGGTTTTTATTGCTTTCCTTTAAACCTAAAATCAAATAAAAATTTAAAAAATTTAAAATCTAAAAATATGGCATCTTTTTATTTCCCTCCGGATGAACGCGAATTATTCTGGCGTTATTTTGAGCGTTTATCTGCTTTTCTTGTTTCATGTGATATCATGTTAGGAAAACCTGAAATTCTTGATATTGTTTTTGTAGGTGTGAATTTAGAAACCCGTAGTCATTTAGATTTTTTGGGTTTTTGTGATAAATCTGTTGATGAAGCTTGGGAATTACTTGAATGGCTTGCATGTGATACGTATTATTTTGAAAATCCTAATTGTGCATCTGAGTACTTTAATCCTTATGCATTTTTGTCTAATTCCTATATCCAACCTCGTGATTTAGTTACTTGTGCTTTATGTGGTTCTTTTGAACATGATGATTCTACCTACCTTGGTGTTGCTAGACTTGGATCTTTAATGCAAAGGTGTGACTTGTTGCATGATATTGACCATATTTCAAATTCTTCCTATTTTAATGATGGAATATATGATTATAGCAAGTCCCCCTCCCCTTTAGAAGTCAGCCTAGATGATTCTTCTTACCCCAGTTTACCTGAAAACACTAGTGATGGTGTTCTTGATTTTTATGATACTTCCTTACCTTTTTCTCAGTCGACGGGGTTTGAGGTGAGTGAGATTTCTGGGGTAGATACTAGGTATGAAGATAGCATTCATCATGATTCTGTTGTTATTCATTATGAGGAACCAATCGAGAAGGGTAATAGTGAATTAAATTTGTCAAACAAGGACCCTGATAATATTGTACTCTTTGATTCCAATGATTTAGTCCCTACTTCTATTCCTATTTCACTGCCTTCAGTTTTACCAAAAACCTTTGAGGAACCCATACCTGATGAAAAGACCTTTGATGTTCAAATTAATTTAGGATATGAGGTTAATTCTTGTAATGAAAATAACAATATCAGTGACGAGTTGTCCTTAGGTAAATTTAGAGGTTATGACCCATCCCTTGATCCATATTTGATATACCTAAAGGACATTCATAGAAATTTCTTGTGGACCACATATTTTGAATCTTTTGGTTTTTATAGTGAATTTGTTTTATTACTGAAAACTTTATTAATGTTTTATTTTATGAGATTTCAGTTGCTCTCTTATTTACTAGCTTGCAAAACGCATGAAGAAGACTTTGACAAGCTACTAAGGGCTTTGACGGCATCCGGAACGAATACTCATATCTTGACCTTTCTATTGGGTTTATTCTAATTATTTTTAGAACTCTTAATTTCTCTTTAGTTTTCTTAATTTAATTTTCGATTGAATATTTGGTTATTTGATTTCTAAGATCCTAATTTTGTTAGCATTGTTTGCTGACTATAGGTTAAGGAAAAAATAAAAGACTAAGGAGAAACCTGGCAGACGAGAAAAACGCCGGTGCGATGCCAGAGAGACCGAAAAATTGCAGAAATCAAAACGCTGGTCGCGCCTGAAAGCGCTCCCATCGTTTCTTATTTTAACACCGTTTATTCTCGATTTCTTCTCTTCGCAATATAATTTTTGAAATACCTAAATTTTTCAATTTTCTTCTTTCTTTTAATCCTCTTAATTATTTTTCTTTTACTTCCCCAACCCCTATATTAACTATCTTTCTCCCAAACTTCAACCTAAATAATTTCTCAAATCTGAAAATTTCCAAATTTCTTTTACCTACAATCATAGTTATTAAAATCCCGATCCTGATTTACGATCCTACGATTTTTTGGTTTAAAATCGTCAAAACGATTATACTACTTACACACGATCGACGATCCTACATGGGCTAAATTCCGATCCTAACTGCCTCATAGTTTCGAGTTAGGATCCCGATTTTAACAACCTTACCTACAATATCTACTTCTACCTGTGTTCAAGCGACTTTAAGGTACGATTCTTATTTACTTCTTCAACTCCATTATTACCTGCTAGTATTTGTGGTGTGTTTTTGCATATTTCATACTTGAATATGTTTCTCCAATTCACCATGTTCATGCTCAACGTTTGGTGCGCTCCTTGATTGAGTAGTTTTTGATACTAGCTAGTATATTTAGGTTGTTTATTTTGAAAAGTTGGTACCTTTGTCGTTTTCACACATGATTTAGAGTTGGATTTATTAAGTATCTGTTTTGGAAACATGTGAAGTTGGTTAAACTCGTTTTTGAATGGTAAAATTGAGAAATCTTGAATCTTGCTTGTTTAATTAAGTAATGTGCAAGAATGGGGGAGTCTTGATAGTTTTAATTTAGTTATAAGTTTGTTATGAATTAGTTATACTTTGTTAACAGCCTTTCCCTTCTACCTGTGTCCTTTGCACTGAGGACAATGCTATGTTTAAGCATGGTGGGTGACTGGGTGTATATACTATGTATATTTATTTTCTTTTCACTTTATTTTCGTGTTTTTCTTTCAATTTTTTCTTTCCTTAGTTTAGTTTTCGTTTTTTTCTTTTGTGAGTTTTAGTTGATTTCTTTTTCTTTATTTTGAGTCTTTATGCTTTTAGTGTGTTTTTGTTTGAGTTTTTCTTTTTAGTTTCTTTTTAGGTAAACCTACATTCACCTATGCTGCATTAGTTAGATCATATTAGATTTTATTTTCTTTATTTTTAGTCTTTCTTTTCCTAGTTTTGCATCCAGCAAAATTAGAAAAAAAATCCAAAAAATCATAAAATTAGAAAAGACAAAAAAAAAACAGGATTAGGATTAGCCTGTCTGGAACACCTTCGATGATGATTTGTAAACCAATTAGACTTTCAGTTTGTCTCGCTTTATCTTGAAACGTTTGGTTGAGAACTCAAAAGTTTTTGAAACCCTTTTCTTCAAATCTTCTGATTTTGAGTCAAGTAATGAAAAGTGTGCTCAACTGCTTTGACTATCTTAGTAATTGTAAATATGCGTGCCGCAAATCTTTGGGCTAGGTTTAGTTGATTGAGCCCTATCCCGTGAGTCCACATAACCTAAAATTATGGATTAATCATTTTTATCAATTCTTTTATTCCTTGAGTGACTCCACCACTAGTTGCACCTTTAGAACTTGTTTCGCATCTTGTTTGAAATTGCATTTTTGCATTGCATATTGTGACAATATGATAGAAGCATCATTTTCTATAAACTACATAGCCAAATAGCCTTCCTAATAATATTATTACCGTTCTTTAGCCCCGCCTAACCTTTTATTACCTTTCTTTTTGTAATGAAACCCTGGCAATACAAGTCTTGGCCTTTATTAATTCCTACCCTTTGCCTGGCTTGGATGTTGTGAGAGTTCATTGTTTTGGAAGCGAAAATTGGTTTGATGTTGCTATGAATGGAATTGAGATGTTGGGTGTGAATTTTGATTTTAATTGAATTGGGACACATTAAATTTCCCAATTATTTGAATTAGCCAATTGGTTATGTTGTTCTTTTGATATATTCAGGTCAAAGCTATGTTTTATGTTTATCTTCTCCCTTGATCACCCACCAAAAAGAGAAGTAGTAAAAAAAATATTTAAAAAGAAAAAAAAGAGAAAAAGAGTTTCAAAAAATAAGGGTGATTGAGAAGATTTATTAGAAATTTGTGAAAGCCTTTGACCCGGTTGTAAAGTTTGAGGAGGTGTTTTGTTCTTAACGAGAGAGAATTGAGTTCCTTGCATACACTACGCAAGAAGGTGAGTTTGAGAGCAGTTTTTTTTTATTTGAGAATCAATCCAAGCATGGCTCTTTAAACTCCTCATACCCAAATATTAGAACTCCTTTCCCTAACCTAAGCCTCGTTACAACCCTAAAAGTCCTCTTGATTGTCACTTGATTGTCACTTGTGTATTTGCATATTAGCAGTAGGTTGTTTCTTTTGGTCTGAGTATGAGAAAAACCCACATACACCTTCAAATTTGAGTGTTTGAGCGTTCAATTTTTATCCTAAAATGAGATTTGCTCTTTTGACTGGCCTGCGTCTATAACCAACCACGCATATTTGCATTTATCTTAAGACTATTGGCGGCTTTTCGCATCTAAAGTGCTTGTTCTCTCTACTTAATTTTGAAAACTTCATTATATCTATTTTATACTGATTTTGTTCTCTTCCAGATTGATCTTGGTATTTGCTTGATGAATTGATGTGTCTGATTTGTTAGCTTGAGGGGGTGTTAAATTTTTTTTTCTTTTAATCCTATCCAAAACTCCTGTCACTTCTCTCTCTTCCTAAGTCTTGTTTCCTTTGTTTGAGCCCTTATCCTCCTGCTTTTAATTCTGACTTGCTTGGGGACAAGCAAGAGCAAAGCATGGGGGATTTGATAAGTGATTTTTATATAGAATTTTTAGGGCTCAAAACATATTTATTTCATGCTTTTTATATCCGAAATCCTGAATTTTTATATCAATTTCTGTGATTTCTTCACTTGGATGCAGGATTGGTACATTTTGCAGGAAATATAGGAAATACATCAAAAATCATGGAAAATCGATGAAAAATGGGGAAAATATAAAGAAAATAAAAAATAGAGTTAAAAAGAAGAAGAATCTAAGGAGAAGAGCAGCCCAACAGGCGTAACCCGACCCAACATTGGGCGGAATACAGAAACGCTTCCAGCGCCCTCAAAGCGTTGCCAGCGCCTCTTCCAGGGAGTTCGAGTGCTGCAGAAATAAAGCACTACCAACGTTTTTAGAACGCAAACAACGCCAAGACACGGAAAACGCCTTTTAGGTGAAAAATGCTGCCAGCGTTTTTAAAGCACTGCCAGCGTTTTGTGCTCTAATCGTGCATTATAAAAGGGCTTCTTCGCCGTTCAGTTGAAGATACAATTGACTACTCATAGTTTTATTTCCGCCATTTATAATAGGGTTTCCTTTGTATTTTCCTCCCTTCAGGGAGCCTTTCCAGTAGGTTAGGAACAAAAGAGGAGGAGAAGGAGATCGAATCGGGTGACACGAAGAGATCGAATTCGACGACTCGGACGTTCGGTTTAATTTCTTTTTACTTTATGCTTCGTTAATAAGTTTTTACAATTGTTTTCTTAGTTATTATCATGAGTAGCTTAATCCCTTCGCTTGGGGGATAAACTCGATGTTGTTTGGTTGATTATTGAATACAGTTTCAGTGATAAGTTATCCTTTTATTCGTTTGATCTTCGTATATTGTTTGTCATAGTAAAATCTGGCTAACCGCCTTTTACTTGGTATTAGATTCTTGATAACATGACGAAAGTTTGAGTCTTGAATTGGAAAGACGTAGATCGAATAGGTTTAGAAAATACTTAGAAATAATGATTCTTGCCTAGGGTCGGTTATAATCAGTTCTGTTTCTTTTATTAGATTAAATATTTAGAAATAATGTTTAGTTTAATCACTGTAACTCACTTCGAATCGAAAGATTGCTGTGAAAGGGCCTAGAAAGATTATAGACTCCGAAATATCTTTTTATCAATTTACACCAAGATTTTTGATTAGTTAATTGATTGACTAGAGTAGACTCCCCTAAACTCTTTTAATTATTTGGTTGAATCCTTTAATTATTCCTGCTTTCTTAGTTAATTATATAAACCGTTACCCGCAACCTCTTGATCGACCTAACATCCTTTGTAGTGAACTAGTTTAGTGCGTAGTTGAACACAAGTCCCTGAGAGAGAACGATATTTTATTAATACACAGGCCCGTACACTTGCGGTACACAGACACCTTATACGTTTTAGGTCTGTTAGGGACGTAGACGTGCTACTCAGCCAGCAGTCCAGGAGCGTCCTTATGCAAGGACGGTGTAAAGGGAGTGTCCAACTAGAGAGTTCGCTCTAGTACAACTCGTGTTTCGCCAGGATGAACATGCATGGTTTTTCCGTTCCCATGTTTCGGTACGCACTTGTCCACAACATGTTCTTATCTTTCATAGATATTTTGCATGTTGCTGTTTGCGTTTAGCACATTAAGTTGGATTTAGAGTAGATGGGTACTCCAAATTTTGCTTAAAGTACATAGTGCTCTAGATAGAATGAACACTTAGACCCTTACTTTGATTCTTTGCCATAGGAGGACACTTTTAAGGAATGAGGGAGCATGCAGAGTGTAGTGTGTTTGGCTAGCCATACAAATGTAGGAGAATTCCACTCGACCACCATTGAGGGTGCTGGGTTTTGCCCTTTCCTGGCTTGCCTAAAAGCATGAAAATCGCGTACCAGAAGGATATTTGGACGTGCTTAGTGGAGCGTTTTTGGGATTCAACAAACTCATTTCACCTCCTTGTGGGTGAAATGATGCTCACTCATGTTGACTTTGTGATGATCACCAACCTCAGCTGGGGTGGCTAGTTGTTGGAATTTCAGAAGGATCTTGATCCTCATGTCTTTGAGTTCTTGCGACCCGCTCTCGATTTGGCAGGGCGAAACAATGGCTTACGGTATTCTCACTTGGTGGCTTTCTTGAAAAATGAGGGCTTTAAGAGTCTGCCCCTTCCTCAGCGTCAATTTCTGGTGCTTGCACATTTTATAAATGCGACCATCTTTGTAAATTGTGGCGACACAATCACCTTTTCTTGGATGCACCACATCTTGGATTATGGTCGGGTGAAAAGCTTTAACTAGTCGGCTGCCGCTTATGCTCACTTGGTGAGAGGAATGGGGGTTGCATGTCGTCTTACTGGTGGTGATACAGTGGGGTGTCCAAGAACTACAGAGCCGAAGAGGCTCAATATGGGCAGCAGTCTCTAGCGAGTCTTCGAGGTATGCTCTAAGATATTTTCCTTAGAAATTTTGTAATGTGAAAAATTCATTCTTTTTGCATTATTAAGATCTTTCCTGGTGTCCCGGTGTGGGTCTTAGCATATTTTCTCCCGGTAGTTGGGGGAACCTGTGATGTCAACTTGAGAATCCCTGTCGCTGTTCGATGGGCGGAATCGTCGCCCAAAATACCACTTCAAGGATTTGAATGGCTTTAGGCGAATCATCTACACTCTTCGACCGATATGGCTCATCATTTTTCTTGGCTTCGTCTTTCTGTTCTTTTGAGCTTATAATGTTCTTTTCAGAAGGATATCGTCCGGTCTCCATGGAATGGCTATCTTTTGGAAGGTCTCCATTATGATATCCGCTTGGCACGCGAGGCAAGTGAGCGCCGCTTGTTGTTGGAAGGTCCCTCGGGCCTTGTCTTCTATTTGGGAGAGCACTTCTTTTTTCAGCATACAGGGGAATGGCCTTCCAGGGTGCCTGTTGACCCTCCCGAGCTTATCTATGACAGGCAGACCTTGACACAGGATGAGATGGCTCAATTGTTGATCGGGGAGCCTACCATTAATTTCATAGCTCTGACGGATGATCTGGCGGAAGCGGCCGCTCAGCATAGAGGGCGCTTGGCTTTTGCTTAGGTAAAGAATTTCTTCGGTTTATAAAATGATGCATTTTTGCTTTTTTGCTAACAATTTGTCTTTCTGCAGCTGGGAAGATATTATGACCCTCTCCTGGATCAACACATGGAGGAACCTGAGCAGGAAAAAGACGAGGACATGTTGTTTGGCTTCATTCCACTCGTGCCGAATGACCATCAAGTGTTGCAATATTTTGATGCTAACCAGGTAAGTCGTATACCTTGGCTGATTTTCCTTATGTCGCATTGATCCTCATCGGTCTTTTCTGATGTAGCAAGCATATGCCCATATTCGAGTTCTGTTGAGGGAAGGCATCACCGCTCGAGAATTTTATTGATCAAAATTTCATGGATGGTCAATATCAAGGTCCCATGCCAGCCGCAGGTGAAGAGAACCATGAAGCTCATTCTCATGTGAGTTAGCCACGTTCTGAGAGCTCGTCATGACGTCTTCCTCGCAATTCTTCAACAGGAGAAACTAGTAAGAGAGCCTATCGTGGCGACCCAGGTGCGGGACCGTCCAGACGTAGGGATCAAGATCTAATGGGCGAACTTCGAGCTTCCCATGCTAGTTCTTCGGGAGGTAGACAGCGGTCTCCCGGCATTCCTGAATTTATGGTGGAAGATTGCTCGGAATCGAGTGGATTCCATGGTTCAACGGAAAGAGTTTCCAGTCCATGGGCACCTCAATACCATGCTCAGTCTGTTGTCCCTTATAGTCAGCCGACAGGCTATAATCAAGGATATGATATGCCTTCCAGCCAATTCTTGCCCGGACCTTCTGGCACCCAAGATGATTCTCAGCCTAGCTCTTTTGCAGATGCGGCCTTCAGAAGCTTGTTTGGCGGCCCTCCTCAGTAATCTTGTTTGGCATTGTCGGCAAGGCCTCTTTCTATGCTATGCTCTCTTTTTTTGCTCTTTTTTTATGAAGAATAAACAGATGTACAAGAACGAAAATGTAAATGCAAGCAGACACCTTTTATGCACATGTTTTTAGACTCGATCTAATGCAATGCATGCAAGCCCCAGTTTTCTTTTTTATTTATTGGCCAATCTCAGACTGTTTACGAGGAATTGAATCTTAAAGAAAATAAACGCACTAGACTCATATGATTACATCAAAGACAAATAAAATCAAAGAAAATAAATACAATTGCATGTACATTTTTTACATCAACACGCCTAATGGATCCTAAAAAACCGTGTCTTCTCCCATTCATACACGTACACGGTGCCAACTTGGTGGGAGATTCATCCCCCTTGCTGTAGGCCGACCGGCCATGACACGGTGGAGCACACCGTGTCCTCGTCGTTCACACATCGCTGGTTGTCGTTCCTCCCCCTTGATTCAATCAGACTGGAGGCAGAGACAATGTACTCGTAGCATGCCATTTCACATTGGAGTATTATTTAAACAAGACTCGTCGTCATTTCTTTTCATCCCATCTTGTCCTCTTGTTCTCATCTTCTTCACCCCTTCAATCATGGCTTTTGGAAAGCAACTTGGCCTTTGGATGAATTCCTTATCGAAACCCAAGAAACGCCTTCTAACTTTCTACAACCTATCTCTCATACTAAGCTTGAAGCAAGTGAAAATCAACTGGGATTTTCTCAAGGCGACCTTCACATTCTGGGACTTGAAGTTTCATTTTTTCGGTTTTCTTGGAACGAATTGTGCCCTCTCCCCGAAGAATAGGCTTGCATCTTCAGCTTCGATCTCTATGCTCCACCAACAACTCCCCCTCTTGCTTCTAATTATCGTGAAAGATTTGAGGAGATGACTAACTTCAACCATCGAGCACTCGGGCATATTTTGGTGAACAATACGGTGAATCTCCAAGCCATTGTGGAATTCTTTCAATCACCGAAAGCACTTAAACTCGAACCGGCATCACGAGTACGAGGTTTGGTTTTTTGTATTTTGGTTGAGTTTTTTTTTTACCACGGTGGTTCGGGTTTCGCTCCTCTTTCCCTTATCCATATTGTCGATGAAATGGCCAGTGGCTACAACCTGGCTCCCATGATGGTGGCGGAAACTCTATTGGGTCTTGATTCTTGGAGTTCTACTTGGACCTTCCGGGAAGTCTTCTCGCCCTTCAAGTAAGTATCGACATATATTTCATTTTATTATTATTATTTATTTTTACTTTTTTCTTGATTTTGCATGAATTATTTAAATAATCCATCTGGAATCAATTTTGTAGATTTCTCCTCGGTTATACTTCTTTTTTTCGCAACCAAGAAGCTTACTATATCTCCTTTCTTCTCAGATATGGCTTATGGAACACCTCAGCATGGTGTTCTCCCCTATAACTCCCTCGGAGTTGGCTCACTTTTGCCAACGCAAAAGGAAATTTGATGCGCGTCATGGCTTTGATGAGTTGGTGATCTTCTTGAAGGATCACAAAGAAATCCAATGGTGGATTCAATAGTGGAATGTCCCATGCTTCTCCAACCATTCAAGCAAGGCGACTCATATCACTTTGCTGGGCCTGGGGGAACTCACCTACTACTTCCCCGACCGAGTCATGCGCCAAATGGGACGACTACAAGATATTATTTTTCTCCTATGTGAAGTTCCCAACCTCACTGATCTCCAGGGCTCGGTGGTCGAATCATGGGTTAAATATTGGAAGAAGCGAGCGGGAGTTGAGGTTCCACCGCCTCATCGCATTTCCTGTTTGTTAGCCGACGGATTTCAAAGTTAGTTGACCACTACTATCGGCGCGGCACAATGGTGTGAGAAGCGCACTCGTTCTCCTCTTCGAGAGGCTCTAAAGCTGAAAAGCGTCATCATCATTGGGGAATCGGGATTGGATTCTAACCAGAAAGGATCTCACCCTAATGTAGGAAAATTAAGCAAGACTTGTCAAGCGAGCACTGGGTCAAGGGACTCCGACTCGAACTAGGACTCGACGCATATCTAGTAAGTAGGATGGAGAGAAAAGAAATGGAATAAAAATGTAGGAAAGAATGCATACGCTCTGTATTTGTTTAATTTGATGCTTTTCCTTTATCAAAATTAGTAAAACAAAAATGTATCGAATCAAGAGTGTACTTCTTTTATTGATATGAAAAGTAATACATTTCATTTTGTTTTACAAGAATTAACACGAGCTATGATCTTCTTCTTGTCAATCCTTACGTCTTCGGTAGCAACATTTGCAATCTCTCCTTTTACCTAACTCGTCTTGAAAGATTTTCAAGTGAGTCTCTCTTTTTTTTTCTTTTCTTTTTCTTCTTTCCTTTTGCCTGACTTGTCCCAAAGGATTTTCAAATCAGCCATTCTATAACTTTTCTTTTTTTTTCTTTTTCTTTTCTTTTCGTTGTTTTTTCTTTATTTTTTTTCTCTCATAAGCGAGTAGCCTATTGGTAGTTCGGTTGCTTGATTTTATAAGGTAATGCATGTTTAAGTAGCTAAGGGCACCAACCCTTAGTAGCTTAGACATAATACCTCTTTAACTGATCCAGGTTCACAGGCTGAATAAGCTCTTCTCCTTCAGGTGTTGGTAAACGAGAAGCACCTCCAGGTGTAATGGAGATAATAACATAAGGTGCTTTCCAATTCGGGGTAAACTTGCCACGAGGATCCTGACGAGAAGACCTCATTTCTTGCAACACTACGTCACTTTCCATCAAATCTTGATTTTTGACCTTCTTGTTGAACGTGCGAGTAATTCGGCTTTGATAGAGATGAATATTGTGCAACGCACGGAGTCGACGTTAATCCAACAAAGTTAACTCCTCGTAATTGGCTCGAGCCCATTCAACTTTATTTTGGCTCTCGGTGATGATTCTCAGGGAAGGAATAACAATCTCTACAGACAAGACCGCTTCCATTCCATACACCAAAGAGTAGGGTGTAGCCCCAGTTGCAGTTCAAATAGAAGTGCGATACCCCCAAAATGCGAAAGGGAGTTTGTCAGGCCAATCCCTATAAGTGACCGCCATCTTCTTAATGATTTTCATTAAAGTCTTGTTTACAGCCTCGACCGCTCCATTCGTTTGTGGCCGATAAGGAGAAGCGTGAAGATGTTGGATCTTGTATTTTGCCAAAAGAGTTGCAAATTCACCCATAAAATGACTTCCGTTATCGCTGATCACCTCATGCGGTACTCCATATCGGCAGATGATGTTCTTCAACATGAACTTAACAACATGTTTCGAGGTAATCTTTGTACAGGAAGTGGCTTCTACCCACTTAGTAAAATATTCCACAACTACTAGCACATATTCATGATCTCCTGTGCCCTGAGGCGAAACTTTTCCGACAATGTCAATACCCCACACCGAGAATGGTCAAGGCGAAGCCAAAGTGATTAGGTAAGATGATGGTTGATGCTTGAGATGAGCATACCCTTGGCACTTTGAGACTTCCTTACAAATTGAAGATAATCTGACTCCATCATAGACCAGAAATATCCTGCTCGCTGAATCTTCTTCACTAACATCCTCCCATTCACGTGCGGTCCAAACTCTCCTCCATGGGTGGACTTCATCAGTTCTCTGGCTTCCACTTCATCAACACACAACAAATTTATCCCAGTCGCAACCTTCTTGTATAAACGATCCTGAATGATGCAATATTGTGCGGTCACCAATCGGATAGTCCTCCGAGCTCGATGCCCGACCTTTGGTGGATATACACCATTCTTCAGAAAGGTGTAGATATCAAAGTACCATGCCTCAGGACTGATGGAATTGATCATTAAAGATTGCTGATGAATGAGCTGGACTTTCCTTTCTACCACAACTGCCAAAGTCTGATCCATTTTTGGCATTTCTACCATAGATGATAGCTAGCGCATCGACTAACTCATTGTGACCTCTCGGTAAGTATTTGAACTCAATGTGCTTGAATCTCTTGGCCAAATCAGATAAGTGTTGCTGATATAGTGCCAAAGAATCACTCTTCACCTTCCAAACATTAGTAGCTTGGTTGACAATTAAAATGGAGTCTCCAAATACTCATAATCTTTCAATACCCATTTCCAGAGCCGTATGTATACCTAAGATACAAGCTTCATATTCAGCAGCATTGTTGATGGCGTCAAAATCTAGCTTGACCACCAAAGGAAAATGTAAGTCTTCAGGAGATATCAATAGAGCTCCGGCTCCGCACCCCATTTGGTTTGCAACACCATCGAAGTACAATTTTCAAGTCTCCTCTTCCACTTGGAACACCTGCTCATCACTAAACTCTAAGCCCCCAGTGTCAAGATCCTCAGTCGGGAGTTCGGCCAGAAAATCAGAAACTGCTCGAGCTTTTATAGATTTCTGATGTTGAAAATGAAGATCAAATTCAGATAACATGACTATTCATCGGGCGATTCGGCTATTCACAGTAGGTTGCTCCATGATGTAGGTTACTGGATTGCACGCCGCAATCACATAAACGGTGTGTGCCAATAGATAATGGCGGAACTTCTTCGTAGACCAAACCAAAGTTAAGGCCATCTTTTCTATCTCAGAGTAACGGGATTCACACCCTGAGAACTTCTTACTGATATAATATATTGCTTTCTCCATATTGTCGACCTTTTGAGCCAACACGACGCCCATCACACCCTGATCGATGGTAAGATAAAGTAGTAAGGACATTCAGCCACAGGCGGGACTAGTACTGGTGGACTGGTCAAGTCGGCTTTAATCTTGTCGAACGCTGCCTGACACTGGTCATCCCACTCAACTTTTACGCCCTTCTTCAGTTTCTTAAACATTGGCTCACAGGTTATGGTGAGCTTGGAAATAAACCGGCTTAGATATTGAACTCGCCCTAGGAAACCATGAATCTCCTTCTCCGTTCGAGGCAGTGGCATATCCTGAATAGCTTTGATCTTGGATGGATCAACTTCAATTCCCCGTTGACTGACGATATATCCTAACAACTTCCCCGAGGTTACTCCGAATGCACACTTCTGTAGATTCAATCTTATGTTATACTTGCGAAGTCTAAGGAAAAACTTGCGCAAGTTAGGGATGTGATCTTCACGCCTTTTAGATTTGACGATCATATCATCCACATATGCTTCTACTTCCTTGCGGATCATGTCATGAAGGTAGTGACGATGCATTGGTAAGTAGCACTAGCATTCTTCAGCCCAAATGGCATAACAACATAGCAAAATGTTCTCCATGGAGTGATAAAAGATGTTTTCACCATGTCTTCTTCAGCCATTTTGATCTGGTCGTAACCAGCATACCCATCCATAAATGACAAGAGTTCGTGACCACAGGTATGATCGACCAGAACGTCGATGTGCGGCAAAGGAAAGCAATCATTTGGGCTAGCCTTGTTAAGATTCCTAAAATTAACGCACATCTGTACTTTCCCATCCTTCTTCGATACGGGGACAATATTGGCTACCCATTGTGAAACTCTACAATTTTGATGAACTTATCCTCCAACTGTTTCCGAACCTCATTATGGATCTTATCGGACCATCCATTCTTAATTCTGCGCGGACGCTGCAGGATAGGTTTAGCATCCGGATAGAGCGGTATGGTATGCTTGGCGATCTCACGGTCGATACCAAGCATATCCTCATAAGACTAGGAAAAAACATCGATGAACTCTCTCAAGAGGGCGGAGAACTCCTGTTGCTCCCCTTGGGTTAATGATTTTCCAATTTTCAATTCCCGGGGAGTTTCAATCGTCTCCACATTGATGATGGTGATGGTTTCTTCAACTATTGACATGTGGTTCTCACGCTCATTCATAGCTCGTATTAATTCTTTAAAATCTTTTAAAGGTTCAACATCAAATTTATGATTATTAGCGCAGCAAAAAGAAGAAGAACAAGAATACTCATAAAGATTCACTTCATTGAATGCAGAAACAGATACAAACTTATCAGACATGGGGCTAATCCCAACTGACTCAGACTCAACTATAGACCCACTAGTGCTCGACTCAAACAAGACCTTACAAGGTTCTCCTAACACTGGGGTACATTTATTATTAGCAGAATCGACCCAGGACAACTTGCGGCGACCTCCATCAGCAGAAATCATAGAGCTTGGATCAAATTCAGGACTAGACATCACAACAACCATCGGGTCCACTTCCTTTCCTTCCTTACCAGCTTCTTGGCCAAATAACAGACCAAACATACTTCCTTCAGAGGGATGAGTCCACTCAAGAGGTGATGGCTCATCCGACTTTGGCTTGACTATCTTATTCACCGGAGCTTCATTGTCGTTAAAGATCTCCAACCCTGGAACACGAACATCATTGACATAGTGAGGTTCAGGGAACCCGTACTAGGGAAAATCATCCCCTTGGCGAATGAATTGCCTGTTTAACGTGAGCGGGTACGACTTGGTCTCCATCAGCGTAGGAGAATCAAATTGGTTCCTTTGCCAAGCCAGCATGGTCTTAGCAAGATAAACCTCTTGGTTAGTGGGTCTGTATCTCAAGCCAAAACGACAAGAATGTGTCGAAGTAGAAAACTTCAGAGCAACCTTATCTGGCTTCTTCCCCAAAGACATTCCAGGGAAGTATCCTTGTTTCTTCATAATAGCATGCACCTTCAAGTTGGAATAAGGAGCGAAGTTAAAAGGTGCCTCGTTATCTATAACTGCGATCATTTCAAAATTGTGGAGCTCGACGTCGGTAGAAGTATGCTCTATCTCCAACACAGGATGTTTAGGCTCAAAAGTTCCAGAGATAGTCCCTCCTGTAAGGGTAACAACCTGACCTAGGACGATCATCTTCACTTTTTGATGCAGGGTTGACCCCATCATATTACAGTTGTGTAACCACGGCCAACCTAACAGCAGATTGAAGGCAGCCAGAATGTCCAAGACCATGAATTCAACATTTTGGGAAATGTTGTCAAAAGTGACAGGTAAGGTCATGGTGCCTAATGACTGTCGAGGTGTGTTGTCATAAGCACGAAGTAACACAACATCTTGAACCAACTAGTTCTTTTATACCCCTAATTTGGCAACGGTGCGCCAAGGACAAACATTTACAATAGAACCATTATCCACCAGGATTAGCGGGAGCACTTTATTAGCACAAAGAGCTGTTAAATACAAAGCTTTGTTGTGATTTTCACCAGATACAGGTAAATCCTTATCACCAAAAGATATCACCCCTTGTTTAGCAGTAACATGAGAAACCAAAGCCTCCGGAGTTGTGGAAGTAGGGATTATGACATTTTGGAGAGCCCCCAGTACAAGCTCTTGATGTGGTTTAGAAGCACATATTAATTGCCAAATGGAGACATTCGCTACTGTCTTCTTCATTTGTGTGAGGACCGCGTCCTCAAGTGCAGCTGGTGTCTCTGTTCGAGGAGGATCCCGTGTTGGCACCACAGGATTGATTCTAGGTTGATTGTGTCTCCCTGACCTAGTAAAAAATGCAGAAGTAGGTGGAATTTCCTCTTGATCGGACCAAAAGTCATCGTCAGGACCTTCTTCATAGACGTCCTCTTCATCACTCACCCATATACCATTGACAATAAAGGTTGTCAAGTCTTTAGAAGGGAGTAAAGGTGCTCCCTCGTCGGTGAGACACTCGGATGGGTCAAAAGTACCCTCTCCTACGAAAATAACATGATTCGGGAGAGGATTTCTTTTGTTGTTGGGTTTCTTAGCCGACTTACGTGCTGGTAATTCTTCTGAGTGAATCATCTTCTCAATGAGGTTTTTGAGCACATAACACCGCTCGGTATCGTGTCCTCTGGTACGATGGTACTTGCAATATGCATTGTTGTTCCATCCAGGCCTTTTGTTCTCAGGTTCCGACTTATGAGTAGGTAACCGAATTTTGTCTGACTTCAATAATCGATCCAGTGCCTCAGCATAGGTCATATCCAACAGAGTATAAGAATCATATTGGGGGAACGTTGACCTTTGGAATGGACCACGGTTCACATTCTGGAGGACATTAGTCTCCACCGCTCTCAGAGCGCTAATGGTGTTTTCGGGCAGTGCTACTACCCTTCCAACTCTGAGATGCCGCATTTATCTCCTTTCGTGCCTCCAGTTTTGGGCATAATTTCTTCAGATACTCAAAGTTCTCCACAACATGAAAGTCTAATTGTTGGACCAGACTCGGCCTCAGACTTCGAATGAAGGTGTCTAACTGTACTTCTGTTCGAATGATCATAGTCACCTGGGACATCTTAGAGTGCCATCTTTCATAGTAAGCCAAGAACGACTCATCATCTCTTTGGCGAATGGCCATGACATCAGTCAAAGTCACCTTGTCTTTTTGAATCTTTCTGTAGTGTTCAATGAATGCTCGGCGCAAAGCAGTCCAATCTCCTCGAGTCTCCAAAGGAAGAGTATAGTACCAGTCTAATGCTTCACCATTCAGTGATGATGGAAAAACCTGCTTGTAATGTTCAGTACCGATGCCTCGGAGTTAGAGCTGGGAAAAGCTGACCCGACACGATTACCAACCTGAACCTAACACGATATTAAACGGGTTTAGGTAGAAATTTTCAACTCGTTTAATTAAATGGGTTGACACGATAAACCCATTTAAATAAACAGGTTAGGTTCAGGTCAGGATTTTTGACACGAAAAAACACCTACTTAACCTGTTTAATAAACGAGTAAATGGGTCAACCCGTTTACCGACTAACCTGTTTACCCAATTAACCCATTTACTAATTAGTTAGGTCAATACTAAAAAAAATCTAAGCATATCATAATTCATGTAATTTGTTATTTTGTTTAAGGCAAGAAGGCACTCAATCCACTCATTATTTTGGAAAGGAATCAATATATCGGTGGGAAGAACTAACTATTGGTCAACACATGATCAAAACATCCATTAAACACTCTATTTTCTACATACTTTGCCATTTGAAATCCAGACGAAAGGAAAGAAGATCAACTCCTCCATTTTCATGGCTTTATAGTTCTAACTTTCAAAACAAATTCCTCCCTATAAATATCTTCTTCTCCATCAATGTCTTCATCTACCTCACTAGCCTTGGTCTATACAGTAAATTATCTCTACAATCTATACCTCTCTCACTGTTAGTGCAATTTATCAATTAATACAGGTTAGTTTCATTTCGATATACCTAGATTTGTTATTTTATTTTTTTGCATAGACAGGTTAGCAGTTCACAGGTAAACGAGCAACCTGATTTGATTCGTTTACTTAAACGGGTAAATGAGTTAAAATCAGGTTAACCCGTTTAATATTTAACGGTAAAAGGTTCACATTTATGTTCGACACGAACACGAACACGACACGACCTAACCTATTAGCCAGCTCTACTCGGAGTGGCATCACCCGGTTAAACTCTCATACATGGTGTGTCGGGTTTGCAGAAGGACTGAACTTCTTCAGAGGTATATCCATTTTACCAGCTATCTTGTCATCAATTTCAACGGGTAGTTCGAATTCAACAAACTGATTGGTGAAAACAGTCATTTGACTCATAGCATTCTTGACCACATTCAACCGTGCTTTCACTTCGCGGATAGCAGGAGTTTCTTGTAATCCATGCTCGACCTTAACCGATGCAACCCGAGGGGTAGCCACTGGAGGTGGTGGCTTAAGTGTGGAGTCATCTGGAATATGGATGGCTTCTCCCGTATGGGAACTTTCCCCTATTTTTCCTTTACCTTTGTCAACAACAGTCACAGAGTCAGGGACAATTTCCATGGCATCCTCATCATCATTGTTCATCCCTACATGAGCACTAATGCGGTGCAGAGCTTCCACTACCCCGTTCAAAGTTTCTTGTTGTTGCTCAATACGGCTGTTCCGCCTTTCAATGAGTTTCCATTGTTGGGCGGTAAGCTCTTCAACTTTCTTTTCTTGTTGCAAAGTGGCGAAGGTGATCGAACCTTCCATCTTGTTAATTCTTTCTTCGAGGAACTTGGTCAAAGCAGCGTTGATCGAGTTGTCACCTTGGTTTTCACTTGCACACTTGTCGCATTGCAGACGACGAGAGACCTTTGACTTAGGGTTCTGTGGGACGTAGTCCGGATTGCGGATTAGACGGTTTGACGGTCCTGGGATCCAAGCTAGACTCGGGTCTCCTATACTGACTAAGGAACAACACACAACTCAGAGATTGACCTTTTGAAAGAAACAACCCTCCCTTGATGAATGCATGACCTAACTTACTACGTGGGACTTCCTAAAATGCATGACTTATATGTTGACACAAAGGAAGAATCACCCGGGACACGGGTTTGCATGACCTAACTTTACATGAACCTAAGGACAACTTGATCATTATAAAGGGCCGAATAAAGCCAAGTATGGCAAATCAGGACTGAATAAGGAATTACGAGTCAATGTTTCTCAATTCGGTTGGGCCTCATCCCGTAACTTGGAAAATTTATCAGTCCATCTCGAGCCATATTAACTATTACGCGGGCTAGAATAATGATCAACAGGACTGACAGCCTACTCTTTCTATATATTTTTATTATATTTACCGGGAAAGCGGGTATTGTAAAGGACTGGATAAAACCAACAACGGGCGAGTTATAATTGATTTATGGACTCAACTATCAAATCTGATATGGTTGGGCCTAACCACGAGTTGCCCATAAGTGTGACAGATCTGATAATTAATTCGATAAATTAACTTACTCAAGCTCGGTGAATATTATGCAGTCTAAGACTTTACCCACCAACCTTGTTTTGACTTTTAATCAAGTTTATTGGACCTTCGTTAAGGAGATGTCGTAAAGGGCCATATAGAATCATTAGAGGCGAGTTGAGTTTACTTTATGAACCAAGATAATTAACCTTTATAGATAAATGGGCCCAACCACTGGGTTAACCATAACTTTTGAGTTTAATTAACCTAGTTGTAAACATGACTCTTCTCAGCCCAACGACCACTATATGGACTAGAACAACACTCCTAAACTTGGGTCGACTCTTTACAACAAAAGTAAACACATAGCACATAGCATGCATATGAACAGGGGTATCCTAACCAACGCTCTATGTACAAAAGAGATTATTGGTTGGATAAGGCTTAACGTCTCATGTACTCGCCCCGGTGCATTCTTGTTGTAAAGACAACTTGAATGTATAAGGTGCTGCTCTTCGTGGCTCGTGTGGAGATCTCGAAGAGTGAAGTATGAGTGGATGTGATGACTAAGGCTCCCTCGGTGTAAAGGCACCAACGGAGTATAGTCGGTCCTGCATCCCTGACCGACCTAAAACTAATAGGTGTCTATGTACCGCAAGTGTACGGGTCTGTGTAGTAATAAAAATATCGTTCTCTCTCAGGGATTTGCGTTCAACCACGCACTAAACTAGTTCGCTACAAAGAATGCTAGGTCGATCCAAGGGTTGTGGTAAGGTTTTCTAAACTAAACTAGGAAAGCATGAATTTTTAGGGTTTAAACAATTAATTAAAAGCATTCAGGGAAGTCCACTCTAGTCAATTAATCAAATCATCAACAATCTCGGTGCAGGTAACCAGATAATTCGAGTCTATAATCTTTCTAGGCCCTATCACTTCGATCTTTCGATCCTAGGTGAGTTACAGTGATTAACCTAAACATTATTTCTAACTATTTAGCTTAATCAAAGATAAGAACTTATTATAAATTGACCCTAGGCAAGAATCATTATGTCTAACTATTTTCTAACCTATTCAATCTACGCAATCCGATTCAAGACTCAAACTGTCGTTCTATTGTCAAGAATCTAAAACCGGGTATAGACTCAAACTGACGTTCTATTGTCAAATTACCATGACATACATTACACGCAGATTAAACGAATAAAAGGATAACCTAACACCGAGACTGTATTCAAATTCAATCAATAGACATCGAGTTTATCCCCCAAACAAAGGAAATTATCTACTCATAATTCTAAAAGTAAACATCGTAAAATCTAAATAACAAGAAAGCATTAAAGAAAAATAGAAATAAACTGTGTTCGAATTGGCGGAATCGATCTCTTCGTGTCACCCGAATCGATCTCTTTCGTGTTCTTCGATCACTAACAATAATCTAATCTAATAACAATCTTTTGGAATCAAATGTAAATAAATTGATCTAAATCTATTCTAAAAGCTACCTAAAAATCTCTCCGAAAACTAATGTGAACTGATGAAAATCGCTTGCTGCGAAAGCTCTCTCAAAATGGCGGTCGTCAAACCCCTTTTATAGGGCTGGATTAGGGCACAAAACGCGGCCTGCATTTTAGAAACGTTGGCTGCGTTTTGCCCAAATAGCGAAATTCTCCGTGAGTGGGCGCTAGTTGTGCCTCCAAAATGCGGGCTGCGTTTTCTTTCTTCTCGGTTGCCAAACTCTCTGGACAAGGCGCTGGTTGCGTTTTAAAAACGTTGCCTGCGCCTTGCCTCTCCGCCTCAGCTGGTCTTGGGCCATGTTATTTGGGCCATTCTTCCTTTCTTCTTCTCTCCTTCTTCAACTTCTTTTTTTATTTCTTTGATTTTTGTTATTCTTCCTCCAAATTTTCATGCTTTTCGATATAATTTCACCGATTCCTGCAAAACATACCAAACACGCGATTAAGTGTATAAATCACAGAAATTGCTATAAAAATACAAGATATCGGGTATAAAAAACATGAAACTGACATGGTTTGAGCCCTAAAGACTCTATATAAAAATGACTTATCAAATCCTCCCATGCTTAGCTCTTGCTTGTCCTCAAGCAAGTCAGAATTAAAAATAGGAGGGTTAGGGCTCAAACAGGAGAAACCAAGTGTAAGAAGAGAAAGAGGCGGGAAGAGTTTTCGAAAGGATTACAAAAACAAAATCTTAACACCCCCTCAGGCTAACCAATCTAACACATCAATTCAATCAAGCAATCACAAAGATCAGTCTAGACAAGATCAAAACTCAGTTTAAAAGAGAAAGGAAGAAAATTTCGAAACCAAAAGGAGAGAACAAGTACTACTGAAGCATAAACCTGCTAACAGTCTTAAGAATAATGCAAATGCGCGCAGTTAGTTATGGACGTAAGTCAGTCAAAAAGAGCAAACCTCACATAGAATAAAATCACTCAATCACTCAAATTTCAATATGTATGTGGGTTTTCTCATACTCAAACCAATAGAAACAAACTACCATAAGCTTGGTAAGAACCTCGCTCTCCACTACTTGTATGCAATGCACAAGTGACAATCAAAAGGACTTTATCGGGTTGTAACGGGGCTTAGGTTAGGGGAAAGGAGCGGTAAAATTTGGGATTGAGGAGTTAAGAGTCATGCTTGGATTGAATTTCAATGAATATAACACTCTAAACTCACCTTCTTGCTTAGTGTATGCAAGGAATTTCATCTTTCACCCTCTACGATATGACACATCTCAACTGAATACAACCAAGTCAAAGATTACAAATTTAACTTGAATCTCCCTAAACACCCTTTTCTTTTGGAACTCTTTTTCTCTTTTTTTTTTCTTTTTGGTGGGTGATCGGGGAGAAGAAAACTATGAAATTACAACTTCGACCTTGATAAAATGTATGAACAACATAACCAAACACCAATTATTCAAAAGGTGGGACTTTCAGTTTCTCCCTATTTGAAACAATAAGCACAATTTCTCCCAAACTTCATATTTTTGTTCACAAACACACCAAACCAACTGTTCCTTCCAAAAAAACGACAAACTCTCATTCAACCAAGCAAGGCAAAGGGATACTGGATATCAAAGGCCAAGGCTTGCATTGTCGGGGTTTAATCATGAAAGAAGGGTAACAAAGGCTAGGCGGGGCAAAAAGAACGGTAAATATAGAGTAGGGTAGGTTATTTGGTTATGTAGCTTAACAAAATAAAATGAATGCCTTAATCACTTTGTCACAGCGTGCAATGCAAGTATGTAGTCTCAAGCAAGATGCAAAGCAAGTTCTAGAGATGCAACTAATGGGTGAGTCACTCAGGGAATATGGAATTGATAAAAGTGATCAATTCAAAATTTAGGCAATGTGGACTCACGGGATGGGGCTCAATCAACTAAACTTAGCCCAAAGATTTGCGGCACGCACATTTATACTTTCTAAGGTAGTCAAAGCAGTAAGATACAACTTTCATAACTTGTCTCAAAATCAGAAGATTTGAAGGAAAAGGTTTCAAAAAACTTTTGAGATCTAATCCAGACTTTTCTAAGCGAAGCAAGCTAAACTGAAAGTAAGAAAGGTTTACAAATCATCACTGAAGGTGTTTCCGGTTTTAATCCTAATCTTATCCTATATTTTTTGAGTTTTTGTCTTTTCTAATTTTTTTTTGGTCTTGTTTTCTAATTTTTCTGATTTTTTTGGATTTTTGAATAGGTGGATGCAAAAGAAAGAAAAAGAAAAAGAAACAAACTAGGAAAAGAAAAAGGAAAAACTACATGCTTCTATCTAATGCAAACTAGGTGGATGCAAATTAAAAGAAACATTTTAGAAGAAAAACTTAAGAAACTAGAAAACAAAAAGGAAAAACAGACTAGAAACTCAAATAACTATGAACAAGCAAATAAAAGAAACACACAAAAATAAGAGAAATCACACTAAAATTTGAAAAACAACCATGAAACAAGAAAAAGAAAGATGAAAAATTAAAAAAATGAAGGAAAAACAGAAAAATAAACGAAAAACAGAGAAATAAGAAAAAATTGCAAGAAGAAATATTTTTTCAACCCTCCCCCCCCCCCCCCCAATGCTTAGATGTTGCAGAAGACAATGGTAAAGGGTAAGGGTTAGCCAAGGATCAAGGATCCTCGGTCGGTAGGGAAGGGTTGGTATGGCTCGGTCCTGGTGGTGGTGAGCCTTGATCTAACATGGCCTGAATAAGGCCAGTGAGGTTGGCGATTGACTCGTCGAGACGGTCAAATCGCAAGTCAGATTTCCCCCTATATTCAACAAGGCTATCCATCAACTCGTTGACACGGTGTTCGGTCCGGTCAATGGAGGTTTGGAGGTCGTGAAAGCGCGCCTCATAGTCTGGTTGGGGTTGTTCGGGTTGAGGGTTAGGGTGCATTTAGTTTGCAGTTGGTCGAACTCGGGGAAGGGAGGCATCCACATTAAATTCTCAACAACTTGGGGAGAGGTGTGGGGGTTAGGTACGGGAAACCTAGCGTTGTTGGGATAAACCAAGAGACAACGCGAGTCCTTGTCAAACTTACAAAAGCTAAAGAAATTACATTGTTCCCCATCCAAGAATAAGTTACCCGGGACTAGGTCAGTGGGGTTCCTAGGTAGCCTAAAGCCGAATTGGCGTGCAAGGTGTGTAATGTAGCCCCCTACGACAATGCCCTTGTTGGTTGAGGTGGCGACACTAGAAAGATGGTGGGCTAGCATAGCTGCTGGGTCGGCACGAGGATCGGTATCCAACATGGAATGTAGCATGTAGCAATCAGCCCGGGTAGCTTTGTTTGAGCTATCGGGCCTCCCGAAGATACCGCAAGAGAGTATGCGGTGGACGTACCTCAATACGGGGTTCCTAATCAAGGTCGCGGGGGTGTTGCTAGGGTCCCAACTGTTAAAACCAGAAATTCTGAAAAAGAAACCCCTTCCGTCCCACTCTATGGGTATAAGGGATGAATCCCTACATGTGCGTTCAGGAAAACCAAAGGCGCGGGCAAATTGGGATATGGTCATGTTCCTCTCTACCCCCAAAAGCTGGAAACGAATAAACCCATCCCTCCCTTGGAGGTTTACAACTAGGGTCGACAAGAATTCAAGGGTAATTCCCCTATAGGTCGGCTCTCCTAACCTAACTATGTTGGTCATGTGGCAACGACCTAACATCCAATCAATATTATCCAACATACCACAACTACGCAAGAAAGGTTCATGCATATATTTGGTGGGGACGAGGGCTCTTTTGGAGAGGGGGTCGTACCTTTTCTTGACGTCCCCTTCAAAGTTCAAGGGGTTTGGGTCTCTCGAGTCTTTTGAAGGCGCGACTTTCTGTTTTCCTTTCCCCGCTACCGTGGCTTTTTGCTTCCGGCTGCCTCCGGCTTCGTTATCAACTCCCGGCGGTCCGGAGAAGCTAGGATTCTTAGTTCTCACCATCTAAAAACACTCACAAAAATCTGTAAAATCACCAAGATAAATACTAGGCATCAAATAAGCATGTGCATAACATATAAACTTAGTACGATCAATCCCCCCATGCTTATTTGATACTAGGGATTGAAATCAATATATATCTAACCCAAATCCTTACTAAAAACAGAGTATAACACCACAACATAATCACAACCAAATCCTAGACCTAAATTCCTCAATTTTAACATCACATTGCTCTCTAAACACATCCAACAACATAATTCTCTCAATTATGGAACAAAAAGATTAAAAATCATCCAACTCAAACCAAGCCCTAATCAAGAAATCAATCCAAGAATTCAAACCTAAATCAAGAAATTTGAATCTAGGACACAATAATTGGTATAAATTGAACAAATTACTCAATAAACTCAACTATTCAACCAAAATCATACCAAGAACGAAGTGTATAATCAAAGAACAAGAGGAAGAGTTGAGAATTCCATACCTTGAGTTTGAAGAGGAATGGAGCTTGAAGACTCAATGTGTTAGAGTGCAAGTGAGAAGAGAAAAGAGAGAAGAAGGTGGTGTGTGGTGGCGGCGCCGGCGAGAGTCGAAGGCGACGAGGGTGGTGGGTGGCGCAGGTGGCGCGCTGACAACGTTTGGGGTGAGGAGCGTCGGGAGTTAGGGCAAAAGAAGGGGGAGTTTGTTTGAAAGAAAAAGAAAGAGGCCGACTAAATTAAAAGGCGGGCAAAAGAAATCTGGGCAACAGGCAAAACGCGGCCTGCGTTTTGTAAAAACTGCGTACCTGAAGTATCTGGCCGAGGCGCAGCCAGCGCCTGGAAAACGCTGGCTGTGTTTTCCTACCTGATGCTAGCGGCTCGATTTTTGCCAATTTTTGCTTGTTTTTCTCCCTTTTCTTTGTTTCCTCCTTATTTTCCCTACAATTTGACACATCAAAAATCCCTACAAATATCTACCAACATAGAATTCATTAGGTTAAGAATAAAAATTCAATAAAAGCCATAAATTTCTCGAATTTCTTCCTTTTTCTCTACACACTAAAAGAAAAATATTAGTAAACTTCAAAATAAAAATAAAATTGCTAGGGATCAAAAACTGAAAGCTAAAATAATTGACTAAAATAAAATAAAAAAAGTGGGGAGGAATAAATATGTAGATAATAGCGTACCTCCCCGAGGTTGCTTTGTTTAACGTCGTTAGCTCGACGTTATGGACCCTACTCATCGGGGTCCTCGAGTAGTCTCTTTGTGCTAATTGACAGTCCGGGTCTTTGTTACGGATGTTGTCAATGCCCTTAATAGCTTGTCAAACTCTCCTTCATGCGGTCTGCAAGCTAATAAACAAGAAAGCCACTGGAATCTTATAAGATAAAACGTTAGTAATGCTCTCAGTAATAAATCAAATTTACTAGAAAAATCAAAAGAATTAAAATATGTGGTCCACAAGAATTTTCTAAGAATGTCCTCTAGGTGCATCCAATAAGGATCATGGGAGGGGTCATAACCTCTAAACTTTCCTAAGGACAATTCATCACTGACATTAATAGTTTCATTACAAGAATTAACCTCATACCCTAATTTAATCTGAACGTCAGAGGTCTTTTGTTCAGGTATGGGTTCCTCAGGGGTTTCCTGTGAAACTGAAGGTGGTGAAAAAGGAATTGAAGCATGAAATAAATCACTGGAATAAGAGAGTACAGTATTTTTAGGGTCCTTGCTTAGAAAACTTAATTCAATATTAACCTTCTCGCTAGGTTCCTCATTAATAATTTCAACTTACTCATAACGAAAATCACCCTCATTCCTAGTATCTAACTCAAAAGTCTCACTCACTTGATGAGACTCCGTCGACTGAGAAAAAGGTAAAGAAGTGTCATGCAAATCAGAAACACCATCAGTAGTGTTTTCAGGTAAACTAGGACTAGAAGGATCATCAAAACTGACTTCTAAAGGGGATGGGGACTTGCTATCATGATTAGAACTAGAGCTATTGGTCTGCAACAAGTCCGTCAAGTCAGTAAATTGAGTAGCCCTAGGGCAAGCAGAATCATCATGCTCAGAAGAATTACATAAAATACAAGCAATTGAATTACGAGATTGCATATAGGAACTAGCATGAAAGGCACAAGGATTGGGGTACTCAGATAGACAATTAGAAATTTCAAATTTATAGGTGTCATCAGCAAGCAATTCAAGTGATTTCATAGCTTCATTAAAAGGTTTATCACGAAGACCTAAATAATTCAGAAGATTACGGGTCTCTACATTCACTCCTTTAAAAACAATATCAAGAATTTCAGGTTCTCCTAACGTGATACGATCTGGAACAGGAGCAGCAACCAGTCGCTCAAAAAATTGCCAAAACAATTCACGTTTATCTTGAGGAAAACAAAGCATTGCCATATTTTTTAGATTTTAAAATTTTTTTAATTTTTATTTGATTTTAGGGTTTAAAGAAAAGCAATAAAAACCTAGAAAACTAGAGTGCGTTCGTCTAATGGCAGTTGGGGAAACAAGTCCCTGACAATGGCACCAAAAACTTGACAGACCTAAAACTAATAGGTGTCTGTGTACCGCAAGTGTACGGGTCTGTGTAGTAATAAAAATATCGTTCTCTCTCAGGGATTTGCATTCAACCACGCACTGAACTAGTTCGCTACAAAGAATGCTAGGTCGATCCAAGGGTTGTGGTAAAGTTTTCTAAATTAAACTAGGAAAGCAGGAATTTTTAGAGTTTAAACAATTAATTAAAAACGTTCAGCGGAGTCCACTCTAGCCAATTACTCCCTCCGTTCCATATTAATTGTCTTGATGTGCCGTTAATTTCTTAATATATATAATGTTACAATACACGAAAGTACCATCATTAGATTTATAACGAAAAATACTATCAAAAAAATACAATTTTGTAAGTTTTTGATAAAATATACTATAAGAAATTCTTAGTCAAAGATGATATTTTGGACAATTAATATGGAACGGAGGGAGTAATCAAATCATCATCAATCCCGGTGCAGGTAACAAGATAAATCGGGGTCTATAATCTTTCTAGGCCTTATCACTTCGATCTTTCGATCCTAGGTTAGTTACAGTGATTAACCTAAACATTATTTCTAACTATTTAGCTTAATCAAAGATAAGAACTTATTATAAATTGACCCTAGGCAAGAATCATTATGTCTAACTATTTTCTAACCTATTCAATCTACGCAATCCGATTCAAGACTCAAACTGTCGTTCTATTGTCAAGAATCTAAAACCAGATACAGACTCAAACTGTCGTTCTATTGTCAAATTACCATGACATACATTACACGCAGATTAAACGAATAAAAGGATAACCTAACACCGAGACTGTATTCAAATTCAATCAATAGACATCGAGTTTATCCCCCAAACAAAGGAAATTAGCTACTCATAATTCTAAAAGTAAACATCGCAAAATCTAAATAACAAGAAAGCATTAAAGAAAAATAGAAATAAACCGTGTTCGAATTGGCGGAATCGATCTCTTCGTGTCAACCGAATCGATCTCTTTCGTGTTCTTCGATCACTAACAATAATCTAATCTAATAGCAATCTTTTGGAATCAAATGTAAATAAATTGATCTAAATCTATTCTAAAAGCTACTTAAAAATCTCTCTGAAAACTAATGTGAACTGATGAAAATCCCTCCCTGCGAAAGCTCTCTCAAAACGGCGGTCGTCAAACCCCTTTTATAGGGCTGAATTAGGGCACAAAACGCGGCCTGCGTTTTAGAAACGCTGGCTGCGTTTTGCCCAGATAGCAAAATTCTCCGTGAATGGGCGCTGGCTGCACCTCCAAAACGCGGGCTGCGTTTTCTTTCTTCTCTGTTGCCAAACTCTATGGACAAGGCACTGGCTGCATTTTAAAAACGCTGCATGCGCCTTGCCTCTCCGCCTCAGCTGGTCTTGGGCCATGTTATTTGGGTCGTTCTTCCTTTCTTCTTCTCTCCTTCTTCAACTTCTTTTTTTTATTTCTTTGATTTTTGTTATTCTTCCTCCAAATTTTCATGCTTTTCGATATAATTTCACCGATTCTTGCAAAACATACCAAACTCGCGATCAAGCGTATAAATCACAGAAATTGCTATAAAAATACAAGATATCGGGTATAAAAATCATGAAACTGACATGATTTGAGCCCTAAAGACTCTATATAAAAACGACTTATCAATCCCATGGGTATTTTTTTTATAGTTTTAAAGAAAACCTAAACGCCCGCTTTAAGTGCAACCCAGCCCTCATACGTGGTCGAGAGGTAGCCCGGTATATGCAATGCATTTATGCATAAAAAAATGACTTAACACTATATAGTAAAAATTTATCTTCCTTCCAAAATTTTTAAAACACACTAAACTTCTTTCAAGTTTTACCCACTTTTAAAACTCCCCAGTGGAGTCGCCAAAAATCCTGTGGACATTTTTCCTCGTCCTTCGAGCTTCGGAACGTCCACGTGGATTGGGGTATGATTTGATGATTTGTGCTGGGGTTTGAACCTTTGAAAAAGACGCTTTAAGGACTTTTAATTATACATTTCAGGAATAATATTTGTAAAATTACTTTCCCTTTACTTGTGCATTTTATGAGTCATTGAATTAAACCTTTAAGAGTGTACATCCACTTGTTCCAAGCTCTTCCAAATTCAATCCAATTTTCTCATTTAAATGTTAC
Organism: Portulaca oleracea; assembly: GCA_029582165.1. Lineage (NCBI taxonomy): Eukaryota > Viridiplantae > Streptophyta > Magnoliopsida > Caryophyllales > Portulacaceae > Portulaca > Portulaca oleracea. Next base: position 36,398,810 of record CM055869.1, on the reverse strand, counting down.
GCTCAGAAGAAAGCGATTTATGCAAGTATTATTTAGAAATATATAAAGAAAAGACTTTAAAGTTGCATCGGCACGTTGTACAACCATGTTTTACCATAGTTTATGCAACCCGATGTGCTTTTAGTTCGAAATGGGAGTTTCCACCCGACTTTTTAAGGGAAAAAGCCAAGACAAACCGAAAAGAAAATAAAGAAAGACTCCGCCTACGAAACCCAAGAATGGATTCAGGGGTAAGGCTACGAACTCGAAAAGTAGGAACTTTAGGAGTTCGCCTCTCACAAAAGGAAAGACTCTACTAAAAGTTTTAAGTGTGCTTTTTTAAGATTTGGAAAATAGACAGATGAGAACTTTATAAAACTATTTCATAAGAACATGCAACATGAATTATAAAATAAAAGGACAACATTTACACATTATTTACAAGGAAACAAAGAAACTTTAAGGCTTACATTGTGCTAACTTGAAGAAGAGGCCTTGCCTTGCCTTTTGCTTGAAGATGCTCCTCTTAGTACTCCTTGATGTTACTCCTCACAAATGCCAAAAAAATGAACCAAAAGAAGTAGAGAAAAAGTGGTGGAAAATAGGGTAGAAATGGGTTCTTTTGTAGCTTTTTGTGGGTTTAGGATAGGGTTTTTTGTAGGGTTTTGGATAGAATAAGTCTAGAGGTTTAAGGGATGGTAAGAATAGAGATTATGGAGAGGTAGAGGTGATGATAAGATTAGAAGAAAGATGAATAGAATGGTGATATGAATATGGAGATAAGAGTAGAGTTTAGAATGATATTAGAGAGGATAAGAGAATTGGTGAGTGACTGGGGGAGAAAGAGAATGAGGTGATGAGAGTGAGATTGAGTGAATGAGTGAGTGAGTTTGGCTTTGAGAGGAGTAGTATTTATAGGAGAATGAGGTAGGAGAGGATACATGCATGTATACACATACATCTCACCTCATCTACGGGCAATTAACAATACAAACTACAAGACAGTAGGGGGAGTGAACTTGGAGTGGACGGTAGCTTGTGGTCAATTGACCACGTGTGGTCGGTGGTCAAGGCCGACCGGCCACCAGCACGTGGGGATTAACCTTGCTCTCGTCCATGCATCCATGGACAGTGGGGGGAGGGGGGAAATGCATTCTGCCTAGGGAATTGGTGATTCACACTTGGACGGTAATGCAATTGTATTTGAGCTTTGTGAGGTGTTTTTTGAGTGTTTTTATGAGGATTCGAGCTTGTGACCTCGCGGCATTGGATTTTCATGGCTTGCTTTTTATGTAGACATTTCGCATGTGATATTGCATGCAATATTAAAGTTAATTCATACGTGTAGAGTGCACGCACTTTAGCTTTTATCTTCTGACTCCTTCATCTTTATTTGATCTGTTTTATATATATGGATATGCTATATATTTTGTGACAAAATTTGGTGTCTACTGGTACACACCAGGATGACTCGTGCCATAAGTGCACCCCATGAAAAAGTTGGCCAGTACAAGATTATATCCACCATTCGGATCTCCCGATTGGTCCGGGTATGCACATACGGAGGCTAGGCCGATGATCGCAAGTAGGAGACCTTTAAGAGAAACCTGCAAGGATAAAGTTTAAGTAGATTAAGTATCCAAGGGATTCAAGTTACAAGTAAAGTTTTATGATTGACTACGGTTTCCCAAATCAGTTTTGTTTGACTTTAAAGTTCCAGTTTTATGGTTTAACTCAAAGTTAGTTCATGTGTTTTATAAGTTATGTTCGCATATAATTCATATTATAGAACTCTCAAGTTGGTTATACTTGAGTAGGTTTCCTTTTCAAAAAGTTTAAGGATAAGCTGTGTTTATTTTTACTATTGCTTTCTTTCTTATTGGTCTGTAACGTGGTTTTGTAACCCCGGTTTTTGTATCGTTCTTCTCGAGGAGCTAGGGGCCTTGGCTAAAGGTATTGTTCAAGAACGGATCTAAATCACTAAGGTAGCAAAAGGTGAGGGTAGGGTAACTAATCTAACCAAACACGATGGAACAAAGGAACTAAGGTCAGGTCAAAGGGAAAATGGGTTTCGGAGGCTTTTCGGGATGCAAACGGGAACAAGGAGACGGGTTTTGCAACAAGAGAACAACAAGGAGAGAAATCAAGTGGCAATTTCGTTAGTAAACACCCACCGGGCTTCCACTTTCGTGGATAGTCTGGCTTAACATCCCCAAAGTCCACCACGGACCCGAAGGGTAAATGAAACGGAATTTCCTAGTTAACCTCCTTCCACTTTCGTGGGTGAGCATTAACTATCCCATCCCCAACCTTCCATGACAAGTGTTGGATGTATTCGGGAGCTTTCGGACCCAAATACACCTCACTTGTGGGAAGGAATAGAGTGGGAAAGTGATTTCTCACCTAATTACTCACTAAAATTGCTAACCCATTCCTAATTACCCATTCACACCCTTAATTACCCCCTAACCCATTAGGGTTCTAACCACTACTCATCACAACTATCAAACTAGCATCAACAAAACCAACCTTAAGCATGGATTCTAACATGGAATAAGCAAAAACTCAACCAAAGCAATTAAAATGGCAACAAGAACTTCAAAGCAACAAAGAAGCAATTAAAGGAAAGCAATTAAATCAACAAGTAATAACAAAAGAGATTAAGGAAGGAATTCACCTATCAAAGGAGTAATGAACAAGGATGAACAAGAAAAGAAGAGCTTCAATCAACAATACTTCAATCTTCAATACAAAACCCAAATCAAAGTAACAATTTCGATGGAAATCTCACTAATCACTCACTAATTAAACCTTAATTACTACTTAAAAGCTAATCTAGGCTAACCCTAGACTAACTCTCCCTAAAGAGACTCTCTCCCCCAAGAAATCGTGAGCTTATATACAAAGCATGGAAGTTGCCCAAAACGCACCGTACAGCCGACTGATGAAACGCGCAGAAATTGGGAGGTAGCGAGCGCGACCATCCCCGTTGCGGGCACGACCCAACGAAGAATGGCAGGGCGATTTTGATGTTCGAGAGGTAGCAGCCGGCATCGTCTGGATCGCGGGCGCAATCTCAGTCTGGCCCAGTATGTCGCGGGCGCTACCCTCGCCAGGTAGGCTGGAGTGATCGAAGTCCGGAGTTGTGTAGCGCCCGTTACACACCCTGTGGCGGGTACTACGCTTCCCTCATTTCCCAGGTTGTAGCACCCGTTACCAATTCCGTAGCGGGTGTTAGAACCTGAATCTATTTGGACAACAGCAGCCCAGAAGGCCTTTGAAGAAGTCAAGGAGAGGCTTACTTCAACACCAGTTCTAGCACTACTCAGCTTCAGCAAAGTTTTCGAAGTGGAGTGTGATGCTTCAAGTGTTCGCATAGGAACAGTCTTAACCCAGGAGGGCAAGCCAGTTGTCTATTTCAGTGAGAAGTTGAATGATGCCAAGAGAAAGTACAGCACCTATGATAAATTGTTCTATGCCATCATTAGAGCTCTTCAGCACTGGAGGCACTACCTTATTGGAGTAGAGTTCATATTACACAGTGATCATGAGGCCTTGAAGTTCATTCAAGGGAAACACAAGCTCAACACCAGGCATGCTGCTTGGGTCGAGTTCATGCAGCAGTTTCACTTCATGATCCACCACAAATCAGGAGTGCTAAACAAATGAGCAGATGCATTGAGTAGAAGGTATATGTTGCTTCATATACTTGATATGTTGCTTCATATACTTGATTCTAGAATTGTGGGTTTTGACCATTTGAAAGCTTTGTATCAGGAAGATGGAGATTTTAAGCAGGTGTACCAGAAGTGTCAGCAGCAACCTCAGGGTCTATATCATATAGACAGGGTTATTTGTTCAAAGGGAGCAGATTGTGTGTTCCTAGAACCAGTTTCAGGGAGCTATTGATCTCAGAAGTCCATTGAGGGAGTTTAGCAGGTCATTTTGGAGTTGAAAAGACCTTGTTGATGTTAAAAGAGCACTACAGTTGACCAAAGATGAGAAGAGATGTACAACATCTACTGAAGAGGTGCAATATTTGTTAACTGTCTAAGTCACACAGCCTACCCCAAGGCTTGTATACACCATTGCCAGTTCCCAGCAGCCCTTGGGAAGATGTTAGCCTTGATTTCATTGTGGTTTTGCCAAGAACTCAACGAGGCAAAGATTCAGTGATGGTGGTGGTAGACAGATTTTCAAAGATGGCACATTTCATACCATGCCACACCACCTTTGATGCCACAAGAGTTGCTGATTTGTTCTTCCAGGAGATTGTAAGGTTGCATGGAGTGCCAAAGACTATGGTTTTTGACAGGGATACCAAGTTTTTGAGCCATTTTTGGGTTACTTTGTAGAAGAAGTTAGGCACTCAGCTCAAGTACAACACTACTTGCCCCCCACAGACTGATGGACAGACAGAGGTTACTAATAGAACACTTGGAGTCCTATTGAGAGCACTAATTCACAAAAATAAATCAGGATTGGACACTCTCTTGCCCCATGCTGAATTTGCTTACAACAAAGCACAATCCAAGGCCACAGGCTACTCTTCATTCCAAGTATTCTATGGTAAAAATCCAATTTCCCCTTTGGATTTAGTTCCACTAACAACTTCTGTCAAATTTAGTTTTGAAGCAGGTAAAAGAGCAGATCAAATCAAGGAGCTTCATCAGCAAGTGAAGGAGAAAATAGCCAAGTATATTGAACAGGTGTCTACATCAGCAAATAAACACAAGAAGAAGGTGACTTTCCAGCTAGGAGATCTAGTTTGGATCCATCTAAGGAAGGACAGGTTCCCCAGCGAAAGAAAAGGAAAGCTACTACCAAGAGTACATGACCCATTTGAAGTGCTTGAGAAAATTGGTGATAATGCGTATAGGTTGGACCTATCTGAAGAGTGTGGAGGCTCAGCCACATTCAATGTAGCAAATCTTCGACCATACTACCTGGCAGATGAAGACCTTCCAAGTTTGAGGACAAACTTTCCTCAACCTGAGGTGGATGATGGAGACCATCTTGGAGAATAGCCAGCAACAGCAACAGTAGCAGCTTCATCAGCAAATGAGGCATCTATAGGAGCTTTACCAGCACTTTCAGCTGCAGCACAAGGGAGAGACCATGTTGATTCACCAAACTCAGTAGCTAAGGAAGCATCTCCAGCAGAAACAGCAGGCTTCCTAATTCCAGTAGAAACAGCATGTCTCTCAGCAGTTCAACCATCCATCAGGAGGATCACAGCTTCACCAGCAGCCACCAATCCATCAACAGCATCCATCCAAGCTTGTTATACACTTGTGAAACAAGTCTTGGCACCTACAGCCATCCAGCCCATCAGCATTGGTCATTCTGACCAAATTCAGTTCCCAGCAACAACAGTCCAAGCAACAATCATTCTCAATGTCATATCTCTGGATTGAGGAAGATCCAGCCAAGGTTTCCTAGGAGTTTTTTGTTCCTTGTCGTGCCATTTTCAAGTCCAAATCAAGTCGCAGCACGATCGAGCATGACAACAGCAAGTTTCAAGTGCCAGAACAAGCAATCCTAGTAGGGTTGTTTGTTATCAGTTTTTCCAGAACCTCAATTCTGAAGCTAAGTCTTTTGCTATCTGTTCATAGGGGGTTATTTTGGTCTTTCCAGCTCATACTTAACCTGTTGAGATTACATCCAGGTTAACTTTGGCGCGGGAATTACCTCAGTAACTTAGTTTTCACCCCCTTAGGCAGGAAAGCTTCTTATTGGTCCATTTTGCCACTCTTTTAGCATTTGGTCCAATTAGAGTTTAGTTTGCATTTTCCTTTTATCTTCTTACAAGTTGTAATCTGGATTATATTAGATTAGCTTAGGATGTAATCAGATGTATTTATCTTAAGCATTGTAAGTTAGATTAAGTCAAGGAGATTAGGCAGATTAGCTTATGTTAAGCAGCTACTAATCAAACTGCTAGTAGCCTTTATATTCTGAAGTTTCTAGCAATGAAAGACATCTCAATGTTTATTCAATAGTATTCTCGAGTGTCTAAGAACCTCTGAATGTTTATGAGTAACAGATAACTCTCAATCCTTGGTTAAATCAGCTCTTGTCACTGGATTTTGGCAAGAATCCAACAAGTGTTAGATGTGCTTGATCATCCATGCTCTAGTGTGTCTGTAGGAGTATGAATGGGAGAGTCCTTTGCCCTTGATTGCAGCTGAAGGTGTGTCAACAGTTGTAAGCAAGCCTATCCTTTATTTTCCTTGTTGGGTTGTCTTCTATTCCAGCTAATTGCTTCCAATTAGCTTTTGTTAATACAAGCATTCAATTGTGTGTGTGTGACTGTATGATGCATTCTAGTTCAATACTCTGATCTTTGTGAGCTAGCATACATCATCTTGGTATCAGAGTTGTGTTCAATCTTGGAGTGTGTTGTTTGTGATAGTTTGAGATGGATGAAACTAATAGAACAGCTTAGGAAGTCCTAGAACAGACTTTGAGAGAAAAGGAAGAAATATAGCAAAAAATGAAATTCTTAAGTGAACAACTGCAGTATTATATGAGGTTGCATAGAACTAAGCTTAATAGGGAGAGTGATGAAGAGTTGGAGGAAGGAAAAGGTGAAAATCCTTTTAGTAGGACAGGAAGAGGAGGTCAAGGTCCTAGGCCTACACACAGAAGGAGGAGATATGTTAGGAGATCACCTAGGATCAGTGAACCAGAGGAAAACAGTGAGAGTGAAAGGAGGGAAGACAGAAGGATAGAGAAGCTAGATTTTAAGATTGATATACCTGAGTATGTAGGGGAGTTAGATCCTGATGTTTTTTTAGATTGGTTATAGACTGTGGAGAGAGTTTTTGACTTAAAAGAAGTTTCAGAAGAAAATAAGGTGAAATTAGTTGCCTTAAAATTGAAAAGATATGCTTCTAATTGGTGGATTAATCAACAGAGAGGGAGAATGGAGATTGGTGAAGAAAGAGTAAGCACCTGGGTTGAAATGAGACAGAAGCTGAAAGAAAAGTTCCTTCCAGACAACTATATGAAGGAAAATTACTCTAAACTACAACATCTGGTGCAGGGAAACAAATTTGTGGAGGAATATACCAAAGAATTTGAGCACTTGCTTTGGAAGTGTAATATGCAGGAGTATGAGGTGCAAACTTATGTTAGATACCTTGTAGGTTTGAATGACAGTATCAAGAATGTCGTTGAGTTGCAGGTCTATGATTCCCTTGATGAGCTAAGCTCTTTGGCTCATAAAGTGGAACAGTAGAAGAAAGCTAGAGTAAAGGAGTATAGCAGCAAGTATCCAGCCAAGCCTTATGCCCAAGCCAAGCCAAATCCCTACCAACAAAGCCTTCCCAGAAAGAAGATGCTTCAGGTGTCAAGGACTTGGGCACATTGCCTCAGAATGTCCAAACAAGAGGATGGTTACTCTTGCTGAATACCAAGCAGCCTTGTTTATTGACTCTGAACATGTGCAGGAAGAAGAACAGGAGTATGAGGAACCTGAACATGATCCCGTTTATGATGATGCCATAGAAGAGGGTCCGGATGAAGGAGAAATGTTGGTGATCAAGAGAGTCTTGAGCAGCTCAGCAGTAGAAGAAGCATAAGAGAAGAGGGAGAATATCTTTCATACAAGGTGTACCATTGGAGGAAAGGTATGCTTTGTGATAGTTGACAGTGGAAGTTGTACCAATGCAGCATCCAACACCATGGTGAAGAAGTTAAACTTGGAAACTAAGCCCCATCCAGCTCCTTATACCATTCAGTGGCTCAGCTCAGGGAAAGGTATCCAAATTTCTGCTAGATGCCTTGTAAAGTTTTCAATAGGTCAATCATATATATAAGGATGAGGTCTGGTGTGATGTTTTGCCAATGGATGCCTATCATTTGCTTTTGGGTCGACCTTGGTTATATGATAGATCTGTCAGCCATTGTGGTAGAGCTAATACCTATACCCTTACCTTAAACCACAGAAAGATCATTCTTACCCCCATGAAACCCTCACTGTTAGCCAAGAAATCTAAGAACCTATGTCTTGAACCTAGTCTTGATGTGTTGCTTTTATCTTATCAGCATGAATTTAGCACACAAAGAGACTTGATTCTTTTAGACCTTGAAGAACCTTCAGCCCCACAAAATGACAACCCTTTATTCCTACCTTTACTCCAGCAATATCAACATGTATTTCCTGAAAAGATGCCACCTGGTTTACCACCTAAAAGGGATATCCAGCACATAATTGACCTAGTGCCTGAATCATTGCCGGTCCCACGAAATAGAGCCACGGGAGTGACTGTAGGGGAATTGGTCAATCACAACGTAGAAATTTTTTTTTCCTATTTTCAATCTGTATTTAATTTTAAAATTAAAAACCAGAAAGTAGCACAAATCCTTGACTGCTTTGGACTCTGAATTAATTTATTTTGGTGCAAATAACAGTAATTATTTTGGCATTGCCTATAATAATAATAATCTATATATTATAATAAAAATCATTGTGGGTCCCATGAAATAGAGCCACGGGATTGACTGTAGGGGAATTGGCCAATCACAACGTAGAAATTATTTTTTTTCTATTTTCAATTTTTTTAATTTTCAATCCGAATTTTATTTTAAAATTAAAAAATCAGAAAGTATCACTAATCCTTGACTGCTTTGGACTCTGAATTAATTTATTTTGGCGTTGCCTATAATAATAATAATAATAATAATAATAATAATAATAATAATCTATATCTATATCTATATAATATAATATTAATAGTGAAGTTTGTGAGTCCCGCTAATTGGAGAAAGTTGATTAATTGTAGGGATTTCGACCAATCAGAAGATAGATAACTACCAAATTAATTTATTTTGGTCAAAATATTAGTAATTATTTTGACAAAATAATAATAATAATAATAATAATAATAATAATAAACTATCTATATATTATAATAGAAATCATTGTGGGTCCCACGAAATAGAGCCACTCGAGAGACTATAGGGGAATTGGCCAACCACGACGTAGAAAATTATTTTTTTTCTATTTTCAATTTTTTAATTTTCAATCCGAATTTTATTTTAAAATTAAAAAACCAAAAAGTACCACTAATCCTTGACTGCTTTGGACTCTGAATTAATTTATTTTGGTGCAAATAACAGTAATTATTTTGGCGTTGCCTATAATAATAATAATAATAATAATAATAATAATAATAATATATCTATATAATAATACGCATTTCACCGCTCCACCGGAAATTCCTCCCCTCTACGTACTCCGACTTGGTAGTTTCATCACTTTATCGTGGTTGAGCCACAGGATTTGACGGCGGACTTAAAAAGCCACCTACAGACGCTTTACGCCCAATCATTCCGATTAATAGTAAAGTTTGTGAGTCCCGCTAATTGGAGAAAGTAGATTAATTGTAAGAATTTCGACCAATCAGAAGATAGATAAGTACTGAATTAATTTATTTTGGTCAAAATATCAGCAATTATTTTGACAAAATAATAATAATAATAATAATAATAATAATAATAATCTATATAATAATCTATCTATTTATTATAATAGAAATTATTGTGGGTCCCACAAAATAGAGTCATGGGAGTGACTGTAAGGAAATTGGCCAATCACAACGTAGAAAATTATTTTTTTTCTATTTTCTATTTTTTTATTTTTCAATCCGAATTTTATTTTTAAATTAAAAAAACCAAAAAGTATCACTAAAATATATACAAATGGGAATATAAATTAGAAAGAGGGCAGATATATAATGACAAAGTTGTGGGTCACCCCCAAATATTGAAAGGAGAGTGATTATAGGTATATCGACTAACCAGAATGCACATAATTTATTTATTTATTTGACGAATAAAACTTCAGATAAATAATATACACAATAATAAGAAAATAATCTAGACGGTAACTTTATTTTTAAAATAATAATAATAATAATAATAATAATAATAATATAAGATACACGAAGTGAATACATAAAAAATTATATATTTTTTTTAAAGATACACGAAGTGAAATATAGAAGTAATAATAATAATAATAATAATAATACACGATTATATTTTGGTGCAACTATAAGTAATTATAATTATTTTGGAATAATATTTCTAAATTATATTTACAATTTCTATTGAATTTTTTATTTTTTAAAATAACTATTTTAATATACTCCGTGCATCGCACGAGTTGAGGCAGTGTAATATGAGTAATATTATGGTTATGTTAAAAAAAGAAAATAAAAAATATTATGGTTATGTTAAGTTCATAATTCCTACTATATATTGTCTTTTAAAAAGGTTTGTTAAATCTCCTTGTGGTTTTTACAAATTAAATTAGGTTATGTTTAGTAAAGTTTTGGCCTTTGAGATATCAACCGTATTATTTTTTATTATCATCATATGCGATAGTGTTAATACGAGTTTTATTCGGTGTCCCTTATTTAAAATATTTCAAATTTTGTCATGAGAGAAGGTCTAGTATGTTGCTATGTGTGATTTATCTTATAAAATTTCGATGTCGAAAAATTCAATTTTTATGTCGACCTTTACGTTATGTTTTAAAGGAGGTGTTTACTTTGAAACTTTTAATTTGTTTATGTGAGAATTTGTGTTAGTTGATGTGTAAGTCCACCTTAGTGGTGTTAAGGGAGCGAAGGGGAGAGGTATCGGACTTAAGTGGACTGTTTAGACGCCTAAGTTAGAGTCTCGAAGTAATTTGATTAGAATTAGAATCGAAAAACCCGAAACTATAACGGGTCACTTTGAAAGAATTTATGAGTCGCACAATATCGGTCATCATATATTGTGTAGTTAATATTTACCCCTGTCGTTTGGCCGGGAAGTACCTTAGTGTGTTAGCTTTCATAGGAATTTTGCGGATCGGGATTTCGAGGTGTATATTCTGAGTTATGACCCGAATAGTGCACCTAGGTCAGAACTGGACAGGTTATATAGTTGGCTGTTTTTGAGGACTTTAGAGTGTGTTTTAGGTCTCAGAGTCAACACAATAGTTTTAGTAGACATTCCGAGGTTTTCAGAAAGTCCAAAACCAGAACCATCGGATGTCGGGAGGTCAAGTTATGGCATGTTCTATATGAGCGTTGCAATCTGTCCCGTGTGCTTTTTTTTTTTTGACAAATGTGTATCTTGTCTGAAATGATTATTTATTGTTATTATGCTAGTGTTTGAAATATGTAAATTGATTTAAAATGTTAAATTATGAATGATGGGAATCTTCTAGCGTTCCTAGGGTGGGTTAGGTGGAAAGTAGATCGTGTTAATTTTCGTACGACGTGTTTTGATTTTAGAGACTATTTCTATTTTTAGGCGCGATCTAGATCGACTCGTCTTAGTGAGTTCAAGTGTGTTCGTAGAAGTGAAATGAAGTGAAGTGAAGTGAAGTGAAGTGAAGTGAAGTGAAGAAATTCAGGTAATGTTTATGTCTTAGATCCCGTTGGGGTGCACTTTAATTTTTTATTTTTTATTTTTTGAGAAACCGCCAAATGAGCGAAATTAGTTATTATTACTTAGAAAGTAAGACATATCCTCCAGGGCCAAGGTAAGAGAGTCATCGGGCCCATCCTCCAACCAAATTCTATTAGTTAGATCGAAAGGCTAAAGGTGGGCTAGGGAATGGGCAACCCTATTTCCCGCCCTAAGTACATGGTGCCAAGAAATAACTAAAAATAAATCAGCTAGCCTCAAAATTTCAGTAATAATCAAGCTTGCGGGGCTATTTCCCTCGAACTTATTGCGGAGCTTTTAAATCAATGACAAACAGTCTCCTTCCACCATGAGAGTTCTGAAGCCCGTATCCCATGCAATTTTCCACCGACGAGAAGCCATGCTTTTCACTCGTTCCTGCTGCTACTACATCACCTTTAGAGTCTCGAATGCTGAAACCCCAACCTGTACCCCAATCACCTAGCTTAGCCGCATCAAAGTTCAGTTTCCAAACTCCGTTGGGAGGTGGACACCAAGCTTTGATGTTATTGATTTTGGGCGCTTGACGCAGAGGGGGGAGAGATTGGTACTCCATGATTACCTCTTGCAGCTTTCTCCAGGAAGCCGACGCATAAGGAAGAGTACCTTTAATAATGAGATTGTTTCTCGCGTTCCAACATTGCGATGAAACTGTAAGGAAGAGTACCTGGTCTGCGACATCCAACTTCTCCAAAGCATTATGGAAATAGTCCAAGGGTGTAAGGAATGGGGAAGACCAGAATGCTTCATCAATGCCACTAAGCTCCCAGACAGCTACCGAAAGAGGGCAGTGGAATATACTATGCACATTCGACTTCAAATAACATCCGCACACAGCACATTTCCCGTCTATTGTCTTGATTCTCTCTCTGATTACTCCCGCTGAGGGGAAAATACCTTTGCAAAGTCTCCACCCAAGTATCTTGATTCAAGGAGGTGCTTGAAGACTCCAAAACTTTTTCCAGAAGCAGCGAGCGACTCCGGAGCTGGAGCTCGGGTTTTTGGCGAGTTTCGCACGTTGAATCACTTGATATCCTGACTTCACAGAGTTTTCGCCATTTTTGGTGTCATGCCATGCCATACGATCTTCTGGCCAAGTGCGGCAAAGCGGCAGAGAAGTGATAGCCTCAACATCGCATGGTATGAACAGCTGCTCAAGAAGCTCCATGTTCCATGTGCAATTATCGACATTGATAATTTGGTTGACCCTGGTTATTGATTGTTGGTCTGTGGTTGGGGTGAACACTTTGAATGTCGGTTCTCTGTTAATCCACTTATCCTTCCATATATTGATCTGAGTGTCGTTTCCGACAGTCCATTTTAGCCTACTAACCACCAAGTCCCGAGCTTCTAGCATGCTACGCCATGTGTAACTCGGTCTGTACCCGAGTCTTGCTGTCAATATATTACCCTCTGGGTAGTACTTTGCTCGTAAGAGTTGTGCCGCCAGAGAGTTCGATTTCAACCATAATCTCCAAATTTGCTTGGCTAACAACGCCGTGTTGAAGTCCTCAAGATTTTTGAACCCCACTCCTCCCATTTCCTTGCTTTTGCAGAGATGCTCCATGCTCAACCAGTGCATCTTCCTAGCTTCTTGCTTCGATCCCCACCAGTACCGTTCCACTAAACGATGTATGTCCTTGCAAAGAGATGTCGGAAGCTTGAAAATACTCATAGCATAAACCAGGAGCGCTTGCGCCACAGCCTTAATGATGACTTCGTGTCCCGCCCAAGACAAAAACATGTCCTCCCACTGGCTTAATCGTATCGATACCATGTCTTTGATACATAGTAAACTCTTGTATTTTGGACTTCCCAACATGGGTAGGGAGGCCCAAATATTTCTTGTGTAAAACCACTTCCCAAATTTCCAGAATGTTGGTGATAGCTTGCCGACAATCGAGTGTAGCATGTTTATGGAATACGACATCTGTTTTCACATAATTCACTTGCTGACCCGAGGCGCCCTCATAAAGATTTAGCAACCTCTTTATTTCCTGGGCTTGGTTTTCAGTAGCCTTACAGAACAGGATTGTATCATCCGCGAAGAGAAGATGAGAAATAATAAGAGCGTTGCGGCAGACCCGAATTCCGTGCAGCTGGCCTGTACTGACAGCATTATTGAGTAGTGCTGTAAGACCTTCCGTCACAATAATGAAAAGGAAGGGGGAAAGGGGGCCACCTTGGCGTAAACCCCAGGAGGGGGTCAAAAATCCTCGAGGTTCCCCATTGGTGAGAAACGAGAAGGTTGGAGACTCCACAAACCTCATTACTGTATGAATCCATGCTTCACATAAACCCAACTTGCTTAGAATTCCTTGCAAATATTTCCATTCCACTCTATCAAATGCCTTTTTCATGTCCAACTTAATAGACATAGGCTTGTTGGAGCCATTGTAGCAACGAATATGGTGGAAGAGCTCGTATGCCACCATAATGTTGTCACTTATAAGTCGATCCTTTACAAAACTGCTCTGAGTGTCGAAGATAATGTTAGGAAGGATGGATTTCAGGCGATTTGCTACGGTTTTTGTTGCAATCTTGACTAGCACACTCGCAAGACTTATAGGACGAAAATCACTTACCGTAGTTGGGTGTTTAATTTTCAGGATCATAACCACATAGGTGTGATTTATGTTGTCTGGGAAAGAACCTCCTGTGAGTAGATCAATCACTGCATTTGAGACGCCCGCGCCAATTATGTGCTAGAATCTCTTATAGAAATATGGGTTGAGCCCATCCGGGTCGGGGCTCTTTCCGGGGTGCATTTGAAAGGCAGCTTCCCTGATTTCATCGTGTGTGTATGGCGCTGTCAGGTATCCATTCATCTCTTCCTTGACTTTGTTTGGTACATACTGCAGTACTTCATCCATCAAGGCCGCTCCTTCCGTCTAATAGAGAAGGTTATAATGCTCCTTAAACATCTTTTTGATATCATTGGGATTGGTATAAACTCTACCATCCGACCCACAAAGCTGAGATATAGTGTTCACCTTTTTCCTTGCCGAGGCTTTTCTATGGAACCACTTCGTATTTTTGTCTCCATATGCTAGGTAATCCTTCTTCACCCTCTGCCACCACATAATCTCATCCTTCTTTCGTAAGTCTTTTAATTTGTCGAGGATGAGTTGTCGCTCCTGGATATTGTTTGCCAAGCTGAGCTTCTGTTGCATCTCCTATATAGCCCGTTTCACATTCCCGAAAGTAGTCCTTGCCCAACTATGAAGTGCGTTTTTGCAGTTTTCCAGCTTTGTTACGCACGTTCGACAAGAAACATCTGTTGCTATCGTCTCCCAAGCTTCCATAATCACACCTTAACAAGTGGGTTCAGCAGCCCACATGTTCTCAAAATAGAACCTTTTCTTGGTCTGGAAACTTGCTCTTCTCGTGGTATTACACAGCAACTGCATCGGGAGATGATCAGAAAGTGTTTCGTCTAGGTGAGTGACCTCCGCCGATGGAAAGAGAGTGCTCCAGTCTACGTTGGCCATGAACCTGTCTAAGCGCTCCTCCACAGAGTCTGATCCGTCTCTTCCATTCCACCAGGTGAACTCGTACCCTTTGTATCCCAAATCAAACAGGTCATGATGAGTAAAAGTCTCCTGGAATGCTTCAAGGACCTGTTGATTTTTTGGTGGGCCTCCCCGTTTCTCAAAATTAAAAAAATATCTCGTTTATATCTCCTCCAATAAGCCATAGGAGTTGCGAGCGGGGGCCAAGATTAGTTAAGAGTTCGCAAGTTTTGAGCTTTTCCAAGCTTTGTGGCCACCCATAAAGCCCCGTGAATCTCCAAGGTGCAGAACCCCATCCTCCTTCTATAGCAATATCTATATGATGTTGTGAATATGAAAGCAAGGATACATTCACGTCCTTGCGCCAGAACATTACCAACCCACCAGACCTCCCCCTACTGTCAATACACACACACCAAAAAAGTCATTCAACCTGTTCTTCACCGTTAGCATCTCAGAAACACTTCTTTTTGTCTCCGAAAGGAAAACAATGCTCGGCGACGCCCCTGCGGATAAGACCCACAAGGTTCTTGACTGCTCGGGGGTCGCCAAGTCCCCGGAAGTTATGGCATAGGATACTCATTGGGCTCGGCGGGGTTGCTCCGCAACTCCCGCCGTTCCGCCATCCATGAATTGTGAGACTTCCCCATACTCCAACGCTTGATACTTCCCTCCTCCCATCCGGGTTTCTACACTGTTGTACTTCCTTTTGAAGGCTTCATTCCCCACCTCGACTTCATCTATGTTCATACATTCTCCTTCCTTCTTACTACTTGTTCCCTCCTTGTGTTTCTGTCATCCGATTCTGAAAAGGCTAATCTCAACTTAGCCTTGGGGCGAACTACCTTATCTTTGAATGCTTGATACAACCGCTTCTCTTCCTTCAATTCCAAAGCAACATTCTTTCGGCGTGATTTAAGAGGCGACGCTTTCATCCATTCACCATACTGTAGATCTTCCAAGGGAGTGCTAGGGTCGACGTTATCACAGCCTTTCAAAACATGACCGAGCTTACCACAACCATAACAAAACTCTGGCAACTTCAAGTATTTGAAGCGAATCCATAGTGACTTGCCACTTATTTTCACCATGAGCCCCCTCTGTAGTGGTTTTGTTATGTCCACATCCGCTCGGAAGCAAAGTGATTTGTCTGCCCCACACATATTGTCGGTTTCACACCCAACAAATTGTCCCACCTTGTCTCCTAGAACTCTCGCAAACGCTTCAGTTTGTGTTGCGGCAAGCACATCATATTCTTTAACCCAGAATCTTGTCGTTGCGAAGGTAATATCCGAATATTGCTCCATATCGTCCCACTCCTTTAGCAGCAAGAGTTTATTATCAAATGCCCACGGTCCTTCGTTGATCACAAACTGCTTGTCCTCTTCAAAGAAAAATTGGAAGAGGAAGAGATTTTCAGCCAAGTCCCTCATCACCACCACCCCTTTCTCCGGTTTCCAAACACTTTTCAGCACCGTTCTCATCACCCTCGAGTTGAACGAGTATTGTGTTAATAAGAGCCCTACCAGACTCAATGCAATTTCTTCCTTTTTCTTCTCCGGGATCTCATCATCAATCTCAATCACTTCTTCTTCAGCCTCTGTTAATCTTAGTTTGTTCATATCCAATTCCATCTCAGACTCTATTGTCTAACTTGAAACACACGCAATCTACTGATACGCTGCTAGGGTTTTGCAGGCAAAACCAATAAACAGACTAAGTTCAGATGATTCCAAACTAGTCTAACTCTAATGTCGATCTGACGACAACCACCCGCTTCACTGGCGAAAGCAAAAAAGCTCGCACGACCACCGTTTCAACCGCTAGGGATTAGGGTTCTAGGGTTTGCACGAGGAGGGAGCAAAGAGGATTTTCCCTAGCTAGGGTGAATAGGTTACAGTTATGTTTGATTTGTTTTGGAGGTGCATTTTAATTGTTTTGATTGATTTTAAGTTGTTTTGCAATTTGCATCCCGAAGGGATTTTATGGTGGAAAATTTGACTGTCTGTTTTTTGATGTTAAAATATGTTCTTTGAGTAATTAAATGTGATAGTCTTTTATATGTGTGGTTTAGAAATGGTTTGGAAATTGGGAATGGATTGATTGATTCTGGAAAAATGTGTTATTAAACCGGACTAATAATTCAAATGAGACGTAAATGTGGGTTCGGGCAATGTCCCAAAGACCAGGATCTGTTCCTGCAGGGAGGTTATCAAGAGATCAGGGGATACCCTGATATGGTTGTGTGTTCAGGAAATGTCCCAAAGACCAGGATCTGTTCCTGCAGGGAGGTTGTCAAGAGATCAGGGATGCCTGATAAGTGCTACTTCCCCGGGGTTAGCTATATGCACGTGTGTGAAATGGATGACCATCCGTATGATTGAGATTGTGATTGGTTGATATTGATATTGATATTGAGATATGATTATTGTGAAGTCTGGGACTTCGAGGGCCAAATAAGCAAGGTCCGCCCACTTAAAAATTATGAAAGATAGGTATGGTTGGTTGGGAAAGAAAATTGATTGTGAAATGATTTGACTTGTTCACTTCTCCCCCAAAAATGAATTGAAATGGATTTTAAAATGTTTTACAATTAGGGGTAGACATTATTGAGTCTTCCTCATGTTTTTTAAATGTTTTGTTTTCAGGTGATGCGTTCTATGATGGGAACGGGAACTAGAAGTGAGGATGACAAATTGAAGTTATAAGTCTATGAATAAAGTTTAGTTTGTGCTTTAGGTTTGAAGTTAGTTAATGTTTAGCTTATGTTGTTCTAGAATTTGAAAGTTATTTTGTTTATTAATTGAAGTAATTAATGATTAGTTGTTAGTTTTTCCCTTTCTTGCCTTGTATTCCTTCACGGATACGACAGTAACGCCCAATTAAAAAGAAAAAATAAGACTTCCGTTGTTACCGTTAGTCAATGTTTGACTTTTTCATAATTGAATTTCCAGGGCGTTACAATTTGATGACGCTAATCTTGATCGACAGTCAACCTGGTTCCTAATTGTATTATCACGTAGAGACAATGATGATATCAACACAATTAACATGTACGATTGAGGTGATGATCGAGTTTCATGATCATGGTGATGTGATGACATCATAAATCAATCACATGGGTATTGTTGAGAACAACTACCGAACTGACCCGCAGTGGGAGCTCTTTAAGTTGGGAATTGTCATAAGAGCTCTCACTACTCAAAGAAAATTCATGAATCCTGAGTTCAGTACATAGACTATATGGTCCGTTGTAACTTTGGAGCGCGTCAAACGTCTTTCGTAACAGTAGGCTATAAAGGCGGTGTCTGGGTTACAGTTGGATCATGTGAGAATATGTATTTGAACTAGATGACATTGTCCTCCCTATTAGGGATAGTTGTCTCGTTGGCCACTCGGTGAGATTGGACTGAAAATGTTTGGCCGAGCTTAGATGAATCAATAGTTGATCATATGCTTTTCAGAGTCTAACTCGGAGATCGAGGAACGTTCGGGTCTTACATAAGAATGACTTCAGCTTACCTTATCCGAACTTGAGACAATAAGTGACAAGGGAATTTAAGGAATCGAACACTTGTGGGACAAGTGGGAGATTGTTGGGAATGTTTCGACAATGTTCGATATGCATAGAGTTTAAAAAAATATAATATAGTGATTATATGCCTTGCTAGAGACCTCTATATTTGGTAATTAAATATGTTTAATTACAACTATATTATTTGTCCTACTGGGTCACACAAGTCAGTAATATCGTATTATGTTTAGGAATGTATTATGTTTAATTACAACAATGTATGTAACCTAAGTAATATCGTATTATGTTTAGAAATGTTGAGAATTGATTTCTATGAGAAATCAGTCCAACACGGACCGAATTGGACTCAACACGGACCGTGATGACAATGGGTCAGCTTAAAGGACATTCGGGAGGCCAACACTGACCATGTTGCCTCAACACGGACCGTGTTGGGCCTCAGAATGCGCCATTAAGGAAGTCGGCCATTAGGGTTTTAGTAACCCTTTCCCCAAGTAATTCAAATCCTATAAATAGGTGTCTCTCTGAGAAATTTATCGAGGGAACTGTTTAAGACTTGCTGAGTTCCTCTCTCTCTTAGTTTGTAGTTATTGTTTCCTGAAACAACCACCTATGTTGAATCACATACATCTTTATATTGAGATCTGTCTCCATCGGTTCGATCTAACAGTCGAGTTCCCGGAGTGCTATGTGGACTTTCAGTAGAGGATTTCTGCATTGGAATCTCAAAGGTCAACCTCTGCATCAGTCGGATTAGCAATAAAAGTATAATTACTAAAGTCTATGCAATTGTGTTTTCCTAGGTGATTAATTGTTTATAATCGTTATGATTTTCCGCCAATTAATTTGGATATGTTTAGGAAATAGATAACCTAAAACCCAACAGGCAGAACCTTTGTTTGATTCAGACTGTTAGTGAAAATTTTGGTTTGAGATGCGATGTCTTTTTTCCCATGCCATTCCAAGTTTCATTTCCCAAAAAAAAAAGGGTGAGAATAAAATAGTGGCATGAAAGGATTTCAACTTATTTCTAAGCTCATCCAAAGGTGCAGAAATTTATTGATACATGGTAGCTTGAAGGGTGTTTATGGAAGTTTGATGTATGGTTGGAGAAATAAGTTGTGCTCCATTAACATCTTGGGTGTTAGCTCCACATATCCTAAATGATTTACGTCCCTTACCTTTAACCCAAGCCTCCATTCAACCCTTAAAAGTCCCCATGATTATAATTGCATTTTAGCCAACTAACGGTGGAGAATTGAGAATATGACCAAGCTTATGGTAGATTGTGCTATTGGAAGAGGATTTGAAAGAACCTCTACAAAATTGAAACACATGAAGTCAGTGGCGGATCCAGGATTAAAAGTTAGCGGTGTCAGATAATTTCCTTAAAAATTGAACACAAATATGACAATAAATTCAACAAGGGGCGGCGCATATGTAAACCTTTTTTTTAAAAAAAATCCAAATAGCTAAAAAATGGTCGCGCTAGGGTTTGAACCCGCAACCAACAAAATAAGTTTGTCCTTACTCCTTACTCGCGCAATTACCAGCAGGCTATGCATTCTTTTCTGCTTCCTTGTGGTGTCAAATGCTACATAAGCTTAATATTTTTCCGTTATTCGTAAACTGATTTATTTTTTATTTTTTCAATTTTAGTGGTGTCAATTAACACCACTGCAACACAAAGTGGATCCGCCCCTACATGAAGTGTGAGTGTCAACTTATCCTAAAGTGAGGTTCTACTGGTCAGCACTTAATCTATATAATGATGGGGTGATAGTTGATGTGTGAATGTAAGCAGTGAGATCGTTGTCTTTGACTTGTACATTTGGTCTATATGTATGCTAACAAGTTGGTCTCTTGGCTAATATTGTTTGTTTAAATTAAATATATACAAAAACAAAAACTGTTGACTAATAGTCAAACCCAAGCCAAGCATAATAGTGTTCACCTGAATGTTAAACTTAAATGTTAATTAGATCAATTAGGACTAAATAGTAATAATAAAAAACGAACACAGTGGATAACTACAAAGGTGGAAGCCTTAAACGAAAGCAGTTGACAACCATTCCTCATCGCCATAATCTATCACATTTGTAAAAGGGTTTTTGGCCACAAATAATCCGTAATGAGGGGCTTGTGACTGAGAATAATCCAAAGTGACTTTTCGGCCACTGACAGTCTGTACCTTTTCATTATTTTCTCATAGCAGTCTAGAATCAATTTCCGGCACTGGAAAGCTGACGTGGCAACCGGAAAGTATGTTTATTCGTACTTCAAAAAAGAAATTTACAGTCGTCACGTCAGCTTTCCGGTGCCGGAGATTGATTATGGACTGATATGATAAAATAGTGAAAAAGTACATACTGCCAGTGACCGAAAAGTCACTTTGGATTATTCTGAGTCACAAGCCCCTCAGTACGGATTATTTGTGGCCAAAAACCCTTTGTAAAAATTGTGATATTTGTGTTGGTTTGGAAATAAATTAAATTATAGTTGCGAATAAATTAAAAAATTGGGATTAAAAGTTTCTCGATTTATTTTCCGCTCTCACCGGGATCGAGAGTAGGAGCCAAAATCTTGCTCTGCTCACACCTAAATTTGCTCTGGTCACAATTGAGACCAAAACGGTACCAGAACCACCAAAAATTACCTAGATTTGGTGCTCCTTACCTCTACCAAAATCTATACCCCAACTTCTATACGTCGCCCTCCATTTTACTAATGTCGCCCACCTTTTCATTGTATTTTCCAATATTGCCCTTAACCTTCACAAACACACTCTCCCCCTTCTCTATACTTTATCTCTCTAAAATACGTTCTCAATGACCCACCACCAACGGCCACTGTCATCTCGGGACAGAGACTATTAGCAATCGTCGAGCTTTAGATTAGTAATTTGTGTTTGTAATGGTTGAATTTCGTTGAAAATTTTCAAAAAAAAATTATTTCCAGTTGAAATTGCCCAGTGCCGCACGCCGGATGCGGCGGACCGCGGCCAAGTGCCGCATGCCGGTCGCGGAAGCCACCGCCGTCATGCCTCGATCAGCGTGCGTCAACCCGTGGTATTCTGATCAAACTATTGACTGTGATGATGATGTGAAGAAGAAGCAGAATATTCTGAATCGGAGTTATTATCTGGAGAACAGGATGAAGAGGATGAAAGAATCTGATAATTTTGATGATGATGGAGTAGTTTGTGGTTCGTGTTCGGTGAAGAAAATGAAGGAATCGGATAATTTCGATGATGATGATGATGATGATGCACATGCAGATGATGATGATGAAGATGGTGATGATAATGATGATGCAGTTTGCTTTCACTTTTGGGTGTGGCCTTTTCATTTGTTGCCAACCCATTTTACAAATTTGGTCGGGCAAGTTTGGCTACTTTTGGGCCATATGCCTTAATCATCAAATAAAAAAGATTCAATTATTCACATAATGCAATTGTTCATCACAAGATTCAATTGTTTAAGGCCATCAAAGTGGCAACTCTGATTGGACTAAGGTTGCCGCACAAAGAAGACCAATGGTAGACCATCAGAGATTAACAATGATAATAAAAAAAAAATTTGAACTACGGTTGCCGCGTGAAAATCTTTACCAAACCACGGTGTTGCCGCGTGAACAGTACGATAGTAACCACGGTATGGCCGCATTGTTCATGCGGGGCCACCGCGGCGCTGCCGGGATCGATCTGCGGCAGCACCGTGGTTCTGGGACAGATTTTCATGCGACACCGTCCAATTTTCCGGAAAATTTTAAATAATCACGCAATTATTATAAAATTACGAGTTACAAACTAACTTCCTCTTTTTCATATGATTTGTTAACTTTCTTTGACATTATAGATACAATTTCAAAAACCAAACACAATTTTATAGATTTTTAGAGAAATAAGGTTTAGAGAATTTGAAGGATGAGGAAGAGGAGAGAGAGAGGAGAGATAGAGGCAGGGGTATAGAAGGTCATTTGAGGGGCTACATTAGTAAAATGATGGGCGACGAATATCAAAGTCCAATCTATACAACCTACGTGGCTAAAAAAAAAAAAAAAAAAAATTTCTCACCTTTTGTTCACACCGACACTGGAGCAGCCGGCAGCTAGCAAAGCAACAAGTTCGACCTCCATCTCTCTGCTTTGTCTATCTACCCAACGATCAAGCGGTCGCGATGGCGGAAGAGAAGGAGTCCTCATCTTCGGTACCCTTAAGCCAAACGGATCCTGAAGATCCGGCCAAAGCACCTCTCACTTCCTCTAATTCTTCCACCCGTGAGGTTAGGGTTTTCTCCCTCGATTAATCCGGTGATTGTCCGATTCTGATATTGTATGAATGTTTATTATTTGGTGTTTTGGTTCGTTTGTCTTTTTTGTTGTGCTTTAACTTGGTCGCTTAAAGTTCTACTTTAAATAGTAGGATTGAGTTCCTCTATTCGTTGAACTGTGATGTATTCTTGAGAGAATCGTTGAAATGTATTCTTTAATTTGAGTCAAAGTTTGGTGTTTTTAATTCTTTTTCCTTTCTTCTTGAATTGACTTGCACATCAATAACAGAAATAGCGCCTATGTAGCGTTTGGTTGGATGGTATCTCATGGTTGAGCGAGTGAGTTGACCAGATAAACGCGATTGCTATTGCAATGGAGAGGAATGTTTCGGTAATAATCACAATGCATTGTAGAACTTTCATGAAATGTCTTTAATTTGTTTTCAGAAATTTGACCCGGTGCGTGTAGGGGGTTGGGGATTTTTTTTTGGTTTTTTTTTTTTTGGGGGGGGGGGGGAGGGGTGGGTGGTTTGAATGGGCAACGGCTGTTGGTGTAAGGTCTTATAGGCATGGGCAGACGTGGGGCATTGCTGGCCACCGTTAACCCAAAAAAATGTAAAATAATTTAGTTTAATTTGGAATAAAAATTATGGATTGTATGTTTATTATATAAAATAACAATGTATAGGCCACCCCTAATCAAAAGGTCAAGATCCGCCGCTGTTTATAGGCATGGATGAGAATGCTGTGCTCAGCCCACTTCATGTTTTACCCACAGAATAACGGTACGGTATATCTGGTAACCACCTAAAATGTATTATGTTTGGAGAGATTTGGGGAATGAAATGGGTGTGGAATTAGAAACTTGGAGAGTTGGGTATGGAATTGGAATCCAAAACTGAAGTTGTTTGGAGACAAATTGGAATGAAATCTAATTACATTTCTACTGTTTGATGAGTAGTTATGAAATGGAATTAGATCTATTTTTATTTTTAAAATATCACATGTACTATATTATAATATTTATTTTTCTATTTTATTTTTCTCTCTCTTTTCCAGTTTATGTGAGATTTCCCTTCGGAGTTCTTCAAAAAAAAAAAAAAAAAAAACTCCTTGTGAGATTTGGTTTCCATCTCTTTCAATTTACATGTCTCGATATAATATCAGTTGAAGTGGAACTTGAAAGAGACTTAGATGAAGAGAAATATGTTACATGATTTACACAAAGGGGGTTAGGGGGAGAAAAAGGGAGATTTGAACATATCCATTTATCCAGAGCCCATCTCTCTCTTATGCTATGGAGATGGGTGCAGCTATGGAGATGAATGTTGAAATAGGGATAAAGATGACGATGAACGATGAGTCTATCAACAAATAATGGAAGCTATGTTTTTTTTAAAATAAATAATAATAGATGCATCTATTCCACAGGGATAGAAATCCATTCCTACCATAATTGGGGGTATCTAATCCCTCCCATTTGTGGGGAATAGGAAATCCCCGGGAATGGGGATTCCATTCCAAAACATGTTCACCAAACAAAAAGAAAAGGAATTAGATTCCATTCCATATGAATTCCATTACTGTTTTGCTCACCAAACAAGGCTATTATATTGTACTTGATAATAAAAGTCCATACTCCATATCTGGGTTACAATACAAAAGGGGAAAAGAAAATATGGACAAGAAGAGAACTTATATGCATTAGTGTCTGATTGATGTTAGTTCAAAACGAAAATTCATTAGTGTCAGACGGAGTTCCAGATACTGCTGGCCTAATTGGCGTTTCTGAAAAGGACTGAAGTAGATCATTCCAAGCCAGTTCCAAATGTTGTCTAAAACTGTTAGGCTACTGTCCAAATCTCATGCAGTTCCAATGTCCGATTTTGTAGTTTCAGTTTTACTTTATCATCAAAGTGAAGCCCAACTATTAGAGTATCATACCAACAGAAATCTAATTAAAAGACATTATGGGATTGAGAAGGGATACTTAAGGTGGCGTATGAAAACAGACGGAGTATGTGTAGATCTATGTTATTCCGACTCTTCATTTTCCCTGCCGTATCCGTGTCCGACCCTTGATACCCGGACAAGGATACGACACACTCGACACTTCAAATTACAATGAAAATGTATAAAATTTCTTCAAAATAGCCGAGTCCGACACCCGTATCCGTGTCCGATAAGGACATGCGTTCCCGAGTTCAAGTAACATAGGTGTAGATACTGGATTGATTGACATTTGAAACGGGTTTGACCCATATGATGACGGTGAAAAATGCATCTCTCTCTCTTGTGTTCCTCTCTGGATGAACGCCTTGTTGCTATTGGATAGCCTCTGTTATGTGCCGCTATTGTTGAATGATCAATTGTTGGTACTAATCTAATAAAAAGCTTTGATTAAAAGAACGTTAAGCGCAAAAAACCACAATGGCTCCTGGGCTCAGGGCACGCACTCTGATAGACCTCGCAATCGGGTATGGTTGGGGTTCGGTTTGGATCCATTTGGCTTGAGTCAGTTGGGGTTAACAAGGCTCGGGTTGGGTTGAGTTTGAATTGAGTCATTTTCGGGTTGCTTTATTTTTCATCCTATAAGATTATCTTTAGAAAACAAAACAACTTTTAAAGGTAAATTTGGGTCAAGTTGGGTTGGTTACTTCGGGTGGAATTTTTGGGTATGGGTTGGGTCGAGCTCAGGTGGGGCATTTAGGTGATGTCAATTTTGCCAAGTCTAGTTCCAAAACGCGGGTGAATGCTTTTCGTATGCGAGGTGCAACTCAGACACCCAAAGAAAAATATAGAAGGAAGCTCGTGTCATAATTAGCCAAAAAAAAAAAACGAAAAGAGAAAAAAAAGATAGAGCTGTGGTTAACAAAGAATTTCACCAAGGAAGAAAAAATAGAAGATGAGAGAAACTCAGGAGGAGGAAGTAGTAGAAAATATAGAGAGAAAGCTAGCTAGACAAGCTAGAAAGAGAAAGAGGAAGGAGGAGAGTGAAAGAGGAAGAAAAAAGACTTATCTAGAGGCGAGAGAAAGCAACAACAGTTTAGGGTGCAAAAATCCCATGAGCTTTGCGCCCCGTTGAAAAGCTCAAAAAAGCCCAAAAAGTCTAGTATTTTTGGATTGGGTTGGGATGGGCTTTGACGTGAAAACGCACAAGGGGTGCACCCCTAACTTTTTACGGCTTTTTGCCGCCTAGGGCGTGCTTTTAAACATATGTGATAGCACTAGAATAATTCCCATTTAAAATTTATAGACTCTAAACTTTCATGAACCAGACTGGGGGAAGCATTATACCTATTATTTATAAGTGAAAACATAATTATTAGAGTAAACCTCCTTATTTGTAACCTAATACATATGGAAATTTAAAAACTCAGAAAATATTAGTTTTTGCTTTTGCTATAAAGACGTAAAACCATAATTATTAGAATTAACCTCCTAATCTTTAACCTAATACATGGAAATTTGAAAACTCAGAAAATATTAGTTTGTACTTGTATTATAGCTAAAGACGTAAAGAGTGTCTTACAGCCGGGGCATGTTCGTATGTCTATTGTACTTGAATGTGCAATTGGAACTTGCTTGACGAAATTGGGACAGATCATGTTCAGAAATTTTCTTTGTTTTGTTGCTTCACCACTTTACCTATATGATATTTTGGTGCATTAACGCTTATGTTATTTTGTGCATTTCATCATTGTGTACTGACTGTACTCGCATATGACATCGTATATTGATCAGGAATAATCTGTTTTACCTTATATTGTACATAAGAGTCACACATGTTAGGTTATGGTAAAAGACATTACATTGCTTTCCGTACTACTCCTATCATTCTATATTCTTTTAGTTGCATACTAATGTACATCTTTTGGCAGGCTTGCTGTTATGTCCTTCAAAGCTGGGTCTCCAAGAAATTTATGACTGGATGGTAATCAGCTCTGGCTCTTGTACATTGTAAATTTTGCAACTTATCACCCAGCTAACTTTGTTTCTATTGAGTTGCAGTGTGGTGCTTTTCCCAGTTGCAGTTACCTTCTTTGTTACGTGGTGGTTTATTCAGTTTGTAGATGGATTCTTCAGTCCCCTTTATGAAAGGCTCGGCATCGATATTTTCGGTAAACTCAGTAGATTCTTGAGAAAATCCTTCAACATTGAAAGTCCATGAGTGGTCAAGCACTAACCTCTTTTAAAACTACTACTTCTTTATGAAAAAATGTGGACAGAGAAATTGCTTTGTGAAACTTCTTGCCTTGTCTTCAGAAATTCTGGTGAAAATTTGCTAGAAGTAATTCTTGAATGTAAGAATCATAGTTACCTAATTTGTTGGAAACCTCCTGGATCCAAGACTTGGGGTCATTGATCTGTTTTCCAGGCAACTCAGTTTGCTGTGGATCACGGTTTGGGCTGATAAACTTGATCCAAATTTACATAGACTAACCAAAATTTTGAGGACATGTTGTATTACTTGAACTTGAGGGATAGAGAGAAACCAGCAAAGTGTTGCCCAAAATGCCGCTGATAAGAGATAATATGAAGAACAAGAGCAGAGGGTAATGACTTTCATACACAGAGAGTCAAAATGGTAGTGTGAACAGTGAAGTGAGTATATCGGGAAAATGGGGGGGGGGGGGGAGTGGGAAAGAGCCTAGGCCTTTTGTTTTCCCACTTTGTGCACTTAAATGAAAGGGGAAGAGGGGGGGGGGGGGGGGATATTACCAGACAATGGGGTCTGATACAGAGTATTAACTATCAATCCGTTTGCTTATTTTACTGTATGGTTGACAGGTGAGTAGCGAAGTTTAAATCTTAACTCCAAAATTAGTAGTCTTTTTTTTTTTATATATATATTTTTTACTGTGGGTTGTTTCAAGGTATTTGGTTCATTAAAGTCAAAACAAATTTTTTTAGTAATATCATAATGAACACTAGAACAAAAGTGAATTATGGTTCAAAATAGCCAACCGAATTATACCTTACGGTCCTTACCTCTGGATCTGGGATCTTAGGAAATTCATTAATTCAGTCCCGAATTCAATCCTCTATCCATTTCTACCCCCTACCTTGGTTACTATGGTTGGAAGGAACTATAAAACAGACCAAGTCTGTTATAATTTCTGACACTAGTTAAAATTTTGTCAAATTCATGGGTAAAAGGTAGTTGGGTAAAAGTTAAGTTTTGGTAACTTTTGTTTGGTAACTTTTGGTAAATTTTGATAACTTTTGTCAAATTTACCTTAATATGCCAACTTAAAATTTTTGTGTTTTTTTAGCTTTGGCAATTTTTGATAAATTTTGGTAGATTTAGATAAAAAACTACGCCACCCATTTTACCCATGTTTTTGACAGTACTTTACTGAAAGTGTTGTTCCTTGCGATGTGCTCTAAAGCTTACTTGTTTTCTCATGAAATTGAGTTCAATGCAGCTTCGGAAGATAGCTTCTTAAGCTTGTTGGATGATTCATAACCCTCTCTAATGAAAAATTAGAAATCGAGAATCCTGGGATATTAAGTTTGTTCTAGGGGAAAGATGGTGAGTAAATTGGTAGTGACTTCAGGCTTCTTTATTGATGCAGGACTAGGCTTTGTTACCTCGTTACTTTTTGTATTCCTTGTTGGTGTTTTTGTGTCCTCATGGATCGGTGGCACCGTCTTCTGGTTGGGAGAATGGTTGATAAAAAAGATGCCTTTTGTTAGGCATATATATTCTGCCTCTAAACAAATCAGCTCAGCAATTTCCCCTGGTAATTTTTGTTAGCAGCTTTTTAATGCATTTCTTCTGGTCTTTTGCTGTTAGAAAATTTATGCATTATGTTGTTTTCACCCATTTTGCTGCCATTTTCTTTGTGTGTTGAAGTATAAATGGTAGAACCTGGAGCATAGAGGGATAAATATATTTGACTATAGTTACTTGTAATTCTTTTTTTATTTTGACATCCCCTCCACCTCAAATGCCTTTGAGCATCCAAGTGCTTGTTTGGCCTACTTTCTGAAAAATTATGTTTGCTTCTTAAAAGTAGTTTTTGTAAAAGCTATTTTTTGAGAATTGGAGTGTTTGGCTTGGCTTATAAAATAAGTAAATTGAATAAATTTTAATTGTTTGGTCTCACTACTTTTCAAAACTATTCCATGGTTTATTTATATTTTACTTTTGCATTTTTTTTAACAGATTTTCTTATTTACATTATAATTTTGAATTGTCAAATTATTTATGCATCAATATTTGACTAGATACCATCTCTATAATAATTAGACAATTAAAAATACATGAAAACCCCATAATAAAATGAAAATCTCCAATTCTCAATATAGGGAAATTGGATTTAAATAATCTGAACTTTGGCCAATGATAGACTTAATAATCTGAATTTTAAAAATGTCTCTCAATAATCTGAACTTTGAGCCTCTTGGATTTTAGTAGCACGCCACCGTGTTAAGAACTTAATAACTCTGTGGCGCGCTGACATGACGGCGGAGGAGCGTGTGTTAACTTACCTAGTCAACTTTGACTCGTCCACCTCACCTTCCCTTTTTCTATTCTCTCTGCTCCAACCCTTTTTTCTCTCCTCTTCTTCCATCTAGTAGGCCATGGCCATAGCTATGGCTTCTCCCTCTTCAGTCTTCTTGATGTATATTTGATGGCCATATACATCAAGGTCAACAAGGGAGACATCAAATACTCACCTATAAGGAAGAAGAGCTCAAGTCTCTTACATATCTCTCTACTTTGCAAGAATTCAACAAGTGTGATCGTGTACTTTGCTCCTTAACTCAAGAACCATAAAGCTATCATAGTGGATTAAACTACATTCCAAGAGCTTTCATTTGGTTCAAGAATCTTTAGATTTGGTTAAGAATTGAAGGAGTTATCATCATTTGTAATCTAGCTTAGTTCATTTGTTTCTTTATGATGTAACATTTGATTAGGATGATGTAAGCTAAATAGGATGATATAACACGCCTAGGGGGGCCTTCAAATGCTATAAATAGACCCCTTAGGGTGGTTTGTAATCACACATCATTGAATACAAATACAATCAAACACATGGTGTTTTCTCTCTAGCTTTTGTGCTAGTTTTTCGTTTCTCTTGAGGGAGATTCGTCCCATCTCTACTTCTAGCCTTGGGTTGGCATCCCTGGGTGGTGAAAGGTAGAATTGAAGAGCTCTTTGAGGTGGTGTGGCTGTATCCTCATTGATCATTCAAACGCCAATACTATCGTTCGTCCATTCCCATTAGTTCGTTCATCAACAATCACCATTCTCACGTCAATCATCATCAAGAATCGTTCAAACATTCATCAAATCATCATTCATTCATCATTGGATCGTTCTTCATTCATCCATCATCAATCTTGGTAAACGAATTCATCATTCTTTGTTTCGTTTCCATCATATTTCTTTGAGTTTAGTTGAACTTTGAGAACTAAGAGTTAAAGATTCTTATCTTGGTTTTTAAAGATCCTAAACTTGTGTGTAATGTGATCATCCCTTGATCCATTATACATCACTTCTCTTTCTTTTCTCTCTTTAAAACATCCCCCTCCCTCTTCTCTCTCTCTCTCTCTCTCTCTCTCTCTCTCTCTCTAATCTTAAACCCCATCTCTAAAACATTCCCCCAATTTGATTTTTGATTTTTCTAGGGCAAGATTGTAAAGTTGGGGATTCAAATCAATTCCAGAGGCTGTAAAATTCATCTGCAAGCACCCACTTCACCCTTTTCTTCTTCTTCTATTCCATGGCAGCCCACCTCCACCACCACCAAGCCAATCAACACCCAGAACCACCACCCAACTGCCTTTATCGCCGCCATCACATCCACCAAAGCACCCAATTCTTCCACCCCCTTATCCCTCAACCATCTCAAATCCCAATCAAATACCCAATTAAAATGTTAGGAATAAAAAAGAGGGAAAGTAGTCATAGTTGTCGACTTCCAACAAAAGAACAGGGCCAAGGTAGACCAATGCCTACTTATTAATTTAATCATATGTGCTTTAAACGCTCAACTCTTCACCAGTTAGAGCTTGGTAAACTGAATATTGAAATGAACTTATTTTACTCTGCTCCATGCTAACCCGATTTCCTGTCCAGTATCTTGCTAGTAAAAATGAGTAGTTGATCCCTCAACCCTTAGACTATTGAACCATTACTAAGTAAAGACTAAAGAGCACCAGATGGTACAAATTTGATCCAAAGCTGACTTGTTTTGAACTTCCCCTCCCTATTAATGCTCCACCACCCAGTAACACAGTTTGAGTTTGCAAAATTTAAACATTGAAATTGCACTTTTAGTCTGCTTCAAGCAAACATTCACCAAATTTCCTATCACGACCCTCCTCGCCAGCGCCACCTTGCCCAACCTCGTCTTCATCGAGGACATCGCCAGATGTGGGTAGCGGCGACTCCACCTTCTCTCTCTCTCTCTCTCTCTCTCTCTCTGGTTCATTCTTCTCTCCCTACGTTCCCACAACCCCCACCTTTTGTCTTCTCATCATCACATTCATTTAGAGAGAAACAAGGGAGAGGGATAGACAGAGACGCAACTCAGCTTTTCTACCCTTCTTCATTGTTACTCTTAATCACTGAAGAAAGGGAGTGATTTACAGCCCCAAATCCTCTTTTAGGGATCCAATTCCAACTTCATGCTTGTTTCTGTCCCTAAACTCTAATCCCTGAAAACCCTTTTTGTTTGATTGCTGATTGCTAAGAAACCCTAGAAGGAAACTCAGCCCCCATTTCATGGCTGGATTTCAATTCCCAGCTTGAAAGTTTTCGAAGCTTCTTATGGGGAAGGGGTTGCAATTGAAGGAGACCGAATGAAGAGGAGAGGGAGGAGAGAGAGAAAAAGATTGGAGGAGAGAAAAAAGAAAAAAGGGGAAGGATGAGGTGGATAAATTTTAGCTGACTAGGCAAATTAAAAGAGCGAACACACGTTCCTCGACACCATGTCAGCACGCCACCGAGTTATTCAGTTCTTGACTCGGTGGCGTGCTACTAGAACCCAAGAGACTCAAAGTTCAGATTATTGAGAGATATTTTTAAAGTTCAGATTATTAAATCTATCATGGGTCAAAGTTCAGATTATTTAAATCCAATTTCCCAATTTATTATTATGACACATTTTAGAAATCATCATATTTTCCCACACAAAGAAAACAATAGAATATATTAATTCAAAATGTGAACTTGTCACTCTAAATCCCCAAGATTGAGCACACTTTGATTATTAGGAAGCAGAAGTAGAAATTTATAGTCTTTTTTGGAGCTGGTTTTCCCCAAAAATTGTTTGGCAACAACTTTGGCTTCTAAAACACTTAGTGTTTGGCCTAATTTGTAGTTCTTTACTCTAAAAGCACTGTTAAATGTTAGGCCAGACACATAATATAGTTGTATAATTCCTTTCTGTTTAAGCTTCTAGCACATAAATATTAGTTGAGAATTACTTTAGTGCTGATATTTTCAATTTTCTGATCTTTTTCTTAAACGTTTGGCATTGTCAAATTGACCCAAAGTATCATTTGGCTTTCTGTACAGATCAGAATACCACAGCTTTAAAGAAGTAGCAATTATTCGTCATCCTCGTATTGGTGAATATGCATTTGGATTTATAACATCGTCTCTGACATTGCAAGTATGTGAAGTCAATCTGCTTATTTGAGTTAAAATCTCGTGTAAGTTGTAGGTCATGTTTCAAATTGTCAAATTCATAATAGTTGTATGTTCCTTGTATCTCCCCCCTCTCTCCCCCACCCCCACCACCACCACCAACACACACAGACACAAAAGAAGAAAAACCACCCCAAAAAAAGAGAATAGCAAAAACTTTATTCGAGTCCATTATGCATTGGTCTTTTGCACTAGCCGCTGGGACTTTGACATCATTACTACCCATCACATTGTTCGTGATTCTACGTTCAATGTACTACGGCAAAACTCAACAGGAGGAAATCATAGTTTTTTCGAAGTGATGGAAAGAATCGCCATCTTATGCTTGCTAGATGTATCATCTGTTGTATTCGGAAACATGGCCAGAAAGCATATTATTATGCTTGCTTGATGAATTTGGTACCCTAGACTAGATTCAGCTTGTAGGTAGTTAAACTTAGGACCATCAAGAATCAACCGTGGGTGTGATGGTGATTAGAGAATTTGGAAACAATGTTAGGAAGAACAGCAATGCAATGGGCTATATTGCATCAAAGGTTCACCAAGAAGTAAATGAAAACATGAAATAATGTGCTCTGATATACGTTTGTTTTATGACGGGCAATCTGATCTATGGCTAGCCTTGCAAAGAGTGTTTGGTTTTTCCTTTTTATATCTTTCTATTTGCTATGTTTACTTATTGTGGCTGTGCACTTTGCTCAATATCATAAGCAAGTAGAAACCATATGCCCCCTCCCAAACAAATAGGGTTGCGAAAGCAGAGAGATAGAAGTGGTGATATTTTTGTGGCGATATGGGCTTCACACTTTGGTAGTGAGTGAAATTTGAAACCTTGAGTGAATATTAGGTGACGTCAACATACACACAAAGGTCCACATTCCAGGATTCTCAATCCCAAAATTGGAGATCAATAGCGCCCTAGATCGGCTGGGATTGTGACCTAGATCGGTAAATTTAACCGAATCGATTCTCACTAACACTGGTGGGTAATTGAGGTGGAAGTTGAGGGCTTTTGATCAATGAAAGCTGCAAACCCATGGGTGGGTTTTCTTCGGTCACTGTCGCCGTTTCTGGCTGCTGGCAGTTGACTTTGAAGAGAATGAATGAAAAGGTGATGGGTATTCAGGTAATCAAGGTATAGGTTGAGGGCTTTTGGTGGACAAGGCGTTGCGACTCCACTGGTAGGGTTTTAGTCGCCGGTTTCCGGCCGCCGACGGTAGAGTGAAAGGCTACAGCAGAGAGATGTTTGGGGGTGTGGTTGCAGGGAAACTTCATTCTATTTAGATTATTAGAGGGGGAGAGGAGGGGAGGGTAACTGAGGGGAGGCAATTTTGGGGGGGGGGGGGGGGAGGGAAAGGTGAGGAACCAACCTTTATCTTGTTTGGATTATAAGTGAAGGGAAATCGGGATTAACAAGGGTATTATGTTTCAATCAGACAAAGGAGGGGAGGGGAGGGGAGGGGAGGTAATGCAGTTGTTTCTATTATTAATGAGTTTTTTTCCCTTTTTTTTAAAAAAATACATAAATCGCTTACCCTTCCCTCCTTTAACCCTCATATTGGGGGGCAAGGAAAAGGGGGTTAATGGAGGGAAAAGGGGGTGAATGGTTCCCTTCCCGTCCCGTCTCCTCCTATTTTGTTTCCAAACAAAGATAAATGTGTGTTATTTTATGTCTCTCCCCTCCCTTCCCCCTCCCATAACCCCAATTCGAATAGTTTGTGGTTGGGGTTTATGTTTTATAAAATACCGATTTATTAGTATTTGTAGATATTTTTCTATTTTTCAATAGCTGAAAGGTTCCTTGCAAACAGAAGTAAAAGAGCTCACTGGGCCCAACCAGCACCACACGTGCTGTAAATGTAGATTGTTAGAAATAAGTACTATTTTAAAAGTAATAGTTTAATGCTAATAAATAATTTAAAAGCAATAGTTTGATAAATTCCTCAATTTATAACTAGAGGAAGTTTTTATTTGTCAATCGCAAAAATATTTACTGGCCCAACTAGCGTTCCTATTAAACCTACCCCCGTCGATCCGGGTTTGATCCCTTATACGGTTCCTCGACCCTGTCAACTATGATATGTGGGTGTAGCATTGGATTGCAGAGTTTTAAACGTGCAGCAGAATATGCTGAGACCGTTGCTAAACTTTTGATTTTTTTTTTCTTTCTTTTGCTTCTACTTGACATGTATTCTTGAATATTGAAAAGCGTGATTTCATCATTTTATATTTTAATTATTGATTGCAGAGGGATGAAGGTGATGAAGAGCTGTGCAGTGTATTTGTTCCAACAAATCATCTTTATATTGGAGACATCTTTCTGGTCAGCTCAAAGGATATCATAAGACCAAATCTCTCTATCCGAGAAGGCATAGGTCTTTTTCTGAACTCTT
The DNA here is from genome assembly GCA_029582165.1 of Portulaca oleracea. Classification (NCBI taxonomy): domain Eukaryota; kingdom Viridiplantae; phylum Streptophyta; class Magnoliopsida; order Caryophyllales; family Portulacaceae; genus Portulaca; species Portulaca oleracea. The sequence continues at coordinate 36,363,981 of CM055869.1, read as the reverse complement.
GCTTATCTCTTTCTACAAACATTATATCTGCAAGAAAGCCTGCATGGCATAAAAGCTTTTTGACGATCAGTATGAATAGTCATTTTGAATATGGATATTTGATACAGAAAGGTTGATGAAACTTGAATGTTTAAGCCCATTCTGTCCTTAAGTAATAAATGAAATTGGGGGGCCTCCAAATCTATCTTCGAAAGTTGGGGTGCCTGAGAACTGTTGACCTTATGAGGCAGCAAAGATTTTTTCATGCATATGATGGGCCACTAGGATCCAGCTCTCTTACCTGAGCAATAATAGTACCTGTATGTTTGTATTGGAGAAAAATAGGGTGGAAAAAAAATTAGGAGGAAAAAAAGTGTTGAAGTAAGTTTTTGAGTAAAATGGGTGCATAAGGGGCGAGATTAAAATGGGCGTGCGAGAGTGAAATGGGTGCATTTTTTTTTGGGGGGGGGGGGTGATGTATGTAAGCTCAAGAATGGAGAGGGGAATCACGAGCTAACAAACACCATACGAAATAAGACTCATTCGTTTTGCTCTTTAACCAAATCAATAGGATGCAACAAGCATCAAGGAATGGAAAACAAATGAAAAGAAAGATAGATCAAGTGAATGACGATTAATACGGCCTCACCACCACCTCATTCACAAGGGCAATCACTTGCACACACTTGTTTGGTTACATATTCACCTTCTAAAGAGAGATTGTAAGTTCTACACAACCACTTGATTGCCAAATCAAGATACTGCATACTGGAGTAGAAATGAGAGTTTTAGTTACTCACAAACAAGAGAAAGCACACTGCTGTTCTTCATTAGCCATTAAAATGGGTGTAAGAGAGATTAAAATATAAGTCTACTAAAGAGATATTAAAATGGGTGTGTAAAAAATGTGAGAGTAAAAATGAGTGCATGGGGGGGGGGGGACATATTGATATGGGTGTGAGAGAAATTTATATATATATATATATATATATATATATATATATATGTATGTATAAAAGAGAGATTAAAATCGGTGTATAAAAATGAGAGAGTAAAATGGGTGCTTTTTTTTTTGGGGGAGGGGGGGGGGGTGGGCTAATATGGGTGTGAGAGAAATTAAAATATAATTGTATAAAAGAGAGATATTAAAGGTATGTTTGGATTGCAGAAAAATGAGTGGAAAGAAAAAAATTTGGAAATTGAGAATGTTTTCTTTGTTTGGATCGAAGAAAAAGGGATGGAAAAAAAATAGTTGGAAAAATACATGGAAAATTTGGGGTAAGAAAGAACAAAAAATTTTCCCTTAAAAAATGAGAGGAAAGTTGAGAGAAAAATTTAGATATAAAGGCTAAGCTTTATCTCTTTCGTTTCTCATGTCTCTCTCTCTCTCTCTCTCTCTCTCTCTCTCTCTCCCCCCTCTCTCTACCCTGCTCTCTCTCACTCATATGTTTTAATCTCTCTCTCCTCCTCACTCTCTGTCCCCCACTGTCTCTCAGTCACCCATTTTAACATTTCTCTCTCTCTCTTTCTCTCTCTCTCTCCACCACTCTCTTTCTCGCACACATTATAATCTCTCTATATCTCTACAACCCTCACCCCCCACCCTCGGCACACACAGACTCTCTCCCCCCGCTCTCTCTCTCTCATGCACCCATTTTAATCTATCTCTCTCTCTTTCTCTTCTTTCTCTTCTTTCTCTCTTTCCGCCACTCTGTCTCGCGCTCCCATTTTAGCATCTTTCTCTCTTTCACATTCTCTCTCACACACTCATTTTAACATCTCTCTCTCTCTCTCTCTCTCTCTCTCTCTCTCTCTCTCTCTCTCTATCACACATCGTATGATCTAGAAAAAGGATGTCTTATATTTACATGCAAATTTTATTTTCCCGTGCATTTTTCCTTTAACAAAACAAGGATAAGAAAACTGAATGGAAAATAATTTTTTTTTCTTTCAAAATTTTATTTAAACCAAACAATAGAAAGAAACTTACTTTACCCAAAATTTTCTAGTTTTTTAAAATTTTCCATGAGATCAATTTTCTAGCATATTTTCCACTCCGAGCATCCCTAAAATGGGTGTATAAAAAAGTGGGTAAAGTGTGTGTGTGTGGTTAAAACGGGTGCGTGAAAGAGATAGAGCCGCGAGAGTTGAAGGAGAGAAAGGTTGGGCTTTAGATCCAAATTTTTATCTCAACTTTCCTCTTGTTTTTGTACGGAAAGTTTCTTATTGTTTATTATTCCAAATTTTCCATCCAATTTTTCAATTATTTTTTTCCACTCCTTTTTCTTTGGTCCAAACTCCAAACCAAAGAAAAAGTTTTCCATTTTCCAATTGTTTTTCTTTACATCCATTTTTCTGCGGTCCAAACACACCCTTAGAGTTGAAAATTCGGACAGATTTTAGAGACAAAGTATACAATCCCTTGTTTGTCTCATATAACGTGAACATTTCATGCACTTTGCATTGTGCGAAGCACATGAAGCTTTTTTGCGACTTGTTGAACTCTTCTGTTTGCCGACTGCTACTTCCTCTTTCCAGAAATAATTGTTTCAGGTGGCATGACGATGCCACAAGTCATCTCACCTGTAGAAAGGATCACTCGGCCAAGTGACAGAATCCCGCTGAACCGCATGTCATAAGAAGTTGCCTATGCAAGGGTTTGGCATGTTATGTTGCTGCTAATGTGAAGTTCGAATGATTTGCTACCCAATATGCCCAGAAGAGGTGCACTATGTGGATTGTGATCCTAGCCAAGTCTAGTTTAGTAGTAGTAATGTGGAGAATATGGATTCTTAGTTGCTAACTTGTGTTGAGCCTTGTATACTATTATTCTTGTTGTATCTTGTATGTAAAGGTGTCATATATATTTGATTGATGATTTATATGGATTTGGTTTGAGTGCTCTCACGTACTGTATGAATGAGCATAGTCGCAATGTAGTTGCAACACAAATTTAATATGGAAATTGGGAATAAATCAACATTTTTAATCAAAATCATCCTTAATACATTACCAAAACTCCCTAAAATTCTAGGTGAAAAATGCACTTATCAGAAACCAAATATGATGCACTTCTAAGCTGAAAGGAAGCAATCAAGGATGAGCAAATTACTAATCAAGTTAGCGGAGGACGTTAGTCTATGACTGACTTAGGACATTGATAGGATTCTGGACACGGATAGAGCTAACCCCTAACCAGGAAGAAAGTTATGGCCCTTGAACCCCCAATGGATATCGATACACTACCAAAGGAGGAGGATATAGACTCAATGTGAACACCATTAAAATCGAGCTAATTAGAGATAAGCAAGAGAGAGTTTTGGGGGTAACACAAGGAGCTAAGATCAACTCTTTCATTTACTTCAACTTATGTTACAAAGTTCAATTATAAGGCCTTATAAAGGTTGGATAACACACATAATTCGTCCATAATATAAAAGGAAAGAAAATAAATAACAATCTCTACTATATCTAGCAGTTGCTCCACAAGTTGACAACACTTGCTTGATGAAACCTCTAGGAGACACCTCATACCACCATGAAGATAAGCTAAACAAGATAGCTGGTATGGTACGCTGTACCCATTTGACACATCACAAGGTGAAATCCACAAGCAAAGCTTCCACTTGTAAGGGGTATGATAGGTTGGAGTATTAGTCAAATGGACTCGAGAATCACCCCAAACTAATATCCAGTCCAAGGATAATTATTAGTCAAATCTTCCTGGTCACAAGGCCTTCCCAGGGGGTGCTTTCGAAAAAACGTTTCCAGCAAATAAATTGGATTTTCTATCCAAAATGGATTCGAGAATCACCCCAAACGGACGTGTATAGCTCGAGTTATGCTTGTTACAAAATCTGAGATGCTACTAAGCTTGACAGTCCCCTTGTTGCCTGGAAACGACCAAGGACGTTGGAAGACTTTCCCAAGTTGGTTGTAATGGTACGTACTATTGGAAAGTCTTCCAAAAAGCCTTGCAAAGCTCATGCAATTCGGTAAACAAATCCAGGCTTAAAACCGGGCGTGTTTTGGAGGACGTTGTTTAACGTTTTCCTAGCAAGCTAAGACATTGTTATGACTCAAGGCATTTGGGCCCTAATGTTTAGATTCGACATTTGGTCTCAGAAACGGTTCTAGGTAACAGAGTTTTGGTGATAATTTTCAAGCGGAAGATTAATCAAATAGGAAACACAAGGGCTTGGGGGTATTACCGGGCCAACCTAGTGTGGAACTAAACACGAATTTCAAGGTTTTAGGAGTGATTGGTATTCAGTTATCGAGTGTGAGGATTGCATGGATAAACTAGAATCGATTTCCCTCTCTCGAGTGGTAAATCGATGCTAACTTCCCAAAGTCAGTCATCACTCTTGCATATGGCGAGATTTTATAGTATTCGAACACAATCTGTTCTAATTGGTTCCAAATTCCTACGCTATAGCGGATTAGGAACTAATTACTCATACCTCTATCTCTAACTCAATGTTTCGGGGAGGATTTATAACCTCTTGGCACCAAAATCCTCTACATCGAGTGGAAATATAGGGAGGAACACTCAATTACCTCATTAATCACCCTAATCCCACTAGTCCAAGCCTAATGCCCTATTAGGGGCTCTAATTACTCCCTAACCCTAAGAGAACTTATCTACTTATATTCATCGTTAACACTAACTCAATAATCAATTCAAAGTTTGACCAAATCCTAGCACAACGATGAAAACTAACATAACAATACTAATTAAAACAATTAAAGCATAAATCGACACAATTTGAATTAATCAAAACTGAAACTTAGAGAAAGAAAGAGTAGAACTCACTCAATTAGGGTTTCATTGGCAAAAGGCAAGAACAAGACTTGGAGTTGCAATAAAAACCTTCAATTCTTCAGAAGAACAATCCAAATTTGCACTAATGATGTTAAAGGATGATTAAGAGCACTCTAATTGAGATTAACAAAAGCTAGAACTATAAAACTTAAGACTAAAAACTAAGAATAACCAAAGCTGCTGTTGAAATCTCAAACTTTACAATATATGCTTAGGGGAGAACGGGTTAAAATATAGTCGTTTTGTCCCGAAATAAATATGGCAAAAATGGGCGTCACGACCGTGAGGCATGATTTTTTTGCTGGAGATCAACGTGTGCCTCTCATCCCTCACGAGCGTGACCTATGGGTGCCAGGGTGGTGAGGGGCCTTATGTTTGGATGCTATCTAGATGTCATGACCGTGAGGAGCTAGGTCACGGCTGTGAGGCTTTTGCTTCTCTAACCCAGAAAATCACTCTTTTCATGTGTCACGACCGTGAGACACTGTGTCACGGTCGTGACAGCCTTTCTGTCCAAGGGCCAAGGAGCTTGAATTTGCTGGCCAAGGAAGACTAGGTCACGACCTTGACAGCCTGGCTCACGGGTGTGATGCTCCTTCTGATGACTTGAGTCCTTTATTGATCCTTAGAGATTGAAGGCTCGACTTGCCATCTTCTCGGGCCGGGTTTTCTTGGGATTCGCGTTAGGATCCTGACCCTTCTTTAAATAGTTTCGATTTATCCTCTTTTTACGCACTTTTCCTCCACAAGCACATAATTGCTTAAGGTACCTAAAAAGAAAGAAAAACAACATAAAATAATTATACTTATTCATGGCACTGAGGAAAATGCCAAGGGAAAAGGATGGATTTAGGCTCAAAACTGAGGACCCCCCCCCACACTTAGCCTTTTGCTCTTTCCGAGCAAAATAAAACCAAAAACTAAACAAACAAACATGAAAACACCTAACTCACTTTTGCACGAATCGCGGATGCATTTAGCATATGCATCAAGCCCTTTAAACCCGGGTTATTTGCATTTTGGACCTTGAAGTATAGGGGTATTTATTTTATGGACCCTTGGTTTTCATAGTTTATTTTTGGAACCCTAAAGTTTATGGGTTGAATAAAAAAAGACTTTCAAGTTTGTAGGTTGAAAAAAGGCCCGTGTACTATTTTTCTTTTTCTTCCTATGTTTGAATTTATCACTCGATTAGCGCCAAACTTTAAGACTAAGGTTCAAACTAATATTAAAGCTATAATACACCTCTCTTATTCATGTCGGAACTACTTAGACCATGGGTACTTCAGGGTCTAATTAGTTCTGACATGAATAAGAGAGATGTATTATAGCTTTAGTATATGTTTTAACCTTACTCCTGCAGTTTGCCTCTAATCGGGAGATAAATTTATACATGGGAAGAAAAAGAAAAAAAACAGTACACGTGCCTTTTTTTCAACCTACAAACTTTAAGGTCCTTTTTTTTCAACTCATAAAGTTTAGGGTCCCAAAAATAAACAATGAAAACCAAGGGTCCAGAAAATAAATACTCCCATATTTCGGGGTCCAAAATGCAAAAAACCCCTTTAAACCCTCCGAGATCCCAGGTGGACGAGTGTGGTCTTGTGAGGGTTTGTAGAAGCTATACCCACAAAAGCCAAAGGAGAGGAATGTAAAAGGGAGAAAAGAAAGTGAAAATGAAAACTTTTAGAAAAGAAGGGAAGAACTCATGATTGCAGTTATGCAAAAGCTACTCAAACAACGTCGTTGATCAACCAAAAGCAGTTAATATGTATATGCCAAGACACTAGACTTGGGGGAGACCCACCTTTCAGATTTTCCACTTCAACCTCGCCCAACAGGTTCCTTATGCGAAAGTGCAAGTGTCTCTAGTTTTATTCTCGGTCAAATCAAGGCAAGACGGTCAAGTCTCGGCTATCCATGCATCTATGCTCATTTTTATTAATTATTTATCAATATACATCATCCCTGCCCAATTTAGTGTCTCCCTTGGTTTGGTGAGGGCCGCAGTTTACATAGAAGGAGGTATCGTACTTTATTCGTTCATTTATTCACACTTTTTTTAGTTGGCATGTTTCGAGGTATAGTGCGGCTTGTGTGGGGTTCACTCTCCTAGCGTGGTTTTTCTCTATACGTAAGCAATGTACTTAAGGGGCGAGGGCCCACGAACCATCCACGCTAAACCACGTTGGTAAACCAACAAACAAGTACATATGCATTTTTTTTCATGTTCTTTTCTTTTTGTTTTCATGGTCGGTTTTTCGGGAATTTGGATAGCCTCCGAAAAGGGGTTACCCTCCCAACTATGGTTGCTCCATACGTATATGAAGTACTTAAGGGGTGTGAGTGTCGCCCACTCACACCAACCCTTGTTGGTTTTGCTGGCTTATTAAGAGTATGAAAGGCATGAAAAATCAAAACAAAAAACCTTCTAAACCAAGAAAATCATGGAAACAAGCTAGCGGTGATTTAAGGTTGAGGACACTGCTTTGCAAAAGCGAAAAGGTTATCGAGCAATTCATTGTCACAATCGAAGGAAAGGTTTAGCACACATATAATGACTATTTTTGACTAAACAACTCAACTATCTAAGCAGCTAAAGTCATAAATACAGTCATAAGCTACTCTTAAAGAAGAAAAGCAAAACCTTTTTAGGATTTTCACTTTTTTTGTTTCCAGAAATTTCAATTTTTTTTTTCAAGGCACAAAAAACTTAAGCCAATTAAACTAACCAAAATAAAATACTCCCCCTCCCCCCCCTCAACATTTAAACTTTACAATGTCCTCATTGTGAGGGGAAGAGTCTCAAAAAGCGTCAAAGGCAAACAGAAAAAGAACAAGTAAAAACACAAAAACGGTGGTGACCCGAGCCCACACGGCTCCAACATCCAATATCCAACACGAACACTCAATGGGGCGCACCACCAAAAGAGACAAACAAGCATGCAACACAATATATACACGTCTAAGGGAAATGAAAAAAGAAAAGTGCAATGAGCTTACCAGAAGATTCTTCAAAGTGCATAGATGCGAAGCTCATTCCACGAAAGGAAAGGAAAACACAAAGGGTTAGGAAAACCAATGCCTCCTAGACTATATGCATCTAATACTATGCAAGGAAATGAGTATACGAAATGAAACTAAGCACCAAACACTGAAACTAGTGAAACAAACACAAAAATGCAAGATCTAAGCTATGAAAGAAAGCCAAAAAGGAATGCAATGGAAACTAACACTAAAGTAAACAAAGCAAAATATGCATAGCTATACATATATGCAAATTCCCTAAAGACCAATCTCCATGATAACATCATCAAAATACCAATCAATCCATCCATCACAACTGACAAAGGCATCCATCACAAGGCCAACAAAGACTCAGCCGACCAACCAATGACTAATATGAGCTAGACCTTGAACACCCTTACACAACACCCCAAATGCATCCCCCCCACACTTAGCATGCAACCAATGCAAATATCAACTAAAGAGTATGAAGGAGGGGGCGGGGTGAGCTTACAATCATTGCTGACTAGGCCCCGAAGGGGGTGGTGGTGGATATGGGGGAAGATTCTATCCATAAGAGACAAGGGTACCACCGTGGGTGTAATAGTGATAGCGCCACTCCAGTTTGCGCTTGGCGTTGATCGAGCACGTGGCCCTCGATCCAGCCTAGGGTGTTCATCATGGTATCATATCTTTGATCGTTCAACTAGGTGTAGAAATTGTAGTCTTGCCTAAAGGTGTGGAACTCGAGTGTGAGATTTTCAACCCGAGCTCCAAGGTGATCCAAGGCTCCTTGTCAAGAAGGAATGGAACCCGAGCCTTTACCCGCCTCGTGCTGTGAACTCCCATGGCCATGTTCTTCTTCACCTTGCCCCCCATGTTCCTCCTCATCATCCTCATCATTTGATCATCACCATCATTCTCACCTCCATCCCGGGTGTCACACGACCAGTTTTGCTTCTTGGTGACGTCGATTACTCGATCAACCCATTGAGGATCGAGGAGCAAACCACGGGACTCCGTCGTGCCATGGTAGTATGAGAGGACCAATGTACTTGGCTTATTGTTCGGTTGTGGTATTTGTGGTTTTTAGAAGTAGGGGTTGTCGATCCTCAAGGATGGGGTGTCTGGCTAATGAGGAAATTGGTTTGGTTGCGGGTTTTCAAATGCAGAAAGCAATAAATAAATGTAAAGGGAAGCAAATTAAACTAATCTAAGCATGGATTCATAACAACAATAATCAAGAAAGCATGAAAAGATGATCTAAACCTAATTTCAACAAAAAAGTAAATCTCTAACTACGAAAGCAATTAAAAGCTATGAATGAAAAACTAAACCTAATGATGAAATTGAGAACAAGAAATTATACCTTCAACGCATTAAATCTTCACTAACTCTTCATCTTGAATCCTTCACTCGAATTTTCCCCCGAACAAACAAGAAAATTGTGATTTGGATTACTAAGAATCCCCAAATTCTCACTTGAAAGTAGAATTTGTGACTCTTAATCCTCCTCCTCACTAAAAGTTGGGTTGGTGGTGAACTAACACTAGAAAGCTTTGAATGCAAATCAACAATGAAAACTTAGAGAGAGAGAGAGAGAGAGAGAGAGAGAGCAAGAACTTGGAAACTGCTTGAATTGATTAAAAGAGAGAGTTGATTACAATGAAAGAAAAGAAAACATGAAGAACAATTAAAGCTAAATGAAAGATAAAGGCAAGATCAGAGAGATGCAATAAAACCTAATTCTACTCTAATCCTAATCAAATTCTAAGTCTAGATGCTAAAACTAGATGATTCTAATGCTGAAAATATTGGGTTTGTTTATAGAAGGAATAAAACAAGGTTAAACCCTACAAATAATCACAACCGCCACGCGTCTAATCTCCGCAGTCTGCCGATCTGTCGCGGGTGCGACCTCACTCTGCCTTTTTCATCCAAGATTTGCCCAGGTTTTTCACGGGTGTCACCGTATCGGTCGCAGGTTGCCACCAAGCTGGTCACGGGTGCTACCAACCAGGTCGCAGGTGCGACCTCATTCTGCCCGGCTGTCGCGGGTGTGACCAAGCTGGTCGCAGGTGTGACCTCTTCTTGCCCATCTTTCCTTCTTCCCTAGGCTGTACCGCCCGCTACAAGGGATGCAGCGGGTGAGACACCCCTGTTTTGCACCAAAAATGGGGAAAGAGTTCCCGGGTCGGTTCGGCTTCGCTTCTTGGCTCGGTTTGGCTCGGGATATCGCTCGAGATTCCCTAAAAAGCCCCAATTTAGCTTATTTTCCTTCTAACTCTTTATTATCCTACAAAAACACAAAATTATCACATCTGATATGTAATCAAGGGACTAAAACAAGCAAAACACCTTATAAATGACATCAATTCGGCTCGAAACGAGACCGAACACTTATGCAGCCTATTGATTTGCATGTTGAACAATGTCGACCCATCCAGATATGCACAAGTGAAGTACGGTTGAAACTTACTTAAGTACGACCGATAGCCGGTTCAGTCCAGGATGGCACAAATGATGTGCCCCATCCCTATGGTCTATATAGCTGTGAGAGCATTGATGGACACTAACTGATTGTAACGCCCCGGAAATTCAATTATCGAAAAGTCAAAGTCAAACTAACGTTAACAGACAAAATTTAGCGGAAGACTCAAACTCTTATTGGGCGTCACTGCCGTATCCCCGAAGGAATACAAGGCGAGAACAACGACTGTCTGTCAACGGCAACCAACTAACAAACTCATACTTAGAAATAAACCTCAAACTAACTTCAAGTCTTTCAAAAAGAAGCATAACAAAATTAACGACTTCTAGACATGTCGTCCTCACTTCTAATTCCCGTCCCCAGCATATAGATCTCCACCTGAAAACAAAACATTTCAAAAATGAGGGGGAAATCTCAATAATGTCTACCCCTAACGTTAAAAACAAGTTAAGTTCATTTCAATTCATTTGAGGGAGAGGGAACAAGTCAAACCATTTCACAAACCTTTAATCCCTGAACTGTTTTCCTCAACCCAACCAATTCATATTTTATTATGCGGGCGGGATACCACATCCCTTAAAGTAACGTCGCCTACCAAAGGCATCAAACATTCGCCTACCAAAGGCATCAAAGATAATCGCCTACCAAAGGCATCAATAATCGCCTACCAAAGGCATCAAAATATTCGCCTACCAAAGGCATCAAAGTAACCGCCTACCAAAGGCATAAATATAATAATCGCCTACCAAAGGCATCAATAATCGCCTACCAAAGGCATCAATAATCGCCTACCAAAGACATCAAAATATTCGCCTACCAAAGGCATCAAAGTAACCGCCTACCAAAGGCATTAAAGTAACCGCCTACCAAAGACATCAATAGAACAAACCCGCTTAATGTTTCACTTGAGTTATTAGTATCTTATGCAAAGCTCAGCTCACAGCTCTCAAGTCAATCCCAACCCAAGTTATCAAAACCAATAACAAAACTACTTATAAAAGACCATCACGATTTCTCAACTCAATAAAACAAAGTATAACAAATACAAACAGTTATCCAAAACAGATGGTCACATTTCCACAAAAGTCCCCTTTCGGGATGCAATTATCAAAATAGATTAGAAAACATTAAAACACATTTAAAGAGCATCCCGATGGGGATTAGAGCATAGACATTACCTAGTTAACTTCACTTCACAGCAAATACGAACACACTTGAGCTCACTAACGACGCGAATTAGCTCGGGCCTAAAACAAAATAATTATTCTAATCAAAACGCGCCCTTCGAAGTTAGTATTAACTACCTTCTAACTAACCCTCCCCTAGGAACCCTATTAATCATGAATTTACACTTTAAATTACCTAACACATTCCAAGTAATCGCATAATAGTACTAAATAAACCTTTTCAATCAATAACACATTCATTAACAATTTCACATAACAAGACAGATTACAGCATCCACACAAAAAGGGTCGTAACTTGACTTCCCGATATCCTATGGGTCTGGTTTTGGACTTTTCGGAAACCACGGGATGTCTACTAAAACTCTTAAGTTGAACTCGAGACGTAACACATGCTTTAAGGTCCTCTAAAACCGTCATCTTCCCAACCTGTTCAGATCTGACCTAGGTCTGGTAATCGCGGTATAACTCGACTTATAAAATTTCAACGTCCGTTCCGCAAAATTCCTATGAAATCTAACATCTAAGGAAAACTCCAGTCCAAAGGGTTCGATCAAAAAACAACTACACTAACCGTGGTGACCCGATCTTTAGACCCCATCAAAACTGTCCCGTTACCGGTTTCGATTTAATTTGCCAATTCGGTTCTAACTTCCACCAATCCGATCCCGGGGTCCTAATTTGGGTTTAAAATAGTGACTAAGGTTAAAAGTCTTCAACCTAACCCAACCCAAGGTCCATAGTTCATAATTTCTATAATTAAAACTCAATAGAACCAACTTTAATCAATTTAACTTGATCACACACAACATTAATCATGATATAACATATCACAACCCAAAGAAACATGTAATTACTTGCTTAATAAAACAAGGATAGAACTTTGATAACTAAACACCCTAATCATGCTTGACCTATATGAATTACAACATGGGTAATTATAAAATACAAATTTCTTAATCAAGATTCAAGAATGAACTTAAAGAACATATGAATAAACTATAAAGAACATATAAACATTTAAACTACCAATCAAAAATCCTAAGAAAACTAATTTCTTTTAAACAAAGATTCAATCAAGAACCAAGAATTAATAAACAAGAATCTCAACCTAACTTATTAACAAGATTAACCTTAAGCATGATTGAAATAAAGAACATAACGATTCAAGAATTAATCTAAATAGTTAAACTTTAAGAATTCGTGCATACAATAATATTGTTATCTAAAGCCCTAACATGATTCACTTGAAAACAAAGTATATCAACCAATTGAACATTAATAATTTTTACTACAACTATTACAAACCTAATACACCAATTTAGAACATAAAGATTACATAAAATAATTTAAACAAATTACACATAAATAATACAACACAAGAACAAATAATTACAAATAACACTTAATAAAATTACACCCTTATTTACCCAACTACAAGATTTAAAACAAGAAATAATAATAATACAATAGTAATAATAACAGAAAATCAAGAAAAAGAAGAAAGGTTTCAAAAGAATATTAGGGTTTACGCAAGGGGGTTCTGGGCGGTTTCCGGCGACCAGGCCGATGACGGGGAGGCAGCCGGTCGTCGGTGGGGTGGTTGTCGCGAAAGGTGGTGGCCTTGTCTTGGCGGCGGTGGGGTGGCGCAGGACACGGCAGAGAGAGAGAGAGAGAGAGGAGAGGATGAGAGGCTAGGGTTTGATTGCTAGGTTTAGGGTTTTTGAGAGGAGGGAGGTTTTTATACTAAACACATAATTAGGCCCAATTAGTCTATTCTTAGTCTTAACCCAACCCAACACTAAAATCTGATTTTTCTAAAAACAAACTAATAATAATAATAATAGTAATAATAATAATAACACTAATAATAATAGCATTAATAATAATCACATAACAAATAATATTCACGTAATTATTCATATAACACAATAATATTAATAGTAATACCAATAATAAAAAGAGTAAAACTAATAATACTAGACCCACAAAAATTACCGATATACCCTTATTAGTCCCTCACGATCCTACGAGCTCAAGTGTTAGCAAAAATAAACACAACGAATAATAATAAATAACGAAGTCAAACATAATATACTAACGACGTCACGGTCAACATCTTTGGATTTTTCGGGGGTTTACACTGATGCAAAATACATGACTCGAAATTCACCAACTCACCTTTTAGTGCACTGAAGATGATAAAGAGATGATGTTTACGCACATGATTTCTATTCTCATCTCTCGTTGACACCGAGTTGGATATTGTTCAGTCGCATCATAGTGCAGGTGTAATTATCGTATCCACAGGGAGTTAGGGCCTCCGAACCTGAGAATCTAATGACTAATGAGCTCTCACCTCTAGGCTTGAAGTTCGAGGTAGACACAAGGACTAAAAGGCAAAAGAAAAGAACACAATAAAAAGGGCAAAGAGCTCGGAGGTATTACTGGGCCTCCTAACAAGAGAAACATATCGGTGTAGAGGTTCAGGGATGATTCATATGCAATCTATTCAACACAGGAATTAGACGCATGTATTAACACCAAATCCCTCTCGCTAGAGTTAAGATTCGATGCTTACAATTGAGATTTCACCACTACTCCCATAAGGATGGTTTCTAAATAGCATGATGGCCTAATTCTCCTAATGGAACACTAATCACACGCCAATGTATATTAGTGTCCAATTAATCCATCCTCACCCCTCCAATTCGATGTTGAGTAATACTCTATAACCTCTCGATACCAAGAGTATCGACTTTTAATGAAGAGGCATGATAAGACGTGCTAAACAATCTACCGAATCATTCGAGATCACTCAACCAAACCTAAGCATGGATTTCGTAGTTTTAGGAATGACAGATATTTGGTTATCATGTATGAGGATTACATGGAAAAGTTAGCATTGATTTCCCTCTCTTGAGTGGTAAATCGATGCATACATCCCAAAGTCCGTCATCACTCGCACATATGACGGACCTTGATAGTATTTGAACGCAATCCCGACTAATCGGTTCCAAAATCCCTCTCTCAAGTGGATTAAGAACTAATTACTACCCCCTAGATTTTCAACTAGATGTTTGGTGAAGGATTCATAACCTCCCGGCACCAAAATCCTCCAACATGGAGTTGAAATCTATGGAGGAACACTTGATTACCTCATTAATTATCCTAATCCAATTAATCCAAGCCTAATTCCGCATTAGGAGCCCTAATTACCCCCTAACCAAAGAGGAACTAGCAATACATAATTATGAATACCACTACTTCTATAATCAATTCATTACTCCGCCCTAGATTCCCAACTCGATGTTTGGGGAAGGATTCATAACCTCCCGGCACCAAAATCCTCCAACATTGTGCGAAAATCTAGGGAGGAACACTTAATTGCCCCATTAATCATCGTAATCCTACTAATCTAAGTCTAATTTCGCATTAGGAGCCCTAATTACCCCTAATGCTAGAGGAACTAGCAACACATAATTATGAATACCACTACTTCAACAATCAATTCAATGCTCAACACGATTCTAGCAAAATAATGGAGAATTTGCAAAACAACGCTAATAAAACTAAATAAAAGCATAAACAAGATAATTAAACAAGTAAGTAAACTACTTAAAGGCTAAAATAAAGAGGGAAGAAGAAGAACTTACTAAGATTTGGTACTAATTGAATTCTTCAAAGATAGAAAGAACAATAATGAAAGATTCAACTACAAAGCATAAACCCTAAATCAATTGTAGAGAATTAAAACCTAATTAAATTCTAATTAAAACTCTAACCTACAAGATAAATCCTAAAACTAGAGACTAAAACCTAGTAATGAAAGCTACTCAGGAAAAACACAAAGAATACATTATACTTGGGGGGAAATGAGGGCCAAAATGCAATTGTTTTGCCCTGAAAATAAGTTGGCAGACTGGGGCGTCACGGGATTTTTGAAGATTTTTCTTGGCTCGCCTACCTCACGGGCGAGACATAGGGGTGTTACGGATGTGAGGAGTCTTCTGGTCTGAGGGTCCCTCTAAGTGTCACGGCCGTGAAGGCTGGAATCTGCTGGAGACCTCTGCCTCCCTCACGGGCGTGACACAGGAACGTCACGACAGTGAGGGGCTTTGTGCTTGGATTTCTCTTGGGGGTCATGGCCATGAGACCTTTGGTCATGGCCATGAGACTGCTTTCTCACGAACCCAGGATATGGGGCGTCTTAGGGTGTCATGACCGTGAGGAAGGGTTTCACGACCCCTCGCCCCTTAAGTCTTTGTTTATGTATGGAGAAAAACCACGATGGGAGAGTAAACCCCTCATGGGATGCGTTTTATCTCGAAGCATGCCAACTAAAAAAGAGTAACTAAGTGGATAATACGTGAAACCCCTATCTTATGTAACCTGCGACCCTCACCAAGCACCGAGCGACATCAAATGGGTTGGGAGAGACGTTTATCGACTCAATAAGTAAAAGTTGAACATGGATGTGTGAATAACCGAGATTTGATCACCTTTTTCGGGTTTGAATGACAATAGACTTCAGAACACTGTTCAACATTTTCTTAACGAAGTAAGATAATTGTCGTATATGTCCGAGGAATTAGGGCCCTAGTAATATATGTCAGTCTTTCAAGTCTTGAGAGTTTCTAAAGGTCGATCTTTTAGAAGAATTATACTAAGATTTTTACTCAATTAATGGGAAGCAAGGGCTCGAGGGTAATACCGGGCCGACCTAATGAAAGACTAAGCACGAAATTGCGATCTTAGGGGAGATTTCATTCGATGATCAAGTAGTGTAGGGATTGTGTGCATATTAAGCTTGCATCGACTTCCCCCGCCAAGGCGTCAAGTCGGTGTTAGCTTCCTATGCACGAGCTAGTATCGATCCCCCACGGCAGGGCGATGAATCTACTCTATCCTTTTCGAGGTTGTCATCACTCCCGCGCATGAGAAATCTGGGTAGTATGGGAACCAATCCAAAGTAATCTCTTCTAGGCCCCTCTCACCAGAGCAAGGAACTAGAATTGATTAAACCACCTTGGAACTCCACAAGTGAAGGATGAAAGGATCCATAGCCTCTTGGCCCCCGACATCCTTCATCCATCGCATGGAATTCTAGGGCAGAACACTAATCATCACACTAATCACCCTAATCCCGCTATTCCATAACCTAATCCTCCATTTGGGGCCCTAGTCATCCCCAAACCATAAGAGAACTTAGTCTACCATGTTACTTAGCTCTAACGATCCAATCTTTAAACCTAAGGAATGCATTGGAAATAAACTAGAACAAGAAACTAGCATGAATAATTAAGAAAGTAGTTAAAGCTAACCTAATACTTATCAAAGCAATCAAGATTGTAACACCCCCAGATTCATAAACACTGGATTATTACTAAACACTTCATAACCTGATGATTAGCGCAGGGGAAATATAATCCGAAGGCGTTACCGCCGTCCATAAACATAGACAAGGCTTAATAAACCAATAACAAAACTCCAACACAATATAATAGTCCCAATGAAGAACTTTATCATACATAACGGTAGATGTTGCCAAGTAGACTTTTGCATCATCAAAATACATCACCAATGGATTCCAAATAACATTCGAAGTTCACCGATACACTGACCCATAGTAACATATAACATCAAGTAGACCATATGACTTCAATATAAATAAGACCTCCTGCTTCCCATTCTAATCAGACTTCTTACCAGTACTTGTTTATCAGCACTGGGGCACCACCTAAAACAAAACATAAAACATTTTACAAATGAGTCGAAACTCAATACGCATACCCCTATACAGTAAATAAATTTAAGCAATTCATTTTATTTCGCGCATTTCAATTCATTTTGAAAACAATAAAACAATAAAACAACAATAAACTTGCTTGCCATATTATTATCTTGATGGTCCCCTACTTGCGATCATCGGTCTAAGCCTCCGTATGCGCATACCCGGATCGATCGGGAGATCCGGATGGGTTGACACTAGGTCAGGTATTTACTGTAGAGTGCTCAGTGGTACGAATAACAATGGGTCGGGGCCATAATTATGTGATAAAACAAATAAATCTTATTCATTCTCAATAACATTACACTTGCTTATTAAACTCAAATAGAAGAGTTTAAGAAGGGTACAGGAAATATGCGTACCTTAAAATTGAACCGCACTTAAGCGACTTGAAAAGCTTGAGTGGACTCGAACAGCTGGCAACAATGACCTCTTGGACCATACTTGAGATAAGAACAATGAAGTGAATCAAAATGGGTTCTTGGTAAGGAGGGAGTCTCCTAATTAACTTAATAAGAGTTAACTACTAAATAAAAGATTTGAGAAATTTTCTGGACTTTGCAGTAAATTTGCGGAAAGCATAACTTCCTTTGGAGACCTCTAAAAACCGCGTAAGAGGACTTTTCGAAAAGGTAAAAATAAGTTCTACAACTCTCCAGTTAAGAGTTAAGGCCAAAAAGGAGTGTAAAAACTTGAAAATAACCAAAGACAAGGGCTGATCTGCAGAATATTAAAGTCGGCAGTGATACTTCGAGGACTCATATCTTAGGATGTAGATATCGTATGAATGACTGCTAGTAGTCTATGGAAAGCTTGAAGGGCGACCTACAACTTTCATATTGACCATAAACTCATAAAAGCCTTGGAAAAACCTCAAAAACTGGCTTGAACATAACACATCAACTTAAAAATTCTGGGTAGAACATACTTATTAGGCTGATTACAATGGTTCATAACTTTTTACTCCGACATCTGATGAATGCATAAGACCCTATTTCGGAAAGCTTGCAGAGCGTACTACCACTTTCATATCACTTAAGCCAATAAAATTTCCTTGATATCTAAAAATGCCTCTAAACCTACTTGCTCTTAAAATCGTATAAAAACAGAACACTCAACTTAAAACCACTATAACTTGAGTTATACCTATCGAAATCCCAAAATTCAAAATCCATGTGAAAACTATTACTTAAGGCTATCATTTACATATTAAATTTTGATCAAGAAACACCTTGGCTGTCCCGGGAAACTTAGAATACACAAATTTAACCCAAAATGGCACCTCCGGGACCTTTTTGTCGGGTGCTACCTTCTATTATTCAAAATCACCTCTCTATTTGGTTTCTTGGATAGAAAATACATCAACACAGTAGGACATACAAATATTTTCTCATCCCAAGTCAATTAGAATCCACATATGAGGTTAAAAAGTCTCATAACTCAATAACATCAATCAATGCACCACTTGATTTGCCATTTACACATATAATTTTACAACACTTAGGTCTCCAACCTCAATTAAGTCACATGCAACCATATTCAACAATAAACCTTCCATAATCAAGAGAATTTGGCATCAAAACAACATACTTTCATCATCCAAGAGCAGCCTAACTTGATATTATACATTTATACACAAAATTCTCATCTTTCATTGAGACATAACATCAAACACCTGGCATGCATAGCTTATAAACACAAACCAACCCAAAATCAATTGGTAATTCAAAGTGTACTCATTCTAAATACTTAACTTTGATAAGAAAATAACTAAATTTACAAATTAAACAATGAAATTCAGATTTGAAAGGAAATTAGGGTTTACCTCAAGTGGATGATTGGAAAAACAAGAGCAAGAAGATGAAGGAAACAAGGAGGGAGGAGGGTAGAGGCTTGCTGCTGTTGGTGTCGCCTGGCTGGAGCTCCGGCGACGGCCTGCTACTGCTGGCGGTGGAGCAGCGGCCGAGAAGAGACAGTGAGAGGAACATGGAGGTATGCCAAGAAGAAAGAGAGGAGAGAGAATGAGAGCTATCTGACGTTAAAAAGAATGAAAGAAGGATGGTATGAGTTTTATTTATGGCCAAAAATTCAAATGATATCAATACTAACTCTTCTCTTCTCACTAAAATTCAATACTACTAATTTAAGGTCTCGGGATAAAATTTATAAAATTAAAAACAATAAGACGAAGACTTGAAATAAGATGAGGAAGGTGAATTGAATTGAATCTTAAATAAATTATGAAAGGTATAATTATAATAATATTAATAATAATAATATCGATGAATCGATCTACTCGATAAAACTTGGCTAGGCCAGGTAAGTAACCCGAATATTTTGAGAGAAATTTGAGTAACAAAAATTGTCACCTAAGTACTTTATATACATAACATACTAGACTGATGTATGATGGTCGTTGCTCTGCTCGAGTCCTGCAAAAACGTAAACAGTTAATTGAATTGAAATGCGCGATTTGGTTAATTAATCTCATTATTTAACTTAATTATGTTGGGTTAGGGTCGGGTTATTACAAAGAGAAAGTGATTTGAAATCATAAACTTACTAAAATCGAATGACAATAAAGAGCGAAGCAGAATCCAGGAAAGGATTACGAACAAAGAACTTCAATTGAAATCTTGAATGAATTAAAATTCGAATCACACTAATCTCTACTTCAAAACAAGAAATGAAGAGCTAACCCTAATTAAGAACTAAAACTAAGACTAGAAACTGGAAGTAAAAACTTGTTTAATAATGCTGGAAGAAAAACTATTTATACAAGTGAAGAAAACCCGGTCCAAATATGTTGTTTAAAGCCCAGTATCTGCTGTAAATTAGGGGGTCATGAGCGTGACCATCGAGGTCACGGCTGTGACCCTAGAGAAATCCAGAATTCTTCGCGTTTTCTCGCAAACCTCATGGGCGTGACCATGGAGGTCACAGCCGTGAGGTATCTCCTGGAGCGTTTTGTACGTGGGAGCTCACTGTCATGTGACACTAGGTCACGGTTGCGAGGTGCCTTCTAGAGATTGCGCTTCAAGGGAGCTCATAGTCATGTACTGCTCTGTCACGGCCGTGAGGAGTCTTCTGGAAATCATGGGTTTTGGAAGTCACGGCCGTGTGGTAGCATGTCACGACCGTGACCCCTCTTTTGTCTTCTGCTCCTCGTCGACCCTTTTGGCACCAAGGAATGTGGAGGGGTCACAGTCGTGATCCTGCTTCTAATGTTGATTTCACTTGGTTTCTTCTTCTCCATGGTCGTGTTTCCTCGGGAAGACATGACTACTCTGCTTTTGGCCCCCAATTGGCATCGTTTAGCATGCTTTTGCTCCACAAGTATCGAAAAGCTCTAAAATATGCAAAAGGAACAAAAAGAAGTAAAAGCACTAACGCACAACGAAGGAAATGGGTAAAAACCTAAGGTAAAAGGAACGTATTTAGGCTCAAAACCAAGCCTAAACAAACACTTGCAGTGTGCACAAG
The DNA here is from genome assembly GCA_029582165.1 of Portulaca oleracea. Lineage (NCBI taxonomy): Eukaryota > Viridiplantae > Streptophyta > Magnoliopsida > Caryophyllales > Portulacaceae > Portulaca > Portulaca oleracea. The sequence continues at coordinate 36,343,222 of CM055869.1, read as the reverse complement.
GAAACCGTTAGGAAAGGTCGAAATGGAAAATCTGAAAGATCAGTCCCACCTGACTCTAGTGTCTTGGCATGTAGATACTAACTGCTTTTGATTGAATAATGATGTTGTTTGATTAGCTTTGGTATAACAACAATCATGAACTCTCCTTCTTTCTTTTTTGTAAAGTTTTGATTTTCACTTTCCTTTTCCCTTTTCTTTTTCTTTTTCTTTCGACTTTTGTGGGTATAACTTCTACAAACCCTCACGAGACCAACCTCGTCCACCCGAGCTATCGGGGGATTTAAAGGGCTTGATGTGTACGCTAAATGCATCCGCGATTCCTGCGGAAGTGAGTTAGGTGTTTTCGTGTTTTGTTAGGTTCGTTTTTGGTTTTGTTTTGCTCGGGACGAGCAAAAGTCAAAGTGTAAGTGGGTGTTTGGGCTCGATTTTGAGCTTAAATGCGTCCTCTTCCCTTAACTTTTCCCTCGGTTCCGTGTGTCAATATTAGTATTTTTATGTTATTTTCTTTCCTTTGTAGATTTGTTGACTTTTGGATGCTTGCGGAGGAAAAGCGCACAAAACGAGGCCAAAATGTAGAAGAGTCGGGACATCCTGAGAAGACCCGGCCCGAGACGAAGATGAGCCAAACTTTGATCCTTCGGAGAACCAAGAGAATATGCCTTCAGTACGAGAGTCACGGTTTTGACACATGACCTCATGGCTGTGACCCCCGTTGTGGTTTGGCTGCTAAAGAAACGGGAAAAAGGAAGCTTTAGTCAGAACAAGGGTAACGGTCGTCACACCATTCTTTTCGATCGTGGCACCTCCAAGATAAGGGTTCTTGAATCAGTAACATCATGGTCGTGACTACCTTTCTCACGGTCATGACACTGAAGAAGAAGTATAGACAGAAGGGACCTGACGACCGTGACACCCACTTGTCACGCTCGTGAAGGATGAAGAACCTTCCCAGCAAAATCAGGCCTCACGGCTGTGACATGCGGAGAACGCCTCCCACTAGAAGGCACCTCACGGATGTGACCCCCCTTTGTCACGCCCGTGAAGGGTTGCGAACCCAGCGATGATTCTTCAGATTTCTCAAGCGGTCATGGCCGTGACGACTTGAGTCACGCCCGTGACGACCCTATTCTGTCGATTATTTTCGAGCAAAACGACTATGTTTGGCCACTTTTCTCCCAAGTATATAATGTACATTTTCTTGATTTCGATAGTACACTTTGCTTTTCGAGGTTTTATACTTTATACTTTTGGGTTTTAGCTTTCTCTCAATCAAAGATTAGGTTGTTAATTACTCTTTTCAATCAAAGTTAATGCAATTTCGCTGCTGATTTCTAATGTTCTTCATTGCAATATGAATTATTTCCTTTGTTCCTCATCTCCAAACCTTGATAGTGAGTATCCTTGTCTTCTTTTTTAAATTTTCATCTTTTGCTTATTGTTATTGCTTTGGTTAGTGTTCTAAATTGCTTTGAATATTGGTTTATGCTAGTTTTTTTTATTGTTATCTTAGAATCATGTTGACATTAGTTTCAATCGTTGAGTCTTCTTTCATTATTATTATGAGTAGCTTAATACCCTAGGGTTAGGGGGTGATTAAAGCCCTAATGGGGGATTAGATATGGATTAATGTGATTAGGTGATTAATGAGGTAATTAGTTGTTCCACCCTAGTTTTCCACTCGATAATTGGAGGATTTCGGATGTCGGGAACTTATGAATCCTTCGAAACATCGAATTGGAACTCTAGGGCGGTCTGATGGACTCCTAATCCTAAATCTGGCGAGAGTGATTGGATTTGATCAATTAGGATTGCGTTCGTATACTATCAAGGACTGTCATGGACGGGAGTGATGACGGACCTTGGGAAGTAATGCATCAATTTACCACTTTGGCGAGGGAAATTAATGCTAGCTATTCGTGCAATCCTCACACCTAATTATCGAATATCGATCACTTGTAAAACCATGAAATCTGTGTTTAGTCTTTCGTTAGGTTAGCCCGGTATTACCCCCGAGTTCTTATTTCCCTTTATTAATTGAAACTTTACTAAATTCTCTTCCAAAACTGTGTCCTTAGAACCTTCTTGAGACCAAAAGACTGAACTTCAATATATGACCCAAGCTCCTCGAATTAATACGACCGTTGTCCTAACCCTTATGAAAACGTTAAACAAATTTTTGCCTCGTACCCTTGCTTCCTATTCCACCCCATCGTCGGGTACGGGAGTGTAAAACCCCGAAAATTTGAGTAAGGTTGACCGTGACGTCGTTAATAAAATAGGTTGACTTCGTTATTTATTGTTGTTCGTAATATGTTTATTTATGCTAACGCTTGAGCTCGTAGGACCGTCGAGGGACTAACAAGGGTAGAATAGTAATTTTCATAGGTTAATATTATTATGTGGTTAATTACGTGAATATTATTTATGTGATTATATGATTATTAAAAATTAATATTATTACTACTATTATTAGAATTATTAAGTTGATAGGAAAATCAGTTTTATTTGTTAATCGGGTCGGGTTAGGATTAGTTTGGGTTAAGTTGGGCCTAAATTGGGTAGTAGGTATATATACAAATCCCCTAACCCTAACAAACCCGAATCCTATCAAAACCCTATCAAACCTCCTCTGTTCTATCTCTCGCTCTCTCCCCTGTTCCCTCGATCTCTTTCTCCCTCACGCCACCTTGCGCCACCACCGAGACCACCGCCTCCGCCGCCCGACATCGGAAGCCACCGCAAAGATCGCGGAAACCACCGCGACCCATCCCGACCACCTCCCTCCTTCCATCTTCTTCCTCTGTCCTCTTTCCCCTGTTTTCCTTCCCGCTGCCGCTACCGTGCTCGTGCCCAGACGACGCCGGCCACCGTCACCACCCACACCCTCGCCGTCGTCACCACCGTCGCAGACAACCACCGCCTCGCAGTTGTCGCCGGAGCCACCAGTTGCCGCCAGAAGCTTGAACCAGCTACGATCGTTGTCGTTGTTGCTGCTATCCGACCGACGACCCCGACGACCTCCGACGACGCTCGACCGCGACCGACCGACGACGCTAACGCCCGACCACCGTCTGCGCCAACGCCTGGCTCATTTAGTACCAGGGACGAATACAGCAACTCCGGGGAACGACTTTGCTAGCATGCTAATGATTGAGATGCTCGGCAAGCACGAGGACCTACTAAGGAAAGTGGTGGATCGACAGGGAGGAGGGAGGGAAGATGACCCCTCCGCTCTTCTCCAAAGGTTCAATGGCTTGACGCCCACTTACACAGGGTAGTGACCCCGAGTCTTTGAAGATTGGATTAGGAAATTGAGAAGATTTTCGACACCACACACCCCGAGGAGTTAAGGGTGGATTTCTTTGCTTACCACCAAGGAAGAGGCCGATTTGTGGTGGGCGGTGTGAAGGAAATAAGGACCGAACAGGTTTCGATTTGGCAAGATTGTGCTAAGGGATCGATTTTGCAATTTCCCTCCGTAAGGCAAAAGAAAAGAATTTATGAATCTGCGTCGGGAAACTAGCGTGCTTGCCTACTCTGCAAAGTTCATCGAACTATCTCGTTTTGCATCTGCTTTGGTAGCCATCGAGCGCTAAGGATGGACCGTTTACGGGCGGGTGAGCTGCAAGATTCGAGGATCGCATGTCATCACGGAGTTCACGTCTTACCGAATATCTTTGAGCGTTGCCCTCATAGAAAGGGTGATGCATGACATGGAACAGCGATTAGGCATACAAGGGCAAAAGAGGAAGGAACCACCCGCTTGACCCACCTCAACATTTCGGGAGAAGAGGTTCCGCCTAGCAACCGGCGGAAATCGGTCTTGGGCGTAGGCGTCAGATGCTCCAATCTGCAAGTTTGTGGTCGACGTGCCATTATCCACGGGATTGTAGAGTAAGGGCGTGCGATGAGGATGTTTCAATCGGAAGTTTCCAACATCAGTGCGTCGGTGCCCTCAAGACCAACAGGGCGAAATGGAGGGAATAATGGAAGCGATGGGAATAACGGCAATTGGAGAGCCCATGACGACATATCAAAGCGGGTGGCTATAATGGGAACCAAAGGCCACAACAAAACCAAGGTGGATCGGGTGGAAGTCGAATAACAGGAGGCGGAGGCCAAGAAACGCCACGCATGAGGAGGGCGAGTATACGTAATGAGGAAAGAAGAGGTGAGAATGAAGCGGATGTTGTGACGGTACCTTCTCTCTCCACCTCTACACTATATCTGTTTTGTTTGATTACGTGCTAGTCATTCTTTTGTTGGACGAGCTATAGTAGAGAAGGCTAAGATGAAACCCTCGGAGAATAGTAAGCCTATGTCGGTAGCCCTACCTACCGGGGATACCATTAGTTGTGGAGAGTTATATGGTGGATGCCCCATAGTGATAGCAGGACAGGAGTTTGAGGCTGACCTCTATATGTTTGACCTAATGGAGTTCGACGTTATTTTGGGGATGGACTGGTTAGCAAAATATAGAGCCCAGATAGATTGTTATAAACAAAAAGTGACCTTAATGGGACCAAACGGGAAGAAAATAGTGCATTGGAGTGATAGGCATCTTCATAGTGTGCGGATCATCTCGGCTCTCAAGGCTCAGAAGTTGTTAGGCCAAGGTTGTGAAGGGTTTCTATGCAACGTAATCGACACCAAGGCGGAGGAGCTTGCGATTGAAGATATCCCGGTAGTGCGGGAGTATCCTGATGTGTTTCCAGAAGAGATTCCGGGTCTACCTCCGATCAGGGAGGTAGATTTCTGCATCGATTTGGAGCCCGGGGCCGCACCTGTTTCAAAAGCCCCATATCGCGTGGCGCCCGCAGAGCTTAAGGAGCTAAAGACTCAGTTGGACGAGCTGCTAGAAAAGGGATATATACGACCCAGCACGTCGCCATGGGGACATCGTGAAGAAGAAGGATGGTAGCATGAGGTTGTGCATCGACACGGAGTTGAACAAGATTACCGTCAAAAATCGTTATCCTTTACCTCGTATTGATGATCTTTTTGACCAGTTGCGAGGAGCAACAACGTTTTCTAAGATAGACCTGAGGTCAGGTTATCACCAGCTGAGAATTCGCGAAGAAGATATCTCTAAAACCGCATTCCGAACTCGGTATGGTCACTATGAGTTTGTGGTAATGCCTTTTGGGCTTACGAATGCCCCAGCCGCCTTCATGGATTTGATGAACAGAGTGTTCGAGCCGTTCCTGGATAAGTTTGTGGTAGTGTTCATCGACGACATATTGGTATACTCAGGAACACGAGAGGAGCATGCGAATCATCTGAGAGAAGTATTGACGACTCTACGGAGCAACAAGCTTTATCGAAGCTTAAGAAGTGTGAGTTTTGGTTGGATCAGTGCGTTCTTAGGACATGTGGTGTCTAAGGAAGGAGTGGCGATGAGACCCTCAAAAGGTGGAGGCCATCACCAAGTGGCCGACACCGAAGAATGCCACGGAGATTAGGAGTTTTCTGGGTTTGGCAGGGTATTATAGGAAGTTCGTGCAAGATTTCTCAAAAATCGCCACCCCGTTGACCAATTTGACTCGGAAGTCAATAAAGTTCGCATGGTCGGAAAAATGTGAGCAAGCATTCGGGAGTCAAGAAGAGGCTTACCTCGGCCCTATTCTTGCCTTACCACAAGGAGCGAAGGTTTTGTTATCTGATGACGCATCACATGGTGGATTAGGTTGTGTGCTCATGCGGGATGGGAAGGTAATTGCATATGCATCCGGACAAATCAAGACGCATGAGAAGAATTACCCACTCATGATCCAGGTTAGCGGCGATGGTTTTTGCACTAAAGATTTGGAGGCATTATCTGTATGGAGTGCACTGCGAGATATTCACAGACCATCAGAGTTTGAAGTACCTTTTCACGCAAAGGGAGCTGAACCTTAGGCAGACAAGATGGTTAGAGTTCCTAAAGGATTACGATGTGAATTTCCAATATCATCCCGGAAAAGCAAATGTAGTGGCTGATGCCCTGAGTAGAAGACCGTATCCTGCTATAAACCACTTGATAACGATGCCGCACGAGTTGTGCGAGGAGTTTAGGAGGTTGGAGATTAATGTGGTAACACCTGGGAGGAAAGCTGTATTGAATGCCATGGAATGACAACCTACTCTAATGGAGGAGATCAAGAGGACCCAAGAACTGGACTTACAGCTTGTCAAGATCCGGGAAGAAGTGGTGCAAGGGAAAGCCCCTGGCTTTGTGATCACGAAGAGCGGTACATTACGGTTTCATAACGCATCTCTGTGTACCAATATGGAAGAAGCGAAAAGAGGATTTTAGAAGAGGACACAATACGCCATATTCGGTGCATCCAGGGGAAATAAGTTGTACAAAGATCTTAAGCGGATGTTACGGTGGAGTAATATGAAACAAGAAGTGGCGGACTTTGTGGCCAAGTGTCTTACTTGCCCGGTAGTCAAGCGAGCATCAACGACCAGTAGGACTACTACAACCGTTGGACGTCCCTGAGTGGAAATGGGATTCGATATCAATGGATTTTGTGATAGGTCTACCAAGGACCAGGCGGAAACACAATGCAATATGGGTGATTGTAGATCGTTTGACTAAGTCAGCTCATTTCCTAGCCGTCGCCCACAAGTGGTCTCTAGATCAGCTAGCTCAAGCCTATGTAAGGGAGATTGTAAGGTTACACGGAGTACCAGTTCTATAGTCTCGAGACAGACACCAGATTCGATCGTTTTGGAAAAAGTTACAAGAGGCGTTTGGCACAAAGCTCAAGTTCAGCACCGCTTTTCACCCAGCTACAGATGGACAGACAGAGAGGACCATCCAAACCCTCGAAGATATGCTGCGAGCATGCGCTTTAGATTTCAAGGACTCGTGGGATGACGAGTTGACTCTCATTGAGTTCTCATACAACAACAGCTACCATGCTAGTATAGGGATGTCACCCTTCGAAGCCTTATATGGAAGGAGATGTAGAACTCCCCTATGTTGGCAGGACATCGATGAAGCTCTAACGATTGGACCGGACCTAATACAGGCCACTACTCAGAAGGTTCGAATCATTCAAGACAAGATGAAGGCAGCACAAAGTCGACAAAAGAGTTATGCTGACAAAAGGAGAAGACCTCTAGAGTTTGAAGTAGGGGAATATGTGTTTTTGCGGGTTTCACCCACGAAGGGAGTTATGAGATTCGCCATCGGGAAAGTTGACACAAGGTTTATCGGGCGTACCCAATTTTGGAACATCGGAGAAGTCGCCTCTGATTACAAATTGCGGAGAACTCCCCAGAGTGCATAATGTCTTCCATGTGTCACAACTCAGGAAATATGTTCCGGACCCGACCCATGTGATTGATCCCGAGCCGCTTCAGCTACAAGAGGATCTGAGCTATGAAGAGCAGCCGCTAGAAATACTAGACCGTAGAGAAAAGCAGCTCAGGAGGAAGGTAGTCCCTTTGGTAAAAGTGCGATGGGCAAATCATACTACAACAGAAGCAACCTGGGAAACAGAAGACGAAATGAGGAAGAAGTACCCTCACTTGTTCCAAGCCTAAGGCGCGTCAAGTTTCGAGGACGAAACTTCTTTTAAGAAGGTAATGATGTAAAACCTCGAGTTTTGGGTAGGACGGAAACCGTTAGTCCTTACCGGACCGTTAGGCTTAAGTTTAAGTTTCGAGGACGAAACTTCTTTTAAGAAGGTAATGATGTAAAACCCCGAAAATTTGAGTAAGGTTGACCGTGACGTCGTTAATAAAATAGGTTGACTTCGTTATTTATTGTTGTTCGTAATATGTTTATTTATGCTAACGCTTGAGCTCGTAGGACCGTCGAGGGACTAACAAGGGTAGAATAGTAATTTTCATAGGTTAATATTATTATGTGGTTAATTACGTGAATATTATTTATGTGATTATATGATTATTAAAAATTAATATTATTACTACTATTATTAGAATTATTAAGTTGATAGGAAAATCAGTTTTATTTGTTAATCGGGTCGGGTTAGGATTAGTTTGGGTTAAGTTGGGCCTAAATTGGGTAGTAGGTATATATACAAATCCCCTAACCCTAACAAACCCGAATCCTATCAAAACCCTATCAAACCTCCTCTGTTCTATCTCTCGCTCTCTCCCCTGTTCCCTCGATCTCTTTCTCCCCTTGCCACCTGCGCCACCACCGAGACCACCGTCTCCGCCGCCCGACATCGGAAGCCACCGCAGATCGTCGGAAACCACCGCGACCCATCCCGACCACCTCCTCCTTCCATCTTCTTCCTCTGTCCTCTTCCCTGTTTTCCTTCCCACGTGCTCGTGCCCAGACGACGCCGGCCACCGTCACCACCCACACCCTCGCCGTCGTCACCACCGTCGCAGACAACCACCGCCTCGCAGTTGTCGCCGGAGCCACCAGAAACCGCCGCCAGAAGCTTGAACCAGCTACGATCGTTGTCGTTGTTGCTGCTATCCGACCGACGACCCCGACGACCTCCGACGACGCCCTGACCGCCGACCTCGACCCCGACGCCAACGCCCCCGACCACCGTCCGTCCAGTCGACCGGAAACCGCCAGAAACCCCCTACGTAAAGCCCTAAGCCCTAACCGTTCTATATTACTCTGTTTTTGTTTTTCCTTCTCTTTTTCCTTTTCTTTTTCTGTTATTTTTTCCAAATTTCAAATTGTTTTTATTTAATTGTTAAAGTGTATTATAATTTTCTGATTTAGGTTGTAATTAGGTTAATTAATTGTAATTATTTTCTTGTTGTAATTATGTGTAAATTCCAAATTTGTTATGTGTAATTTGTTTAATGGTTATTTGTAATTTTATAATGTAAATTGTAATTAGAATTAGGTTGTAATAGTTAATTATTAGGGTTGAAAGTGATTCTTTAGTATTCGTTATATTCTTTACATGAATCGTTAAACCACGATATTATTGTATGTACGAACTTGGAAATTTATTACTTAGGTTATTTTCTTGAATGTTTAGTTGGTTAATCGTTAAGTCTTTTATTGTTTCCTAGGAACTAATCTTGTTAAAGTTTGTTAAATGAATTAGGTTGGTTCTTGTTATTAAAACCCAAGGTTAAATTATTTCATTGTTCTTTAATTTATAAATCATGTTAGGTTAGATCACAATGTTATTGTATGCACGAATTCGATAATTAAATTATCTAGGTTAAATTCTTGAATACAATTAGTACTAAATTTTCTTGTTCTTGTTCGTTAAATTAAATCGCTAGGTTGTTTAATTAGTAACCTACCATTAGTTAAATTCTTGATTTCTTGTTAAGTTATAAAAGAATTAGTTATTCGTTTCTTGATTAGTTAATTACTTGTAACTAATTGTTTCTTAAAGTTCTTTTAAATCTTTTATTAAAGAAATTTACGTGTTAACCGCTTTTGTTATTTCTTGAAAATCTTGGTTTATGGTTACAAACTTATAACCAATTTTGTGTGGTTAAATTCTTGAAATCTTATTAAGTGTTTTATGTTTTAAGAAAGTTATTTTCTTTTGTGACTTAAAGGTTTTTAATTAAAGTTGGTTAAGGTGTTTCATGTTTTTAAATTAAGTGTAGCCCTACAAGTTTAAAATGTTGGACCTAAGATAAGTTGGACCTTAGATATAAGACCCTAAGTATTGTTTTGAGTCCTAATTAGAACCCCGAGACCGTTTGGTAAAAGTTAGAACCGAAATAACAAATTAATTGATTGCCGTTAACGGGACAGTTTTGTTAGTGTCTAAAGATCGGGTTGCCACGACTAGTATAGATGTCTTTTGGCCAAGCCCTTTTTACTGGAAGTTCCTTTAGGTGTTAGGAACCATAGGAATTTTACGGATCGAACGTTTGACTTGTATAACCCGAGTTATAGCCGTTTTACAAAAACCTGTCAGTTCTGGACCAATTAGAAAGATGGGAGTTTTGAGTCCTTCGGGACTGAGTTGGGCTTAGTCATCAACATGAAAGTTTTAGTAGACATTCTGAGGTTTCCGAAAAGTCCAGAATCAGACCCGTAGGATGTCGGGAAGTCGGGTTGTGACCCGTTTTATGTGAATATTATAATCTGTCCTCTGCTTGCTTCTTTTATAATAATTGTTGAGTGAAAATAATATGTGATCATGTTATGTGTTATCTTAGAGATGTTAAGTGTAAATTCTAAATGATAGGAACCTAAGTGTTCCTAGGGGATGGGTTAGATAGTTGGTAGTTAATACTAACTTCGTTAGAACGCGTTTTGATTAGATAATTATTCTTATTTTAGGCCCGAGTTAGTGCGAGACGTTAGTGAGCTCAAGTGTGCCCTTCATTACTACTATCTTGTGAAGTATTCAGGTAATTGTCTATGCTCTAATCCCTACCGGGATGCTCTTTAAATGTGTTTTGATGTTTTATAATTTATTTTGAGAATTGCATCCCGAAAGGGGACTTTTGTGGAAATGCGACCATCTGTTTTGATAATCTTTCGTTTTCGTTTGTGGTCTTGGTTTATTTGAGATGAGAAATTGGATGGTCTTTATTTCAAAGATTTTTGATAACTTGGGATGGTTGACTTGAGAGTCGTGAGTTGAGTTTGAATACTGAATTAAATAATTCAAGTGGAAACGTTAAGCGGGTTTCGGGGGATAACCTGTTGTGCAGGCGTAACAACCTGCAGGGTTATGGACCAGGAGATCGGGGCTTCCTTCCCTGATATAGGATAGTATTTGATGCCTTTGGTAGGCGATATTATTTATGCCTTTGGGCGATGTTCTTGATGCCTTTGGTAGGCGATGTTTATGCCTTTGGTAGGCGATGTTTATGCCTTTGGTAGGCGATGTTTATGCCTTTGGTAGGCGATGTTCTTGATGCCTTTGGTAGGCGATGTTACTTTAAGGGATTTGGTATCCCGCCCGCAAATTAAAATATGGATTGGATGGGTTGAGAAAAACAGTTAAGGGTTAAAGGTTTGTAAAACGTTTGATTTGATCCCTCTCCCCAAAATGAATTGAAATGAACTTAAACTGTTTTAAACGTTAGGGGTAGACATTATTGAGATTTCCCCCTCATTTTCTGAAATGTTTGATTTCAGGTGCAGATCTAAATGCTGGGGACGGGAATTAGAAGTGAGGACGACGAGTCTAGAAGTCGTTGAATCTTTCATTTTGTTTTCGTTATGAATTCTTAAAAGTTTGTTTTGAGTTGTTAGTAGTTACCGTTAGCAGACAGTTGTGTTTTCATTTCTCGCCTTGTATTCCTTCGGGGATACGGCAGTGACGCCCAAACTAAATTTGAAGTCTTCCGCTAAGTTTTGTCTGTTAACGTTAGTTTGACTTTGACTTTCTATAATTGAATTTCCGGGGCGTTACAGGGAGGCTATCCGATCATCCTTCATGAGCTACCATTGAATGCAGTATTTGAATTTAAGCTATATCTTTTGGATATATTTGAATGCAAAAATTAATACCACGGAGCGGATCACGAGAGCCCAATAAAGCACATGAACAAATTTAAAGAGCGGGTCGAGTTCGTGCAGATGCAAGGTGTGTCTTCGGAATACATTAGATTGAAAATTTCCCTCTGACCTTGGCGAGCAATGTGGAGGATGTTGGTGTCGAGAGGTTATTGAACCCTTCCCCAAACATTAAGTTGGGAGTCTAAGTTAGAGTAATTAGTTCCTAATCCACACTAGCGTGGGATTTTGGAGCCGATTAGATTGGATTGCGTTCAAATACTATCAAAGACCGCCATATGCGAGAGTGATGACGGAGTTTGGGAAGGAAGTATCAATTTACCACTGGGGAGAGACAAATTGATGCTAGTTTATGCTTGCAATCCTCACACTTGATAACCGAATACCAATCATTCCTAAAACCACGAAATTCGTGCTTAGGTTAGGTTAAGTGGAGTAGGATGATTCGGTGAATTGTTTAGCACTACCCACCATACCTCTCCATTAGATGTCGATATTCTTGATGCAGGGAGGTGATAGATTATCTTTCAGTATCGAATTGGAGGGTTATGGATGGATTAATTGAACACTAATTTACATTGGTGTGTGGTTAGTGTTTGATTAGGAGAATTAGGTCATTATACTATCTAGAAACCATCACTATGAGAATAGTGATGGAATCTAGAGAGTAAGGATCGAATCCTAACTCTAGCGAGAGGGATTCAATGCTACTTTATCCACCTAATTCCCGTGTTGAATAACTTGCCTACGAATAACTCCTAAATCTCTCTACCAACCCTTTTTTTCTCTCGTTAGGAGGCCTGATAATACCCTCGAGCTTGTTTCCTTTTCAAGTATGGCTTTTCTTTTGATCTTTAGTCCAATAGTTTACCAAACATTAAAATCCTTGAACATCAAGCCTAGTTAGTGAGTGCTCGATAGACTCTTAGGTTCGGAAGCCCCAACTCCCTGTGGAGACGATATAATAACCCGGTTGTAACGCAGAAGGTAACAGTATCCATCTTAACCACTCAACCCAAGGTGAGCCAGAAAATTCTCCAAATCAAAATATGTCTTCATTCCTATTCCTATAGAGGTAAGGGTCGAGTTCCTTTCTCCTCATTGTTCAATGACAAAGTAGATTGCTTCCAAATTATTCTTCAATTTCCTCAAAAGTTCCTTGTACTTTGGTCACATTCTTTATCTTAGGCCTTTTTACCACATAAATCTTTCCCTTCTCAGTTAAACCTACACTTAGTTGCACATCCCGGTACTATTATGCTTCAACATCAGTAAGATTCAGCACATAGAGAATGTACTCTAATGCATAGTCCCCAAGCTTCAAGACATTACCATGACAACCTTTCACCAGAAAATGAAGGTCATCCTAACCAAAGCCTGATACTCAAGCAACAACAATGTCGACCCAAGAATCGTTTGTTCCCTTATAAACAATATCCACATCTACCTAAATGAACACCTTGAGTCCTTTTTGGGATTTTAGAGAATCTAAAGGTGCTTTCCAATACTGACTAGCATCCAAAACGCGTTTGGATAATGCGAAGGGATCCAAAAAGGCAAGGGGCCTACTTCTTGCATTGAATAACAAGTTATCACCAAAAAAAATTCAAGTCTTCACGATTTTTACTCCACAGTCACTGGCGCGAATTAATTTTCACCCAACATTTATTTTCAAAAAACTTTGGAGCATCTAGTCTTTGTCAAAAAATATGGCATCTTTTAGCAATTTGTTTTTGGTTTGTACTCTCTTGTATTTAAGTATGTTCGACTTGGTGTCGATTAAGGATGCAATGCCCACTAGACTAAATATAGGCCGGGTACTAATTTTAGGATTCAACTCCAACAGGATCTAGATTTCATGATATATCTGAAAATTTTAATCGGATACTTGGTCTGCTAATCTTTGATCGAAACTTTTTATTTGGGTTGATACCTTGTTACATTCCAACTTACCTTAAACATAATATAATAAGTAATTATTCAAATTTCACGTTATATCCTCAGATCCATACCTTATTATTTGTTATAATAATGAGGTTAATGTAGTTAAATTTTGCAAACTTTAACTATTAGTTATTCAAAATATACGGTGAATCAAAATGTAAAATTAACATCATTGAGTCTGTTTTAATAAATGTTTACATAAAAGTACAATGAGTAACTTTGAGAAATATATTACATGAGAAAATTGAAGATTAAATACTATATATTAGATGTCACAATGTCAAAATTGAAAAATATTTTGGAACAAAGGCAAGCATTGTTAAGGAAAGTTTCAAAAATGAAACAAACCCCGGAAAAAAAACACAGTATTTGCTCTTAAATTGCATAGTTATTAATATAATAATTAATCATTCACCTTAAAATCAAACAAAAAACATATTGAAATTCAAAAAAGGGAAAGCCCTCTATGTTAAGGTGTAGAAAATTGGTTACCTGTTTTTTACAAAAGTTTTTGAATACGTTAATTATAAAAATGAGGAAAATGAGGTATAGTAAAAAGTGGATCATCCTGTGCCACCACAAAGAGGAGTTGTAGTAGTACATGTGTCAATATTTCCTTGGTTTCTCTGAAAGACTAGAGAGCATTCTGGCAACTCATCTAGGTCCCCGAACAATGACTTGTCTTCTTCTCTCATCGGAAAGTTAGTACACATCTCAACATCATCACAACTCGGCCCCACAAGAGACGGAGTACAACTGAAAGACATGTCTGGTATCCAACTGTACTCTATGCCCAAGCTTCCCAACATCAACGAGTCCCCTACAAATTCAAGTTGAGGTGGCTCCCCAAACGGACTAGAATTCATCTCAACCAATGACGAGTTTTGATCGCCACTATCGTTGGGAACATCGAATTCCACTTCAGCATCAACGGATGTGGTCGTTGTTGTTGGTGAAGCCACAACGTTGTCAACCGGAGGGGTGGCAGCGACGACCTGTTGTTGTTGGTTGTGGTTGTGGTTGTGCTTAGCGATTGGCAAAGGGTGGTTATGCTCACAAGCGTACGTAATGATGAGCATCGTGGGGTCCACACGGTTCCTCTCCACTTGTTTTCTTGCAGGGCATCCTTTAGAGCTACTACATCGATAGTATCCCCTAACAAAACAAAAAAGATCCCAAATGCATACAAAACACATGAGAAATTTATTCAATGCAAGTTTTTTTTTTTTTCTTTAAAGCTAGTGGTCACATAAATCAATCACACGTTTGTTTTTCAGTATTGAAGATAGCAACTATGATGAGTTGATGACTTGGTGAAACACCATGGGAATTGGGAAACATGCATGTTCATACGACTTTCCAATTTCACATTTCCTGGATCTTGGGACATATCTTTGTACTTTCTCCATTTTATATTAATTATTACTTTCTTAACTGTTATGATCATCAATCTCACTCTTTAATAAATAATTTGTTATATAATATTTTATTAATAAATATAATATTATATTTTAAGGATAGTACTTTTAATTACCAATCTAATTATAGTAATTTTATATAACAAGTTATTGTATATATTGAAAAATTTATGGTTAAATTTTCAAAGTTAAATTGTACAATTTCTAAAGATGATAATTAATATAGAACTAATGGAGAATTGGCCAAATATTTTTCCTTTGCCTTGTTTATCTTCTGAGTTCTGACATATGTTGATGATGCCCTTGGAAAATTTGAACCATACTTGAAATTTGGTTTGGTCACATCTATGAACTGATGGTCCATCAATCAGTTTTTTTTTTTAATTATCACTTTCACCAAGATAAGTGTATCATGTAACTATTAACGAGTAATATGAATTAGGTTAAATCAAACCAAAAGTCTTAAAAGTATCAACAAAACCAAACTCAATCGTTTTGCATGTCATCCTTGTGCAAAGTCATACTCCCTAATTGTGATTACGTTGATTGTCATATTATTATTCTTTAATTGATAATTTTTTATATAATATTTTATTAATAATTGTAATATTATAATTTTAGGATAATATTTTTCATTTCAAATCTAATAGTAATAATATTATTTAATAAGTCATTATATATATTAAGAAATTTATTATCATTTTTTAATGTCTTACTGCATAATTTTCAAATACAACAATTAACATGGAGCCTTAGGATTACTAATCTTCTTTGTGGTTTTTACCATTCCAATTATGGGATGTCTTTGAACGGTGTCTAGATGCAATCTCAGCGCATAAAATGTACTAACTGTGTCCCATTTTGTTTGTTATTATAATTAATTGTAAATGTTCCCATTTGAGTTGGGGTGAAAGTTGTGCCACATATTATTACTACTCCTACTCTATTCATGAGTAGAAGTGATAAATATTAATTAATAAATTAATAGTATTTAATAAATGTATAATAGGAATTACACCAATTGGAATCGTATGTTGAAGTGACAAATATCATAGAACAAACAAATTAATTATGAAGATAAATATTTTGGAATGGATGCAATATCTATTTTCTAAATTTAGGTGTTTGTTAAGGAAAAAAGTTAACAAAAACTTTTCCTTTCAGAGAAATTAGATAACGTTTATACTAACTTCATTTACATTTATGCAAATTTTCTATGACACAAAATGTTTGACCGATTCATCAATTTTAGGAAACTTCGTTTGCCAATGCTGGCCAACTCTGCTTCCAAAAAAAAAAAAAAAATGCTGGCTAACTCTCCAAACATGGAACATGAGACAGTATTTCATGCTTATTGTAACTATGCATGCTTCAATCATGTTCATCACAAAACATGACATGTTTATTACCATATACATATATATATATATATAAATTAACTTTAGGGATGGCAACCGATCATAAGCGGATCTGAGGTGGACACTTTCACCTCCGCTCCGATTTAATAATAAAAGGTGGAGATCCACCTCTAAATTCGATTAATTGAAAGAGGTGTAGACCTCCGCCTCCAATTATAATCGGAGGTAGAGATCCTTGAATAATAATCAAAGGTAAAATCAGCTTTTGTAGTATTTATTCTTTTTATTTTTCTATTTTTTACAATATTTTTACAGTAATTTAATGTCATACTCATTACTTATAAAAAAAATAAAACACTAGCAACAAACCTAAATACTTTTTTAGATAACCAAAAATATATAGCAATACAACAGAAATATAACATGTGAGAAAAACTCTCTCAACTGTCAAAATACTAGCAATATGCCCTTCATGAAAAAGTAAGCTTCAAATTCTCCCTCGATTCTAAAATTTAGTCATATTATAATTTTTTCAGATTTTTTAATATATTTATTATTCTAATTGGAGCTAATTGGATCAAAGGTGGTCACCTCCTTATCTGCTCCATTTATAATAAGAATCAAACTTTTTATTGTATTCAGATTTCTTTTTGTCAGACTTGGATCATATTTATTTACTTTAGATCGGAGTGGATTTACTTCGGGTTCAGATCTGACTGTCATCCTTAATTAACGTGCATCCGTATTTAGGGCATGTTCTTTTGGTTGGATAAATAGAACTGGATGTTGGAAAGAGTTGGTTCAAGCTATAAGGAGTTGGGACAAGTTTGTGAAAGCTGGAAAGGGTTGGTCCAAGATGTGAAGAGTTGGAAGAAACTAGAAATAGTAGGAAGTAATCAAATATGTTAGAAAGAGTTTAAATTTATTTTAACGGATATATAATTTGTCTTAAGAGATATATATATAATAAGTATTTTTTCTTGTATTTTGCTTGTAAATATAAAATCAAAATTAAAATTAAAAGAGAAATTAAGAATTAAAATAAAATACATGTAAAATTAAAATTAAACTAAAAGAAGAATTATAATTAATAGTGAAACTAAAATTATAAAAGTTCTGATATATCTAAGTAGCCAACAAAAAAATAGTAACAAACTAATATGACCAAAGTTACAAAGGTTCCCATAAATGTCGTCCCAAATGAGATTGACTTGTATCGTATGTTATTTCGCCTCTAAATGATTCCATTGCATGTTTAGTTCCTATTCTTTTATGCGGTGGGTTGCGATGCGGTATCACACCGTACTGCACTCTTTAATTTTTACCACACTTCACCATATTATACCATTATTACTTTTATAATAAATCTTAAATTTTTTTATATGAAAGGCCAACACTTTTTACAATTTTTTTCATTTCTTTTATCATGTAATTGATTGTTTTGGCAAGATTATGATTAATACGTTTGGAATGTTAATTAATAGCAGACACGACTCATTAAAGACGACGATAATAGCCGTTGTAATCCCTAATAGGCCCAAATCGACTTAATTTTTCACTTAATTTTTAAACTTAAAAATCCACTTTACCTTTTCCAATTTTAAATTAAAAATACGTACTCCATCTACCCGAACTCCCACCACAACACACCACACTTCATCACAATTTTTCAATTTTCACTGCACCATCACCGGACTCCACCCACCGCATAAAAGAACAAGACTAAATAACATAACTTTAGGCCTTCCTTGTATAATAATCAAAACTTTTTTAAAAGACCTTCATTGTATGAGAAGATTTAATTTGATCACATAGAAACCCTTTAAGCATTATATTTTAAATTATCTCATTATAATTATAAGATTGTTATTTTGTTTTTTATTATCTAATATTTAATTATCTCATCATAATTATAAGCATTATATTTTAAGAAACTCATGATAGAAACCTAATAAGGAGGAACTACATTCGACCAAGCGTAGCACTTTTTGAACCTTATTTCAAGACTTACCTCTGCCTGCATTTCAAGCACTCAAGAAGCAAGGTCACAAACTTAGTGGTTAACTAGAAACCGGGCTGAGACCATAACCACAAACTAACCCACTAAACCTAATAATCAACTAGGGTCTGACCTTAACTCGGTTTTAGCCAAAATCCGTCACAATACATGTAAGATTTAATTTTCTTAAAAATATGGTCGTATATTAGACTGAATTTAGGAATAACTTCAATTTGAATGACCTCAAAAACATAAAAAATGAATTAGTTATGTATTTTTGAACATGAACTACGTAAACTAAGTTACTACTTGTGAATAATGTTGACCTCTCATATCATTTTTCCTAAATTTTGTATCAATCCATGCAAGGTTTAATTTGTTTAAAATTATGGTCATAAACTAAACTAAATTTAGGAACGACCTCAACTTGAATAACCTCAAAAAATTGAGAAATAAATTAGTTATGCATTATTGAATACGAACTACTTAACCTAAGTTACTGCATGTGAATAGTGTTGACCTCAAATTGTTTTTGCTAAAGTATGTATTGATCCATGCAAGATTTAATTTGTTCAAAAACATGGTCATAAATTCGACTAAATTTAGGAACTACTACAACTAGAATAGCCTCCAAAGTTTAATAAATGAAGGGGGAAATTGCTCTGTGGTGTTGGGGTAAAGAAGCATTTACATTGAGGTATTTTTCTTATCCTCAAGTGTTGCCATCAATCAAAACCTCATTTGACCAAGAAAATGTTTACAATTTAGTACTTTATATAGGTCCCAAACCTATTGTGTATGTGCAATGGTTATAAATGAATATTTAATAATTTTAATTGAATTTAGTTGAATTGTTTAATTTTCCCTTTATTTTTTCCTCCATCTATAAAAAGTTTTTGAAAATTATGTAGCTTGACTTCAAGGCTGGATTTATCCTTGTATGTGCTTTATTATTCATAAATATATTTAGAGTTGACTAACTAGCTAAATGTCCAAAATTTAGTAACTGATTGTAATTGTTTTTTCTGATGGTAATTCATACTTGGATCTCTAAATTTTTTTGTTTGTATTTTGTTCATTTGAAACATTAGTATCAGCAGAAAAATTTCCTTAATTAAAATTAAATAATCATAAAATCAAAACTTAAAATTTTGTTCAAAATTTAAAATTAATCGATTTTTCTACCATCTTTTGAAATTTATGACTTTACCATTGTAATAGCAACACTACTTCACTACATATATTGTACATTGATGTTATGTTGTAGGACCTATAATAGTTATGGGCTTCTTTTGTTTTTTTTTTTTAATGGAAATAGCCGCGAGTTTTTACATCTATCATTATTTTCTTATTTGTTTTTTAAAATACATATCTAAAGAAAAAAAATCTTAAATAAATATTAATATGTAATTTATGATTTTCTTTTTGCTTCAAAAAACTTATGACTTTTTCTTAGGTACAAAAGTCAACAAATTGGGTAAAATAATAAAATCTTATCACAAAAAACTAATCAAACCTATTTCACAACAAAAATAATTCCAAATTAATTATGTCAGCACGACATCATTCAATCTGCAGGCCTATATGCTTTCATCAAATTTTAATAAAAAATAACATGTTTGATCAAATGTACTTGATTGATGGTAGTAGTTAAGGGTAAAAAAAAGCGACTCATTATAAACTACTTCTTTATCCCAACACCACAGAACAATTTTCCAAAACAATGGCCAACGTAATGTAGTTAGGCAAGAAAATTTCTCAAAAAAAAAAAAATTACGCGTGAAGGTGGACTATATTTACAATGTAAATATCATACATTTAAAGAAAATAATGGGCTAAATGCATGTCTTTTCAAGTCATTTTGGTGAATAGGCTAGAAATAAGACCCGGTAAATTTGAAAAATGCAAATGGTATACTTGATTGGTACTAAAACTATTAAAACATATATTAGATGTTTAAATCTTTTCTACTACGTATTACCATAATAAACATTATATCTCACTTTTATGAAATTTATTTGTACAATGTTGGTGTTTAAGCCAAGTTTTTGGAAAATTGTTATTCCTCAATAAAAATGTCTCATATACCATATTATATATTCTTACACTTCCTTATATTACATTCCATTTGTACTAATTTTTTTATAATTGTCAAAAATTTAATATATATAAGTAGGTCCCACATCTAAGATGCGGATCATAAGTGTTTCGATTTTTAGGAACCATAACTAAAATACGTATCATACCAAAATACATGGATTTTAAGGGGATTTAACAAAATTATTACCTTTAAATTCTCTCTTAATCCCCTATTGTAATTGCTAGAAGACACTTATAATATATGGTACAATATAATATCATATTAATTCCTTGTTATCTTACTTTTTAATTATCTTTTTTTGTTTCATATTATCTGTGATTGCATAATTTCAATAATATGTTAAGTATTACTTTTCTTATATATTCTATAATTAAGATTCATTGAATCAAACCCCAAATTTTGATTTCAATTACACATATTTAATTAATTTTTTCAGTAATTAGTTGTGGATTCTGTAATATTGAATTTTTTTTCCCCAGTACCTCTAAAATATGGACAGTAATCAATCATTTAAATTTTAAACATAATATCATGGTCCACTTATGCTTAAACCAATTTATGAACCCAATTAAACTAGGGGGAATGATTTTTCCTTTATGTTGAATAAGGATAACAATATTTTGGGATCAAATGAATTTCAATCTTTATATATATATATATATATATATATATATATATATATATTATATTATATATATAATGCATGGGAGGACTTGTTCCCCCCAGCAGGCTGGTTAGAGCGTGGCAGGCACGCTGATTAGTCGTGCGTAGACATTCCCTCCCATGATTGGGTTTCCAACTACTACATGGGGAGCTGAGCTGGCTAACTTGGTAGCGCACGTTAGCCACAGCCACCTACCCACGATACTCCAGCGGCTGCTCTGCTGATCAGCCAATATTTCCACCGACGGTGGTGGCTGATGAGTAACCAATACAGGACGACAGAGATCGAAAACAGAGAGCTAGCACACCAGGAATTAACTAATTAGCATAGACACACACACCTACCTGGGATAAGGTGACCCTTTGATTGGTTTCTGACCGTACTTCCTCCATGCCCATGAATCAGACGGTGGATATGCCTCCCCTTTGCTCCTCGATCCATCCACATCTCCTATTGGTACATGCACCACTTTCTTTTGTATGCTCCTCCTGCTATTAGTCCAGTCCCAATTGAATAACACAAGAAATTTATATATATATGTGACAAATTTGATGTGTACGGTTTGTATAATCGATATTATGTGATCTCTAAAAATAGACGAACCTCTTCTTAGGGGAAGGCGCGGTGGCGGTGGCTCGAAAGTCGTCCCCAGATACCGGCGAGTCATGCCGATTCTCCGACGAACTTTGTGGTTCGTCTTGATCGGTCAAGTACGAGATGCTTCGATATTTATTTTGATCCATAACCATGGTGGATATATACCATTAATTAACAAAAACTCCAATGACAAAACTATAACTGCGGCTTCTTAATTATGATTAAGTTGCCAAAAAGGGACTGTTTTATTTAAGAGAGCGGGCTATGATTACTACAAAAAAGTAAGGGATTTGTATCTTTCAATCATGAAAATACAAGGAAAAAAATTGGAGGAATGACATTGGATATACGAGTGGGGCGGATTAAGGAGATAGTGGGATGTTGCGGTAGAGGGGTTTTTATTTTATTTGTCAATTTTTATTTCTTTATTTCGATCCATTTGGGAGATTTTTAATAGTTATAATTGAGAGTTAGGCTAGTAGGTCATGTTTACAGATTGGCAAATGGGGAGTATTTTATTAGGGTCGTGCGAGCAAATACGCAATCATATGATACTTGAATAATCAGAAATTTATTGAATTATGCTCCGTTCACACTATTTTATTTGTGGTATATACTAGTCAAATTTTGAAACCATAATCATAATTAGCTAATGTATATAATAATTTATTATATGGAATTAATATATTTAGATTTTATATATTTAATGATTTATTTTACCAATTAATATCTTAGACTTGTTTATAAAACAAGATTACAAGAATAATATGCTGTAGTTTACAGTAAAATATGTTAAAAATTTTCAACGGTTAATGATGAATATTAAATAGAATAAAAATTTATTTGAAAGACAAATAAAATGGGAAAAAGAGAATGTATATAATGTTTTCCTTTTTCCCTTAAGGCTATGGTTAGATATATATGTTATTTTTGTGATAGGTTTAGATGGTGTAGTTATATTATATTCACTAAGTGTTGCAATTATTTTTTTTATCGGTGACGTATGTAGTGTTAGGGAGTGGATGATAATCTCAGCCTGCTGTTTTTTGTTAAAAAATCCTTGCAAATTAATTCAATATATATTATATAATCTCTTCGTTCAAATTTTAATAAAGGGTTGCTTTCGATAAGGTCGTGGAGAAATCAGGTGAATGATTGATTAGCTTGGTAACTATGAACTGGAATTATTGTTAATTCTTTCTTTTGTTTTGATTTTTGTTTGAAGAAAACAAACAATTTTGATTTGCGCGACAATAATGTCCATGTTTAATCAATTACACACAAATAAAAACTCAAAGGGTCTCTTATTTTATTGTAATTATATTAATGGACTCTTATTTTTACAAATCATTTTTAGGTACCTTTTATTTTACGGTAATAACTACTATTATTTGTACCGTTGCGATGAACGGGTTGATTTTGTTTTATTTGTCGTTTAGTTGTTGTTTGTCAACTACATTTCCTATTTTTTTTTGTTAAATAATGTTCAATTCAAATAGTAATAGAAACTCGCAATGGGTTTCCATCATCTTATTTTACAAAAATATATTTTTAATTTTTTTAGTAAATAAAAAGTGAATTGTACTAAAGCATTGAATAACTTTTTATTTTGTGGATGCACACTTCATTTTACTTATGTTCAACTCTGTTATATATATATTTATATATGTAGCTTTTATTTCCCACCATCTTCTATTTTTTTTGTCAACCTACATTTTTATCGCACGGTGTCCTGTGTGTAATTTTCGTATAACTATGTAGTGTTGTTCATTTGCTTTAGTGTTGTGTGTTCATACGAATATATCTTTTTTTATATAAATTAATTTCAATTTTAAGTATTTTCTATACATCTATTGTCTTTATTTCAATTTTTCATATCTAATTGCTAAAATCAATATATGAGATTTTAGGCACTTGTGTCAATTTATTTTCAATAAGTAGCCACCTTTTCTACATTGTCTATACAAATGCTAATCATCCTGATTGTAGGAGCGAAATTTGAAAGAAGGTTGAAAATTGAGTGCAAAATGTTGACAAATTTATAATAAAATTTTCAATTTCGCTTTAGCGTTTAAAGAAGAATTTTGATTAAATTTGCAAGTTAAATAATTTGTTCAATTTTGAATATCCAAAATTGATTAAATAACTTTTGTCAGATTTCAAATTAAGCTCACATTTCCTCCTATTTTTCATATCTAAGTGTTGGTTGAATGCATGCTCATTTTCCGATTTCTAAATTCTTTTAGTCAAATTTAAGAAATATGGTATCGATTACTAACACATTATTTTTTCCAAATTTGAAAATTAGTTTAAGTTTCAATTTTATTTATCGCTTTAATTATTTCTTTCTGGTCAAATATGGGTTGAATATGCATTTTTCTAACAATTGTGTGCCCAGTCAAGCCACCATGAAAGGTGACAGGCGGAATTCCGTATAATTTTGGGTCAAAATAGCAAGGTAAAAACTATACCTCGGAAATTCTGAATGTGTTGTCGTTACGTCGTTAATATTTTATTTTAATTCCGCTTATTTATATGAAATTATTTGTTAACATTTGAGCTCGAATGACCATTGAGAGACTCAAAATGGTATATTGGTAATTATCCGAGACTGACTAATATTACTTTTATTATTTATGTGGGTCTTTTATTACTTATGTTGTGAAGTATTTTATGAATTTTGAAAACCTAAAGATTTCAATTATTCTAGTTCTTTTTACCAATTATTTAAGGATATAAATACACCGTTATAACTAAAACCCTAGTATTCTAACCCTAATACAATTACTCTTTCTCCCACTTTCTCCTTCTCTCTTCCACCGTTTTCCCCTCCTTTCTTTTTCTCTTTCTCTCTCCTCCCTCCCTCTCTTTCCTTTTGTTCTCTGTCCCGATAATCAACCACCCCCCTGTTAGGTTGGGTAAAAATGATTAATTTGAAAGATTGTACTTATTTCTTAGTTTAAGGTTCGCCATGGTGGTTTATAAAATCAAGAAGATGTCTTAAAAGTCTTGGTTAAGTGTTGAGATATCAAAGTTGGGATCTTGAGTCAAGTTTAGAGTCAGTATTTATAATGCAAGAAAAACCAAATCGAGTTTTGGGACAATTTGTTAGGTTACGTTGAACAATCTACTATTAATGGTGTAGGTTGTTTTTTTTTTTATTGACTAGTATTAATCTGAGTGTTCCTTCATGAGTTAGCTTCAATAAAGATTCTATGGTTTGAGTGGTTGAGCTATATAACCTGAATTATGGACTGTTAAATAGGAATGTGTCAGAAGCTGGACCTATCTGTTGTGTACTGTTTTTAGACCCTTTAGAGTGTGTTTTAGGCTTTGTAGTCACATGGAAGTTGTACTAGACTCTCTAAGGTTTCTAGAAAGTTAAGATTCATGTCCATAGGAAGTCGGGAAGTCGAGTTATGACCATTACAACTGGGATGTAGTAATTTGTACAATTTTCCTATCCTTCGTTATTTGTGTTCAAATAAATAGATTTATTATACGTACATTTTTTTTTATGCCGATTATGTAGTTATTAGAGATGAATACACTAACTTCACTAGGTCGTATTAATTTTAGTTTTTTTTTTAATTCTAATTATAGGTTCGGGTTAGACGATTCGTTAGTGAGCTCAAGTGTGTTTGTTGAAGTGAAGTGAAGTGAATACCTCCAGGTAATGTCTATGTCCTAATCCCCACCAAGATGCTCTTTATGTATTTTTTTCATATTTTTAATAAGCTTTGAAATCTGCATCCCAAAGGGGACCTTATATTGAAACTTGATTGTTATGTTTGGATGTTAAATTGTGTTCTTGATTTGTTTAAAAGCTTGGAAAGTTGTAGACACCGAATTTTCGTCGACGAATTCCAACCGCGCAAGCCGAATACAATCATGAAATTATGCCAAAATAGCTACCAAGGCCCCTGGGCCTTGGCCAACACCAAGGGAAAGGCCCATAAGCAAGGGCGGACCGAAAATTAAAAAAAATGAATGCCTAGGTCGTAGGGCCTTGCTCGGTTTCAAACTGGGCCTAAGGCACGCTCTGGCCCAGAAAAATTCGTCAAGGCCGCAGGGCCATGGCAGAAATCATTAGCCATTTCTCATCCGACACGTCAACGATCCACGTAGTCTACTGTTATAGGCCGCGGGGCCTTGATATCAATTTCGATTTTTTACGCGCCAGAATTTTCCCCCCATTCCATGCAATCCCATGATCATTGCTTTAATTTCAACCATGTTGAGGCAGTATGACCTTGATATCAGCCATGGGGGGCATGATCTTTGGATCATGCCTCCCCCTTCTTCCATCCTCATACATCTCCCCTTACCAATAAATACCCCCCATTCCCTCACTCATTTAACCAACTATCATCATCTACTTCTCCCATCAACAATCCTCTTAAGAATTCTCTATTCTCTCCATCAACTTTCATCATCATCATTCTTTCCCACCATCACCTCTCTTTTTCTCTTAAAAAAGATCCATTCCTATACAAAGGTCCCTAAAGAAGCGTGGTTCCCAAGTTCGCCGTCATATTCCCCATCGATATCGGCAAACGACTGAGGTTTAATCATCTTTGTCCATTCATTCTATAATCATGTAATTTTATTCTCCAAATCATATTTCTATAACTTATAAATGTACATTACATCTTTGCATGCTCAGAATATAATATTGTGAAATTTGTTAAACTTCTCCCCGCTCTCTTCATTTCAAGTTTGATTTTAGTAGAATCTGTCTTTAAACAGCCGAATCCGAGAATTCTTTAATTCTCGGATTCGTAACCTTACCCCTGGGCTCGGAATCTGAGTTCGCAGACTGAAGATTTCCTTTCCTTGTTTTTGGTTCGTTGATTTCCTTAAATCAGCTGGCGACTCCTTTTCCTACCTAAATTCACCTAAACTCACACGTTATCGTGACAAATTAACAAAAATGGGTCGGTAAGATCCAATCTCCATATTCATGGCCGACCCGTGAAGAAATGAGTAGAATCTGACCAAGGTCCTACGGCCTTGGCCAGGTCATATTCCCATTTCTTCACGGGACTGGCGCAAGGGGCCCAGCCTTGGCGCCTGCCAAGGTCGTAGGGCTTTGGGACTAACATTGCTCCATGATCGGCCCGAATCTGAAATGGCTTGTTACCGCTGCTACTGCCTTCGATGTCGCTGCTACTGCTTTGATCTTCTGCTGTCGACTACCTGAAATCGATCTTCTTCTGCTGTCGACGGCCTGAAAAACCAATCTTCTTCTGCTGTCAAGGCCTGGGCTATGAAAATCAACCGCCATCTTGGTCTCTTTTTCTTCCTAAAGGTCAGTCCTTCATCTCTGTCTCTTTTCCTTCTGTTGTCGATGGCCTGGCTGTGAAATTACGTTTGGAACTTTGATTGCCAGACTCTTGGGCATGTTGAATTTGGGAGATGAAGGACAGGATTGCTGTGAAAATCACGGGAAAGGTATTCTCATGGTTTTGGTGTTTTTTTGATATGATTTCAAATATTGCAAGCGTATTATGTGTTTGTAATTCTCTTTTAATGTCTCTTTGAATGGTTTTGGGGTTTAGCTGTTACTGTTGATTATCTGTTTGTTGCTGGAAATCAAAGTTCATAATTATGATGTACAACCAGTTAAGTCTATGAGATGTGAAGTTTTGATTTTGTAAGCTTAGTCTTGTCGAGGCTTGAATGAGGATTGTTTATCTGTTTCTTGCAACTACTGCTTCTCCATCCCCGTTGCTATTGTTTCTCTATCCCATTTGCTATTGCTTCTCCGGCTCTCCAGAAACTGCTGCTCCATCAGGTATCAAATGCCTTACCCCCTTTATCTGTCTCTTACAAATCTACATAAACAGAAAGAAAGAAATGAAAATAAGAATTTCAGTATAAATAAAAGTGAGGCAGGTTGCAGGTATGGGATGTGCAACTTCAATAAAATTCATTTATTCAGGGTGATAAGACGAATCTTTTCACCTATTTTTTTTTTTTTTTTGAGGAAAATCTTTTCACCTATTTTAGTATTAGAAAATATGTTCCTGAACATGTTCTCTTAAGACTACAAGTCTAAAGAATTTGCACGGAAGACATGCAACATTCATTTGTAGAATTATAGACCAACTTTTATATTGAAGTTGACTATAGGGTGACTAAATATGGCTCAACCCAAACCTCTAGGGGATATTTTAGCAGTCAACCAGTAGGCCATCAGAAAGACTAATTTGAAGTAAAGTTATGTATCATGTATGTCCTGTGGTGTAATGCATGTATGGTCAGGCAATAGAAATAGCAAAGGCCAAGGCCAATGCTTTGCTCACTAGGCCAAAATGGCTACTCTATTTTTATATCCAAGGAAAAGAAAAACTCATTTTTATTTGGCATATAAGACTTTTACTTGAAAGAACAACAATAACAGCAGATGGCCATTTCAAGTAAAATTCACCAAATCACATCATCATTCATCAAAGGATTTTATGTAAATTTAAGAAGAATAAAACTGTGAAGAGTCTTGTTCAAGTATGTTCTTAAAGAAGATGTTTCACCTTGCATCTTTGGCCCCATTGAGAAGCAAAGATGGTCCTACTCATGTGCCTCTGTTGCACAGGGGTTTGTTAGACCTCGGTAATATCTTTCTTCCACAGGGAGCTAGAGGCCTTCACAGCAATTACTTAACTCCAGGTAGGGTTTAGGATTAAAAAGGGGGAGATAGATTTTTGAGGTAAAAACAGCACAAAAACACTAAGTTCGGTCAAAAGGTGAGACAATGGGTGTCGGGAGACTTTCGGGATGCAAACGGGCATAAGGAAATGAGTTTTGCAGCAAGAGAGTAACGAGATGGGGAAATCAAATGGTAACTCCGTTGGAAAATACCCACCGGGCTTCCTTTTTCAAGGATAGTCCGGATTGACTTCCCTAAAGTCCATAGACAGACCTAGGGAGTCGATGAAATGGAATTTCCTAGTTAGTTTCTATTCGCGTTCACGAACTAGAACACTAACTATCCCAATTCCTACCTTCCAACAAGCATTGGATGTATTCGGGATGTTTTCGCACCCAATTACATCCCGCTTGAGGGAAGGATAGGGTTGGGAAATTGATTTCCTAACTAGTTACTCACTAAATTTGCTAACCCAATCCTAATCACCCATTCCCACCCTTAATATCTCCCTAACCCATTAGGGTTCTAGCCACTAAACATCCTAACTATCATGATACTAACATCAATAACATTAATCATGCTTACAAAAAAATAAACAAGATAGCAACAAACAATCAACAAATCAATAAAAGCAACAAAAGCAAAACAGAGATTAATAGATGAACTATGAAATAAAAGAGAAAAGGGTTAAGAAATGCTCATTGATTGATGACAAAAAGGCAAAAACTCTGAATAATAAATGCTCCAATGCTCCAAATATGATAATAATCTTCAAACTTGAAATAAAACTTGAGAGAATCCAACATAAGAATCAATGAACTCAGCAAAATCTTCACTAACTCTCTAATCCAAAGCTTAAAATGTGATAAAAGAAGGCTAAAGTATCATAAAAGCTAGGTAAAGGTTGACTAAAGATTGTCTAAAGATTGATAAATATCTTTTTTATGCTAAAATGACTTAAAACAATATATAGTAACTCAGGTTGTTACTCAAAACTCATCACTTAATCACTACAGACAAACTGTGTCCGCAGGGGACCGTGGGCACGGTCCTGCGTAAGGCAGGAAAGATCTCTCTTCTCTTCGCTGTACCGTGGGCACGGTACCCAGGCACTGTGGGCACGGTATGGGCCATTTAGGGTTGACAACTCTTCGCTCCTTCGCACCGCCGTGGCTACGGTCATGGGAGACCGTGGCCATGGTCTTGTTCGGCCAACTTCTTCCTTGGGCAGGACAGTATGCTCACCGTGGCTGCGGTCCGGCTGACCGTGACCACGGTCCATCTCGGGTTGCATCTCCTTCTTTGGGCATTTGGCTTCAATCTGACCGTGGCTATGGTCAAGATGACCGTGACCACGGTCTATCTCGGCCACTTGGTTACTTCAGGGCGTAGCGCCCGCTACGAAATTGGTCGCGGGGGCTACCCTTCGACGGCTGGGAGCTTGCACTTGTGTTTCCGCGCTTTCGACATACTCGGCCCTTCCGTTTCCGCTGCCTTTGACACGACCAGGGCTTAGGGAATCTTAGGGAATCTCGGGATTCCCAAGATTGGTGCAAAAATAGCCCATTTAGCATCGTTTTGAGTAAAACCTTCGGAAACTACAAAAATAAACAAAACGAATTAAAAGTTATTGAAACGAGCTACGAAACAAGTCAAAAGCCTAAGGATTTAGGCGGTATTTAGACGCGAAATCGGGTCTAAACACCCCCCCCACACTTAAACCTTTGCTCGTCCCGAGCAAACAAAACAAAACTAACTAACACTAACTCCGCTGTCGTGGGAGAGAAACGGGTGCATTTAGCGTATGCACCAAGCCCTTTGAACCCCCCGGCAACCCGGGTGGACGAGATGGACTCGTGAGGGTTTGTAGCGGCTGTGCCTACGAAAGCCAAAGAAAAAGGAGAGAGGGAAAGCGAAAACAAAACCGAAGAAAACACAAGGAAAGAAAAACAAAGGCTTTGATTCACAAGATCTCGCAATCCAAACTAAGAAAACGCGATTAAACCTCCTAAAGTAACCGTTAGGAGCATCTCACAACACCTAACTCAGGTAAAAGTCGATCTTGAAGATTTTTCAACTCCCTACACCTTATACCAAGCGAAACCGCACATGAAATGGTTTTAACGGGAACCAAAAGACTCTAAAAACTCGCGTTCGAATTTGAAAAGAACGAAACAACTAAGAGAAGCGTTTCCCTCCCTCGCATTTGGTCGCCCTTGGCTTGGTGAAGGCCGTAGGTGATGCAAGGGGAGGCCCCACTCTTTTAAGAAGCAAAAACTTTTCCTTTTCTTTCTTTTTGAGTTGGATTTACCAACGAAAATTGCTTTTCTTTTTCTCTTTTTTTTTTGGTTTTTAAAAGTCGGCATTAGCCTTACTTTCGGGAATTGGACGGCCCATATAAGGGGTATACCCTCCCAACACGGTCTTTTCCATTCGCCTCTCCGTCGCAAAGCGATAATGGGAGAGGGTTAAGGGGTATCAAATGCCGTACCACGAATACCGGGCCCGTGTAGGTTGGCTAAGTGTGGGTGGTTAATGTCTACAGCGACACGCTCCACTTATTCAGGTTATTGTATCTTAAGAGAGCTTTTCTTTCTTTTCTTTTCTTTTTGCTCTTTTTTGCTTTTGCTAAACGAGAAACAAAACAAACTCGGACACAAGCTCCTAAAACCTCCCGGTTCCAACAAAAAGAGAAAGGAACGGGGGTCTTGCTAGACACTTAATGAAAGGAGTTTATTAAGGGTAAGTCTCGACTAGAACCCGAATTAGGGTCGAAAAAATGCTCCAATCGGTTACTTTTAAAGAAGTTTAAGAACGACTTCTCAACCCCGAAAACGAGATCCAGGAAACAAAACTAAACAAAAACGAAACGAAAAGAAAAACGAAAAGGTTTTCACTCCCTTTTTTCTCCTTTTTTCACACAAATTTTTTCAAATTTTAGCAAAAACTAGGAAAACAAGAAACGAAAAGACTAGGTGATCTACCCTTTAAGCAGAATATCACCCCCCCCACACTTAAAACTCCACAATGTCCTCATTGTGGGAAGGAGTCACATGAGAAGGGTAGAGAACCTACAAAAACACACACAAAAACAACTAGCAAGTAGAAATGGTGGCGACTCGAGCCCACACGGCTCCAACAACAATATATAACCCAACACAGACATTCACAGGGGTTCGCCACCCAAAAGAAAACCAAGCATGCGACAGATCATAATAGGAATTCACGTAAAAAGAGTAAGGTGGAAAGATATTACCTCAAACTCTTCATAAGAGTTAAAACAGCGATCCAGAGTCGTCGTTCAAGTGAATCAAAACAATGTTAGAGCAAAAGACGACTTACAATCGATAGAACTCGCATGCGAGACCAAAAAAACAAAAGAAAGGAAAAACTAACTTAAAAGACTATGAAAAACAAAACTATTTACAATATATACATTGCCAATGACTTACCTTATCCCCGAATCTCACTCATTGAGGCGGGAAATAAGGGTGAAACTCCATACATACCAACCAAAATGATTGATTCATCACAACAATATTCATTTACAAGCCATCAGTGATCGAAATACAAACGAAACAAGAGTAAACAAACTTTTGGCTCACAAAAATAACCATCGAACAACCAAAAGATGACCAGACAACACATGAAAGACCAACAACATAAGGAAAACCCGAGCATCATAACCAAACAACCCCAAAATCATGCCAAAACATGCCAAATGAAACCGAGAGATCAACACACCAAAACCATCAGACATCGCATCCAAACCCCGAAGAAGCACCCCCCCACACTTATACTTCACAAGATAAAGTAAATAAAAGCGATGATAAAGGTCGGGTGGGGGGTTGAGTGCTTACAAACGGTCCTCAAGCGGACCCTCCCGGAGGATGACGGGGTTGGAGTTGCGATTGGATGCTAGCAAGCATCTCCTGTTGGGTCTCGATCAAACCTTGCAAGTTTTCAATTAACGTCTGCTGGTTTTGGATGAGCTCCCGTTGTTCTTGAAACTCATCATGAAGCTCCTGGAGTTGCTCGCTGATACGTTCAAGAGCGGCGTCCCGCACTTGACTCGGCTCGGCTTCTTTCCCTTGTGCTTGTCCTCCCTCTTCTTCTTCATCCTCTTCCTCTTCTTCCTCTGCCTCTTCTTCGTCGTCACCTTCCTCGTCGGGCTCCCTAGGACCACCCACCGCAAAACGATCCCCATAAGTTTGGCCACACGACCAAGTGCGTTTGTCGGTGACATCTAGACGTTTCTCGGCATTGTCGTCACAAAAATGAACGACGAAGCTATGGGGCTCATTCGCGTGACGGTAGAATGTTCGCGTCTTGTTTTTCTCCAAGAATTCCATCTTCCGCAGGCGAACACTGTCGATAGGATCGGGGAAAAACCGTGGAGTCCACTTGTTGAGGTAAGACTCGAACCCTTGTTTCCTTAGAAAATGGGTGATGATGTGACCCATACCAATGGTCATGTTCCGGGTTTCGAGGCTTATTTCTCAAAGACAATGGAGGATGCAAGAGCTGGTGTTGACTCGGCGACCGTTAATGGCATTGTAGAGGACGAAGAGGTCGTCCTTCCGGATGCTTGATCGCCCGATGTCACGGCCGAAAACGGAGTTTGAGATGATGCGGTGGAAGATACGGACGTTGAGGTTACAAAAATCCCGGGCCTTGGAGTTGCTCGGGCAATAGTATTGCGCTTTTGGGGTTTGAACCTTGGGATAACGCCTCCTCCAGCAAGTGAGATCACGCATTGCCTCTTGTTCATTGACGTTAACAACCTTGCCATAGAAGATTCCGTCCTCGGGTAGGCCTAACGCATTGCAAAGATCCTTGAGCGTACATTCGACCTCCTTCTTGGCCACAATGTATGAGAAAGAGGCTTGGGATGTGCCATCTTCCTTTACAACCAAGGAGCTAAGGAACTCGAGCACCGGTTGTTCGATAATTGGCTTATTGACGGTGGCGAAGACCTCCCAACCCATGGTTTTGATGAAGAAATCCATGCTCCGTTTACAAAATATATCCTTGGCCGTCTCTTCATGATAGAGGTCCGGAGCACAAATCTTCCGCTTCTTTAGCCGCTCATATCTCGCCTTGTGCATATCGTCCCCGAAGGTAACCTTAACCTTTCGGGTCGCATTGAATGATGGAGGCCGGTTGACCCTTGTACTGGGTCTTATCGGGCTCAGCAGAGGTTGATGGGACGGGAGTCGGGGTCGGTTCAGACTCAGACCGGGCACCTTTTGCTCGTCCCATGGAGGTAAACTGAGAAACAAAACCTCCACAACAACGAAAACACAACAATAACACTATCCAAAATCCCGAGCAATCACGATTTCACAACCAACCACAAACCCAACTCAATAATTCACCAAAACTTTCCCAAACGCAGCAATAATCACCAAAAATTCCACCCCCAAACTCAAACAACTCGTTCAACCTCAAACCCACAAGAAAACATGCAATAATCGACCCAAAAAGCACGTAGAATCGAGAATTGATGCACCAATGAACAAGAAATACCTGAGTTGAAGTGTTGGAAGAGAAGTGGTGATGATTTCGAGCCCCACCAAGAACACAAACCCAGAAAATTCCCTTGAAGAGCCCCGAAAATGCGAAGAACAACAGCAACTGCGCAGCTAGGGCACGAATGAGCAAGAAAATTGGGGGGGAAAGGAGTGATTTTGTGATGGATTTGGGAGAAATGGGAAGAGATTTGTGGTATTAGGGTTTTTGGAGGGTTTTCGAAAGAGAGGGAGTGGAGGAAATTGAAAGAGAAATGAGGGAGAATGGGAAATAACCCCGACATAATCTGCAGAATTCAATTCACCGTGGCCACGGTCGATTTGACCGTGGGCACGGTATGGCTCGGTTTGAGGAAAAAGAAAGGAAAATGCAGGGTGGAGACCGTGGTCACGGTGATCTTCGGGAAGGCTATTTTCCAAGAAATTGCTGCTATGAGACCGTGGCTGCGATGAAACCCACCGTGGTCACGGTCCACTTCGGCCGGAGAAAAACTGGGAACACTTTGCAAATCCTGACCGTGGCTGCGGTGAAACCCACCGTGGTCACGGTACCATTCGGCCGAGCTCCTGTACCTACAAGGCTCAAAACTTGGAAAAACACGTTAAGTCCTAAAATCTACCCTCTTATTATCCACTCCTTTGTCTTCCTCACTCAATTTATCATTCAAGGGGCCTTTCCAATCACTCAAAAATCACATTCAAATCCCGACCCTCATAGAACCTCTCTTTATTTTCACTCCCGCTCTCGATTTTTTTTCATTCTTTTCAATCCCTTTTTTTTCAGTTTTTCTAATTTTTCTCTTTCTTTTTTTCTCAAATTTTTTCGTATATACTAAGGAAAAAGAAAATGCTAAATCAAGGGAAATTAAAATGGAGGAAAATGAAAGGAAATACTAAAAGAAGGGGAAGTAAGTCATACCTCTCCCGAGTGCTTGTTTTTATAGGTCCTAGCTCAACCTTTCCCGATGCTTTTCAATCCTCAAAATTCGCGAGATACACCACAACTGTCCCAGCATATTCCTCGCCCATGATGTACGATTTAAGCTTCGATGAGTTTGCTTTAAAACACTGCCCTTGTGCATTCTTCAATTCAACCACTCCGGCGCGGAGAATTTTCACAATTTCGAATGGATCGGACCATCGTGATCGCAATTTCCCGGAGAATAACTTTAACCTCAAGTTGAGGATGAGAACCCTATCGCCTACTACAAACTCACGTTGGTTCAACCTCTTGTCATGCCATGCTTTGGTCGTTTCTTTGTAGATCTTGTCGTTCTCATATGCATGATGCCGCAACTCCTCAAGTTCTTCCAGTTGAAATAACCGACTACTTCCGGCCGCCTTAAGATCGAAGTTCAACTTCTTGATTGCCCACATGGTTTTATGCTCAAGCTCCACGGGAAAGTAACACGCCTTCCCGTAGACAAGACGGTAGGGAGTAGTACCGATCGGAGTCTTGTAGGCGGTGCGGGATGCCCACAAAACTTCATCCAACTTTTCTGCCCAATCTTTCCTCGAAGAGTTGACCGTCTTCTCTAGGATCTCATTGATGGCACGGTTTGAGATTTCCACTTGACCTTGTGTTTGTGGATGATAAGGTAGTCCCTTCTTATGATTTATGCCGTACTTTGCCAAAAGAGACTCGAACTTCTTCTCAATGAAATGGGAACCGTTCTTACTAATGATGACCCTTGGAATTCCGAATCTTGGAAATAAGGTCTTTTTCAAGAATCTCGAAACGGACTTCCCATCGCACCTTACGCATGGTATGGCTTCGACCCACTTTGAGACATAATCCACTGCCACTAGGATGTATTGGAAACCTCTTGATGACGGGAAATGTCCCATGAAGTCTAACCCCCATACATCGAAGACTTCAACTTCAAGAATATAATTCAACGGTGCTTCATTTTTCCGGGAGATGTTTCCGGATCTTTGACATCTATCACATTGCTTGACATGCAAATGGGCGTCACGAAAAAGAGTTGGCCACCAATACCCGGCTTGTAGAACCCTCGCCGCCGTCTTTTGGGAGCCACCGTGACCTGCCACCGGAAACTCGTGACAATGAATCAAAATAGATTGCACTTCACTCTCGGGAATACATCGCCGGTACATCCCGTCATTGCAAAGCCGGAAAAGGAAGGGATCATCCTAATAATAATGCTTCATGTCGTGGAGAAATTTCTTCTTTTGGTGATGGTTCAAGTGTTGAGGAATCACTTCGCTTGCTAAATAATTCACAATATCCGCATACCAAGGATGAGAGCTAATCGCCAAAAGTCGCTCGTCCGGGAAAGCATCAACAATCGGTTGGGTGTCCTCCAAGTCGACAAGAATCCTCGAGAGGTGATTGGCCACGACATTCTTCGTGCCCACCTTGTCACGGATTTCCAAATCGAATTCTTGCATGAGCAAGACCCACCGTATCAGCCTCGGCTTTGTCTCCTTCCTTCCCATCAAGTATTTGATAGCGACATGATCCGTGTAGACTACTACCTTCGAGAGCATAAGGTACTGCCGAAACTTGTTGAGCGCAAAAACGATCCAAAAGTTCTTTTTCCGTGGTGGTGTAGTTTCTTTGGGCACTATCAAGCGCATGGCTTGCGTAATAGATAACCCTCGGCTTCTTGTCCACTGTTTGGGTCAAACACGCCCCCACGGCAAAGTCACTGGCGTCGGCCATAATCTCAAATGGTAGTGTCCAGTCCGGAGGTTGAACCACCGGGGCGGAAATCAAAGCTGCCTAATCAGAAAGCGACTCAAGACACTCATCAGTAAAAATGAAAGGAGCATCTTTGCATAAGAGGTCGGTTAGAGGTCGAGCGATTTTTGAAAAGTCCTTGACAAACCGGCGATAAAAGCCGGCAT
The DNA here is from genome assembly GCA_029582165.1 of Portulaca oleracea. NCBI lineage: Eukaryota > Viridiplantae > Streptophyta > Magnoliopsida > Caryophyllales > Portulacaceae > Portulaca > Portulaca oleracea. Next base: position 36,306,659 of record CM055869.1, on the reverse strand, counting down.
GTCCAAGGAAGGTACGCACCCCCTTAACAGAAACTGGGGGTGGTAGGCGCTCTATGACCTACCTCGATGCCCTTTGAAGAGATTAAGTGACCCAAAACAATACCTTGTTCCACCATAAAGTGGCATTTCTCCCAGTTGAGTACTAGATCCACTTCTTCACAACGAGTTAATACTTTTTCCAGGTTTAGCAAACAGTCATCATAAGAATTACCGTACACAGAAAAGTCATCCATAAAAACCTCCATGCATTTCTCAATGAAATAGCTAAAAGTAGCCATCATACAACGTTGAAAAGTCCCAGGGGCATTGGCATGCGACGGTAAGCAAATGTCCCGTATGGGCAAGTGAAGGTGGTTTTTTCTTGGTGTGAGGGGTGGATTGGGATTTGAAAGAACCCGGAATACCCATCTAAGAAGCAAAAATGTGAATGACCCGCCAACCGTTCTAGCATCTGGTCAATAAAAGGAAGGGGAAAATGGTCCTTCTTCGTTACTTTGTTAAGCTGACGGTAATCAATACACATTCTCCAACTAGTCACAGTTCGGGTACTTACCAATTCTTTCTTATCATTTTCAATTGCGGTCATCCCACCCTTTTTTGGCATACACTGAACCGGGCTTACCCATTCGCTATTTGCGATGGGGAAGATGATCCCAGCAGCGAGCAACTTCACTACCTCCTTTTTAGCCACTTCTTGCATGTTAGGATTTAATCTACGTTGTGGTTGCCTAGTAGGTTTAGCATCTTCTAGCAAATCAATTGAATGCATGTAAATGGACAGGGACTAACCTTTCAAATCTTCTATCCTATAACCTAATGCACCTCTATGCTTCCTAAGCATATCAAGCAACTTAGACAATTCAAAATCATTCAAATTTGCATTCACAATCACAGGATAAGATTTTTCATCATCCAAGTAAGCATATTGGAGGGAAGGGGGCAAAGGTTTATGATCTAAAGGAATAGAAGATTGAACTTGGGAGGAAGACATACCTTTGAAGATCGCACCTTGAATCTCCATGCACTCCATAATAGGTTCATCAATAATAATTTCCTCGTGCATAGGTGAAGAGTCAAGAAGGTTGGTGAAGAAAGTGATGTCGGTGCCATCGGTCTCAAATTGAAAGGATTCCAATAAGCATGCACCCAAGGGATCATCACATGTAGACTCAAGTAGATGGGACTCCTCAATATACTCATCAACAAGAAATTCCATCATGTCAATCGCGTAGCATGAGTCCCCATATGAAGGACCTTTCAAAGACTAATCAAGTTGAAAAATAATACTTTCATTCCCGACATTCAATGACATACTTCCATTTTTCACATCTATATTTGCTCCCGCCGTAGCAAGGAACGATCTTCCCAAAATAATGGGGATGTTGTTATCCTCCTCCATCTCCAAGATAACAAAATCACAAGGGATCAAGAATCGCCCTACTTGCACCGGGATATCTTCCAATATCCCCAAGGGTCTTCGCAAATGCGGGCAGTCGGCCAATTGAAGGTTAATAGTAGTAGGAGCTAGATCATCAAGGTTCAACTTCTTGCATATTGAGTGAGGCATGACACTCACACTTGCTCCTAGATCACATAAGGCACGACCAATTCTCATATCACCGATGGTGCATGGAATAGAAAAACTCCCAGGATCGGCTAGTTTCTTCGGTGATTTGTTATCGATGATGGCACTACAATCCGCCGTCAAGTGAATGGTAGCTTTCTCTTGGATTCTCCTCTTGCTCGTAAGAAGCTCCTTCAAATGTTTCTTGAAGGATGAGACTTCATAAATGGCATCAAGAAACGGGATGTTAACTTAAAGCTTCTTAAGCATCTCAATGAACTTCGAAAATTTTGCATCGGACTTTGGTTTTGTCAACCGCTGGGGAAAAGGCATCGGCGGTAACTTTGGTTTCTCCATGGTTGGGATTGGTTCTTCTTCCGCCATTCTCCCTTTCCCTTTTCTCAATCTCTCAATCTCTTCTCTCTCTTTGCTTGATTCTCCCAGTTCTTCCTGTTGTACTTCACCAACTCCCTTGCCCAAGAATAACTCACTCTCCTTTTCTTCAATCAAATCCTCCTCTTCCTCAACATCCACCACATCACCCTCCTTATCACCCAAGACATCTTCCACTACCATCCTAGGGCCATCGATCTCCTTACCGCTCCTCTATGTGATAGCATTGATGTGCCCCTTAGGATTTTGTTGGGGTTGGCTAGGTAGACCCTTGGAAGAAGATGAAGGTTGAGATTGGAAGTTGGAGACTTGTTGAGCAAGTTAAGCCAATTGGGTCTCAAGCATCCTTTGGCTAGCATTAAGAACCTCATTCTGTTTCAATTGGGCGGCATTGAACATCTCTTGATTCTTGAGACATTTTTGCATGAAGTCCATCTCTTGGCTCATTTGTGGAGGGGGTTGTTGTTGATAGGATTGAAGAATTTGATGGTAGGCTTGATTTTGGTATGGGGGAGCTTGTTGATGGGGGCGATTTTGATTTTGATTTTGACGTTGATGGTTTTGGGCTTGGTTAGGGTACGAAAAACCCGGAGGAACATATGATGGGTTTCCTTGAGGGCGAACGGGATCATTGATGCGGTAAGAGAGGTTTTGCCGATATAGAGCATTCGCTTGCTCATTGGATACAAACTCCGTTTGGCATTCGAAATTTGTATGTCCTCCCCCACATACCTCAGAACGCAACACCGAGGTGGACGAAGGTGAAGGAGTGGAAGATTGAACCTCCATAATCGGCTTGAGTTGTTGGGTTGTCTTCATCTTGGCCATGTCCTGAGAAAGTTGTTGCATTTTCTTTTGCATGTCCTTGATAAGATACCCCAAGTTCTCGCTATCAGCACAACTTGTCACCTCCCTTGAATTTCTTCCCCAGTTGCAAGCATTCTCTTCCATTTGAGCTAAAAGAGCATTAGCTTGGTCGGGGGTCTTACTTAGAAAAAGGCCACCCAAGGCGTTATCGATCGATTGCTTCGTATTCATCGAGAGACCCTCGTAGAAAGTATGTAGAATAGGAGCGGCCGGGAGATTATGGTGCGAGCATGCTTGATGAAGTCCTTTGTATCTCTCCCAAGCTTCGAACGAAGACTCGCCCGGTTGTTGTCGAAAGTTCATGATCTCCGTTCGTAGGCGAGCGGTCTCCATCGGCGGGAAAAACCTCCTCAAAAATGCTTGACTCAGGACGTCCCAAGTCCGGAAAGTGTTCGGGTTGCAATTATCAAGCCACCCTTGAGCTTTCCCCGCGAGAGAAAACGGGAAGAACTTAAGATGGATGTATTCTTCCTAAACTCCTTGCATTTTGATCATGCCGCATCTCTCCAAGAAGTTGGAAATATGGTTGATGGGGTTCTCCGAGTTAAACCCATGGAACTTAGATTGCTGAATGAGGTGAAGGAAGTTCGGCTTGACCTGGAAGACAGTCCCGTCGAGGAGATCGGGCAAAACAATAGGAGAGCCTCCCGTACCCGTTGAAGGTGATGCGAACGACAGGCGGGTACGAGGTTCTGCCACAGCCTCTTGCTGTTGTCGCTCGAGAAGACGCCGACGGGCGTTTGCAGTGTTGTTACGCCGTGCAGTCCTTTCGATTTCAGGGTCAAAAGGTACAAGAGGTATTAAGTCTCTCCCGCGCATGCACTAAACAAACAAACGTCGTAAGTAGCCCTAGGGACTCTAGACTCAACTCAGCAAGGTAAAAACATCCTAAAACAAACACACGTAGAGTAAGGTAAAACTAGAAGGGGCGCTTGCTCCCCGGCAACGACGCCATTTTGTTGCACAGGGGTTTGTTAGACCTCGGTAATATCATTCTTCCACAGGGAGCTAGAGGCCGTCACAGCAATTACTTAACTCCAGGTAGGGTTTAGGATTAAAAAGGGGGAGATAGATTTTTGAGGTAAAAACAGCACAAAAACACTAAGTTCGGTCAAAAGGTGAGACAATGGGTGTCGGGAGACTTTCGGGATGCAAACAGGCATAAGGAAATGAGTTTTGCAGCAAGAGAGTAACGAGATGGGGAAATCAAATGGTAACTCCGTTGGAAAATACCCACCGGGCTTCCTTTTTCAAGGATAGTCCGGATTGACTTCCCTAAAGTCCATAGACAGACCTAGGGAGTCGATGAAATGGAATTTCCTAGTTAGTTTCTATTCGCGTTCACGAACTAGAACACTAACTATCCCAATTCCTACCTTCCAACAAGCATTGGATGTATTCAGGATGTTTTCGCACCCAATTACATCCCGCTTGAGGGAAGGATAGGGTTGGGAAATTGATTTCCTAACTAGTTACTCACTAAATTTGCTAACCCAATCCTAATCACCCATTCCCACCCTTAATATCTCCCTAACCCATTAGGGTTCTAGCCACTAAACATCCTAACTATCATGATACTAACATCAATAACATTAATCATGCTTACAAAAAAATAAACAAGATAGCAACAAACAATCAACAAATCAATAAAAGCAACAAAAGCAAAACAGAGATTAATAGATGAACTATGAAATAAAAGAGAGAAGGGTTAAGAAATACTCATTGATTGATGACAAAAAGGCAAAAACTCTGAATAATAAATGCTCCAATGCTCCAAATATGATAATAATCTTCAAACTTGAAATAAAACTTGAGAGAATCCAACATAAGAATCAATGAACTCAGCAAAATCTTCACTAACTCTCTAATCCAAAGCTTAAAATGTGATAAAAGAAGGCTAAAGTATCATAAAAGCTAGGTAAAAGCTGACTAAAGATTGTTTAAAGATTGATAAAGATCTTTTTTATGCTAAAATGACTTAAAACAATATGTAGTAACTCAGGTTGTTACTCAAAACTCATCAATTAATCACTACAAACAAACTGTGTCCGCAAGGGACCGTGGGCACGGTCAAGGTGACCGTGGCCACGGTCCTGCGTAAGGCAGGAAAGATCTCTCTTCTCTTCGCTGTACCGTGGGCACGGTACCCAGGCACCGTGGGCACGATATGGGCGATTTAGGGTTGACAACTCTTCGCTCCTTCGCACCGCCGTGGCTACGGTCATGGGAGACCGTGGCCACGGTCTTGTTCGGCCAACTTCTTCCTTGGGCAGGACAGTATGCTCACCGTGGCTACGGTCAGGTTGACCGTGACCACGGTCCATCTCGGGTTGCATCTCCTTCTTTGGGCATTTGGCTTCAATCTGACTGTGGCTACGGTCAAGGTGACCGTGACCACGGTTTATCTCGGCCACTTGGTTACTTCAGGGCGTAGCGCCCGCTACGGAATTGGTCGCGAGGGCTACCCTTCGACGCCTGGGAGCTTGCACTTGCGTTTCCGCGCTTTCGACATACTCGACCCTTCCGTTTCCGCTGCCTTTGACACGACCAGGGCTCGGGGAATCTTAGGGAATCTCGGGATTCCCAAGATTGGTGCAAAAATAGCCCATTTAGCATCGTTTTGAGGAAAACCTTCGGAAACTACAAAAATAACAAAATGCATTAAAAGTTATTGAAACGAGCTACGAAACAAGTCAAAAGCCTAAGGATTTAGGCGGTATTTAGACGCGAAATTGGGTCTAAACAGCCTCCACAGCGGATGATACTGAAAATGGTCTGGAGTTTACCATTGTGAGGCCTTTCAACTGGATCGGCCCCAAGATGGACTTCATCCCTGACATTAATGGTCCTAGTGAGAGTGTTCCAAGAGTGTTGGCTTATTTCAGCAATGTATGTTCCATCATATTTCTTCTGTTTGATTTCAAGTTGCTCTTAAAGTTAGGTTCCATCATTAGTGGTAGGTTATGGGGTTAAGAAAAATCTATTTAAAGGTAGGTTCCATCAGTAGTGGTAGGTTCTGGGGTTAGACAAATTCTGGGGTTAGGCAAATGATGATTTGTGGTACGTTCCATCATCAGTAGAATATGATTACAAAATCTAATTAAAGGTAGGTTCCACCATTAGTAGAATTCATACAAAGTGAACAAATTGACACAGAATTTGTGGTAAACAAGAAATAGTTAAGGTGTTCAGTGTTGAGGTTGATAATAGTGCTACTGCTTGCCTGCGCCAAAGGAACTGCCTTAAGTGAAAAGAATAAGATTACAAAATTTGTTCTTAAAGTTGAACGGTAATATTTCCTGAGTATGCATGCATGTACTTTGCAATTAGCCATTGTAACAACAAGATGAGACTGTCAACTGTCATTGTCCTCACCGTCATCATAGTTTCGCTTGTTTGAAGAATCAGGTGGAAATCCAGGCCTGAATTTCTTCAAATCGAGAAAAAGTTCATCATCGCATAGGTTAGAATTTTTAATTTTGATTTATTTATGTTTTTTTTTACTCCTAGATTATCAAAACTTGGGTTTGAAATTGTTAGGGCAAAGAAGAAACCTAGAAAGCCAAATCATTCAACTTATACCAATGAACTAAATATATCTTTTTTTTTTGTCTTACAGGTTACTTCTATTGATGTTAGATATTGATTGAAGTTTAAGTTCAAGTTGAAGCTCAGGCTTAAGGATTGGTCATATGCATGACTTTTTGTCCATATTTTGCGAAGATATATAGAAATTTGTTGATATACTTTAATATATAGGTCCAAATTACTCAAGTGTAAAGTCCAACTTTGATATCTTTTGGGCGGATGGTGAAAGGTTCATTTAGAATAAGCTATATATGGACCATTTAGATTTACAGTTGTAATTATACTCCAATGCTCGATCTACTTAATTCAATGACATTTATTTTAATTATCACAATTATGTTTGATTATATTTTGGAATTTTTTTCACAAGATTCGTCTAAAACAGAAATTTGTTGTTATAGAGTGAGAAAATTGTGTTACAACAGGTACAAGTCGATTGGTAATATAACATATAGAATATTGCTATAAGTGGTGGTAGAATTGTTGCCTTTGATAGTGTTGCAAAAGGGTAAATATCTAAGGCAACATTTCTTTTTACAAGTGCTGCAACAGCCTAAATACCTAAGCTAACATTTTTTTTTGAAGTGTTACAATAGCCTAAATACGTATTGTAACTTTTTTTTTTATACAAGTGTTGCAATAGCCAAAAAAGTGTTACAATAACTTATTGCAACACACGTCTAATGTAACACTTTGCAAAATGTTGTCATAGACCTAGGGTAACACTATTTGAGTCTCTAGTAACACTTTTGATGCGTTACTATAAACCACTTTTGTTGTAGTGACTGACTTGTGTTATCTAACTTATGATCAATCCGCCATTTTTTACTTTATTCGGTCCTTTAAAATGTTCCGTTGTTAGGTTCATCTAAAGTTAGCTCATGGACTCCCAAGAAGTGGGTGAGTGATGCATAATGAATCAAAACAATTCATCATACACGAAATGAAAAATGGATCGTTCACAAGATGGAACTTGTGATTGTTGATTTCTCAATGAAACACACGGAATGTAGGAATTTGGAATGAAATGGATGGCTATAGACGAGAGCTCTAATGCATAGGACTAAAAAGACAATCAAGAGAAACTAGGACAAAGCCAAGATCATACCAACAATGTAGAACCACTCGTCCAACGTGAAGAACAACGATAGATTTGAGCAACGAAGCCTTTCCAATTGCTACAGCCAAACCACAATCTTCAAGAGCTCCTACTCCTCCTTTACACCACCCAAGAATGCTCAATCTTGGATTAGAAGAGGAGATTCCTCTCGAAAACCCCAAGGGAATTCGAACTCTAGCCAAAACTAGAGAGAAAACTAAAGCATATCAACTTTAGAGAGATTTGTGTTATTTCAATATGAATGAGATGTGTCTTACAAGAGGCCTAAGGGGGTCTATTTATAGTAGAAGCCCTCCTTTAGGCGTCACCTATCTTCAAGAAAAGGCCCCTTAAGGGCTTACATCATCCCACTCACATATTACATCACTTTAAAGAAAATACAATATCTCCTAAAATACAACTCCAATACTAAAGATTCAAAAGCCAAAATTTACACAATGAATAGCTCTATCACATGGCTAAATGAGAACTTCAAGACTCTTGAGATAAGGAGCTCAAAATCTCTTAGTGTAGGAGACACCCATGATATCATGTGAGAAATCACTTGAAATGAGTTGTAGCATGTTTGTGATGTCTTTAAGAGCTTCTTCTTGATGCATAGAAGTATGATATGCATCATTCACCTTCTTGAGAAAAGTTTGCCCTCAAACTTGGAATCTCTTCACCTTCTTGATAATAAGGTTTAAGATCACTTACATTGAAGGTACAACTTCCCTCATAATCATCATCTAACTTCAACTTGTAGGCATTATCTCCGATCTTCTCAATAACCTCGAATGGACCATCACTTCTCGGTTTCAATTTCCCTTTTCTTCTACTTGGAAACCTTTCTTTCTTGAGGTGAATCCATACCAAATCTCGGTTTGAAAATAACTTTCTTCCTCTTTTGATTGACCTTCTCTTCAACCCTTTGCGTATACCTCATAATCTTTTCACGAACTTCCTCATGTAACTTCTTAATCTCCTCAACTCTCTTATTAGCTTCAAAACTGAACTTAGTTGATGTAGATATAGGAGATAAATCCATGGGTTTGAGAGGGTTCTTACCATACACAACTTCAAATGGAGATAACTTTGTAGCTCGATTTGGACTACGATTATAAGCAAACTCAACATGACTTAACAAAGTATCCCAACTTTTCTTATCCTTACTCACCAAAGCTCGTAATAAGGCTCCCAATGTACGGTTGACAACTTGGTTTGTCCATCCGTTTGGGGATGACATGCCGTACTAAATTTGAGCTTTGTTCCCATCTTCTTTGCAAAGAGTAACCCAAAAGTGACTTAGAAACTTAGAGTCTCTATCACTCACCATAGTCTTGGGTATACCATGCAACTTAACAATCTCATCAAAATATAAAGTAGCAACTCTCGTAGCATCATATGTAGTGTTGCAAGGTACAAAATGTGCCATCTTTGAAAATCGATCTACAACCACCATAATAGAATCTTTACCTCTTTGAGTTCGGGGTAGACCCACAACGAAGTCTAAACTCACATCTTCCCAAGGATGATATGGGATAGGTAGAGGTGTATATAAACCTTGTGGTAACACATGTGACTTGGCAAGGTTGCACGTACCACATCTCTTCACAATATGCTCAACATCTTTCACCATACTTGGCCAAAAGTAATAATCTCTCAACATCAAATAAGTCTTCTCTATACCAAAATGACCCGCCAAAGCACCTCCATGGACCTCTTGAATCAACAATTCACGCAAGGAAGTCTTTGGTATGCATAATTGATTCCCTTTGAATAGGAAACCATCTTGATATGAAACATTTCATGGGGATGTTTCTTCGCCAATTCATACACTTCTTTGAAATCTTGATCATCTTGATACAAATCCTTAATATGCTCAAATCCAGAACATTAGAATCAAGAATATATGTGAGTAAGTACCTTCTTGAAAGAGCATCGGCACCTTATTCAAGTGCGGCTTTGTGTTTGATCACGAATTGAAAGGCTTGCATAAATTCAACCCATTTGGCATGGCGTGGGTTAAGCTTGTGTTGGCCTTGGATGAATTTGAGAGCTTCATGATCCGTGAAGGATGAACTCTCCACTTAGCAAATAATGTCTCCAATGCTCAAGAGCTCTTATAATGGCATAGAACTCTTTATCATATGTACTATACTTCCTCTTAGCCTCGTTCAACTTCTCACTAAAGTAGGCTATTGGCCTTCCCTCTTGTGTAAGGACCAATGCCAACTCCACTAGCATCCACTTCTACTTCAAATACTTTGTCAAAACATGGCAAGACTAGAAGCGGTGCGTTACACAACTTTTCTTTGATGCTCTCAAATGCTAATTGGCGCTTTTACTCAAGAATACTCCTTTTGCTTCAACAACTCGGTCATAGGAGCCATAATAGTAGAAATTCTTGATAAATCTTCTATAGAAAGAAGCTAAACCATGAAATGACCGTACCTCATGTATACTCGTTGGTGTTGGCCATTCTTGGATAGCCTTGATCTTTTCTTGGTCGACATGGATTCCATCTTTGGAGCACATATCAAGGAAGACAACCTTGGGTGAGAAGAAAGAGCACTTCTCAAGTTGGCGTAGAGCTTTTCTTTCTCAAGATATACAAAACTAGCTCTATATGCTTTACATGATCATTCTCACTTCTACTATATACAAGTATGTCATCAAAGTATACAACAACACACTTTCCAATCAAAGGTTTCAATACATGATTCATTAACCTCATGAAAGTAGAAGGAGCATTTGTTAGACCGAAGGCATCACTAACCATTCATATAAGCCTTCTTTGGTTTTGAAAGCCGTTTTCCATTCATCTCCTTCACATATGCGAATTTGATGATATCCACTCTTCAAATCGATCTTTGAAAACACAACACTTCCATAAAGTTCATCTAGGAGATCCTCCAAACGTGGAATGGGAAAAGCGATATTTGATGGTGATTTTGTTGATGGACCTACAATCCATGCACATACGTTGAGTACCATCTTTCTTTGGAACCAGTAACACCGGAACGGCGCATGGGCTCATACTTGGACGAATCAAACCCTTTTGGAGTAGCTCATCAACTTGCTTTTGAACTTCTTGAGATTCTTTGGGGTTCATTCGGTATGCTTGCTTGTTGGGTAATGTAGCTCCCGGAACTAGATCAATCTTATGCTCAATGTCCCTCCTTGGTGGCAAGCCGTGGGGCATGTCTTTTGGAAGCAAATGACCAAATCTCCTCATCAAGGGGGCAAGCCGTGGGTGTTCAATAGTTGGGGAAGCTTGTTCCTCTTGCAAATTTGCCAAAATCAACTCCTTTTGCTCATGAAACTCATGTTGTTCCGCTTTTAGCAAGGAAACAATATTGGACTCCTTTTCTTGCTCCTTTTGTTGGGGTGGCCGAATAATAGAAGAAGGTGGCAATGGGGCCAATGTGATCTTCTTCTTGTTGATGGTGAAGGAATAAGTGTTCATTCTTCCATCATGTGTGACGTACCTATCAAAAAGCCAAGGTCTCCCAAGCAAAATATGACAAGCATCCATAGGTACTACATCACACCATACTTGTTCTTTATAACTCTTCCCAATGGATAAAGATATAAGCACACGTTTATCAATCTTTATACCCTTCCCATGACTCAACCATTGTATGTTGTAAGGAGAGGGATGAGAACTTACTTCCAACTTCAATTTTTCAACCATTATAGTAGAAGCCGCATTAGTACAACTACCACCATCAATAATGAGTGAACATACCTTCCCTTGAATCGTACATCTAGTATGGAAGATAGTTTCACGTTGCTCCAATTCGTTTGGTGTAGAAGCCACGCTTAATGCCCTTCTCAACACAAGTAATTCTCCATCATCCGCTTCTTCTACATTTTCCTCTTCGCAAACGTCATCCTCCTCAAGTTGCTCTTCTTCATACTCACTTTCATGGCAACTTGGTTCAACATATAAAGCACTTTGATATTCAACAAGAGAGACTACACGTTTGTTAGGACATTCGGATGCAATATGACCCAACCCTTGGCACCTAAAACATCTTCTTGGAGGTAATGTCCTTGATTCTTGGACGTGGGGTTTAGGTGGGGGATTTTGTGGCTGATTTTGTGGGGTTTTGCCGTAGGGTTTTTGGGAGATTGGGGGCTGATTTTGTGGAGTTTTGTATTGTGTTTGGGTAGGTGGACGTGAGGTATAAGGTTTGGATTGTGTAGGGTACGTTCTCATGGTATCTTTTCCTCTTTCTTTCCTTTGCCTTTCTACTTTCAAGGCCAAAGTACTTAATTCATCCAACGATTGATAAGAATGTAACTCAACAACATTACGTATCCAATCATTCAAACCAATTAGGAAAGCGTGCCAATACTTGTGGCTCATTCTCCTTTAAATCGCAACGCCAAAGGAGATGTTCAAACTCTTTAGTATACTCTTCCACCGATTTGGATCCTTGAACAAGCTTTTGAAGTTTGACATAGTTGTCTTGGGCGTAACTTTGAGGTAGAAATTTGCTTTGTAATTTGGACTTCATCTTCTCCCATGAACGTATCTTATCCTTCCCTTTTGTTTGGCGTTTCTTTTGAAGATTAGTCCACCAAATACTAGCATGCTTTCTCAACTTCAAGGCTACATACTTCACTTTTAGCTCATCATTAACTTCTTTCAAATCAAACACACGTTCAACCGTTTGAATCCAATCAAGAAATACCTCCGGATCTAAACTACCATCAAATTCAGGTATTTCAACTTTAAAATCAAAACGTTCACCTCTTCTTGAGAGTGGACTAGGCGTGCCATATGAAGCATCTTGATCAACATTTAAAGACTCCTTTTGTAAAGCTCGATTCAAATCCATATAAGTCTTTAATTGTTTTTGCAACATCTCAATTTGCATCCTCATGGCGTCGGCATTCTTAGGTGAACTAGATTGAGACTCGTCCATTTGATTCAATCTTGATGTCAAATTAGAACTCTCGTGGGTAAGGGATGGATTTGGGTAGGTTTGTGTTTGGTTTTAGGGTTCTTTGTGGAGTTTGGGGTTCTTTATGAATTCTTGATGAATTCTTGATGGGTTCTTTATGAGTTCTTGGAAGAACTCTAGGGTGGCGTGTGAATGTGATGGGATAAGGGACAAATTTGGCTAGTTTTTGTGGAGCTTAAGGTTCTTTATGAATTCTTGATGAATTCTTGATGAGTTCTTGGAAGAACTCAACAATGGCGTGTGATTTGTGATGAAAACAAGGTAAAAATGATGCAAGACACACGAGATATCAACAACCTAAGCTCTGATACCACTTTTGATGCATAATGAATCAAAACAATTCATCATACACGAAATGAAAAATGGATCGTTCACAAGATGGAACTTGTGATTGTTGATTTCTCAATGAAACACACGGAATGTAGGAATTTGGAATGAAATGGATGGCTATGGACGAGAGCTCTAATGCATAGGACTAAAAAGACAATCAAGAGAAACTAGGACAAAGCCAAGATCATACCAACAATGTAGAACCACTCGTCCAACGTGAAGAACAACGATAGATTTGAGCAACGAAGCCTTTCCAATTGCTACAGCCACACCACAATCTTCAAGAGCTCCTACTCCTCCTTTACACCACCCAAGAATGCTCAATCTTGGATTAGAAGAGGAGATTCCTCTCGAAAACCCCAAGGGAATTCGAACTCTAGCCAAAACTAGAGAGAAAACTAAAGCATATCAACTTTAGAGAGATTTGTGTTATTTCAATATGAATGAGATGTGTCTTACAAGAGGCCTAAGGGGGTCTATTTATAGTAGAAGCCCTCCCTTTAGGCGTCACCTATCTTCAAGAAAAGGCCCCTTAAGGGCTTACATCATCCCACTCACATATTACATCACTTTAAAGAAAATACAATATCTCCTAAAATACAACTCCAATACTAAAGATTCAAAAGCCAAAATTTACACAATGAATAGCTCTATCACATGGCTAAATGAGAACTTCAAGACTCTTGAGATAAGGAGCTCAAAAATCTCTTAGTGTAGGAGACACCCATGATATCATGTGAGAAATCACTTGAAATGAGTTGTAGCATGTTTGTGATGTCTTTAAGAGCTTCTTCTTGATGCATAGAAGTATGATATGCATCAGTGAGTCATCTTTGTGCCAGCCCTTTACAATTCTTATGAGCTTTATGGAGTGTTTTTGAGGTGCTTTTGTGAGGTTTCGAACTTGAGACCTCTTTGCATGTGTTTACATAAAAATTGTTTACGCAGCTTGCCAACTTCACATGTGATCATGCATGTGTCTTTAAGCGAACTTGTACATTTAAATGCATGTACTTACGCTTTATTATCCAACTTATTCTTCTTTATTTTCTACCTCGTACTATATAGTTTATGCTATATATTTATGTACTAATACCCGGTGTCTATAGATAGCCCCCACTTTGATTGAGTCCTGAATAAGATGAAAATTAAAGCAGTACTGATTTGATGGACACCAGTTAGGGATATGACTTTGGAGTACAAAGCCTGGGGTAACGCTTGGAAGTTGAGTCTTGCGTCACGGTGGGCGACTTGCGCCTTTAAAAGAGTTTATCTCAAGCAAGAGTAGCACCTTAGTTGAAGGTAGTCTCAAATGTTTGATGACACCTTACTTGGAGTGATCTCGGGCATTGAGGGCGTTCGTATTTGATGGTATGAGTTTTGACACTTGGAAGCTAAACTCTTGTGTCGCGGTTGACGACTCTGCGTCTTTTACAATGATCTCAGGAGAGAACGACACCTTACTTGTTGGGGAGACTTCACCGAGAACGATGTCGATGGCTCTGGGTTTTAAATTTTATGGCAATTCAATGCTGAGGGACTTCATCGATGCTCTGCTGATGGCCCTGGGGTTGAGACTTCACCGAACGCGATATCGATGGCTCTAATTTTGGTTTAAGTTTGAAATTTAATGGCAATTCAATGTCGAGAGACTTCACCGGACGCAATGTCGATGGCTCTGAGGTTGAGACTTCATCGAACGCGATGTCGATGATTCTAATTTTGATGTGGTTTTGAAATTTGATGGCAATTCAATGCCGAGAGACTTCACCAGACGCGATGCCGATGACTCTTATTCCTGAGATTTCATCGAACTCTGCCGACGACTCTTATTTTCGTGCAAAATGTGAATAGGTTTTGTCAATTTTATGAAATTTAAATTTTGATCTGGATAGCTTTCCTCGGATTGTGTCTGCATAATCATTAGAAAATGCACTTATTTGGGAACTTGACTCTTCAATTTCGGGAAGACCATTTTCATCTTATTGGGCACACTTAGTCATGCTCTTTCCTTGAGAATATGCATGTTTGGTTCTTGGAAACAAGTATGAGGAAGAAGACAAATACTACCTCCTCTCCTAGGTCGACCGGCCTATACCTTGGGAAGGAATCTTTCACTTCGTCCCACTCAGCTTTTGCAGGCCATGCAAGAGACCATTCAAACACAATTATTGTGGTCAGCCTCTGGTCCAATCCGCCTTTAGCTCTAGCCAGTGAGATCTTAACACGTGGCTGAGTGGGTCAAGCCATAACATTTAAAAATGGGAGCTTGGAACTCGACATCTTCACATCTTCTAATCCGAGCTCCTTCTTAGCTTTCCTTTTCGTTATCTCTCTAGAAATTCTTTTGGCCATTCTGAGTTTTGATTGCAAAGAAATAGCTTTCTATAGAGAGGACAAGGTCGTGCTACCCAACCAACTGTTCAAGAACGTCTGTATACAAGGATGGTGCAAAGAGAGTATCCTAGCAGAGGGTTTACTCCAGCACAGTTGGTCTTCCACTAGGATGAGAATGCATGGTTATTCTGCTCTCACACCTCGGTATGCTTTTATTCCCTTTCTGCAAGCTTATTTCCAAAACATGTTTGTCATTTGAGAATGTTTGTATGTTATTACTTGTTTTTGCACTTTAAGTTGAATTTAATGTAGAATGGTACTCTAAATGTTGCTTGAAGTACATGTTACTTTCTAGAATTACCATTGGAAACCGCTTGAATCTCTTTTTTTTTTTTTTTGCTCTTTTTTTTGTTGACCTTTGAATTTCAGTTAATAATGATCTTGACAGGAGGACATCGTCCGGTCTCCATGGGATGGTTTTCAATTGGAGGGCCTTCATTTCGACATATGCTTTTCGAGGGAAGCGAGCTAGTCTCGTTTGCTGTTGGAGGGCACTCCCGGGCTAGTTTTCTATCTGGGAATCCGCTTTTTCTTTCAGCACACCGGGGAATGGCCCCTGAGAGTGCCTGTAGATCCTCTCGAGCATGCTGAGGGTGAAGACATGTTGTTCGGTTTCTTCCCACTGGTGCCAAATGACCATGAAGTGTTGCAATTTTTCGACTCTAATATAGTAAGTTACACATCTCGCACATCCTTCCATTTTGCATTGGTTCTTACTGATCATCTCTTCCCTATGTGGCAATCATTCGCCCATATTCGTGTTCTGCTGAGGGAGGGCATTACAACTCGGGAGTTCATTGATCAGAACTTTGTGAATGGCCATTTTCGGGGCCCAATGTCTGTTGCTGAGGATGATGGCAGTGAAGCGCACTCTCACGTGAGCCTGCCACGTTCAGGGAGTTCTTCGAGGCGACCTCCTTGTCATTCTTCACCAGGAGAGACTAGTAGGAGAACTCGCCGCGGTGATCCGAGAGAAGGATCATCTTTAAAGAGGGATCAAAACTTGATGGGAGAGCAGCAAGCTCCCCAGGCTAGCTCTTCCAGGTTGTCAGAGGTAGAAGAAGATCTCCCAACATTCCAGAGTTTATGGTAGAAGATTGCTCGGAATCTAGTAGATCCTAGGGTTCGGTGGATAGGGTGCCTAGTCCGTGGGCGCCTCAGTACCATCCCCACTCGATCGTTCCCTATAGCTAGCCCCCTGGCTATAGTCAGGACTATGCAGACCCTGGTCCTCAGGACATGCCTTCCAGTCAGTACTTGTCCGGTCATTCTGGCACTCAGGACGAGTCTTAGCCGAGCTCTTTCGCAAATGCAGCATTCAGGAGTATTTTCGGCGGCGGCAGCTCCAGTGGGAACTACTAGGAATCATCGGCAAAGCTTCTTCTCTTTATTTCTAACAGTAGTAACCAATGCAATGTAATGAATAATTAAATGCACAACAAAAATGCAAGAAAGTAGACTGTTCTATTTATGCACGTGATTTGACTCCTAAAATGGAATATGCATGCAAGCCCCAATTTTTATTTTATTTTATTATTATATGGGTTAATCTCAGACTGTTACAAGAAATAAAAGTGCAAAAAGAAAGAGCATAATATAACATAATAATCCTAATAAAACTAAAACAAAAGAATTACAAATGTACAAAACTTTTTATACAAACACGTACAAGACCCCTAAACCATGTTTTCTTACATGCATGCACGTACGTAGGGTATGAACTCTCAGAACAAGTCCCTCCCCCTGCTCAAGGCCGATTGGCCATCATACGATGCAAGCCACCGTGGTTCATCCGAATGCGCGTTTTCCAACCATTAGCCCTCCTTTAAGTCTGATCGGACTTCACACATAGAAGATGTATCCATGCGGTTCCTCATGGCCTTGGCAACTATTATATAAACACCTCTTGTGGAGGTCAATCTCCATCTGCAATGCTGCCGTAGAAGGTAATGGCATTTAATGGTTTCTATGTATTCCTTGGTCCATCAGTAGCCTATGATCGAGGAGTGCAAGTTAGGGGTGTTCACGGGGCGGGTACCCGAACCGATTAGATAATTATTCCGGGTACCCGAAAATTCGAACCGGCCAAACCCTCGAACCGTAACCGTAACCGTAACTACCGGGTACCCAAAAATTGGGTACCCGGAAGTTTCGGGGCGGATACCGGTTAACCAAAAAACCCGATTAATTATAATCATATGAGTTTCCAATTTTTATTTTTAATTTGTAATGATTAATTAACACTCCAGTAGCAAAAAATGTTTCAAAAATGTTTTGAAACTGGGCTGGCAGGACCACTGGCACTGAGTTTCCATACGCTTTGAGTTTTTGGAGGATTTACAATTGGAGCACTAAGCGCCAACATTAAGATAAATTAGGATTTTTTTTCCATATTAAATTTTGGGCCTGGACAGTGGACCGGAGATTGGAAAAAGATTGGCAAAAATTAAATCTTGACCTAAATGTTAAATTTAATTTCGGGTAATCCAGTGCAGCGTGTAGGGTCGATCCGAATCAACCGACCGATTAACGAAAAATGTTCGGGAGAATTGCACCCGTTTAAAATTGACTTTTTCGAGGTGGGTACCCTAAATTAATGACGGGATAGCGGGTTTCCAGATCAAGTTTTAGGGGCGGTTATTTATGAACACCCCTAGTGCAAGTGACTGAATTACTAGGACATTTTCTACATACAACATAGTCCTGAGTGTGCAAGTAACCAAGTAGCTGAGACAGTCTTGGAATTCCAACTTTTATTAAGGTCATTTGGTCATGTACTCTTTAATGATCGAGTTACCTTAAGAGAATTCTATTACTACCAGCTTTCATCAGCATCAAAGATAATTAAAAGCAAGTGGAAGCATGACTAATGCATCTTGGAAGCAGCTGCTGACCCAATCAGAAGTAGCCAACCATTTTTATTTCATTTTGCTGTTTCTTTTGATGTAATCATATGTAATTAAGCATTGTATTAGCCTTATATAGCTCACTTATGTTTATTAAGTTAGCTTAACAGTAGTTTAGAGGTTTCTTCCAGCTTAGGAAACCTCAATTACTCAAGGAAAGCCAGCTGCTTGCTTAAAGTAGCATATATAAGCCAACTCCTGTGTAATATCCTTCATCATGTGAATGTTATGAGAAGTCAGTCGAGCTTGGCTCCTGTGTGTTTGTGAGTGTCTCAAAACTCTCATCCATTTCTACTTGCCTGTAGCTAAGCCTTGGCAAGCTTAGGTGTTAAGTAAAGCTTGGTTCATGTTGTTGGTGGTGAGGTCTGTATCCAGTGGTGTGAATTGAGTACTGCCCTTGTGATTCTTGCTGTGGTATTTAACAGGTCCAATACATGAGTGATCAATTGAAGAATTATATGTATTTGAAGAAGCAAAGTTTGAAGGAGGATTCTGTGTATGAAGAAGAGGAGAGCACCTTTTCCAGCAATCCCTTCGCTGAAGAAGAGGACCCTTCTTGGAGAACAAAAGTAAGATCAAGACAGAAGAAGGCCGCAATGGATGACAAATTAGATTTCAAAGTAGAAATTCCAGAATTTGAAGGTCAGTTGGATGCTGAAGTGTTCTTAGACTGGCTTCAAACTATGGAGAGAGTCTTTGATCTGAAGGAAGTTACCGATGAGAAGAAGGTGAAGCTTATTGCTCTAAAGCTGAAGAAACATGCATCAATTTGGTGGTCTAATATGCAGAAAAGGAGAATAGAGAAGGGAAAGGAGAAAGTCAGAACCTAGAAAAAGATGATGAAGAATTTGGTGGCTAAGTTCTTGCCTGGAAATTACCTCAAGGAGAACTATGGCAAACTGTAACAGCTAGTGCAAGGCAACAGGTTTGTGGAAGAGTATACTAAGGAGATTAAGCATCTATTGTGGAGGTGTGATTTAAAGGAGAATGAAACTCAGGTTCTAGTAAGTGTAGACACCGAAATTTGGCACATACATATATATATCATTTCTATATAAACGAAGCAGAAATAAAGAAAAAAGAAGACGGTCGATAAGCTAGTTCAGACACTGGATTTTAGCATAGGTTTTATATATTTTTAATGTAATTTTTATTATTTCCTCTTTATGTACTTTAGTTATGTACTTTAGTTAGAATTAGGCAATTAGGGAAGCCAAGCCAAGCCAAGCCAAGGATAATCCATGACACTTGCTCGCATGCACTCTACATGCACAAGTTCGGATAAAAACGTATGCATCATTACATGTGGATGATCTCGCCTATTGCATGCACAATATTTACGTAATGAACTAAAATTGATGGAGCCATGAAAGCCATGCAAAAGCTAATTAAAGATCACATGCAAAAGCCTACAAGAGGTCTCAAGTTCAAGACCTCATAAGAACATGCATAAAGCTTGCAAATAAGCTCCCACCGTCTAGTGTGAACAAGCTGACTTCGAAGGCACTCCATTCAAACCCTCACTGTCCAAGAATACACGAATGTGAGTAAGGTTCATGATGCATAATGGATCACAAGACAACCAAAATGCCAAGAAAGAACACGGATCAAAACACAAGTAAGAACTTGCAAGAGATGAATCAAGAAGGACCTTTGAACAACGATCTGAACAGAGGTAACTTTGATAGAATGAGCAACGAAACTCTTCGGATTGATACAGCCACACCAAAATCTTCAAGAGCTCCTACTCCTCCTTTCACCACCCAAGAATGCTCAATCTTGGATTAGAAGAGAAGATTTGAAACGAAATCCTAGAATGGAATTCGTTGATCTAGCCAAAACTAGAGAAAAACTAAAGCATCAACTTTAGAGAGATTTGTGTTTATTATCAATATGAATGAATTGAATTAACAAGAGACCCAAGGGGTCTATTTATAGGAATAGGAGAACCCCTCCCTAAAAGCGTCACCCCAGCAAGGCCGCGTCACCCCGGCAAGGCCCTTTAGGCGACACTTACAACAAAGGCCCTTTAAAGAAACTACAATATCTCCTAAAATACAACTCCAATACTAAAGATTCAAAAGCCAAAATGTACATAAGGAATAACCCTTCCACATAGCTAAATGAGAACTTCAAGACTCTTGAGATAAGGAGCTCAAAAGTCCCATAGTTTTGGAGATATTCGCGATGTAACCACTTGAAACAATTTGCAGCAGGCTGGTAAGGTCCTTTAGGGCTTCCTCCCGATGCATTGAAGTATGATATGCATCATTCTCCCTTTCTTGAAAAGAGTTTGCCCTCAAACTTGGAATTTCTTCATCTTCATTATAAAAGGGCTTAAGATCACACACATTGAAAATACAACTTCCTTCATACTCACCTTCCATCTTCAAACGATAAGCGTTATCACCAAGTCTTTCTAAGACCTCATAAGGACCTTCACCTCTCGGTTTCAATTTCCCTTTTCTCTTACTTGGAAATCTCTCTCTCCTCAAGTGTAACCACACTAAATCTCCAGGCTTGAATATAACTTTCTTCCTCTTTTGATTCACTTTCTCTTCAACCTTTTGAGTATATCTCTTAATTTTCTCACGAACTTCCTCACGACTTCTTAATCTCCTCTACTTTTACTTGCTTCAAAGCTAAACTTCAGAGATGTAGAGATAGGAGATAAATCCATGGGTTTAAGAGGATTTCTTCCATAGACAACTTCAAATGGAGATAACTTCAGCACGATTAGGACTTCTATTATATGCAAACTCGGCAATGCTCAACAAAGTATCCCAACTCTTCTTTTCTTTATTCACCAATGTCCTCAACAAGGCTCCCAAGGTTCGATTGACTACCTCCGTTTGTCCATCCGTTTGTGGATGACAAGCCGTGCTAAACTTGAGCCTTGTTCCCATCTTCTTCCAAAGAGTAACCCAAAAGTGACTTAGAAACTTAGAGTCTCTATCACTCACCATAGTCTTGGGTATGCCGTGCAACTTTACAATTTCATCAAAATATAAGGTAGCAACTTTCGTAGCATCATATGTAGTGTTGCAAGGTACAAAATGCGCCATCTTTGAAAATCGATCTACAACCACCATAATAGAATCTTTACCTCTTTGAGTTCTAGGTAGACCCACAATGAAGTCTAAACTCACATCTTCCCAAGGGTGATAGGGAATAGGTAGCGGTGTATACAAGCCTTGTGGTAATACATGTGATTTGGCAAGATTACAAGTACCACATCTCTTAACAATATGCTCAACATCCTTCACCACGCTGGGCCAAAAGTAATAATCTCTCAACATCAAATAAGTCTTCTCTATACCAAAATGTTCTGCCAAGGCACCTTCATGGACTTCTTGAATCAACAATTCGCGCAATGAGGTCCTTAGTATACATAATTGATTTCCTTTGAATAAGAAACCATCTTCAATATGAAACATTTCATGTGGATGTTTCTTTGACAACTCATATACTTCTTTGAAATCTTGATCATCTTGATATAAGCCCTTAATATGCTCAAATCCAGCAATGTTAGAATCAAGAACATATGTGAGTAAGTACCTTCTTGAGAGAGCATCGGCGCCCTTATTCAAATGCCCGGCCTTATGCTTGATCACAAACTGAAAAGCTTGCATAAACTCAACCCATTTTGCATGTCGTGGGTTAAGCTTGTGTTGGCCTTGGATAAACTTGAGAGCTTCATGATCACTATGTAGAATAAACTCTCCACTTAGTAGATAATGCCTCCAATGCTCAAGAGCTCTTATAATGACATAGAATTCCTTGTCATATGTACTATACTTCCTTTTGGCATCATTCAACTTCGCTAAAGTAGGCTATTGGCCTTCCCTCTTGTGTAAGGACGGCACCAATACCAACTCCACTAGCATCCACTTCTACTTCAAATACTTTGTCAAAACATGGCAAGGCTAGAAGAGGTGCGTTACATAACTTCTCTTTGATACCTTCAAACGCCAATTGAGCGTTTTATTCCATGTAAACTCCTTTGCTTCAACAACTCAGTCATAGGAGCCAAAATAGTAGAAAAATTCTTGATAAACCTTCTATAAAATGAAGCTAATCCATGAAATGATCGTACCTCATGTATACTCGTTGGTGTTGGCCATTCTTGGATAGCTTTGACCTTTTCTTCGTCTACTTGAATCCCATTTTTGGAGAGCACATATCCAAGGAAGATGACCTTGGTTGAGAAGAATGAGCACTTCTCCAAGTTGGCGTAGAGCTTTTCTTTCTCCAAGATATACAAAACTAGCTCTAAATGCTTTACATGATCAATCTCACTTCTACTATATACAAGTATGTCATCAAAATATACAACAACACACTTTCCAATCAAAGGCTTCAATACATGATTCATTAACCTCATGAAAGTAGAAGGAGCATTCGTTAGACCAAAGGGCATTACTAACCATTCATATAGTCCTTCCTTCGTTTTGAATGCTGTTTTCCATTCGTCTCCTTCACATATGCGGATTTGATGATATCCACTCTTCAAATCAATCTTTGAAAACACAACACTTCCATAAAGTTCATCAAGGAGATCCTCCAGACGTGGAATGGGAAAACGATATTTGATGGTGATTTTGTTGATGGACCTACAATCCATGCACATACGTTGGGTACCATCTTTCTTTGGAACAACACTGGGACGGCACATGGACTCATGCTTGGACGAGTAAGGCCCTTTTGGAGTAGCTCATCAACTTGCCTTTGAACCTCATAGGATTCCTTGGGGTTCATTCGGTAAACTTGCTTATTTGGTAATGTAGTTCCCGGAATGAGATCAATCTTGTGTTCAATGTCCCTTCTGGGTGGCAATCCGTGGGCATTTCTCTTGGAAACAAATGACCAAACCTCCTCATCAAGGGTGAGAGCCGTGGATGATCTTTGGTTGGGGAGGCTTGTTCTTCTTGGATATCTGCCAATATCAACTCCTTATGTTCATAGAATTCATGTTGTTCCGCCTTTAGTAAAGATACAATGTTAGTCTCCCTTTCTTTCTCTTTTGTTGGTGGAGGCCGAATAGAAGAAGGGGGCAATGGAGCCAATGTAATCTTCTTCTTGTTGACGAATGAGTAGGTATTCAATCTTCCATCATGAGTTACATACCTATCAAAAGCCACGGTCTACCAAACAAAATATGACAAGCATCCATGGGTATTACATCACACCATACATCATCTTTATAATTCTTCCCAATGGACAATGAGACTAATACACGTTTATCAACTCTAATGCCCTTCCCATGGCTTAACCATTGAATATTATAAGGAGATGGGTGAGAACTTACATCCAAATTCAACTTTTCTATCATTGTAGTAGAGGCGGCATTAGTACAACTACCACCATCAATTATAAGAGAGCATACCTTTCCTTGAACGGTACACCTAGTATGGAATATATTCTCACGTTGCTCCATGTCATTTGGGGTAGAAGCCATACTTAGTGCCCTTCTAAGCACCAACAATTCGCCTTCATCCGCTTGCTCAACCTCCTCATCATTATCCTCCTCATTTTCGGCAAGCTCACAAGGTTCCACTTCATGATCACTTTCATACAAGCTTGGTTCAACAAACAAAGCACTTTGATATTCAACAAGAGAGACCGCACGCTTGTTAGGACATTCGGATGCTATATGACCCAACCCTTGGCACCTAAAACATCTTCTTGGTGGTAATGTCCTTGGTTCTTGGACTTGGGTTTTGGGTGGGGGATTTTGTGGCTGGTTTAATGTGGGTTTGGCGTAGGGTTTAAGGGAGGATGGGGGCTGATTTTGTGGAGCTTTTGATTGTGTCTGGGGATAAGGACGTTGGGTATAGGGTTTGGATGTATTTGGGAACGTCCTTTGCGGTTCCTTGGCTCTTTCTTTTCTTTGCCTTTCCACTTTCATAGCCAAGTTGCTTAGCTCATCAAGAGATTCATATGAATGTAATTCAACTATATGACGTATCCAATCATTCAAACCAATCAAGTAACGTACCAGAATTTGTGGTTCCTTTTCCTTGAGATCACAACGCCAAAGGAGATGTTCAAACTCCCTTGTGTATCCTTCTACCGATTTAGAGCCTTGGACAAGCTTTTGTAACTTGAAGTAGTTGTCTTCAACGTATGATTGGGGAAGGAACTTGGATTGCAACTTTGACTTCATCTTATCCCAAGAACGGATCTTTTCTTTCCCTTTTGCAACTCTCTTCTTTTGAAGGTTAGTCCACCAAATACTAGCATGTTTTCTCAATTTCAAAGCAACGTACTTCACCTTGAGCTCATCACTACAATCTTTCAACTCAAAAACACGTTCAACCGTATGTATCCAATCAAGATAATCTTCTACATTCAAACTACCATCAAATTCAGGAACTTCGACTTTAAAATCCAAACGTTCATGCCTTTTAGACTTCGAACTATCTTCACCATGTGACGAGACACCATCACGTATGGATCCTTCACGTAGCATTTTGTTTTCTTCCATTTTTTTACCCAATTGCACACGCAAAAATGCTATTTGTTGCTCAAGTTCATAAACCTCATTTGATTTAGATTCATCGTTTGCCATTTGAAATCAACTTGTTGTCATATGAACTCACGAGGGAAGTGGGACGGATTTTGGTTAGGTATGTGTTTAGGACGAGGGTTCTTTGAGGAACTATGGGTTCTTTATAAGTTCTTGATGGGTTCTTGATGGGTTCTTGATGAGTTCTTGATGAGTTCTTGGAAGAACTATCAAGGGGGCGTGTATAATATGGGGGGGGGGGGGGGTTTATGCGATTTTGTGACAAAACAAGGTCTAAGATTTATGCAAGAAACAAAGGAGATTCATCTAAACATGGCTCTGATACCAAATTGATGCATAATGGATCACAAGACAACCAAAATGCCAAGAAAGAACACGGATCAAAACACAAGTAAGAACTTGCAAGAGATGAATCAAGAAGGACCTTTGAACAACGATCTGAACAGAGGTAACTTTGATAGAATGAGCAACGAAACTCTTCGGATTGATACAGCCACACCACAATCTTC
This sequence comes from Portulaca oleracea, assembly GCA_029582165.1. Lineage (NCBI taxonomy): Eukaryota > Viridiplantae > Streptophyta > Magnoliopsida > Caryophyllales > Portulacaceae > Portulaca > Portulaca oleracea. The sequence continues at coordinate 36,281,501 of CM055869.1, read as the reverse complement.
AAGATCTCCTACTCCTCCTTTCACCACCCAAGAATGCTCAACCTTGGATTAGAAGAGAAGATTTGAAACGAAATCCTAGAATGGAATTCGTTGATCTAGCCAAAACTAGAGAAAAACTAAAGCATCAACTTTAGAGAGATTTGTGTTTATTATCAATATGAATGAATTGAATTAACAAGAGACCCAAGGGGTCTATTTATAGGAATAGGAGAACCCCTCCCTAAAAGCGTCACCCCAGCAAGGCCGCGTCACCCCGGCAAGGCCCTTTAGGCGACACTTACAACAAAGGCCCTTTAAAGAAAATACAATATCTCCTAAAATACAACTCCAATACTAAAGATTCAAAAGCCAAAATGTACATAAGGAATAACCCTTCCACATAGCTAAATGAGAACTTCAAGACTCTTGAGATAAGGAGCTCAAAAGTCCCTTAGTTTTGGAGATATTCGCGATGTAACCACTTGAAACAATTTGCAGCAGGCTGGTAAGGTCTTTTAGGGCTTCCTCCCGATGCATTGAAGTATGATATGCATCAGTTCATCCTCCCTCGATTGAAGACCGTTCGGCCTTGGGGCTGCTCACACCAAATACATTCACACACGTGTTGCCGTCCACCCCAAAACACCCCCCTTTGTTGCCTGAAGACTTGTGCATTTGACTACGACTTGCAAGAGTGGATGAATGTGCATGTATGCATGTATCTTAAGCTCCTCCTAAAGCCTATAAATACCCCTCTTGATGTAGCCAAACTCACTCAATCATTCACCCATTCTTCTTCCTCTCCTACACTCTCATTCATCCATACTCTCATTCCTCTCATCACTCCTTAATCTCTATTCTAGTATCACCATTCTACCACCACTTCTATGATCTTTCCACCACTTTCTTACCTCCATAATCTCTTATCCTATCCCACCTTAAGCCTCTAAGCCCTCATCCTATCCATCCTTATATAAACACCACAAAAGCCTAACCTGATACCACCCAAAACACTACTAAAAGCCATAAAAGAGCCTTTTTCATAATCTAATCTCCACCACATTCTTATCACCATTCTACTCATTTCTTCATCCTCTTAAACTCCTAATCCATACCCTTATCCTATCTTCCCTTATCTCTACATAAATCTCCAATAAAGCCTCCCAAAAACATCACAAAACTATCCTAAAAACCCACAAAAAGAGCCTTTCTTCTTATCCCTTTTCCTACTTTTTCCTATCCTTCTTCATCACTTTCCTACCATTATTATCTCCATTTCTCCACTTCTTTAAGCCCCCTTATCTCCATTCTCATCTTCCTTCCATCATCCTTCCATAAAACACTAAAAACTCAACAAAAAGCCTAAATTTTCTACTACCCAAAACACCACAAAAAGAGCCTTTTCCTACCCCCTTTTTTTTTAATCCCTTTTCCATACTTTTCTCCATCCACTTTTGGCACCATTTTGGCATATTCAAGAGGAGTATTCAAGGCTTCCAAGAGGCTAATCCAAGTGAGGTCCAAGCACTACAACAAAGGCTAGGCAAGACTTCCTTATAAAAGGCATAATGTAAGCTTTTAATTGTTTCCTTTTTATGTAAATAAAGTGTACATGTTGTATTTTCTTTCATTCTTATTTGTTGCATGTTCAATGAAGTAATTCTATAAATTTCTTATTTACTTCCCTTCCAAACTTTATCAAAAGCACATCTTTCAACTTTTAGTAGAGTCTTTCCTTTTGTGAGAGGCAGACTCTTAAAGTCGTTACTTTTCGAGTCGTAGCCTTACCCCCGGATCCATTCATGGATTTCACAGGCGGAGTCTTTCTTTCTTTTCCTTTTGGTTTTGTCCTGGCTTTTCCCCTTAAAAAGTTGGGTGGCGACTCCCATTTCGAACCAAAACACATCGAGGATTGCATAAACTATGGTTAACATGGTTTTACTATGTATCGATGCAACTTTAGGGTTTCTTTCTTATGTTTTTAAACAATGTTTGCATAAATCGCTTTCTTCCGAGCCTAACATTTGAATGAGCAATTTGGGTTAAATTTAGAAGAGTCTCAAGTGGATGTTCACTCTTAATGGTTTAATTCAATGACTCATAAAATATATAAGTAAAGGGAAAGTGATTTTACAGAATATTATTCATGAAATGTATGATTGATTTCCTTAAAGAGTTTTCAAAGGTTAAACCCCAGCACAATTCACCGAATCACACCCCAATCCAACGTGGATGTTCGGAAGCCCGAACGGTGAGGAAAAATGTCCACAGGATTTTTGGCGGCTCCACTGGGGAGTTTTCTAGCTTAAAGTGGGTAAAACTTGAAAAAAGTTTAGTGTGCTTTAAATTTTTGAAAGGAAGATAAATTTTTACTTTATATTATTAAGTCATTCTTTTCAGGCATAATGAATTGCTTATACCGGGGCACTCCCTTGACATGTAATATGTCGTAGGAGCACGTAAATCGGCGGTATTAGGCTTTTTTCTTTAAACCACAAAAAATAGCCCATGGGATGTTGGACCGGTGATAAGCGATTTTTATATAGTATTTTTAGGGCTCAAAAAATATATATATCATGCTTTTTATACTTGAAATTCCATGTTTTTATACCAATTTCTATGATATTCTTCACTTGTTCCAGAATTGGTATATTTTGCAGGAATTATTGAAAACCCGCCTAAAAGCATGGAAAATTGGAAGAAAAAGTGGAAAAATTAAGAAGAATTGAAGTGGGGAATAAAAGAGGAATAAATTTGAAGAAAATGAGAAGAAGAGAAAGAAAATTGAAGTTGGCCCAATCCACGGTAACCTCGGCCCCCAATGCAACTCACCAAGAAGACCCCCCGCCAGCGTGAATTTACCCCCTACCAGCGCCTATCACCACCCACCAGGGCCTAAACACACCCCAGCAACGTCTAGGGCAAAGGTTGGGATTGTCGGCTAATTTTAGGCGCTGGGGGCATTTTTTTGGATGCTGCCAGCGTCCTCTGACTCGTATAAAAAGAAACATCCGCCGTTCAATTTAGAATCTTTTAATCCAGCTTTATTTCACACGTCGTTTAGTCATAGGTTTTCTCTGTAATTCCTCCCTTCGGGGAGCCATTCTAGTAGATTAGGAATGAAGGAGGAGAAGAAGGAGATCGAATCGAGTGACACGAAGAGATCGAATTCGACGACTCGAACGTTCGGTTTAATTTCTATTTACTTTATGCTTCGTTATTCAAATTTTATTATAGCTTTCTTAGTTTTTATTATGAGTAGCTAATTTCCCTTTGTTTGGGGGATAAACTCTATGTCTTTTGATTGAATTTGAATACAGTTTCGGTGTTAGGTTATCTTTTTATTCGTTTAATCTGTGTGCAATGTATGTCATGGTAATTTGACAATAGAACCACAGTTTGAGTCTGTACCTGGTTTTAGATTCTCGACAACAGAGCGATAGTTTGAGTCTTGAATTGGATTGCGTAGGTTGAATAGGTTTAGAAAATAGTTAGACATAATGATTCTTGCCTAGGGTCAATATATAATGAGTTCTTATCTTTGATTAGATTAAATAGTTAGAAATAATGTTTAGTTTAATCAATGTAACTCACCTAGGATCGAAAGATCGAAGTGATAAGGCCTAGAAAGATTATAGACCCCGAATTATCTTGTTACCTGCACCGGGATTGTTGATAATTTGATTAATTGACTAGAGTGGACTCCCCTGAACACTTTTAATTACTTGATTAAATCCTTTAATTTCCTGCTTTCGTAGTTAATTATCTGAACCGTTACCACAACCTTTTGATCGACCTAGCATCCTTTGTAGTGAACTAGTTTAGTGCGTAGTTGAACACAAGTCCCTGAGAGAGAACAATATTTTTATTACTACACAGACCCGTACACTTGCGGTACACAGACACCTATATGTTTTAGGTCTGTCAAGTTTTTGGCGCCATTGTCGGGACTTGTTTCCCCAACCGCCATTAGACGAACGCACTCTGGTTGACTAGGTTTTTATTGCTTTTCTTAAAAACCCTAAAAAATCAAATAAAAAATTCAAAAAAAAATGGCAATTCTTGATTTACCTCAATATATTTTCTTTATCTTCTTTATTATCACTTTTGATTACGCTTGGTATTCTTGTTTTTGTCCTTTTTCAGGTTTACATAAAAAGATTTCTTATTTGGATTCGATCCCAAGACTGGACGAACCCTACGAGAAAGAAGTAAAAAGCAAAAAACTGGAGAAAGAACAACAAGAAGAAGAAGCTAAGTGCGAAGTGGAAGAGATGACCAATCAACTACGAACACTAGGCCAATATATGACACTCAATAACCCCCAGTCCGCAATCGCAGTCCCCGCTATTGCAGCTGATGACTTCGAACTGTGACAATGGTTAATTGACTTAGTATCCAAGGAACCCTTCCATGGACATCCAAGAGAAGATCCAAATCGCCACTTACGCCTCTTCTGCCAAGCCTGTGACACCTTCAAGGCCAACAACGTCTCGGAAGATGCTATCAAACTGAGGCTCTTCCCATTCTCTTTAGAAGGTAAAGCATGGGAGTGGCTTGACTCGTTCCCTCCCAACTCAATCACCACGTTCAGCGAACTCGCCAGCATGTTCTTGGCAAGATATTTTCCTCCTAGCAAGCTTACTAGCTTAAGGAACCAGATTTCGGCATTCACCCAAGAGCCTGACGAGCTGCTCTATGAAGTTTGGGATAGATTCAAGGACCTTCTCCGCCAATGTCCTCAACACGGATTCGAACCTTGGGTTCCAATCCAGTCATTCTTTGACGGAATAAACAAGTTGACAAGAGAAAGCATTCTGGCAGCAACTGGAGGCGATATCATGAACAAGACTATACCTGAGATCACGGACTTGATCGAAAATTTGGCGAACAATTCACGTCAATGGTCGGAACCCCGCCATAGTGCGGGAGGTAAGCAGAATATTGATGCGATTTCTTTATTAACTGCTAAACTTGATACGTTGGTGAAAAAGATAGACCGTCAGGACTTACCTGCACCCTCACTTTCACTACGTAACTCAACCAAGCATGAGATTTTAGCATGTCCTACTAAAATAGCCTGTAACGACCAAACCCAACAAGTCCACTCTGTTGACCGAAACCCGAACTTAGAATCTATAGTGAAAAGTCTTGTGTCAATTCAGCAAGAACAAAAAGAGACTATTAAGAATCTTTTGGAAAAGATAGAGGTCCTGACCCATCTAAATAAAAATCTAGAGACTCAATTAACTGACCAGGACACCTCCCTTAACTCTTCTACTATGTATACAATGGAATACTGTAATGCTTTAACTCTTAGGAGCGCTCCGACATTAGATGAACCCAAGAGAAACCATCCTAAGAGTAAAAAGCATGAACCAGAAAAAGAACCTACAGTAGATGTTGCTATCCACGGGGATAAGATAGAACAAGGTGAACCACCAGTAACTAACCAAAGAGTTTATATTCCACCCATACCGTTTCCTCAAACGCTAGTCAAGGCACATCTAACCAAAGCAAAACTCAACTTTACGACGGAGTATGAGGTGAGTGAACCTATTGGGTTAGATACTAGGTACGAAGATGATTTTCATTATGAGTCAGTTGATTTCGTTCATAAGGAATCTAGCGATGAAATTATTGATGAGGTAAATTTTCCAAACGAGAATCTTTCTTACCTTATACCCTTTGAATCTAATGATTTATTTGATTATTTTCTTGATGACCCTATTCCTTGTTTACCACCTTCGGTTTCACCTAAAATCCTTGAGAAACCCATACCTGATCAAAAGACCTTAGATGATCATGTTAACATAGGATATGAGGTTAGTTTTTGTGAAACCTATGATATTTTTGATAAGTTGTCCTTAGGTAAGTCTAAAAGTCATGAGCCCTACCTTGATCTTGATCATATATACCTAGAGGACTATCCTAGAAAAATTTCGTGGACCAAATTCTTTGAATCTTTTGATTTTTCTAGTGAATTTGATTTATTATTGAGAACTTTACTAACATTTAATTTTATGAGTTTTCAGTTAATTTCTAATCTGTCAGCCTGCAAACCGCCTGGAGGAGAGTTTGACAAGCTACTAAGGGCCCTGACGTCATCCGGAACGGAGACCCCGATCCTAACTAACTAACTGAGTTTATTTTAATTTTCTAGAATCTTTAATTTTCGTTCGTTCTTCCTAAATTTTTTATCCTAATTTTTTATCTCAATTTACTCACCTAATAATTTGATCATTAAATTATAAACTTACCCTTATTGTTATACTTTAGGAACCAAGGAAACGAAAGGGAGAAAACAAAAGCGAGCAAACATCAGGTAACTAAAATGCTGGAAGTGTTTCTTAAAACGCTAGCCGCGTCGGTAACAGAAGCAAAAGTTTCTCGGTAAGGCAAAAGCGCTGGTAGCGCTTAATAAACGCGCCCATCGTTTTTTCCCCTTTTCGTTTTATTTTGACTCCCGACCCTCTCTTTTGTTCTAAAAAAAATTTGAAAGCCCTAATTTCTTTCAAACCTCCCGACGCTGCTCCACCTTCGGCCAGCGCCCTGCTGCTTCCCTTCTTCATCCGCTACCGCCAACGCTGCTCCCTCCTCCCCTCTTCTTCATCCTTCTTTCACCTCTTTTCTTCTTCCTTTAACCTCCCCGAACCACCCAATCTCACTCCCCTACTCTCAGTTACCTGATTTCGAATTCCATATCTGAAAATCGTTTTTACTTGCAATTCTCGATTTTTACTTGCATTCAACAGATTCAAGGTACGACTTTCACTTATCTTTCACCTACATTGTTACTTACTAGTATTTCTTGGTATATTTATGCAAATTTCATGAGTTATGCTTGAAAATTTAGTATAAATTCACCATAGTTCATGCTTAGGTTTGGTGCACTACTTGAGTAATTTTTGATACTAGCTAGTAATTTTAGGTTGTTTGATTTGGAAAATTTGGTATCTTTGTTGATTGTTATGCAATATGGAAGCAATGTTGTTGAATTTGGAAGCGAATGCTATGAAATTTGGGAGTTGGATGTTTGAATATGTGAACCTCTGTTCTGGGAATAAAGCAGTAGGGTGAGAGTTGAGTCGAGAATTTTGAAACTTGATTGTTACTGTGTAAATGTTGGAGAATTATGGATTGTTCTGTTATGGGTATAAACTGACTGTGAACCAGCTTGTTATGTGAAAATTTCAAGTTTGCACAGTTTGTTGTTTGTGGTTATGTTGAGAGTCCACCTTGAACTTGTTTACACTGTGTTATGATTCTCACTTCACTTCTAATAGTCAATTACTAGTATTTTGTGGTGTCATTATGCATGAATTCTCAAGAAATTTGTCGGATTTATTTGATACACCATGTTCTTGCTCAAGGATGTCGCGATACTTGAGTTTATTTTTTATACTAGTTGCTTGTCTGGAGTTAGTAACCTTGATTGAAAATCATATTTTTGTTGCTTTGGTAAGTGAAATTTTATGACATAGTTTGAAATAAGTTTAAGATGTTTCAATTTGGGTTATATATGGATTGATTGAGTGGATTTGACTACTCTGCTTAACTTTTGTGCTTGCTTGATCTTGATTTGGTACCCTCTAAGTATCAAGCAAGCATGGGGGTATCTAAGTACGTATGATTATTATGCTCACATTCAATTGATGTTTAGATGCTTAGAACGAAGAACCCAAGTTTCATGGCTGGAGATCCTGGCGATGATGGAGAGGGGGGAAGCCGGAAAACAAAAGCTACAACTGCTGAAAAAGGGAAAGCGAAAGCAACCACTTCGATGGGGACGCGATCCGGTAACCCCTTCAATTTTGAAGGAGCGACAAAGGAGAGGTATGACTCCTTATCCAAACGCAACCTTATCCAGACTAGATATTTACATAAACGCTTCCTAAGTGACTGTGGCATGCTTGATGATGTTATGTGGCTTTTGAACCGTGGCCGTATGTCTAGGGTAGCTCAGCTTGATGAACTCACCTTTAGGTCTTTGACTCTAGAATTCATGAGCACCGTAGAGGTCACCCTTGAAGGTCAGGATGGGCTGATTAAATTTCAATTGCTAGGAGAAATTCGTCATATGACCCTGAATAGGTTTGCTAAAACCTTTGGATTCCCTGAAAAAACCAACCGTAATGGACCGACTATCCCTCATAACTGGGACGGGAAGGGTTTCTTTAGGGATATATCTAGTTTTTATAATTCGGACCCCAGTAACACCCCTTCTAGACTCATTCGCAACCTCGCTTTGAGGTATGCACCCCACATCCTCTCTTGCGGCATCTTTGGGAGACCGGGTAGTTCCAACAAGGCCACTAAGGCCGATTGTTATATGCTGCATGCTATGCTGTACAACGATGACCAAGCCGATCCAGCCGCCCTCTTTTCCACCCACATCTCTCGTATCCCGAGCTCGTCCACTACTGGGATAGCTATAGGTGGCTATGTCACCCACCTTGCCCGCCAGTTTGGCTTTAGTCCGAACCCTAACGACCCAGACTATGTCCCGGGAAACATATACCTGCACGGTAACCAATGCCGCTCTTTCGAGATGTGTGCGTCTGACGGCGATCACCGTTTTTTATGGATTTATCCCAACAATGCTCGTGTCCCTCTACCCCACGACCACCTATCTGTTAGGGACCAACCAAACCTTCTTTGGCTCCCTCCCATACCTCACGCACCCGCTGCACCTCAACCCCAATCACCCTTTGACCATGAGGCGCCTTTCAACGCCCTCCAAGAGCTAGGTCGCGACCTCTAACTAGCTGTTGGTAGTAGTGAGCGTCGGCTCGATGACATGCAGACCTACCTTACCGAGTGGCGAGAAACCTCCGATGTGCGCTTTACACGTTTGGAAGAATCTATATCATAGCTTTCTGGCCTTATTCAGACTATGTACCATCACCCTCCTCCACCTCCTAACAACCAAACCAACCCCTTCCCACCGAGCGAGGATCCTTGATCCTTTGCTCCGACCTTACCCTTCTCACCATTGTCTTCTGCATTGAGGACAATGCAACGTTCAAGCATAGGGGGGTTGAATATTGCACTTCTGTGAATGTTTTTCTTGTTTCTCTATTTTTTAATTTTATTTTTTCTTTTATTTCCATCTCTCTTTTTCTTGTTTCATGCTTATTTTTCAATTTTTAGTGTTTTCTTTGTGTTTTCTTTTAATTGAGTTTCTCAGTTGTGTGATTTTCTTTGCTTGTTTTTAGTTTTCATTTCTAAGCTTTCTTTTTAGTTTTTCTTCTAGTTTTAGAATTGCATTCACCAAGATTGCATTAGGTAGAAACATATAGATTTTTCTTTTCCTTCTTTTCTTAGTTTGTTTCTTTTTCTTTTCTATTGCATCCACCTATTCAAAAATTCAAATAAAATTAGGAAATTAGGAAAAAGACCAAAAAAAATTACAAAAGATAAAAAAAAACCAAAAATATAATATAGGATTAGAATTATCCTGTCTTGAACACCTTCGGTGATGATTTGTAAACCGATTAGACTTTTAGTTTATCTTGCTTTACCTAGAGAAGTTTGGTTGAGAACCTAAAAGTTCTTGAAATCTCTTTCTTGAAATCCTCTGATTTTGAGTCAAGTTATGAAAGGTGTGTCTAACTGCTTTGACTATCTTAGTATTTGTAAATATGCGTGCCGCAAATCTTTGGGCTAGGTTTAGTTGATTGAGCCCTATCCCGTGAGTCCACATAGCCTAAAAGTATGGATTGATCATTTTAATCAATTCTTTTATTCCTTGAGTGACTCCACCATTAGTCACACCTCTAGAACTTGTTTTGTATCTTGTTTGAAACTGCACCTTTGCATTGCATATTGTGACAAAGTGATTGAGGCATTCATTTCTTTATTAATTAAACTACATAGCCAAATAGCCTTCCTAACAATATTATTACCGTTCTTTAGCCCCGCCTAGCCTTTCATTACCTTTCTTTTTGTGATGAAACCCTGACAATACAAGCCTTGGCCTGTAATAATTCCTACCCTTTGCCTTGCTTGGATTAGTGAGAGTTCATTGTTCCGGGAGCGAAAATTGGTTTGGTGTTGCTATGAATTGGAATTAAGATTTTGGGGTGTGAATCTTGATTTTAATTAAATTGGGACACATTATATCCCAATTAATTATGAGTTAGCCAATTGGTTATGATGTTCTTTTGATATATTGAAGTCGAAGCTATATTTTTATATTTCTTCTCCCTTGTTCGCCCACAAAAAATAGAAGCAGAAAAATAAATTTTAAAAAATTAAAAAAAAAAAAGAAAAAAAAGAATTCAAGAGAAAAAGGGTGATAAGGGAGATTTTTTTGAGATTTGTGAAAGTCTTTGACCCGGTTGTAGTGTTTGATATCGATGGAGAAAAGTGAGTTCCTTGCATACATTAGGCAAGAAGGTGAGATTGAGAGCAGCTTTTTATTGAATATCAATCCAAGCATGGCTCTTTAACTCCTCATGCCCAAATATTACCACTCCTTTCCCTTAACCTAAGCCTCGTTACAACCCTAAAAATCCTCTTGATTGTCACTTGTGTCTTTGCATACTAGCAGTAGAGAGCGAGATTCTTACCAAGCTTATGGTAGGTTGTTTCTTTTGGTCTAACTATGAGAAAAACCCACATAAATTCAAATTTGAGTGTTTGAGCGTTCAATTTTTATCCTAAAGTGAAGTTTGCTCTTTTGACTGGCCTACGTCCATAACCAACCGCGCATATTTGCATTTATCTTAAGACTGTTGGCGGTTTTTCACATTCGAAATACTTGTTCTCTTTTCTTAATTTCGAAAATTTCATTATTTCTATTTCTCACTGATTTAGTTCTCTTCCTGATTAATCTAGGTGTTTGCTTGATGAATTGATGTGTCTGATTGGTTAGCCTGAGGGGGTGTTCAATTTTGTTCTTAACTTTATGTTAACCTCTTTCTTCCTAAGTCTCGTTTTTCTTGTTTGAGCCCTTTCTCCTGTTTTTCATTCTAACTTGCTTGGGGACAAGCAAGAGCTAAGCATGGGGGGATTTGATAAGCAATTTTTATACAGTATTTTTAGGGCTCAAAATATATATATTTCATGCTTTTTATACTTGAAATTCCATGTTTTTATACCAATTTCTATGATATTCTTCACTTGTTCCAGAATTGGTATGTTTTGCAGGAATTATTGAAAACCCGCCTAAAAGCATTGAAAATTGGAAGAAAAAGTTGAAAAATTAAGAAGAATTGAAGTGAGGAATAAAAGAGGAATAAATTTGAAGAAAATGAGAAGAAGAGAAAGAAAATTGAAGTTGGCCCAATCCACGGTAACCTCGGCCCACAACGCAACTCACCAAGAAGAACCCCCGCCAGCGTGAATTTACCCCCCACCAGCGCCTATCACCCCCCACCAGGGCCTAAACACACCCCAGCAGTGTCTAGGGCAAATGCTGGGATTGTCGGCTAATTTTAGGTGCTGGTGGCGTCTTTTTGGACGCTGCTAGCGTCGTTTGACTCGTATAAAAAGAAACATCCGTCGTTCAGTTTCAAATCTTTTAATCCAGCTTTATTTCACACGCCGTTTAGTCATAGGTTTTCTCTGTAATTCCTCCCTTCGGGGAGCCATTCTAGTAGATTAGGAACGAAAGAGGAGAAGAAGGAGATCGAATCGAGTGACACGAAGAGATCGAATTCGACGACTCGAACGTTCGGTTTAATTTCTATTTACTTTACGCTTCGTTATTCAGTTTTTATTATAGCTTTCTTAGTTTTTGTTATGAGTAGCTAATTTCCCTTCGTTTGGGGGATAAACTCGATGTCTTTTGATTGAATTTGAATACAGTTTCGGTGTTAGGTTATCTTTTTATTCGTTTAATCTGCGTGCAATGTATGTCATGGTAATTTGACAATAGAACGACAGTTTAGTGCAGACTGCACAGTTTCAGATTCTTGACAACAGAGCGACAGTTTGAGTCTTGAATTGGAATGCGTAGGTTGAATAGGTTTAGAAAATAGTTAGACATAATGATTCTTGTCTAGGATCAATTTATAATCAGTTCTTATCTTTGATTAGATTAAATAGTTTGAAATAATGTTTAGTTTGATCACTGTAACTCACCTAGGATCGAAAGATTGAAGTGATAAGGCCTAGAAAGATTATAGACCCCGAATCATCTTGTTACCTGCACCGGGATTGTTGATAATTTGATTAATTGATTAGAGTGGACTACCCTGAACACTTTCAATTATTTGATTAAATCCTTTAATTTCCTGCTTTCGTAGTTTATTATCTGAACCGTTACAACAACCTTTTGATCGACCTAGCATCCTTTGTAGTGAACTTGTTTAGTGCGTAGTTGAACACAAGTCCCTGAGAGAGAACGATATTTTTATTACTACACAAACCCGTACACTTGCGTACACAGACACCTATATGTTTTAGGTCTGTCAACCGGCTATACTCAATTGGTGCATTTACACCGAGAGAGCATTGGTCACCACATCCACTCATGCATCACTTTACGAGGTCTCCACACGAGCCTCCAAGGCCAACACCCCATACATTCAAGTTGCCTTTACAATAAGAATGCATCAGGGCGAGTACATATGCCGCTAAGCCTTATCCAGCCAATAAACCCTTTTGTACATAGAGCCTTGGTTTAGGATACCCCTTGTTCATATGTATGCTATATGCTATGTATTTAAATTCGTTGTAAAGAGTCGACCCAAGCTTAGGAGTGTTGATCTAGTCCATATAGTAGTCATTGGGCTGAGAAGAGTCATATTTACCAACAAAAACCTCAAAAATTATGGTTAACCCAGTTGTTGGGCCCATTTATTTATAAAGGTTAATTCTCTTGGTTCATAAGGTAAACTCAACTCGCCTTTGATGATTCTATATGGCCCTTTACGACATCTTCTTAACGAAGGTCCAATAAACCTGATTAAAAGTCAAAACAAAGTTAGTGGGTAAATTCTTAAACTGCATAATAATCACCGGGCTAGAGTAAATTAATTTATCAACTTAATTATCAAATCTGCCACACTTATGGCCGACCAGTGGTTAGGCCCAACCATATCAAATTTGGCAATAAAGTCCGTAAAACGATTATAACTCGCCCGTTGTTGGTTTTATTCAGTCCTTTATGATACATGCTTTCCGGAAATTAAATAAAAAAACGAAATAGAAAGAAGGGTCGTCGGTCCTGTTAATCATTATTTTAGTCCGCATTGCAGTCAACATGGCTCGAATTAAGTCTAAGTCGGTAGCCAAATTACGAATTCTCCTTAAAACGGTCGGCCTCTGGATGGGGCCCAATTGAATTGAGAAACAATGATTTGTGCTCCTTGACTTAGGCTTGATTCGCCATGCTTGACTTTATTCGACCCTTTATAATGAACAGTTGTCCTTAGGGTCCATATAGAGTTAGGTCCGTAAAGTAGATAAAGTGTGTTGTAGACTATGTGTAAATATGTGCATGTATTTGTGCATGTGTACGTGTCTGTGCGTGTGCATTTATGTGTATGTATAAGTGTATGTGCATGTGTATGTGTATGTGTATGTGCATGTGCATGTGTCTGTGCAAGTGTCTGTGTCTGTGCGTGTGTATGTGTTTATGTGTGTGTATGTGTGTGTATGTGTTTGTGTAACCACGTGTTTGAGAGTGTTGAGTCTTTGCCACGTGTTTAAGTCTTTGTTATGGTTTTGTTAACACGTGCTTTGAGTCGTCATTAGGTGTAAATACGTGTTTGAGTCTTTGTTAGGTTTTTGTTCACACGTGTTTTGAGTCTTTGTTAAGTGTAAATATGTGTTTGTGTTTGTATTTGTTGTGTCTTCGTTAGAGTCGAAACTAACTTTGAGATACTATTTTAGTCTGTGTGTTAATCATTGGGTTTGAAAAGAAATGAGTTTATAAAGTCGATTAATTAACCTTAAATTTTATGATCGACCTGGTTGTGAGACCCATTCATTTTAAAGGTTAATTGGCCTTGTTTAGTGATTCATTTTAACTCACCTTTGATGGTTTTATTCGACTCTTCTCAGTATTCTTTTATTTTGAGTCCAAAGAAAATAATTAATAATAAACCAAAGTCAGTGTGTGTTGTTCTAGCCCGCGTAATAGTCTCAAGGTTAGAGAAAATAAATTTATAGATTCGATTATTAAGTCTAAAACAAAATCCATGGTCGGCCCGTTGATAAGCCCATCCATGTTGGATTTAATAATTCACTTGATAAGTCTGTTTTAACTCACCTTATGATGGCTTTATTCGGTCCTTTACAACATCCACTTTTCATGAGTATAAATTAATAAATATGTCGAGCCTTAAATAAAAAACTGTGTAAATAGAAGTCTGTCTGTCAGTGTGTCGAGCATTATTCTAGTCCGCATAATAGTCAAGTTAGCTTGAGTTAACACAAGTTTTTTAGTTCAAGTGACGGATTCTCCTTAAAACGGTCGGTCTGTGGTTTAAGCCGAGCCGAATTGAGAAACACTCACTTACGCGTTCCAACTTATGTCAACTCACTATGTTTGACTTTATCCGACCCTTTATAATGCTCTTGTTGTAAAAAGTGTTGTCTTTAAGGTCGTATAGCAAATAGAACATGTAAACTTGTTGCATAGTTGAGTCGTTCCCTGAGTCAGTAAATAAGTGTCTTACATGTTAGGAGGTATCATATATGGTCCAGTAAACCCAAGTTATGGGTAAGTCTTTGTTGTAAAGTCTGCATGCAAGTGTCTTGCATTATTTTAAGGGATCTTATATAGGTGTATAGGGCGTGCAAATCCAGGTCATGGGTGAGTCTTTGTTTTAGAGTCTGCATGTAAGTGTCTTGCATTCTTTAGAAATTTTCGTGTAAAGGTCTAGGATGAGTCTTTGTTTTAGAGTCTGCATGTAAGTGTCTTGCAATCTTTAGAAAGTTTCATGTAAAGGTCTAGGATGAGCCTTTGTGTTAGTGTCTGCATGTAAGTGTCTTGCATTCTTTTAAGGGGTCTTATATAGGTATATAGGGTGTGCAAACCCAGGTCATGGGTGAGTCTTTGTTTTAGAGTCTGCATGTAAGTGTCTTGCCTTCTTTAGAAAGTTTCGTGTAAAGGTCTAGGATGAGTCTTTGTTTTAGAGTCTGCATGTAAGTGTCTTGCAATCTACAGAAAGTTTCATGTAAAGGTCTAGGATGAGTCTTTGTGTTAGTGTCTACATGTAACTGTCTTGCATTCTTTAGAAAGTTTTCATACAAGGTCTAGGTCATAGGCGAGTATTTTCTTGAGTCAATATACGTCTATCAGAAAGTTCAATGTAAACCCAGATCAGGGGTAAGTCCTTGAGTCATTGTTTAAGTGTTTTTTATTCTTTAAGAAGCCACATATAGGGTTTAGGTCCTGCAAATCATAAGTGAGTCGTTGAATCATTTCTCGGGTTAGCACGTAAGGGTCTTTCAGTCATTAGAGAGTCGTATGTAAGGTCTGTGTCATAGGTGAATCCTTTCTTAAGTCAATGTGAGTCTTTTCATTTTTTAGAAAGTCCAAAGTAAAACCCATGCCATGGGTGGGTCGTTAGGTCATTTCTTGAGTCAGCAGGTAAGTGTCTTCATTCCTTAAAAAATCTCATATAGGTCTAAGTCATGGGTAGGTCCTTCCCTAAGTCAGCGTGTGTCTTTCACTTTAAGGTTGTCAATTGCAAACCCATGTCATGGGTGTGTCTTTGTCTAGAGTTAGCATGTAAGTATTTTTTTTCTTTTTGTAGAAATTCTAGTATGAGTTTTAAGTCATGGGTATGTGTCTAGAGTCGTCATGTAAGATACCTGTCTTTTGTTTAGGAAGTCCAGCGTGCACCCATGTCATGGGTGAGTCTTTTCTCGTGTTGTCATATCATGTGAGTGTCTTTCTTTTTTAAGAAGTCTAGTGTAAACCCATGTCATAGGTTAGTCTTTAAGGGTAAACATATAGGCATTTGCATTTTAGGAAGTCTAATATAAAATTTAGGACATGTGGACCTATGTCGTGAGTAAGTCTTTTCCTTAAGACAGCATAAAGAAGTCTTGCATCCTAGAAGGTCTCATGTAGGTTAATAAGCAATTCCAAACTCATGTCCTGGGTGAGTCTCTCCCGAGTCGTCATATAAGTGTTTTACATTTTAGGACGTCCATATAGGTCATTTAGGTCATACATGTATTGGGATGGGTTTCTCTTCATTAGTCTAGTGTCAAGGTCAAGGCGTGAGCCAGCAATAAAGGGAATTTTCAGGATGATGGGAAATTATGCAGCTATCATAAATCCCAATGTGCACTACACTAAGGATTGTTAAACTTTGAAGAATAAGATTGAAGACATGGTCAAGTTAGGGAGCTGCCCTTACCAAAAGCATCACAACGGACCAAATAGAGCATGGATTCCCCATACGAAGACAGGTAGGGCGCACCATCAAAGGAGCCTTAGAGTTAGCTACATTCCTGGTTGTCAAGCATTGTGCTTCCGGAGTCTGTTAGAGTTATAATTCATGTCTGGAATTTAGTTGCTCTTATTATTATTTGTTCAAATAGAATCTCGTGCATGTGTTTCTGATTTGAGTAGAAAAATTCTCTCGTCCATTCGCCATCCTTACAAACCAAGTCTGACAAATTCATCTTTTTTTTTATCCTTCCATTTTTGTCTTACACATCGTTCCCATCCCTTTAGTTCCTTGAATTTAGGGTTAGAGAGATAAAGAGAGACATTAAGGAAGAAAATAGAATTAAAAAAAAAAGAGTGAAAAACTATAGAGTGGCCGGTTTGAAAACCTCATTGAGGCAAATCGGGCAAAAGGTGAGAATAAAGTCGATGAGAGAAGTCAACATGTACCATCATCCAGTGAGCTGAGTAGAAGGAGAGAAAGTCATCTGGAAAGACCAAGTCCAACAATCTCTCTTAAGTGAGCACTCTTCATTACAAATCTCGCTGCTTAACCTTATGTGCCGAGGACAAGGGGCTTCCGCCCAGGCTTCATTTCACCAACCACATTACCCTCGTCTTTTCATCCAATATCGACCTACCACTTACTACCTACCATTTACATTTCTAACCTTTTCCATCAAATCTCAACCTTTTCAAAACCCTTTCATTCATTAAATTAAACCAAATCCAAAAGGTGTGTTATGACTAAAGGAGAATAGGAGGCAATCCATGAAGGAGTTCGAAAAAAGGAGGAGATTCAAAAGAAAAAAAAAGTTAGAAAAAAAAGAAAAGAAAAGTTGAGAGGGATAGCAAAAAGCATAGAGAGAGATAACAAAAAAAGGGTGAAAAAAAGGTGGAAGCAAAGAGGAAAAAGAGGGAGAAAGAAACAAAAGAGCAGAAAAAGATAGGAGGGGAGAACAAGAAAATTAGAAGGCATAAATAAGAGTCATGCACACCAGAAAAATCCCCTAAACCTTTCCCATCTTAAACCTTCACTTCATCATCCATACATCTCATCAAACCTTTCAACCTTCAATAATTTTCCCAACCTTTCAATGACCATCCATTACCCATATACGTACCCTTCAAGCCTTCATAACCATATTTTGAACCATTAAGCCTTCCTCGACGCACTAACCTTTCAAAGTAGCATTTGAAGAACTACGACTGGCCCGATTCCACCTTGGATAAATAGGAAAAACCTCTTCGAGGCCCGGCCCGATCCTTTTCACTTTAGAGAACATTCTTCGCTGAATAAGCTAGTCTTTGAGAGAATAAAAAAAGAGAGAATACAAAGCTAGTCTGAAAACCCAATTGGGCGGGCTAGGCAAAAGGAGAGGAAACCCTGGATTCTGTCACTACCATCAAGCTTTCATTTTCCTTCGTCAAACTTAGACTTGAACATCATTCCATTAACCATATTCCAACCTTTTCCCAAAAGATGATGTCTACCCCATTTGACCATCTCTTCACCCTTTCAAGACACCATCATCCTTAAGTGTCTCTTTATCCCCATGTTCCTACCTTTTCCCAAGAGATGATGTTTATCTCATTTGACCATCTCTCCTTCCTTCTTAAGGCACGTTCATTCTTAAGTGTTTCCACCTCCCATTCATTGATAATATCTCTCCCATAATCTCTTTCACCTAACACTTTCTAACCAACCTTTTTAGCCTTTTCATCTCATCTCACCCTTTGAGAACTTTTTCAGCTCGATCATTAATACAAGTATGGGCTCTATTCTTAATGCTCACTCTTAGCACATCTGAGTGTAGCTCACTTCTCAACAAGAGCAAAAACCGTCCACATCATATCAGCGGCCAACTCGCAATGAAAAGACTCAGAGACAAGCTACTCTAAACTGGGGGCTCACTCGACCCTTGTGACATCATTCAAGACTTTATCGGAGAAAGCTTCTAAGAGGGAAACCTACTCCCTATCCCACAAGATCCGGGGTCTTCATTCTCATCGGTGTTCTAATAGTGGTCTCGAAAGGAAAGAAAAGAAAAGAAAAGAAAAGAAAAGAATAAAAAAAGAATAACAAAGGAAAGAAGAAGAAAAAAGGAAAAGAAAACAAAAAAGAAGAAAACAAAAAGTGAGGCTAACTTGAAAACCCTTTGGGCGAGTTAGGCAAAAGAAGAGATCGAGACTCGTGACTAAGGACATACCAGACTTCCATCAATGCAACATCAGAAGCAATGCCTGCTTCCATTCCATGGTCTCCATGCATCATATTGTCAGTTCACCAAACTAGGGGCTTGCAAATCCCCAAGTTGCTCTCCAAAGCAGGACAATATCATCAAGAGTCTACGCCAAACCGGGGGCTTGTCGTTTGTCAGCATAGATGTGCAAGCAATCAAGGTCATCTACATGAGCATCCAAGTAGCACATCCTTCACGCCTAGCGTATCCCTCATCATTCCTTGTCCCGTCGACTGAAATGTTACTTATCTTGAATCTCCCTGAAATTCCCTATAAATGGTCTTGACTTTAGGAAGTCATTGTCTTAGGAAAGCATTGTCCGAAAAAAAGATTCATTGTCTTAGGAGTTCATTGTCCTAGAAGAACATTGTCTTAAGAAAGCATTTTCCTAGAAAATCATTGTCTAAATAAAGAGTCGGGGGGTTACCTGCATATAGAATTGCATGTTTAGAATCATAAAGCGCCATGTGTGTGTCTTGTCTAAGCATAATAGGTGTGCATTGCATCCATCAGTTGTGTCAGAATCACATTGAGTTAAGTTTATCATGCATAGAGTCAGTCTGTCATGCCTAAGGTCCATCTGTCATGCATAAATGCATTATTGCATGAATATTTGTGTCAAAAAAATAAAAATGCCTTGTTTGTGCAAGAGTCTAGTAGATCATTTGCATGTATACCTGCATATCAAATAAAAAAGAAAAACAAAAAAACAAAAAGGTAAAGAAGTTCCACATCGTTGCTCCAGAACGCAACACTGGGGGCTAGTTAAAGCCCGTATGCCATCTCATTCATACTAGTCGACATGGTTTCTTATCACTAAGAGCAAGATTAGAGCAACCTTTAATCCAACTCTAGTTGGTCAAGCTAGCGTCCAATCAAGTCATAAATCGATTGTCCGACACGAAGGACAGAATTATCTTCATCTTCCAGACACGAATGGCAACTGTCCGACGCGAAGGACAGATTCTTCACATGGCTGATACGGGTTGGCGACTGGGCAAAATTCAAGAATCTATGTTCCCCCCAATAGAATTCCAAACTCATGCAACCATAAGCAAAGAATATGTTGGCATCTATACGCTTGAAGCAAAATTTGAAGTATCACCTACTTTAGATTCAATTTAAAGTGCTAAAACAAGCAGTAGCATGCAAGTCATTTCAACGGTCACATGCTATAAAAATAAGCTTGTAGAAGAAATAAAGCATACCGAGACATGAGAGCGGAAAAAGCCATCACTTTTCAATAAAAACTGAAAATACAAACAAAAAAGAAGAAAATCCAGAAAACATGAAGAAGGCCAAGAAGAAGCTCCAATTTGTGATCACAAGAGTTCGATTCACCCAGCCACATGTCATGCCCTCATTTTCCTAGGCTCAAGTCTGGTCGGCCTAGGGGCTATCTACAATAATTACAAGCAAGTTGCTCTTCTACATAGCCTGCAAAAGCTGGAGTGAATGCAAATATTCCTCTCTTCTCTCTAGTGTCCGACCGGCCTAGGGAAAAAAGGAGCCTTTGTCTTTTCTTCATGCTTGTTGCTAAGGGCCCGAGTGAATGCAAGGATTCCTCTCTTTTCTAGTGTCCGGCCGGCCTACGGAAAGAAGGAGCCTTTGTCTTTTCTCCATGCTTGTTTCCAGGAGCTCAAGCTTGTACATTTTCAAGGAGGAGCACGACTAAGTGTCCCCAATAAGGAGGGGAGGTCTTCTCAAAGAATGGAGCATCAAGTTCCCAAATAAGAGCATTCTCCCAATGATCATGCTGACATAATATGAGAAAAATAAGAGCCATCGACGTCGCGATCGATGAAGTCTCCAGGCATTGAATTGTCACCAAAAATCAAGCCGCCGGCAGAGATCGGTGTAGTCTCAGCAATAACAGTCGTCACGTCAGCTTCGACGAAGCCTCAGGAATAAGAGCCCATGGCATCACGTCCAGTGAAGTCTCATAGGCATCAAAAGTGTCATCATCATCAAAAAGACCAAAAATAGGGTAGCTAATCGGCCTAAGTCCTCATCGGCAGCAAAGCCACCGGCATCGAGATCGGTGAAGTCTCAACATCAGGGCCATCGGCTGAGTTTCGGTGTAGTCTCTTTGGCCTCCAGCGTTGCGTCTGGTCGATCGGCTTCCAGCCTCGCGTCTTGATAGTCTGGCATCTGGCCTCGCGTCCAGTTTGTCATCATCATCATCAACGGCTTCCAACCTCGCGTCTTGTTAGTCTCGGCATCTGGCCTCGCGTCCATTTTGTCATCATCATCATCAACGGTTGCCAGCCTCGCCTCTGGTTAGTCTGGCATCTGGCCTCGTGTCCAGTTTGTCATAAACATCGTCAAAAAATCCAAAAACAGGGCAGCCCATCGGCGTAAGTCCCCATCAGCATCAGAGCCACCGGCAGAGTTTCGATGAAGTCTCAACAACCAGGGCCATCGGAAGAGTTTCGATGCAGTCCCAATCCTGAGCCACCAGCAGAGTTTCGGTGAAGTCTCAACCCCAAGGCCGTCAACATCGCGATCAATGAAGTCCCTCGGCATTGAACATGCCAACAATCATCAATATCGACACCGAGAAAGACTGGAACCGACACCAGGAAAGATTGGAACGACACTGGGAAAGACTAGAAAATCAACATCAAACCCCTAGAGCCATCGACATCGCGTCCGATGAAATCTCTCCAACAAGTAAGGCGTCATTCCCGCCTGAGATCACCTATTGGCGCAAGTTCGCCAACCGCGACACATAACTTAGCTTCCAAGTGTCAGCCCACACCTTCAAGTAGGACGCCTTCAGCGCCCGAAACCATTCCGAATACGACGTTATCAAACGCCCGAGATCACTTCGAGTAGGGCTTCATTCTCGCCTGAGATCAGCGCACGATACACAAAAACTCATCAACAGTCAAGTAGAGCATTATACACGCTTGAGATCATCCCCGACAAAGGCGCATGCCGCCCACAACCGCGATGCAGGACTCAGCTTTCAAGCATCACCACAGGCTTTGCACTGCAAAGTCATATCTCTAGGCTTTGCATTCCAAAGTCATATCCCAACCGGTGTCCATCAAATCAAGTCTACTTTGATCTTTGTCCTATCCTCAAACTCAATCAAAGTGGGTGCTCTCTGTAGACACCAGAATTTGTCACACATATATATAGAATTTCTATATAAACGACGCAGACATAAAGAAAAAAGAAGTCGGTCGATAAGCTAGTTCAGACACCGGATTTCAGCATAGGTTTTATATATTTTAAATGTAATTTTTATTATTTCCTCTTTATGTACTTTAGTTATGTACTTTAGTTAGAATTAGGAAATTAGGGAAGCCAAGACAAGCCAAGAATAAGCCGGGACACTTGCTCGCATGCACTCTACATGCACAAGTTCGGATAAAAACGCATGCATCATTACATGCGGATGATCTCGCTTATTGCATGCACAGTCTTTACGTAATAAACTAAGATTCATGAAGCGATGAAAGCCATGCAAAAGCTAAGTAAACATCACATGCAAAAGCCTACAAGAGGTCTGAAGTTCAAGACCTCACAAGAACATGCATAAAGCTTGCAAATAAGCTCACCGTCTAGTGTGAATAAGCTGACTTCGAAGGCACTCATTCAAACCCTCACTGTCCAAGAATACACGAATGTGAGCAAGGTTCATCCTCCCTCGATTGAAGGTCGGTCGGCTTTGGGGCTGCTCACACCAAATACATTCACACACGTGATGCCGTCCACTCCAAAACACCCCCCTTTGCTGCCTAGTGACTTGTGCATTTGACTACGACTTGCAAGAGTAGATGAATGTGCATGTATGCATGTATCTTAAGCTCCTACTAAAACCTATAAATACCCCTCTTGATGTAGCCAAACTCACTAAATCATTCACCCATTCTTCCTCTCCTACACTCCCATTCATCCATACTCTCATTCCTCTCATTACTCCTTAATCTCTATTCTAGTATCACCATTCTACCACCACTCCTATCATGTTTCCACCACTTTCTTACCTCCTTAATCTCTTATCCTATCCCACCTTAAGCCTCTAAGCCCTCATCCTGTCCATCCTTATATAAACACCACAAAAGTCTAACCTTATACCACCCAAAACACCACTAAAGCCATAAAAGAGCCTTTTTCATCATCTAATATCCACCACATTCTTATCACCATTCTCCTCATTTCTTCATCCTCTTAAACTCCTAATCCATACCCTTATCCTATCTTCCCTTATCTCTACATAAATCTCCCATTAAGACTCCCAAAAACATCACAAAACTATCCTAAAAACCCACAAAAGAGCCTTTCTTCCTATCCTTTTTCCTACCTTTTTCATATCCTTCTTTATCACTTTCCTACCATTATTATCTCCATTTCTCCACTTCTTTAATCCCTCTGATCTCCATTCTTATCTTCCTTCCATCATCCTTCCATAAAACACTAAAAACTCAACAAAAAGCCTAACCTTTCTACTACCCAAAACACCACAAAAAGAGCCTTTTCCTACCCCTTTTCTTATCCCTTTTCCATACTTTTCTCCATCCACTTTTCGCACCATTTTGGCATATTCAAGAGGAGTATTCAAGGATTCCAAGAGGCTAACTTAAGTGAGGTCCAAGCGCTACAACAAAGGCTAGGCAAGGCTTCCCTATAAAAGGCATAATGTAAGCTATTAATTGTTTCCTTTTTATGTAAATAAAGTGTACATGTTGTATTTTCTTTCATTCTTATTTGTTGCATGTTCAATGAAGTAATTCTATAAAGTTTTTATTTATTTCCCTTCCAAACTTTATTAAAAGCACATCTTTAAAATTTTAGTAGAGTCTTTCCTTTTGTGAGAGGCGGACTCTTAAAGTCTTTACTTTTCGAGTTCGTAGCCTTACCCCCAGATCCATTCTTGGGTTTCGCAGGCGGAGTCTTTCTTTCTTTTCCTTTTGGTTTTGTCTTGGCTTTTCCCCTTAAAAAGTTGGGTGGCGACTCCCATTTCGAACCAAAACACATCGAGGATTACATAAACTATGGTTAACATGGTTTTACAATGTATTGATGCAACTTTAGGGTTTCTTTCTTATGTTTCTAAATAATGTTTTCATAAATCGCTTTCTTCCGAGCCTTACATTTGAATGAGCAATTTGGGTTAAATTTAAAAGAGTTTGGGACAAGTGGATGTTCACTCTTAAAGGTTTATTTCAATGACTCATAAAATATAAAAGTAAAGGGAAAGTGATTTTACAAAATATTATTCATGAAATGTATGATTGATTTCCTTAAAGAGTTTTCAAAGGTTAAACCCTAGCACAAATCACCGAATCACACCCCAATCCAACGTGGACGTTTGGAAGCCCGAACGGTTTGAAAAATGTCCACGGTAAGGTTCATGGCAGGTCTGAATGAAGGCATCAGGAATGTGGTGGAACTACATCCTTATTCTACTTTGGATGAGCTTAGTTCCTTGGCTCACAAAGTGGAGATGCAAACGAGGTCTAAAGGGAAGGATTTTACAGCAAAAACCCCATATAAACCCTAACCTAAACCCTTTACCTATCCCATAACCTATCCTATAGCCCCTAGAACTACCTTTACCCCAAGATACCCCACAAAACAACCCACTCCCCTACAAAAACAGCCTACAGCATCTCAAAGAACCCCAAACCTTGTCACTACTGATAACAGAAGGTGTTTTAGATGTCAAGGACTAGGGCATATAGCCTCAGAATGTCCCAATAAGAGGATAGTGACCTTGACAGACTATCAAGCCGCATGGTTTGCTGAACCTAAAGCTGAGGAGGAAGAGGAGGTGTATGAGGAGGGAGAAATGCTTGATCCTGTGTATGATGAGGTGGAGGAAGGTCCTGATGAAGGAGAGCTATTGGTGATAAGGAGGGTCCTTACTAGTTCTTCTGTGGAAGCAGGGCGGGAACAAAGAGAAGCCTTGTTTCATACCAGGTGCACTGTGAAAGAGAAGGTCTGCTCAGTTATTGTAGATGGAAGAAGTTGTACAAATGCAGCCTCATATGAAATGGTGGAGAAGTTGCAGTTAGCAACCTCACCCCATCCAGCACCCTATTCTATTCAGTGGTTGAAGTCTAACAGAGGCATCCCTATTACAGAAAGATGTTTGGTGAGTTTTTCTATAGGCAAATCATATAATGATTCTGTGTGGTGTGATGTTTTGCCTATGGATGCATGTCATTTGTTGCTGGGAAGGCCTTGGATGTTTGATATGTTTGTACGGCATGATGGAAGGGTCAATACTTACACTTTGATGGTGAACCACAAGAAAATAACCTTAACCCCACTCAAACAAATCCAGCCCACAAAGAACCTATATATTGAGCCTACCCTTGATCTTTTTCCTAGTTGTTGAGCATCATGAGTTCAGTGCTTGTAAGGATCTCATACTACTATTCCCTGATGAACCACAAATTCCACAAAATAACCATCCTTTACTTTCCCCACTCCTGAAGGAGTATGCATTTTTGTTTCCTGATGTAATGCCCCTAGGATTACCCCCAAAGAGAGATATCTAGCACAAGATTGATCTAGTTCCAGGATAAGTCTTGCCTAATAAACCTGTTTATAGAATGACTCCACCTGAAACTACAGAGGTTCAGAGGCAAATAGATGATCTTCTTAGCAAGGGAATGATCAGGGAGAGCCTAAGTCCATGTATAGTGCCAGCTTTATTGGTTCTTAAGAATGATGGCAGCCAGAGGATGTGCATAGACTGCAGAGCTATTAATAAGATCACTATCAAGTACAAGTTTCCTGTACCTAGGCTTGAGGATTTTCTTGATGAGCTCCATGGTTCTCAGGTGTTTTCAAAGATAGATATGAGAAGTGGCTATTATCATATTAGAATCTATGAAGGTGATGAATGGAAGACATCATTCAAGACAAAGGGAGGTATGTTTGAATGGCTTCTAATGCCCTTTGGTCTAACCGATGCCCCTTCTACATTTATGAGTCTTATGAATCAGGTACTGAAACCTTTGATTGGCAATTGTGTGGTAGTTTATTTTGATGATATTTTGGTTTATAGTAAGACAGAAACAACACTTAAAGCAAGTGATGGAGATCTTATCCAAGGAGAAGCTATATGGGAGTTTAAAGAAGTGTCAGTTCTTTACAAACCAAGTTATTTTTCTTGGTTATATAGTGTCAGTTGATGTCATTCAAGTTGATCAGGAGATGGTCAAGGCCATTCAAGAGTGGTCAGTGCCTAGTTCTATCCAGCAAGTTACTAGCTTTAATGGATTAGCTTCTTTTTATAGGAGATTTGTTAGAAATTTGAGCACCCTTATGACACTAATGACAGAAGTGATCACATGCAAGTCTTTTTAGTGGACTCTAGCTGCACAGAAAACTTGGAACAAATCAAAGAGAAGCTTACAACAGCACCAGTCCTTGCTTTGCCAAGCTTTTCTAAGATCTTTGAAGTTAAGTGTGATGCCTCAGGGGTTGGTATAGGAGCTATCCTATCTGAAGAGGGCAGGCCTATAACCTATTTCAGTGAAAAACTCAATGAAGCCAAGAAGAAATACAGTACTTATGATAAGGAGTTATATGCTATAATTAGAGCTCTTGAACATTGGAGACATTATCTTGTTGGAGGAGAATTTATTCTGCATAGTAATTGATAAGTCGTTTTTATATAGAGTTTTTAGGTCTCAAAACGTGTTTATTTCATGCTTTTTATATCCGAAATTCCGTATTTTTATGTCAATTTCTATGATTTATACACTTGTTCGCGAGATTGATGAGTTTTGCAGGAATTAGTGGAATTATATCAAAAAGCATGAAGAATTGAAGGAAAAATGGGAAAAATCAAAGAAAATAAGAAAAGAGTTGAAGAAGAAGAAAGGAAAGAAGAGGAAACGGCCCAAAACGTGCCACGGCCCAAACCAGATGAGGCGGAGAAATAAGGCGCAGCAGGCGTTTTTGAAAACACAGCCAGCGCCTTGTCCAGAAACTTCAAAAGCCGAGAAAAAGCAAAACGCAGCCAGCGCCCATTCGCGGAAGATTCTCACTTTTTGGACAAAACACAGCCAGCGTTTTGTGCGCTACCCCAGCCCTATAAAAGGGATTTATATCCGCCTTTTGAAGGCATTGGGAAATTATTCTATTTACTTCTACACGCCGTTTAGTCATAGGTTTTCTCTGTAATTACTCCCTTCGGGGAGCCGTTCTAGTAGATTAGGAACGAAAGAGGAGAAGAAGGAGATTGAATCGAGTGACACGAATATATCGAATTCGACGACTTGAACGTTCGGTTTAATTTCTATTTACTTTATGCTTCGTTATTCAGTTTCTATTATCGCTTTCTTAGTTTTTATTATGAGTAGCTAAATTCCCTCTGTTTGGGGGATAAACTCGATGTCTTTTGATTGAATTTGAATATAGTTTCGATGTTATGTTATCTTTTTATTCGTTTAATCTGCGTGTATTGTATGTCATGGTAATTTGACAATAGAACAACAATTTGAGTCTGTACCTGGTTTTAGATTCTCGACAACAGAACGACAGTTTGAGTCTTGAATTGGAATACGTAGATTGAATAGGTTTAGAAAATAGTTAGACATAATGATTCTTGCCTAGGGTCAATTTATAATCAGTTCTTATCTTTGATTAGGCTAAATAGTTAGAAATAATATTTAGTTTAATCACTGTAACTCACCTAGGATCGAAAGATCGAAGTGATAAGGCCTTGAAAGATTATAGACCCCGAATTATCTTGTTACCTGCACCGGAATTGTTGATAATTTGATTGATTGACTAGAGTAGACTCGCCTAAACTCTTTTAATTATTTGGTTGAATCCTTTAATTTCTTGCTTCCTTAGTTAATTATCTGAATCATTACCAACAACCTTTTGATCGACCTAGTATCCTTTGTAGTGAACTAGTTTAGTGCGTAGTTGAACACAAGTCCCTAAGAGAGAACAATATTTTTATTACTACACAGACCCGTACACTTGCGGTACACAGACACCTATATGTTTTAGGTCCGTCAAGTTTTTGGCGCCGTTGCCGGGGACTTGTTTCCCCAACCGCCATTAGACGAACGCACTCTGGTTGACTAGGTTTTTATTGCTTTTCTTAAAAACCCTAAAAAGTCAAATAAAAATTTAAAAAATTTAAGAAATCCAGGCAATTCTTGATTTTCTTGATTTACCTCAATATATTTTCCTTATCTTCTTAATTATCACTTTTGATTACGCTTGGTATTCTTGTTTTTGTCCTTTTTCATGTTTACATAGAAAGATTTCTTATTCGGATTCGATCCCGAGACTGGACGAACCCCACGACAAAGAAGTGAAAAGCAAAGAATTGGAGAAAGAACAACAACAAGAAGAAGAAGCTAGGTGCGAAGTGGAAGAGATGACCGATCAACTACGAACACTGGGCCAATATATGACACTCAATAACCCCCAGTCCGCAATCGCAGTCCCCGCTATTGCAGCTGATGACTTCAAACTGCGACAATCGTTAATTGACTTAGTATCCAAGGAACCCTTCCATGGACATCCAAGCGAAGATCCAAACCGTCACCTACGCCTCTTCTGCCAAGCCTGTGATACCTTCAAGGCCAACATCGTCTCGGAAGATGATATCAAACTGAGGCTCTTCCCGTTTTCTTTAGAAGGCAAAGCATGGGAGTGGCTTGACTCGCTCCCTCCCAACTCAATCACCATGTTCAGCGAACTCGCCAGCACGTTCTTGGCAAGATATTTTCCTCTCAGCAAGCTTACTAGCTTGAGGAACCGGATTTCGACATTCACCCAAGAGCCTGACGAGCCGCTCTATGAAGTTTGGGATAGATTCAAGGACCTTCTCCACCAATGTCCTCAACACGGATTCGAACCTTGGGTTCCAATCCAGTCAATCTTTGACGGAATAAACAAGTTGACAAGAGAAAGCATTCTCTCAGCAGCTGGAGGAGATATTATGAACAAGACTATACCTAAGATCACGGACTTGATTGAAAATTTGGCAAACAATTCATGTCAATGGTCGGAACCCCGCCTTAGTGCGGGAGGTAAGAAAAATATTGATGCGATTTCTTTATTAACTGCTAAACTTGATACTTTGGAGAAAAGAATAGACCGTTAGGACTCACCTGTACCATCACCTTAACCACGTAACTCGACCAAGCAAGAGATTTCAGCATGTCCTACGAAAATAGCCTATAACGACCAAGCCCAACAAGTCCACTCTATTGACCGAAACCCGAACTTAAAATCTATAGTGAAAAGTCTTGTATCGATCCAGGAAGAACAAAAAGAGACTATTAAGAATATTTTGGAAAAGATAGAGGTCATGACCCATCTAAATAAAAATCTAGAGACTCAATTAACTGACCAGGACACCTCCCCTAACTCTTCTACTGTGAATACAATGGGATACTGTAATGCTTTGACTCTTAGGAATGGAAAACGATTAGATGGACCCAAGAGAAGCCAACCTGAGAGTAGAGAGCCTGAACCCGAAAAAGAACCTACAGTAGATGTTGCTATCCACGGGGATAAGATAGAACAAGGTGACCCACCAGTAACTAACCAAAGAGTCTATATACCGCCCATACCGTTTCCTCAAAGGCTAGTCAAAGCTTATCTAGCCAAAGCAAAACTCGACGATACGACGGAGTATGAGGTGATTGAACCTATTGGGTTAGATACTAGGTACGAAGATAATTTTCATTATGAGTCACTTGATTTTGTTCATGAGGAATCTAGCGATGAAATTAGTAATGAGGTAAATCTTCCAAACGAGAATCTTGCTTACCTTGTACCCTTTGAATCCGATGATTTATGTGATTATTTTCTAGATGATCCTATTCCTTGTTTACCGCCTTCGGTTTCACCTGAAATCCTTGAGAAACCCATACCTGATCAAAAGACCTTTGATGATTATGTTAACATAGGATATGAGGTTAATTTTTGTGAAACCTATGATATTTTTAATAAGTTGTCTTTAGGTAAGTCTAGAAGTCATGAGCCCTACCTTGATCCTTATCATATATACCTAAAGGACTATCCTAAAAAAATTTCGTGGACCAAATATTTTGAATCTTTTGATTTTTCTAGTGAATTTGATTTATTACTGAGAACTTTACTAACGTTTAATTTTATGAGTTTCCAGTTAATTTCTAACCTGTCAGCTTGCAAACCGCATGGAGGAGAGTTTGACAAGCTACTAAGGGCCCTGACGTCATCCGGAACGGAAACCCCGATCCTAATTTACTAACTAAGTTTATTTTAATTTTCTAGAGTTTTAAATTTTTGTTCGTTCTTCCTAAATTTTTAATCCTAATTTTTTATCTTAATTTACTTCTTTGATGATTTGATCATTAAAGTTGTAAACTTACCCTTATTTTTATACTTTAGGAAACCAAGATAAAAGGGAAACGGAAGGGAGAAAACAAAGCGAGCAAACATCATGTAGCTTAAACGCTGGCAGCGTTTCCTAAAACGCTAGCCGCGTCAGCAACAGAAGCAAAATATTTTCGGGGAAACAAAA
This sequence comes from Portulaca oleracea, assembly GCA_029582165.1. Classification (NCBI taxonomy): domain Eukaryota; kingdom Viridiplantae; phylum Streptophyta; class Magnoliopsida; order Caryophyllales; family Portulacaceae; genus Portulaca; species Portulaca oleracea. Next base: position 36,251,413 of record CM055869.1, on the reverse strand, counting down.
GCGCTGGTAGCGCTTAATAAACGCGCCGAGTGTTTAACCCCCTTCTCGTTTTATTTTGACTCCCGACTCTCTCTTTACTTTTCAAAAAAAATTTTGGAAGCCCTAATTTTTTCAGTGAAACGCCCGACGCTGCTCACACCCGCCCAGCGCCCCTCTCCTGCTCAACCGCGACCGACGCTACTCCCTCCCCTTTCTCTTCTCCTCCTTCATCCTTCTTCTTCTCTCACCTCTTTTCTTCTTCGTTTGACCACCCCGAACCGACCAAGCTCATTCCCTTACTTCCAGTCGCCCAAATTTCAATTTCCGGATCTAAAATTGGGGAAATCGACTTTACTTGCAATTCTCGATTTTTACTTGCATTCAACAGATTCAAGGTATGACTTTCACTTATCTTCACCTACATTGTTACTTACTAGTATTTCTTTATATATTTATGCAAATTTCATGAGTTATGCTTGAAAATTTAGTATAAATTCACCATAGTTCATGCTTAGGTTTGGTGCACTACTTAAGTAATTTTTTATACTAGCTAGTAATTTTAGGTTGTTTGATTTGGAAAATTTGGTATCTTTGTTGATTGTTATGCAATATGGAAGCAATGTTGTGGAATTTGGAAGTGAATGCTATGAATTTTGGGAGTTGGATGTTTGAATATGTGAACCTCTGTTCTTGGAATGTGATGTTCTGTCCTAAAGCAGTTGGGTGAGAGTTTGAGTCGAGAACTTTGAATCTTGTGGAATAATGCATAAATAGGGAGGATTATGGACTGTTTTTGGATTTGTCATAAATTTTGTTGTATAAAAATTTCAGACTTGAACACATTGTCATTGGTTGTAGTTCTTGTTGAGATCTCACCTTGAACTAATCTCCACTTTGTTATAAATTTCACCTCGCCCCTTATAGTCAACCACTATTATTTTGTGGTGTCATTATGCATGAATTCTCAAGCAATTTGTTGGATTCATTTGATACACCATGATCTTGCTCAAGGATGTCGCGATACTTGAGTTTGTTTTTGATACTAGTTGCTTGTCTAGAGTTAGTAACCTTGATTGAAAATCATATTTTTGTTGCATTGGTGTGTGAAATTTTATGACATAGTTTGAAATAAGCTTAAGATGTTGAAATTTGGGTTATATATGGGTTGTTGAGCGAATTTGACTACTCTGCTTAACTTTTGTGCTTGCTCGATCTTGATTTGGTACCCTCTAAGTATCAAGCAAGCATGGGGGTATTAAGTACGTGCGATTACTATGCTTGAACACTCACATTCAACTGATGTTTAGATGGTAAGAATGAAGAACCCAAGTTTCATGGCTGGAGATCATGGTAATGATGGAGCCCGGGGGAAACCGAAAAAGGAAAGCTACTACTGCGGAAAAGGGAAAACAAAAAGCTACCCTATCCCGGGATTCTAAGAGCTCCAACTCTTTCAATTTCGAAGGGGATGTCAAAGCGAGGTATGATTCTCTTTCTAAAAGAGCTTTGATAGCTGCTAAATAGTTGAGTGAGAATTTCTTAAGGAATTGTGTTATGCTTGATGATGTTTTGTGGCTGTTGGGACGTGCGCAAATGACTTTTTCCACCATTGTCTTCTGCATTGAGGACAATGCAACGTTTAAGCATGGGGGGATTGAATATTCTGTGAATATTTTTATTTTTTCTCTATTTTCGTTTATTTTCCTTTTATTTTCGTCTTTCTTTTTCTTGTTTCATGCTTATTTTTCAGTTTTTAGTGTGATTTTATTGTTTTGGGTGTGTTTCTTTTATTTGCTTGTTCTTAGTTTAGCATGCTTTCTAGATTTAGCTTGTTTGTTTTCTTTATTTGAACTTTTAGTTGAGTGTTTTCCTTAGTTTTTCTTCAGTTTTTCTTTTAAATTGCACCCACCTAGATTGCATTAGTTAGTAGCATATAGATTTTTCTTTTCCTAGTTTTTTTCTTTTTCTTTCTTTTGCATCCACCTATGCAAAAATCCAAAAAAAATCAGAAAAATTAGAAAAAGACCAAAAAAAAATTAGAAAAGCCAAAAACTAAAAAAAATATAGGATAGGATTAGGATAAAAACCGAAAACACCTTCAGTGATGATTTGTAAACCTTTCTTACTTTCAGTTTAGCTTGCTTCGCTTAGAAAAGTCTGGATTAGATCTCAAAAGTTTTTGAAACTTTTCCTTCAAATCTTCTGATTTTGAGACGAGTTATGAAAGTTGTATCTTACTGCTTTGACTATCTCAGAAAGTATAAATGTGCGTGCCGCAAATCTTTGGGCTAAGTTTAGTTTATTGAGCCCCATCCCGTGAGTCTACATTGCCTAAATTTTTGAATTGATCACTTTTATCAATTCCATATTCCCTGAGTGACTCACCCATTAGTTGCATCTCTAGAACTTGCTTTGCATCTTGCTTGAGACTACATACTTGCATTGCACGCAGTGACAAAGTGATTAAGGCATTCGTTTTATTTTGCTAAACTACATAGCCAAATAGCCTACCCTACACTATATTTAACCGTTCTTTTTGCCCCGCCTAGCCTTTGTTTACCCTTCTTTCATGATTAAACCCCGACAATGCAAGCCTTGGCCTTTGATATCCAGTATCCCTTTGCCTTGCTTGGTTGAATGAGAGTTTGTCGTTTTTTCGGAAGGAACTGTTGGTTAGGTGTGTTTGGACAAAAATGTGAAGTTAGGGAGAAATTAAAGTCCCACCTTGTGAATAATTCGTATTTGGTTATGTTGTTCATGCTTTATCGAAGTTGAAGTTGTAATTTTGTAACTTTCTTCTCCCCGGTCACCCGCCAAAACAGAAAAAAAAAAGAGACGTAAAAAAATATTAAAAAAAAAGAGAAAAAGAGTTCCAAAAGAAAAGGGTGTTTAGGGAGATTCAATTTAAATTTGTAATCTTTGACTTGGTTGTATTCAGTTGAGATGTTTCATATCGTAGAGGGTGAGAGGTGAAATTCCTTGCATACACTAAGTAAGAAGTAGAGTTTAGAGTGTTATATTCATTGAAATTCAATCCAAGCCTGGCTCTTAACTCCTCAATCCTAAATTTTACCGCTCCTTACCCCTAACCTAAGCCCCGTTACAACCTGATAAAGTCCTTTTGATTGTCAATTTTGCATTGCATACAAGTAGTGGAGAGTGAGGTTCTTACCAAGCTTATGGTAGTTGTTTCTATTGGTTTGGGTATGAGAAAACCCACATGCACATTGAAATTTGAGTGATTGAGTGATTCTTTTCTATGTGAGTTTTGCTCTTTTTGATTGACTTACGTCAATAACTAACCACGCATATTTGCATTATTCTTAAGACTGTTGGTGGATTTATACTTCTGAAGTACTTGTTCTCTCCTTTTTGGTTTCGAAAATTTCTTCCTTTCTCTTTTGAATTGAGTTTTGATCTTGTCCAGACTAATCTTTGTGCTTGCTTGTTGAATTGATGTGTTAGAATGGTTAGCCTGAGAGGGTGTTAAGATTTTATTTTTGTATTCCTATCGAAAACTTTGTCCGCTTCTTTTTCTTCTTGGATTATGTTTTTCCTGTTTGAGCCCTAATCCTCTTGTTTTCAATTCTGACTTGCTTGGGGACAAGCAAGAGCTAAGCATGGGGGGATTTGATAAGTCGTTTTTATATAGAGTTTTTAGGGTTCAAAACGCGTTTATTTCATGCTTTTTATATCCGAAATTCCGTATTTTTATGTCAATTTCTATGATTTATACACTTGTTCGCGAGATTGATGAGTTTTGCAAGAATTAGTGGAATTATATCAAAAAGCATGAAGAATTGAAGGAAAAGTGGGAAAAATCAAAGAAAATAAAAAAAGAGTTGAAGAAGAAGAAAGAAGAGGAAACGGCCCAAAACGTGCCACGGCCCAACCCAGCTGAGGTGGAGAAACAAGGTGATGTATGCAAGGTCGCTAGGATCAGAGTGATGACCTCACAGACACCAAACGGACATATACACACTGGAATCTGGGACCTCACAATGGATAATCGAATGGAAACAGCTCCAAAACAGGGGATAATCAACCAGAATCGAATGGATGAAATGGGTGAGGTGTGAAATAAGATCGGATGAGCAAGAACAACACGAATAACCTCCTCCAAGATAGAACTCGGTTCACCACACACCAAATGACATCAAATGGATTGAAATGGATAATGAGGGATGGGAAAACAGAAAAGGAAAGATAGACTTGAGCTCAAGCTGATACAGGCACACCACAGCTAGAACACAAGGGCAATGGACTCGATTACCTCAACGGATACAGGCACACCACCATTGAAGTTACCAAGCTCTACACCCACCACAAGGATTGCCAAATCCTTGATACTGTAGTAGAATTAACCAAATTTGAGAGTTTAACGTCACTCACAAACAAGAGGCTCAATAAGGCACTCAAATCTCATATTTCATATTTCAAGTTGTTTTTACAATGACCTCACAGTGGGTATATATAAACCCAGCTGAAATATCTAATTAGGAGTTTCTTGAGCAAAAAGAAAACATCCTAATCTTGCTTAATTAGCTAATTACATCAGAAAAAGATAATATGTAACTAACTTAGGAAGCTTCTAGAGCAATAATAATGAGGGCCAATAAAAGCGTCACACATGGCATCTTCATAAAGCTTCTAGAATAATTGGAAGGCTCTAGAAACATCACACATGGCGCTTTCTCATTTGGAGCAGCATTCCTCACGTGGGCAAGGCTGGATAACCACCTCACGAGCTGGAAGGACCTCAACAGCTCGAAAGTGACGTCTTCATAGAGGGCCTCAATGACAAACACCTCACTGAATTGGAAAAGACCTCAACAACTCAGGAAGTGAAGTCAAAAAGGTGCAAATAGTCTTCCTCCAGTAGGGAACGTCCTTGGACGTCCAAATTCTCAGCAGACTCAAGATGGAGGTCCTCATGCGCATATTCAGATTGCATAGAAGATTAATGACCTCCAATAAGTAGAAGATGACGTAACCCAAGTGAAAAGACCAAAAGGAACTTGCAGAAACACCAAAAGACAAGTTGATCCCGATTGAGGTCCTCATGCACGTACCCAGATTGCAATAGTTGTGCAGAATGCAAACAACCTCCAAATGGATCAACCTTTGGCATTTAGGAGAGCTCAATAATAAACTTCCTTGACATCCAACGAGATGAGAATCACACACCAAGTTGAAAAGAACAACCGGATCCAGATAAACGTCCTCAATAAGAACAACCGGCTCCAAATAAACATCCTCAATACATGCCCAGATTGAAATAGTTCTGTGGAACCCAAATGACCTTCGGACCATGTAAGCTTGGACATTATGATCAACCTCCAAGGGACCAAATGTGAGTGAGGCCTCAATTCTGAAGTGTTGAGACAATAAGGATGGCCTCACATCAGGTGGATGACCTTTGATATAGTCAAGGACCTTCTGGGATTCATGGATGGCCTCAAAGCATGGTGACACCAAATGAGGTTGTGAGGGCTGATCTCCATCACAAGGCGCACCCAGCGTTTTTGAAAACGCAGCCAGCCCCTTGTCCAGAAACTTCAAAAGCCGAGAAAAAGCAAAACGCAGCCAGCGTTTCTTCAGCTGCAGCCAGCGCCCATTCGCGAAAGATTCTCACTTTTTGGACAAAACGCAGCCAGCGTTTCTAAAACGCAGCCAGCGTTTTGTGCCATGGCCCAGCCCTATAAAAGGGATTTTGTAACGCCCCAAAACCTTAATCACATAATTACCCAAACATAACAGCGACCACATGATTAGCGCAGCGGATAGCGGCCTTAGGCGTTACCGCCGTCCCACTAAGGACAAGGCAGATCCAACCAACCGACCAAGCACATCAACAATGACAACCAAAACCAACAATAGAACCACATTCATCAACACATCCCCATACATAAGGTGATTTACAAAAAGCCAACAATTGCTTAACCTAAGAATATATATATATATATATATATATATATATATATATATATATATATATATATATATATATATATATCTATATTGAACTATACGCTTATGAATCATTATAAATCTCCAAAAGCTACTATCACTTGCTTTATGATTAACCCTGTACGACGTAAGAGTCTACCTTCCCCTTTAGTGAGTAAACTACTTCTGAGTGTCGTTTCCTTTTCCTGTGGAGCTCAGACCACCTAAAACAAAACAGTAAAACAACGCAAGGTGAGTGGGGAAACACTCAGTACACAAACCTCCAACATGTCAAACCGTTTCAAAAACGGTTTTTCATGCCGGCCTTTAAAACATTTCGAAAACGGGGAAGGGGAAATAAAGCATGCTAAACCATTGAAGTCTTTAAACTTTAAGAATTCTATGCATATGCTGTGCTTAACATTGAAAATATATCATATAATAAGACTTGGTATCCCTTACGATCGATGCCGAAGCACCTCACACACGCGCATGCCCAAACCGACCGGAAGTTTGGATTGGGTGACTGCTAGGCAGTCGACACTGGCCAGGTCAAGATTACTCCGATAGGAGCCTGTAAAATAATGCTAGACTTCACTCTAGCTACTGTAGAATTAAGTGTCGGGACCACTTGTAAAACAATAAAATCATTAGAATGTATCTATGCAATAAAACTGTACTTGACTTCAAATAGAAACAAGAGTTGGACAATTTGCGTACCTTGAAAGTACTGTGTGCTTGGTGACGATTTGGCTCGGGGAATGGCGCGGGGCGGTGTGGAACTTTGAGCTAAGACGATAGAGATTAAAAATTAGTGTAAAGGCTATGAACAAATAGGGCCGTAACGTCCCATAGAAAAAGACTTGGAATGTACATGTGAAATAATTTTCAGGTTTTTGCGGTAAGAGTAATTTGGCCATATCTCGGGCTAGGAAACTCGGACTTCGATGAACGAGCACTTTTCGGAAAGGGAAAAATATAATCTATGAGGTTTTCCACTGGGTCCGGTGTTAAAAATGATGGGGAGAGCTCGAAAAAGGCTCTGGACAGAAATAGCGAAAAAAAAAACCGAAATGCTTTCTTGTGCGGTTTTGGCATTTAAGCGGAAACGATAGAATTTATGTACTTGCTCTAAAATCATAAGAGCTTCATAGACAGAAGAATACTTGTAAAATATGTAATCTTATTTTATCAAAGAGACTTTAAAATCATAAGAGCAAAACAAAACTCATTTCTTTAGATTCATATGTTTCGGTAGTTAAATACGATAAAATCGAATAACGTAAAAGACCTCGGGGTTCCTCAAAACCAAGTCCTATGGTCCTCAATCATAAACTTCATCCTAAAGGTCATATTAATTAATTTAAGCACTCCTAAAACCAATCACAAGACCAATATATCAACTTTAATCCAATCAATCAATTTACAAAATACCCAGAATTTCCAGATTCGCAGCCCCGCTTCCGGGCTCTATAATTCTCTCTCCCCACGTCGGATTGACTCATACCATACATTTTCGGAAAGCTTGCAAGGTCTTCTAAAACTTTTATGTTGAACACTTTCTCAAAATCAACCTCCATGCAGACGAAAAACATACAAAATGTCACTAACTCCAAAATCGTATATACTTGCATGACTTAACGGTTTTGGCTTTAACTTGAGCTATACAAGTCGGAATCTCGAAATTCAAAAGCCGGGTGTTAACTAACATTTTTGGCTACCTTTTTACATAAGAATCTGGGCTCAAAACTAATTTTACCATCTCCTATAAAAATTGAATTTTGGGCAGAATGTGCTGGGTTATTTGAGCCCACATGCATGCTTCATTTTCATCCTATTTTTTTTTTTTATACCAATCATGCACCCAATGTAATTTACTCACATCACTACCATTTTCCAGAATTTGAACCTCTAAAATTATCATCTAAGCTTGCATAACTCATATGCATAACCATCAAGTTACATACACTTATTTTACACCATAACTTTCATGATTTCCTTCACTATTTTCACATAAAACACCCAACTAAAACATCATTTACTTAATTACTCTCCCAAAAACAGAAACTAAACCTTTAGAACTTCATCAAATACTTCATGCAAAGCCATAAAACATAAATCCCTCATCAACAAATTCAATCTCTACCAAGTGTCAACTATAATCACAAGAAAACACTTAGGTTATCAAGAAAACTCAACCACACATAACTATACTTTAAAAATCATCTTAATGGAAGATAAAAAGAAAAGAAAATCACAATTTTAACACTAAACATCTCAAAATTTCAGATTGTAAATTATGGAAATAGGTGGGAGAAAGTTATACCTCTTGAAGTGTGGCTAGAAATTGAACAAGAGGAAGGAAAGAGGAGAGGAAACCGGCCGGAATCTTGCCGGAAATGTCGCCGGCGACCGGCGAAGTCAAGGGGGAGGGGGGCTGTCTCGGCGTGGAGAGGAGGAAGGAGATGAGAGCTGAGATTGCACTTGAACAAGGTTGAAACAAAATGACTATTAGCCTCCCCATGACTCATATATAACACTCCTTCCACTTGACCATATAATAATTAAAGGAAAAACAATAATCTAATACTTATAATAACATTAGAAAATATTAGGAGTAACAAATAATCAAGTATGGTAGGAAAAAAAATACAATTATAAAGTGAGTTTAATTTATACGGTTTAAAAGAACGGGTAACGATTTGTGAAATAACTTAAATTCGTTTGGCCGTAAAAATCGAAACGGTAACCAACCCGATTTTAAATTAAACATTAGATCCTAAAATCTAAAAAAAATATAAGGTCCAAATATGATATTCATTAAAAGAAAAAAATTTCGATCGGTAAAACTGACCGCTTAGCCATTTCCTCCGAGACCTGTCACCGTTAGTTAACCGTAAAAATTATAAGAATTTAATAATCACATTTTAACTAACTAAACAAATTTAATTACTATAATTTTTATGATTTAGGGTGGGTTATCACATCCTCCCCCCCTTAAAAGAAGTTTCGTCCTCGAAACTTGCTGTTTATTGAAAATTGCTGTGGAAATACCTTAGAAGAGGTGGGGGCAGTTTTTTTATCATATCCTCTTCAGTCTCCCAGGTGGCTTCCGATGCTTCTTGGTTTGCCCAAAGGACCTTGACCAGTGGGACTTCTTTGGTATGTAGTCGTTTGACCCTACGATCCAAAATTTGGATCGGTTGCTGTTCGAATGTAAGGTCTTTAGTTAAAAGAGGAGGTTCTTCCTCCAAGATATGCGTTGGATCTGGTACATACTTTCAGAGCTGGGAGATATGAAAGACGTCATGGATACGCCCCAAGTTGGAAGGTAACTCTAGACGATAAGCCGATGGATTAACTTTCCCCACAATAGAGTAAGGTCCGATGTATCGAGGGCTTAATTTACCCTTAACATTAAATCTCCTAACTCCCTTTGTAGGGGAAACCTTGAGAAATACTCTATCTCCTATCTGGAATTCGAGTGGTTTCCGTCTTTTGTCGGCGTAACTTTTCTGTCTACTCTGGGCAGCTCGAATATGCTGTTGAATCACTTTGACCTTATCAGTTGTCTCTTGAATTAAATCCGGGCCTATGATTAACGCTTCATCTAGCTCACCCCAACATAGAGGGGTTCTACACTTCCTGCCGTACAAAGCCTCAAAAGGCACCATCTGAATAGTGGCTTGATAACTATTGTTGTAAGAAAATTCCACGAGTGGAAGATACTGATCCCAATTCCCTTGAAAATCCAATACACATGCACGAAGCATGTCCTCCACAATTTGGTTTACCCTTTCAGTTTGACCATCGCTCTCTAGATGGTATGAGCTACTGAAACTAAGCTTGGACCCGAAAGCCCTTTGCATCGCGCTCCAGAATCTCGATTGAAACCTTGTATCCCGATCCGATACAATGTCCTTTGGAATCCCATGCAACCGCACTATCTCCCGGATGTAGATATCCGCCAACTTATCTACTTTCCAGCTCTCATGAATAGGTATGAAATGCGCTGATTTAGTAAGGCGATCCACAATTATCCAGATGGCATTTCGTTTAGAAGCTGTGAGGGGTAATCCCATAATGAAATCCATTGAGATTGACTCCTATTTCCAAGTGGGAATATCTAAGGGTCGGAGTTCACCCGAAGGTCGCTGATGCTCAGCTTTCACCTTTTGGCATGTCAAACATTTATCCACAAAGTTGGCTATGTCCCTCTTCATGTTAGGCCACCAGAATCGCTCTCTCAAATCTCTATACATCTTTGTACCTCCAGGATGCACGGAGTATATTGACTTGTGACCTTCTTCCATAACCCTCAACCTTAAATCCCCTCTGTTGGGTACACAAAGTCTATTCTGAAACCTTAAAATCCCATCATCATGGATCAGAAATCCAGGCATTGTCTTGGTGGTTAGACTATCCACAATTCTCTTAAAGTCCGGATCATTCATTTGCTCTGTCTTGATTTCATCCATGATAGACGGCTTCAAAGAGATAGCAGTTAATCTCTTGTCTGTATCTCCCCTATTCACCAAGTCGATGTTCTCCTTACTCAACTCTTGCCATATTCTAAGATGAATCGCTAGACTCGATATAGAACCGTGTTGGGTCTTCCTACTCAAAGCGTCTGCTACTGAATTTGCCTTCCCGGGGTGATACTGGATATCTAGATCGTAATCTTTAATAAGCTCTAACCACCTTCGTTGTCTCAGATTTAACTCCCTTTGGGTAAAAATATACTTGAGGCTCTTGTGGTCGGTGAAAATAGTAGTGGAGACTCCATATAAATAGTGTCTCCAAATCTTGAGAGCAAAGACCACTGCTGCCAGCTCCAAATCATGTGTCGGATAATTCTTTTCATAAGGCTTTAACTGTCTGGAGGCATAAGCTATCACCTTATCTCCTTGCATCAACACACAACCTAGCCCCTGATGCGACGCATCACTATACACAATATATTCCTTCCCTTCCTCGGGTAAGGATAAAACTTTCTCAAAATCAACCTCCATGCAGACGAAAAACATACAAAATGTCACTGACTCCAAAATCGTATATACTTGCATGACTTAACGGTTTTGACTCTAACTTGAGCTATACAAGTCGGAATCTCGAAATTCAAAAGCCGGGTGTTAACTAACATTTTTGGCTACCTTTTTACATAAGAATCTGGGCTCAAAACTAATTTTACCATCTCCTATAAAAATTGAATTTTGGGCAGAATGTGCTGGGTTATTTGAGCCCACATGCATGCTTCATTTTCATCCTATTTTTTTTTTTTATACCAATCATGCACCCAATGTAATTTACTCACATCACTACCATTTTCCAGAATTTGAACCTCTAAAATTATCATCTAAGCTTGCATAACTCATATGCATAACCATCAAGTTACATGCACTTATTTTACACCATAACTTTCATGATTTCCTTCACTATTTTCACATAAAACACCCAACTAAAACATCATTTACTTAATTACTCTCCCAAAAACAGAAACTAAACCTTTAGAACTTCATCAAATACTTCATGCAAAGCCATAAAACATAAATCCCTCATCAACAAACTCAATCTCTACCAAGTGTCAACTATAATCACAAGAAAACACTTAGGTTATCAAGAAAACTCAACCACACATAACTATACTTTAAAAATCATCTTAATGGAAGATAAAAAGAAAAGAAAATCACAATTTTAACACTAAACATCTCAAAATTTCAGATTGTAAATTATGGAAATAGGTGGGAGAAAGTTATACCTCTTGAAGTGTGGCTAGAAATTGAACAAGAGGAAGGAAAGAGGAGAGGAAACCGGCCGGAATCTTGCCGGAAATGTCGCCGGCGACCGGCGAAGTCAAGGGGGAGGGGGGCTGTCTCGGCGTGGAGAGGAGGAAGGAGATGAGAGCTGAGATTGCACTTGAACAAGGTTGAAACAAAATGACTATTGGCCTCCCCATGACTCATATATAACACTCCTTCCACTTGACCATATAATAATTAAAGGAAAAGCAATAATCTAATACTTATAATAACATTAGAAAATATTAGGAGTAACAAATAATCAAGTATGGTAGGAAAAAAAATACAATTACAAAGTGAGTTTAATTTATACGGTTTAAAAGAACGGGTAACGATCTGTGAAATAACTTAAATTCGTTTGGCCGTAAAAATCGAAACGGTAACCAACCCGATTTTAAATTAAACATTTCCAAATATGATATTCATTAAAAGAAAAAAATTTCGATCAGTAAAACTGACCGCTTAGCCATTTCCTCCGAGACCTGTCACCGTTAGTTAACCGTAAAAATTATAAGAATTTAATAATCACATTTTAACTAATTAAACAAATTTAATTACTATAATTTTTATGATTTAGGGTGGGTTATCACAGATTTATATCCGCCGTTTGAAGGCATTGGGAAATTATTCTATTTTCTTCTACACGCTGTTTAGTCATAGGTTTTCTCTGTAATTCCTCCCTTCGGGGAGTCGTTCTAGTAGATTAGGAACGAAAGAGGAGAAGAAGGAGATTGAATCGAGTGACACGAAGAGATCGAATTCGACAACTTGAACGTTCTATTTAATTTCTATTTACTTTATGCTTCGTTATTCAGTTTCTATTATCACTTTCTTAGATTTTATTATGAGTAGCTAAATTCCCTTTGTTTTGGGGATAAACTCGATGTCTTTTGATTGAATTTGAATACAGTTTCGATGTTAGGTTATCTTTTTATTCGTTTAATCTGCGTGTATTGTATGTCATGGTAATTTGACAATAGAACGACAGTTTGAGTCTGTACCTGTTTTAAATTCTCGACAACAGAACGACAGTTTGAGTCTTGAATTGGAATGCGTAGATTGAATAGGTTTAAAAAATAGTTAGACATAATGATTCTTGCCTGGGGTCAATTTTTAATCAGTTCTTATCTTTGATTAGGCTAAATAGTTAGAAATAATGTTTAGTTTAATCACTATAACTCACCTAGGATCGAAAGATCGAAGTGATAAGGCCTAGAAAGATTATAGACCCCGAATTATCTTGTTACCTGCACCGGGATTGTTGATAAATTGATTGATTGACTAGAGTAGACTCCCCTAAACTCTTTTAATTATTTTGTTGAATCCTCTAATTTCCTGCTTCCTTAGTTAATTATCTGAATCATTACCCACAACCTTTTGATCGACCTAGCATCCTTTGTAGTGAACTAGTTTAGTGCGTAGTTGAACACAAGTCCCTGAGAGAGAACGATATTTTTATTACTACACAGACCCGTACACTTGCGGTACACAGACACCTATATGTTTTAGGTCTGTCAGTAATCATGAAGCTCTGAAGTTTATTCAACGACAGCACAAGCTCAATCCCAGACATGCTAAATGGGTAGAGTTTATGCAATATTTTCACTTCATGATTCATCATAAGTCAGGCAATATGAACAAGGGAGTTGATGCCCTCTCTAGAAGGTTTTCCTTATTACATATCCTGGATTCCAGAATCCTAGGATTTGAGCAACTGAAGATCCTTTATTCTGAAGATTATGATTTCAAAGAGAAGTTCAAGCATGCCAACAACATCCTCAGGGTCTGTATCACACGGATCAGGGATTATTACTTAAAGGCAGCAGATTATGTGTTACTAAAAGCAGTATAAGAGAATTATTGATTTCAGAAGTTCATGGAGCAGGTCATTTTGTCGTAGAAAAGACACTTATTATGCTGAAAGAGCACTACTTTTGGCCAAAGATGGAAAGAGATATTGAGCATCTTGTCAAGAGGTGCAAAATCTGTCAACTATCCAAGAGTCAAAGTCTACCTCAAGGGCTTTATACCTTTCTACCAGTTCCTAAAGGTCCTTGAGAAGATGTCAGTCTTGATTTTATTGTGGCATTGCCTAGAACTCAAAGAGGTAAGGATTCTATTATGGTTGTTGATAGATTCTCAAAAATGGCACATTTTATTCCTTGCAATACTACCTTTGATGCTGTGAAAGTTGCTGATTTGTACTTTCAAGAGGTAATCAATCTACATGGCATTCCTATGTCTATGGTTTCAGGCAGGGATACCAAGTTTTTGAGCCATTTTTGGGTTACTCTACGGAAACAGATGGGAACTCAACTCAAGTTTAGCACCACTTATCATCCTCAGACAGATGGGCAAACTGAGGTTACAAACAGAACCTTGGGTGCACTCTTGAGAGGTCTAGTGAGCATAAATAAAGGATGTTGGGATAGTATGCTGCCACAAGCAGAATTTGCATTCAACAGAGCCCCAAGCAAAGCTACTGGTTACTAACCTTTCCAAGTAGTTTATGGTCTGAATCCAATCACCCCTTTGGATTTAGTCCCTCACACTACTTTTGTGAAGTTTAGCTATGAGGCTGAAGTAAGGGCCAAGCAAATCAAGGAGTTTTGTCAACAAGTGCATCATGAAATTGAGAAGCGCAATGAGAAGGTAGCACCAGCAGCAAATCAGAAGAGAAGGAGGGTTATATTTGCTCTAGGTGACCTAGTATTGGTACACCTTAAGAAAGACAGTTTTCCTAGAAGGAGAAAAGGGAAACTTGTATCCAGGGCAGATGGTCCTTTTGAATTGTTAGAGCAGGTCAATGAAAATGCCTATAAACTAGATTTATCTGAAGATTATGGAGGCATTGCAACCATCAATATTGCATACCTCAGGCCATATTATCCAGAAGAGGAAGGTTTGTCAAGTTTGAGGACAAACTTTTCACAACCTGGGGAGAATGATGGAGGTCCATCTCCATCTGCAATGCTAGCTGAGACAGCAAGGTCAAGGGAGAGGACTTTCTTTCTTGAAGGCCACAACAGGTTCTTTCTCAATTGGGATCTAGCTGGGAATTCAAGAGGGATTAAGTCCCTCTTACAGCAGGAATGAAGCATCTTGGAAGCAGCTGCTGGCCCAATCAGAAGCAACCAGCCATTTTTATTTCATTTTTCTATTTCTTTTTATGTAATTTCTGATGTAATTAAGCATTGTATTAGCATTAAGCAGCCCACTTATGTTTATTAAGTTAGCTTAGCAGTAGTTTAGAGGCTTCTTCTAGCTTAGGAAACCTCAATTACTCAAGGAAAGCCAGGTGCTTGCTTAAAGCAGCATATATAAGCCAGCTCCTGTGTAATGTCCTTCATCATGTGTGAATGTTATGAGAAATCAGTCGAGTTTGGCTCCAGTGTGTTTGTGAGTGTCTCAAAACTCTCATCCATTTCTACTTGTCTGTATCTAAGCCTTGGCAAGCTTAGAAGGTGTTAAGTAGAGCTTGGTTCATGCTGTTGGTGGTTGTAACACGTAGTTAAGGTTTTTATCGTTCTTCTCAGGGAGCGAGAGGCCTTGGTTATAGAGTCCAGGTTTAGGTTAGGTCAAGATCGCTAAGGTAAGAAAACAGGTTGAAGTGGGTGAAAAAGCAACAAAAAGACTAAGGTCAGGTCAAGATGAGACAATGGGCTTCGGAGGCTTTTTGGGATGCAAACGGGAACAAGGGGATGGGTTTTGCAATAAGAGAGCAACAAGAAAGGAAAATCAAGTGGCGATCCCATTATGAAATATCAACCGCCCTTCCTCTTTCGAGGATAGTCCGGATTAACTACCTCAAAGTTAGGGATGGCAATGGGGCGGGGAATCCCTGAACACGCTGGGGTCCCGCCCCGCTCAAGGAAAAATCAATGGGGATGGGGATGGGGATGGGGACGGGGACGAGGACGATTTTCCAAAATTCGCTCGGGGATGGGGCGGGGATGGGGACAAAAGTTTCCCTGTCAGGAAAAATTCCCCATCCCCGAATCACTGTCTCCGAAAATTTTAAAATTACCAAAAACCTTTATTCTAATTCAATATATATATATATATTAATAGCAAGGATAAAGTAGTAATTTTTGCAATCACACTTGAGGAGGATGTATTATTGTATTTTTTTTCCAAATAACACTTGTTGATGTATTATTGTTTGATTTTGATGTATTATTGTTTGAGCAAGTTAAATACGTTGTATTTTGAACAGGTTAAAAACCGAGTCCGATTAAAATTTGATTAGATTTTGGATAACTTTAAAAAATCCCTGTTGGATCCCCATTGGGGATGGAGAATCTACGGGAATGGGGATGGGGCGAGAATCATTCCCCGAAGCGGGAACGGGGACGGGGATGGGGACGAGTTTTGGGAGCGGGGATGGGGACGGGGATATACTCCCCCATCCCCGATCCACCCCGTTGCCATCCCTACTCAAAGTCCCCCACGGACCAGGAGGATTAATGAAACAGAATTCCCTAGCTAACCTCCTTCCCATTTTCATGGGCGAGCATTAACCATCCCTACTTCAACCTTCCATGACAAGTGTTGGATGTATTCGGGAGCTTTTGGAGTCGAATACACCCCACTTGGAGGAAGGATTGGAGTGGGAAAGTGATTTCCCACCTAATTACTCACTAAAAATGATAACCCATATCTAATTGCCAATTCACACCCTTAATTACCCCCTAACCCAAAGCCGAGATCACCATTTGACAACTCTTGTGCACATCTCAAACTAAAAGGCAAAAGTTGTTGAGCGCTTTCAATGAGATAACTATTTCGGCCACGGTGACCCCTGAATCCTTGGCTGCCCATGTAACTCCCAACTAAGGTGTCATCACATTTGGTGATGAAGACTTACCACAAGGAGGGGAAACCCGTAACAAAGCATTGTATCTCACCGTACAATGCTCAAACAAGACTATCCCATTGGTACTGGTAGACAATGGGTCAACTGCCAATGTATTCCCCTGAAGGACGGTGCAAAAGTTGGGAGTACAACAACAACACCTAATCCAAACGGAGTGCAACTCCGAGCTTACGATAACTCACCTCGGAAGTCAATCGGGTCCATAACCTTGCCTATCACCATGAATTGCATCACCTGAAACATCGAGTATGTGGTGCTTGACATTCCGGCACCTTTAACTTTCTACTAGGAAGACCATGGATCCATGAATGCAATGTTATAGCATCTATCCTACATCAGAAGGTGAAAATGATTGTCCAAGGACAAGTAATCACTATCTCTGGTGAACCAGTCAATGTTGTCTTCAATCCTAAGCAATCGACTCTTGAGGTAGAGTACAGTTCCATGGATGAGGAGTTCCACAACTTCGAGATGGTGGCGGTATTGAGCAATGATGAAGCTCCGTTCGACTTCGATCCATACTCAAACCTCAAGGTCTACTCTATCCTAACATTTCTTGGGATGCCGCTAAGAAGAAACCCAAAGAACAAGATACCTCCAACGATGAAGGCTTTCAAACAAGAGGGGAGGTTTGGTTTAGGATACAAACCAACCGAGAAGGATGTCAGGCTTGCAAAGATGGCCATAGCTGAACAAAAGAGGCTGGAAAACCCTCCGACATTGTACCAAATGAAGTCGTATCCCCTTACTTTGAACGTACAATTTGTCAAGGAAGGACACGACTTCCCTTACTATGGGTTCCTAAAGCTCTTCTACTTATAAAATCAGGGAGTACAAATAGTTGGACTGGAGATATTCAAAGACTGTTCCAAATTTTATTAAAAGCACACTTATAACTTTTAGTAGAGTCTTTCCTTTTGTGAGGTGAACTCAAAAGGTTCCTACCTTTCGAGTTCGTAACCTTACCCCCGAATCCATTCTTGGTTTCGTAGGCGGAGTCTTTCTTGTTTCCTACCTTTCGAGTTCGTAACCTTACCCCCGAATCCATTCTTGGTTTCGTAGGCGGAGTCTTTCTTGTTTTCTTTTCGGTTTTGTCTTGGCTTTTCCCTTAAAAAAAAGTCGGGTGGCGATTCCTTTTCGAAATAAAATACATCGAGATGGCCTAAATTGTGTTTAACATGGGTTTACAATGAACCGATGCAACTTTAAGGAGATGTTGTATATTTCAAAATAATATTTGCCTAAATTGCTTCTTTCGAGCCTAACATCTTGTGAACAAATTGAATTAATTCTTGAAGAGTTGGAACAAGTGGATGTTCACTCCTAAAGGTTTAGTTTAATGATTCATGAGATGCATAAAGTAAAGGGAAAGTAATTTTACAACTATTATTCCTGAAATGTGCAATTCATCCTTAAAGAGCTTTTAAAGTTAAACCCCAGCACAAACCCTAAATTCTGTCCCACGGATATTTAGAAGTCTGAACGACGAGAAAAAATATCCACAACTGTATGTATATCACGCCGATACATGTGAGTAGTACTCTCTGCAGAACAGTCTCACCGTCCTCTTTCAACAATTGGGGGGCAACGCTTTGTCAACATTGATACCCGTGTACGATCAGCGTATCTTCGAGTTTCTTAGCTCCTTGAAGGTAGAGGTCGATGGTCGCTCTTCAACCACGATGACGTTCCACGTCAACAATAAGTCTACTACCCTCACTCTCGCTGAGTTGAATCAGAAGATCGAGCTGCCGACGACGGGCAAGGTGTATGACCAATCAACAATCTTCAACGAGCAAAATGCCATGAAAGCAATCACTTGCCACCGAAGGAGGCAACTTACCCCTAGAACCCCTGGGGAACCTCGCTACCATGATGCTCAGCTATCTAGGGCTACTGACATTTGCGATCCGGCAATTCGGTATTTTCATCGGCTCATCTCCAACTCTGTTTTTGGGAGGGACAAGAACCGCAATCACGTGCGGAAGGATGATTTATTCTTTATCTACAATGGCCTCATTGGCGAGCATGTCAACACCGGATAGTGCACTATGCACCAATTAGCGAGCATGAGCACCTCGACCTCGAAGTCCATTGTTGGGATGGGGCACATCATCTGTACGATCCTCGTTCATGCCGGATATCAGTACTAAAGACCAAGTACGCAGCGGTTTTCTCCTCGTCTGCGTTTGTTTTTGGGTGGCCTCGGAAGTGTCAGAGCAATTTTCATAGGTATTATAGTTCCCTCTTTTCTCTCAAGATGCGTAGTGATAAAAAGGGAATTATCTACCATTGTTGCTTCCGTTGATGTCGAGGATTGCTCTTGTGAGGTAAAGTCATTGGCTACCCTTTCTAGGGCTAATGAGATTATGTGTGCTTAATGAAATCTTGGGATTTAAAGGGGGTAGTTAAATCCCCCATGTCTAGCAATTTTGTTGTTGCTGACCTAATTGGCTGAACTTTGTTTGTGCTTTTTGACTTTAGACCTCAAATTAAATCTTACCGTGATGATGTTTTTTAGGAGTGGTCCCTAAAAGCATCATTACAGTAAGATTTGTGTTTGAAGAATTTATTTATTGATTTTGGCAGTATTTTTTATGTGTACATTCCTCAAAAAGTTTTGGAAGGATGGCAACAAATTGGGTTTTGTGGGATTCAAAAACAAGCAGGAGAGTTTAAATGTTATTCTAGACTTAAATGGTTGGTGTTTAAATGAATCTGTGTTGAATGTCTCTTGGGCAAAACTTAACAAGTTTCAGTGGTCTCATCCCTCTTCATAAAGAATATATCATAAGGAAATTTAGGTTCCTAAAGCTAAGTAGTGTGGAGGAGTGTCTTCTCCTAATGCTAACCATGGGTGTTGACTCTGTCGGCTCTTTGGACTCAGATCAAACAGTTTTCTATCCCATTATGTGCCGGTTTGAGTCAACCAAAATCTGCCTCAAGTGCCCTAGGTTCTCTTGGTTTTATTTCTTCCATTTTGCAATTGCATCTAAATGCGTCTTGTAGACCTGAGCCAAATGACATTGAGCACACTTTGTCCTAGGCTTGAGGATGTCATCTTGGAGGGCTCGAAAGTTGATATTAGGAGGGACACAAATGAAAAGGCTTTGTTAAAATCTAAATGGAGAAGGGTCTAGATGCTACTCACAAGGCTAAGTATAAATCGAATGAAACTCCAAGAACACTTAAAGATTTTACGAATATCAACGCAGTACTTGATCGCAAAAGAATTAAGGCGAGAAAAGTTTGTTGTTTAAGGTTGTCGGTGATAATCGTACAACAGGGGAACACTTTAAGAGGGTTGCCAAAAAGAAAAGAATTTTCTTTTTATTTTCTTCTCGGAATGGTTGTATTGATTTGGTGGCATTTGTCGAACAATTGTTTGTATCTTTTTTTTTCTAGGTTTTTGTTTTCTTTTCTTTTATAGTTTTGTTGTCCTTTTTGGTTGTTCTATGTAACATCTCTGACATGAATTTTATCCGTTTTAAGTCTTTCAATAATAAAATAAAAAGAAATTGCTACAAGGGTGTTCAAGCAACAAAATGCGAGTAAACTACATTTACCCTACCTGAGATTTGCGGTAATAATTTTTACACACCCCACATTTGTGAAATAATTTTTACCTTACCTCACAGTAGATCTAAGTGTTTTAGATCCAACCTAAAGTTTGACGTAATAATTATTACACACCCCACTTTTGTTAAATAATTTTTACCTTACCTCACATAAATGGTAAGTGATTTTTACCCTACTTGAGGTTTGTTGTAAGTGTTATTGCAACACTACAACATAACTAGGATGTCACGACTTAACAGAGCGATCCATATCGTATTGGACGCAGAATTTTTTCACGCAATCGATAACTTATATAATGAAGCGTTTAGCTAGGAGTCGGGGTATTCTTTATTTATCACTTTTTTTTACTGTGAATAACTTAAATCATGATGTATGAATCAATAACTAGCTGTGTATGGGTAGATTCACACTTTGGTGGAAATCGACAACTACAAAGGGTTTAGGATTGATCTACATGATCAGCCGTGTAGAGGGTAGTAAGGGAGGAATGAGAGGTTAAGGAAAGTTTAATGGAGCATAAATGTTGGAGACTGAGATTTCATTGTAGATTACTTCCTGTTTGGTTCCTAATATGACATTTCATGACATTCAAATGTTGTTTTAGATTCTAAATCTTCAATAGCAAAGGTAGAAATCGAAGATCTAGATTTTCAGTACCACTTATTGTCATAACAAGTTAAGTAAAAATCAATTACAACTATTGTGAGGTAGGGTAAAAATTATTTGACAAAAGTTATTTGTATAATAACTATTACAACAAACCTCGGGTAGGATAAAAACCACTCAGAGCTTATGTGAGGTAAGGTAAAAATTATTTCACAAATGTGGGGTGTGTAAAAATTATTTCAGCAAATGTCAAGTAGGATAAATGTAATTTACTCAACAAAATGCACTGATGAAAACAAAACCAACTGCGCAATAGTAATTGGGTGTTGAGCATGTTCGACGGTTATTATGAGAAAAAAAAAAGCTCCAAACCAAGTTATCCTAAATACAAAACTTGTCCAACTCCATTCATTACTTCTACTACACTTACTATGGCAGATTAATGGTACAAAATCCAACGTTACTCAAGTTAGGAGAGGGGAGCAAAAACCAAAATACACATGCTTCCCCAGATTCACGGAGCTGAATCTGCATCATCTTTTTCATCAGCATCCTCATTACCGGATACTTGAAGGTTGCCGTTTGAACCTGAGTTCTCAGCTGTCACAGCTCCACTCCCTTCGTCGTGTTGATCTCTAAATATTGCCGCAAAAGATAATGGGTTATATGTGGAACTTGTCCTAAGGCCTTGTATGGTTCTGATGGCAGAAAGTGTACTCCGATATATATCACGGGATGCCTCCCCGAGTGATGATGTCTCAGGAGGAATGTTTGTTATATCGGCAAGTGGAGGGTCCGTCCGGTTTTGGTCCCTAGGAGCAGATGTGGATTCAGTGACTTCCTCCTCCAGTGGGAACAGGAGTTCAAGATTAGCTTCACATTCCCTCACTAATCTTGTCAGAGGTTCTGTGGTGAAGAAAGGCTGATGTGCAGCAAGTTGTGTGAAGGGAAGTCGCAACAATCCTCCTGTTCGTTTATCATACTTCTTCAGTATCTTAATTAGTCCTGTGGTTTTCAAATCATAGGTAGCTCTTCAGAGATCCGATGCATGCATTTCTTCACATTAAATGCCCTAGAATATCGGCAACATATAAAAGAATAAAAAATATAAAAAGCGCAGCCAGGAACTATATTTGAAGCAAAGTTCTCTCAACAAACCCAGGAGAATATGAGGTTGTCAGATTTAGCTATATGCCACGGGCAAGGTAATCAATACAAAAAAGTTTCCCCTGGTTTTGGAGTTCTATATGCAGAGTATCATAACACAGCAATTGTACCTGCAAAGTTGAGGGAGCTATAATTTTTCAGAAGCACCATCTCTCCATGTATGGTTACAAATTCTTTACGGATTTCCATCATTTCTTCACTAAATTCGCTTTCTGAAGCCGTAACAGCATCTCGCCGTGAATTGTCCCTGACTCGATCGATTCTTTCTTTCAATTCCTATAAGAAACAAATATTTAGTTCAATATGAACTTGGACAGATGGTGAGAAATTTATGAAAGTAAATTACCGGTAGCAGGATTACTAAGGAAACAATTTAGTTATGCATATCAATGCAAGAAAAGGAATATGCGGTCAAACCAACCAAATTCAACATCAATTCACAACCGAGGGAAATACTTTGATTGCCTTAAAAGACATCTCATAAAGATGAACCAATTCCTAATAGTAGTCTAGCACAAAGTTGCATGTTTGTGGAACCAATATAGGCACAGAACCACAGAAAGGAAAAAAACTTATAGCACACCATGTGCCTTGTTAGTTTATCAATCCATATCCCGTTCCTCAGTTCCATGATACCCAAAGTCATAAGTATTTGGATGTTAGTTGCATGTATGTGCTAGGATGTTAAGTCAAGTTGGTCATTTTTGCTGATATAGTCTATTTTCAAAAACAGCAACCAGAACTAGAGACCACCGGAACTGCTTCACAAGCATTGAAATCCAAGTGCTTAAAGAGTGGAATAGATAGACACACACAGGGGCCCTTAAAGAGTGGAATTGGTAGAGAACAGGAAAACAAATAAAGATTAGCATCCGCGTGCTGGATTCAAAAAAAGATCAGCATCCCCGTGCCTAATCAATACGAATTCATAATATTCAATATTCAATAACCAATGTAGACTCATTCATAAAGGCTAGCATAATGCTCGAAACAAGAATAATTAACTACAAAGAAATAAAAGCTTAGTAAATATTATTATTCCTGTGTGTGTGTTAGTAAATATTATTAGTAAATATATATATATATGTATTTCCATCATTCTGCCCGGCTTGAAAGAAATACTCCCCCGGAGCATTTACATACACATATACACATACATACATACATACATATATATATATATATATATATATATATATATATATATATATATCAAATGCTGAAGTTTACTTACTATCAAATGCTGAAGTTTGAAATAGTAAGTAATCTTCCATTTACTATTGGTCGTATGAAGAGAATGGGTTATCAATTGGCCAACAAATATGTTCTTTGTGTGTGTGTGTGTATATATATATATACAAAAAGTTACTCGGAGGTACCCCAACATTTGGGGAAACTATTTTTCGATACCCCAACTTTTCAAAACTCATTTTGAGGTACCCTTACTTTTTGGGTTAGTAATTACTTGGTGCTTTTCCGGCCATCAATTTTATTAAGTGACCAAAATACCCTTATTCTTCTTCTTTAAGGGTATTTCTTAAAAAATGGAAAACAAGGGTATTTCGTTCACTTAACCAAATTGATCACTAAAAAAACACCTAATAATTTCTAATCCAAAAAGTAAGGGTACCCCAAAATCAGTTTTGAAAAATTGGAGTACCTGAAAAATATTTCACCAAAAGTTAGGGTACCTCTGAGTAATTTTTTGATATATATATATATATATAGGAAAATTTGGATTCTAATAATCCTGACTTTTATGTATTGGACAACAATAATAATCCCCTACTATCAATTTGGATTCTGGTGATCCAAAAAAAAATAAAATAGATTCATGATTTGAGAGGGTGGAGAGAGAGAAAGAGGTGTGTTATATATATATATATATATATATATATATATATATATATATATATTGGATTCCAATAATCCTGACTTTTATGAATTGGACAACAATAATCCCTAGTATCAATTTGGATTCTGGTGATCCAAAAAAAATAAAATAGATTCATGAATTGAGAGGGTGGAGAGAGAGAAAGAGGGGGCAGAGAGAGTATAGAGAGAGAAAAATGTTGTTCAGAGAGTATAGAGAGAGAGAGAAAGGAGGTAGAGAGAGAGTTGGATGGGATAGAGAGAGAATGGGTATAGAGCTAATGTATGAGTGTAATACCTTGTCATTGTAATACATATAATATTAAAAGGCAAATATGTCTATTAAATACTTACTCTTATGAACTCTTTTAATTGAGTTCCCAAGCAAGGGTAAATAGTTTACCCTTACAAACACTCGCATATCCTCACCCTCTTTTACTATTATGAACTCATACATCTCCTTTCTAACTCCCTTCCTAGGCAGAGCTCATTATGATGGGTAAGGGGAATAAGAGCTAACCAAATCTTCTTCCCCTCATGCCTAAACTCATTTATTTTCCTGTCCAAAGTTGGTGGCATCTTTGTCATAAATTCAAGAGCAACCCAAAAGTATGCAAGCAACATCTATACGTAAGCCATTACGCCAAAAAAGTATCAAAATATGCACGTAACTGGAGAGGGACGTCATACTTTTCAGAAATGGACAGAAATGTCCTGTCAACCTAAGCAACTATGAGACGAGTGGAGTAATGTATGAGTGGAAGGCCTAGATCTCACAACAGACCTAGAAATCACATTCATAGAACTACCACTGTCAATCACTAAGCTAAGAATCATATCAGCACGCTGTATCTTAGTTTCAGAAATCACAGTTTATTTCCACGAGTCCGGATGGGTTGAGGAAAGAAGACATCGGATAACAGTTAGACGTAGATCTGTCAATCTTTTACCTGACCCGATAACTCAACCCGAACCCGCCCGGAAATTCTAGGCTTTGAACACGATTTTCTCGACCCAAACCCGAAAAAACCGAACCTGAAAACCCGCAAATTAGCGGGTCAAACCCGACCCGCCCATTTAACCCGAAAACTTTTTTTTATAAAGTTCAAATCTATTAGAATTTGTGACTTTTCGTTTGAATTCATGACGATTAAACTATAACCGCAACTCATTCATCTGTTATTTCTCTAATTTAAGTTGAAACATTTACTAACCTATCGTTCTAGAAGATAATCGTATTTTATTATATATATTGTACAAAAGGTAGTGTTTAGAGACAATTTTTTCTAAAGAAAAAGCGGAAAAAGGTCACCGTCATAACCCGTTGGGTTGATCCAAAACTGAAATACACCTCCCATATTTACCCGAAATACACCCGACCCCTATTAACCTGAACCCGATATACGACCGATCTGTAACCCGCCCGCCCGCCCACCCGAATTGACAGGTCTAGTCAGATGGCCCTCTTCCTCCCTGTCACTTCAGGTAGCTGTATCTCCCTATACAAGACAAATAGTTTCATACACCTTCAATATTATCAATATGTTGGCCTCCTATGGTAAGGGCACGAGTAGGACAATGAGAGCTAGGGTGTCCTTTCTTAGGACACCTTATGACACTCAATAGATGATGTTGGTGGCAAAGAGCATGAGCTTGTCTTAGGTGAATTAGTCGAGTGAGTGGATTCGCTACTGGGCTTAGGCAACTAATTTTCTTGGGTGGTGCCTCTATGGAAGGATGCCTTATGCCAAGCTTAGATGGATAAGACTCCCCGAGTTGGGAAGTCCACTAATAAGGGTAGGGAGGCTTCTTGTATTTCTCAATTTCAAAAGCAGTCTGGTCGGCCTCTCTCAAGGACTCAAGTTAGCGGAGGCTAACATCGCCCTTAATGTTTTAATTAAGTCCATTAATAAAACATGTAATAGTAACCCATGGTTCTTCTCTAGTGGCACACCTAAGCTTCATTTACTCAAATTGAGCATAATACTCTTGGCACACTACCAAATTGTCTCAGGTTTAACCACTCATTCATCATTTGTTCTTTATGGAATGTTGGTAGATACTGTGCCTTCAGCTTACCTTTCATCTCGTCCCATAAATTTATGGGGGGTTCATGCAAGTGGTAATCTCGCTTTTAATACATTGCCAAAATTTCATAGCAGACCCAATAAGTTTCATCTTAGAGAAACGAATTCTTGCATTGTCGGTCATCATTCTATACTTTGTCGGAGTAGGCCTAGTATGTGCTCACAATGCCCACATTCGGCCAAATGGGACCTGAGAAGCACAAGCATGGACCCGGAACATTGATACGACACCACACGGATACGACGGCGAGTATACGTACACATTTGACCAAATTGGAGAAATGTTGTGTTCTTATCAATTAAAAAGTAAAGTAGCACATTCTGAAACTACATAAATATAATATTAAAACATAATAGTTGAAAAATAAACTAAAACGTAAAAGATAATATTTGAACTCTTCTTGTGCTAGGAAACAACTCATAGATAGTTGTCCTTTTTGCTTTGGGCTTTGTGTCATTTTACTATTGCACCAGTCACCACTCAACTATTATAAAGAGAAATAGTAGCAATTATAAACTCATTTTCATTTCTTTCTCTTAGTCTTTAAGAATCTGCACTCTAGCTTCTCTTTTCATGCCGCGAGACCCCTCAAGAAGAAATATATTAACAAGAGGTTACCGGAAATAATAGAGAAGCACCGAAAAAATGAGCTAAAACTAAAATGTGTCTGGGTGACTAACGTGTCCCAAACGAATCATTCTGTGTCCAACTACTTTTTTCCTTTGATTTGCTTTCTGGGGACCCATTTATCACGAATCTAACTCGTGTCCATCAGGTATCCGAGCGTGACCATGTCTAATACGTGTCAGACACGAATACTTTGCGCAAGATGACGTGTCTGTGCTTCATAGAATGGGAGTCAATGGAACTCCAGCCTTTATTCCAATTTAGTAACATTGCCATGGACATCACCTAAAGATGTTTGGAAGTTGGTCATGGTACTTTCAAAGCTTGTGACCTGACTTATGACTACACGAATCTCCTTTTGAAATGACTCTCGAACATCATATATTCTAATTCTAGAGGTAAAATTTTTGAACATGTCTAGAGGATCATCCTCGACCCCTTTTTTTGAAAATTTCCATCTTTGCATCTATTCCTTTATCAACATCCCTCATGCTCACCCTGAGTTCATGAACTCTTTGATACCAAGTTGATAGAGGACTTGCTCCGATAAGCTGATACCAAGCTGATCGATAATGGGAAAACAAATAAAGATTAAAAATATGAATTCAACACCCTTGTGTTGGATTCAAGAGAATAGTACAGCAACCCTCTGCTGGATTCAGGAAAAGATTAGCATCCTCGTGCGTGATCAATAAGAATTCCTAATATTAAATAATCAATGAGTTTTTCATAAAGGCTAGCAAAGTCCTTATTTATAGGTAAACAACCTTCCTGATACTAAACCTAACAGAAATGGGAAACTAGCATAATATTCTTGATAAGAATAGGAAACTACAATGACATATAAAGCATATACTACCTCCATCCCATAATACTTGTCATTTTACAATTCCAATGAAATTTGTTTTAATCCAAGTGACATTTCCCATCCCCACACCCCTAGAAGGAAAGGCAAATTCAAATAAAGCAGGTCATATTGTGCATCAAATTGTTTGAATCATCAACTTTGGTGATAAAGCTCAGCACCACATATAACGCTAACAGACCGATTTGCCATGCTAACCTACTAACCTCTACTAAAAAGTACGCATAGCCTCATTATAATCTTCCTAATCAGAATATCAAAGTCAGATGAAACATATTCCCAATTATATGTTGGCATCCAGTCACACACAGCAACTCCTTCACGGTGGGCAGTATATGCAGTCTGCAGCAAACCATAGACGTCAGATTCTGTGTAAAGATAATTCCAACCTCATTCTGACGCCCATAAACACCATCAAAACTAGCAACTCCCTGCAATGAGATTCTTTCTTCCCTTTGTTATCACTGTTCCTTAAAGTTTTCACTCATCTTTTTGTCAGTTAAATAGAACAGTTCCCTTCTGTTGCTACCACCTAATATTCTACAGGATACACGCAGTTGGATAGTCACCAACCAGACAAATGCAAACTAATATTGAAAAAATCATATGTATTATGAAATACCAACAGCTACTCAACCTTGGTTGCAAAAGAGGCACAAAGGTTTAAAGACCAATAATATAGAACAGTTCCCTGAAAAACTTTATCAGCTGAAATATAGACAACAATGGCCTATCAAAAATAGCACTCAACTTTTACCGCATACCCTCTGTAATACTGGGAAATTAAAAGCTAATATTAGTAGAATATCAGTTTCACACAGGAAAGAATCAATTCATAATCAAAAGGATCCGCGATGCCACCAAGTCATGAGCCCCTGCGACGAACTAATATAACCATTTCATCTTTCCATATTGTAAAATTGACCTTATTGAATATTTGATGACCACAGTTCAGTCCCTTTTGAGAAACAGATATACAAGACCCAATCAGCACTCAAGTTGTACTGATTAGCTACACCCCTACTTCAATCTAGTCATACAATTACAACTACACAACTAATGTGAGTCCCAAAAGATGCTAAGCTTGTGTGAACAAATCCTAAAATAGATTCATGATTGATTATGAATTATTTGTTCAGAAAATTTACAGTGAAGTTCCTCCATTTCGGTTCGTGCTCATGGGATGGGATCCATCACATAGACACCTAAGTTCAACAATTCCCCAACTGAGCGTCACTTTGTGGTCAAAAAAAAAAAAGAAAAGGCCCAATTATATAAGATGTGGCAGGAAGACGAGTAAGAAAAGAAAAGGGACCATTTCTAATGGGAGAAATACGGAAAGGGGGAATAAAAAAAGATCAGGGTCTGAGACAGAGGAGGATAAGGAAAAGAGAAAATACAGTGGAATTGTTACCCAAAGTGGTTGTCCCATGCAGCAAGTTTTCACAGACCTCGCATGGGCTAGCATCAAACCCATATGAACTATTTGGTGGTTAACAATGGAAAATGGACCAAGTGCAGTTATAAGTTTGAACAGACCTATAATACATCGTAAGTCACAACTAAAAGTAACATGTAAGAAGTTATAAGTGTAAATGCACTATGAAATGTAAATTCTAAGATTCATGAGATGTAACCAACAGCAAGAAAAACCAAGCAAGATGAAATGTATACATGCCAAAATATTCTTCACAGGAAGATAATAGCAAGCAACTAGCAAGCTGAAAGAGCATAAAATGCTGGACCAAAGCACGAGCATGTTTACAAGTTGCAAGAGCAAATATAAGGAACAAAAAAAAAAAGGAAGAAAAATGGTGACCAATAAAAGAATCACAGCAAGTGGTACATAGCAATTAAAGAATAGAGGTCATGGGAAGTGATAGTCATGTCTCTCAACAAACAACAAAATAAAAAATAAATAAATAAAAAAAGAGCAGAGCTTTAATGTATGGAGAGAGAGAGAGAGAGAGAGAGAGAGAGAGAGAGAGAGAGAGAGAGATGGCAGATTCTCATGATAATTTGCAGCATATATAATCAAGTACTAGAGTTCTCAAACGAATTTGGAGAGGTGGCATATTCTCCTGATAATTTGCAGTAGTCAAAGAAAGCATTGAACATATTGCTCTAAAATATCATCCATTATAGTAAATTTGATGTAAAGATCAAGAACAAGAAAAGATACATAAAACTAACCAAACTCATCAAAAAGGCCTGACTACATGTTCAGCAGAAAAGGAAGCTTAAAAGGAGGGAGAGAGAGGTGGCATATTTTCGTGATAATTTGCAGCATATGTATTCAAGTACAAGAGTTCTCAAAAGAATTTGAAGAGGTGGCATATTCTCATGATAATTTGCAGTAGTCAAAGAAAGCATTATATTGCTCTAAAATATCATCCATTATAGTAAATTTGATGTAAAACTCGAGACAAGAAAAGAATACATAAAACTACCCAAACTCATCAAAAAGGCTTGACTACATGCTCAGTAGTCAGTAGAAAAGGAAGCTTAAAAGGGTCAGCTAAAGCCTATATGTTTCTAAGACCTTGAAGGGCATGGCAGATATGACAAAGAAATGCAAAACATAAGGACAATATTCAGTATAAAACCACAAGAGACGGGTAGACTAATTGTATATTTGTATGATAGATTGGTTGCACAAACCAAACACTAATATTTATGGGCATGTTTCTTTCACGAAAGCCATGTTCAGAAAGGTTAAATAATTAAAAGAATATTCTGGACTATGCCGCATTTAAATTGCATATTTGCTTACTATCTTCTACTTTCAACTTGTGGACAGTATCGCCTCATGCTCAATATTTTTTTGGGCAGTTCATTACACCAGCTTATCGGAGTAGAACTCATGAACTTCAAGAGTATTTACACCATGGTTAGAGAGTTCAACTCAGGGCCCCATTTTGGGTGATTTAAGGACATATTGTAAACAGTCGTGTTCTACGCACTTTCTCCCTGCTTCGCTTATCCACGCACAGAACCAAGATCAAGTTAACTGGACATCTTAGTTCCACCTATTTGGATCCATTACAGAAATCCAGATGAGTACCTGGATGATCGAGGAGAACGACTATGTCCAAGGTCATCGTCCCATGAACAAGGATTTCATCTCGACTATTTCTTCTCATTTTCATTTATATATAAACCTCTCTTTACCATTCCAAGGGAACAGCACAGAAGAAGGAAAAAGACTCAAAGAGGGTCACAGATGAAGGCCTTCTTAACTGGCAAAGTGAAGAAAACCATCCAAAATCCATATGTGTTTATGAAAGCTAATCTGCCCATCAAATATGTGTTTATGAAAGCTTTTAGTATTCCTTCATCTTATTTAAAGCCCAAAATCTACAATGTAAATTAACAATAACTGTAACAGAAAGGACAACAAATATATTCCCACTGGATCCGACCCTAATCAGGTCCCTAAAGGATCTAAAAGATGCAACCCAACCCCAGAAAAGTAGAGTGATTTCTTCAAAAACTAGAAGCACATCAAGAAGATGTGCATTGTATTAAGAGTATGAGAGCTGACTCCGTGTCAATTCTGGGAAGAATCTTTTGAATTCGTAGACTAATTCAAGCCCAACTCCAGCCCCAAAGGAAAAAAAAAAAAAGCATAAACTAACAATCAAAGAGAATAAAGAAATGAGTAAAGAAAATAAAATCCCAAAGGACTGAAACAGAAAAGCACATATAGAGTGAAGTGTGAAACCTGAAAGCGGATGACAAAATCTTCTTCTTTCTCAACATAGAAATCATTGAACTTATCAAGTTCTTCATTGAGAAGTCTCACAAACCAATCTTGGAACTCCTCAAGTGACATGTTTTGAACCCCAGCTGGGGCTGGGGCGCCATCATTCTGATTAGTGTTCTGATCAACAGGAGGGATGTTGTGATTTGGGAAGTGTTTGAGGAGTTTCTTGAGGGGCTTGTAGCACAAAAACTTGTCTCTCCATTCAGGCAAGGTTTCTTCCAAATGGATTCTGAATTCTTTCCCAAATTTCATGCCCTTTCGCTCCTTCTTTGTCAATTGCAA
The DNA here is from genome assembly GCA_029582165.1 of Portulaca oleracea. Classification (NCBI taxonomy): domain Eukaryota; kingdom Viridiplantae; phylum Streptophyta; class Magnoliopsida; order Caryophyllales; family Portulacaceae; genus Portulaca; species Portulaca oleracea. The sequence continues at coordinate 36,219,959 of CM055869.1, read as the reverse complement.
CCACTCCCAGAGGCACAGGGATAAACAACTGGCTACACTCACATACACACACAGTGACACCGAATCTGGAATCTGGAAATTGGAAATTAATTTACTCCTTTTTAAATTTTCATTTTTTTTCCCCGGCAGGGACTAGGGAGGTGCCATTTCCATTTCGAGTACTCCATTCTTTTCCGAAAAACTGTCATTTTTTTATATCACAAAAAAAAGAAAAAAAAAACTGTCATATGTTATAATTATAATTTCAATACTCCTTCCGTTCCATATTAATTGACATATTTCAAAAAATTTCATATACCAAGCCTTAACTAAAAAAACTACCCATATAATTAAATAGCACTACTTTTGAAGGTGTGTTTTCGGATATCAAGGCGTAGGTAGTGAGAGAATGTGAGTAGAAGTAGTTTGTATTTATTGAAAAAGTAAAAAGTTGTCATAATTATTAAGGTTAAAATAATTAAATTAGATATTGGGAAATGGAAAGTGACAATTATTTTGAAACAAAAAAGTTAGTTTAAGTGTCAATTAATATGGAACGGAGGGAGTAATTTCAATAATTGAATGAGAGAAGAGATAATATTAAGAAGAAAAATGAGAGGAATATATGGGATATGGGGTGTGTTTATTACTCACATTACATAGGTATTTATAGGGAGATAACAAACATTGGATTCCAAGCTACAAACATTGGATTCCAAAATATAAACTAATTAATACTAATTAATACAAACATTGGATTACAGATCTTAACCAAACACATTCTCTGCTAGCCTCATGAATTGCCAAAATTTCAGCATGATTGGATGAGGTAGCTGTTAGGGTTTGTTTCATAGAACGCCATGAAAGTGCGGTTCCACCACTAGTAAAAACATACCCAGTTTGTGATCAGGCATTATGGGGATCAGATAAGTATCCCAGATCGAGATAGCCACCAAAACTTCCTTTACTTTGTGAGGATAAAATAGACCCATATCCATCGTGCCTTGAAGGTATCGAAAAATATGTTTAACTCCATTCCAATGTCGTCGTGTTGGACATGAGCTAAATCTTGCTAGCAAATTCACAGAAAATGAAATATCTGGTCGTGTATGACTAGGAAGGTACATTAGTGCTCCAATAGCACTTACATACGGTACTTCAGGACCGAGGAGTTCTTCATCATCTTCTGGGGGTCTAAAAGGGTCCTTTTTCACATCAAGTGATCTTACCACCATTAGAGTGCTTAAAGGATGTGCATTATCCATGTAGAATCGTTTTAGTATCTTTTCTATATAAGCTGACTGATGCACAAAGACTCCATTCTCAAGATGTTTAACTTGTAAACCAAGACAAAACTTGGTTTTACCGAGATCTTTCATTTCAAATTCTTTCTTTAAGTAATCTGCTGCTTTTCGGATCTCTTCTGGAGTTCCAATCATGTTTAAATCGTCAACATAAACAGCGATTATAACGAATTTGGATCCGGATCTTTTTATAAAAATGCATGGGCAAACAGGATTATTTATATATCCTTCTTTCAACAAATACTCGCTGAGGCGATTATACCACATGCGTCCAGATTGCTTTAACCCATATAGAGATCTATTCAACTTGATTGAGTAAAAATCCCGCGGGTTCTTATTATGTGCTTCAGGCAATTGAAATCCTTCAGGGAGTTTCATGTAAATGTCATTCTCAAGTTTCCCATATAGATAAGCAGTAACGACATCCATAAGATGCATAGCGAGATTTTCATGTACTGCCAGACTCAATAGGTATCGAAAAGTAGTAGCATCAACTACGGGGGAGTATGTTTCTTCATAGTCGATGCCTGGTTTCTGTGAAAACCCTTGTTCTACTAGTCGTGCTTTATCTCTCACGATCTCATTTTTCTCATTTCGTTTTTCGCACAAAGACCCATTTGAATCCAACAGGTTTTATGCCTGTTGGTGTCTAGCTCTGTCCGAATACTTTCCTTTTTGTAAGGGAATCTAATTCTGCATTAATCGCATCTTTCCATTTTGGCCAGTCCTTTCTTTGTCTGCATTCCTCAACAGACCTTGGTTCATGATCCTCATTCTCATTTATGATATTCAGTGCTATATTATATGAAAACACTGTATCGACATCGATTTCACTTCGGTTCCATCTTATGCCAGTCATGACATAATTGATTGAGATCTCATCATTATTGCAATTTTCAAGTACTTGAGTTTGTGGTGCAACTTCCACATTTGTCATGTCTGGGGACTCTTCTGGAGTCAATTTTTCCTCGTGTTGGTTATCATTATTCTTTGCTCCTTTTCTTTTTCGAGGATTTTTATCTTTGAAACCTACTGGTCTGCCACGCTTCAAATGTGGTCTAGACTCATTAGCAATGGCACTTTGTCCTGCTGGGACATCAATTCTAATAGGAGCATTGACAGCTGGAATGTAAGATTTAGTGACTCTCTTTGGGTCAGTAAATGCGTCTGGCAGTTGATTCGCTAGAGATTGTAAACGGATTATGTTTTGAATTTCTAGTTCACACTGCTTTGTACGAGGATCAAGATACTTTAGCAGTAATTCGTTCCAACTTATCTCTTTACCCAACTACTTAGATTCTCCCCCTAATGGTGGGAAAATTGTCTCATCAAAATGACAGTCGGCAAGTCGTGCCGTAAACAAATCTCCAGTTGATGGTTCTAAATACTTAACTATAGATGGAGATTCGTACCCAACATATATTCCCAATCTCCTTTGGGGTCCCATCTTAGTGCATTGTGGTGGGGCAATAGGTACATACACTGCACATCCAAAAGTTCGTAGATGGAAGATATTCGGTTCATGACCAAAAACCAATTGTTGGGGAGAAAATTCATGATAACCAACTGGCCTTATGCGGATCAATGCCGCAGCATGCAGTATAGCATGCCCCCAAGTACTAGTTGGAAGTTTTGCTCTCATAAGCAATGGCCTTGCAATTAGTTACAAGCGCTTAATAAATGATTCTGCAAGACCATTTTGTGTATGAACATGCGGCACAAGATGCTCAACTTCTATGCCAATTGACATACAAAAATCGCCAAAATCTTTAGACCTAAATTCACCTACATTATCAAGATGTATTTTCTTGATAGAATGATCTGGAAAATGTGCTCGTAGTTTAATCAATTGAGCAAGCAATCTTGCAAATGCCAAATTGCGGGTTGACAATAAACACACATGTGACCATCTAGTTGATGCATCAATTAATACCATAAAGTATCTAAATGGTCCACATGGTGGGTCTACAGGACCACAAATGTCACCTTGTATACGTTCCAGATATGTGGGATTCCACCCCAATCTTAGCTGGTGATGGTCTTGTGATTAATTTTCCTTGAGAGCAAGCTGCGCATGAGAACTCATTAATTTGAAGGATCTTCTGGTCCTTTAAAGTATGTCCGTATGAGTTCTTTAGGATTTTGCGCATCATTGTTGATCCAGGATGCCCCAATCTGTCATGCCATATTATAAATTCTTTATTACTAATAAACTCCTGGTTTACTAGAGTATGTACTTCAATTGGGTTTATTATTGTGTAATATAACCCGGAGGATAATGATGATAATCTTTTTAACACACATCTTTTGCCCAAGGCAATCTTCATGATATACAAATACTCAATATTATTTTTGCTAGTTGTCTCAATATAATATCCATTTCTGCGGATATCCTTGAAACTTAGTAAGTTTCTTTGAGACTTGGTGGAATATAATGCATCGTCAATGTGCAAACTTTTTCCACCAGGTAGCATTATATGGGCTCTTCCGGAGCCTTCAATTAAATTTGAGCTACCTGATATAGTACTAACATTTGCATCTTTCATTAATAAGTAAGAGAAATATTTCTTATTTTTCAAAACAGTGTGTGTTGTTGCACTGTTTGCTAGACACATATCTCCTCCTCTATTCATTTCTCCGATCAAAGAAGTTTCCATGATCTTCACCATAAATAAGATAGAAATAAGAAGATAAGCAAAACATGATATAATACCAACAAGTCATACATTTAGCAAATAAAATATTACACAATATTTGACTTAACTAAGCGACATACAAAAACTAAAAATAGTAAAATATGTCACGTTACAAAACAACAAGTATGGTCTATAAGATCTTATTTCATAAAATCTAATTATTGTCGTTGCTAGTAAAGTGTCCCTCAGGGTAGACAAGGAAATCAGAAACATCCAAATGAGACGCATCAATCGGATGGTCATAATCATTATTAGCATCATCTTGCATAAAGTTGGTCTCTATCTTCTTTCCTTTGTTCTTTAATGAGGCTTGATAGAGATCAACAAGATGTTTCGGCGTACGACAGGTACGTGACCAATGCCCATGTCCTCCACAGCGATAACATGGACTTTTCCTAGTATTTTGGCCTTGATCATTCCTGCCTTCCCACTTCTGGTGGGAAGATGATCTTTTAAAAGAATTGTTATTACCACGACCACGACCACGACCACGACCATAACCACGACCACGACCACGAACATAACCACGACCATGACCTTGTCCACGCCCACGGTTATTATTGCGGCATCAATTCCTATTATTATTGGGGTCATGTGTTGCCACATTCGCTTCAGGGAATGGGGCAGAGCCAGTAGGGCGGCTTTCATGGTTTTTCATCAAAAGCTCATTATTTTGCTCTGCTACCAGCAAGCAAGAAATCAGTTCCGAATACTTTTTAAAACCCTTTCCACGATATTGTTGTTGTTCCGAATACTTTTCTCCATCAGACTTTCATCTGTGATTGTTTCACCACACAATTTGAGCTGTGAGGTGATTCGGAAAACTGCTGAATTATATTCAGCTACAGATTTGAAGTCTTGAAATCTGAGATGTATCCACTCATCTCAAGCTTTTGGAAGTATCACTGTCTTTTGGTGGTCATATCTTTCTCCTAGATTTTTCCATAACTCAAATGGATCCTCAATTGTGAGGTACTCTATTTTGAGGCTATCATGGATGTGGTGGCACAAGAAGATCATAACTTTGGCCTTATCTTGGTCAGATGCTTTATTGTTTTCTATAATTGTGTCTCTTAGACCTTTAGCAGACAAATGAATCTTAGCATCAAGCGCCCATGAAAGATAATTCCTTCCAGTTATGTCAAGGGCAGTGAATTCAAGTTTGGCCAAGTTCGACATGGTACTATAATAAGCAAATAATTAAAAGTTAGAGACAAACATATCTAATTAAAATGACCAAAGTCAATATACAACAAAAATAACCAATCAGACAATGAGTTATTACTGTTCATCTGAATGTCAATATTGGTGGTATGATGAACTTCTGGTTCATCGATAAGATTAATATGAATTTATCATTAAAGGTAGAGTGAACTTCTGGTTCATCCATAAAAATAAATTCAATATCGGAGTAGTGAACTTCTGGTCACTGATAAAAAAATTACGCAATATTTTTACTATTGGTGCGAACTTCAAGTTCGTTAATATGATGATTCTCGAGTTTCACAACATGGGTCTTAGATGATTGAGGTCGATAAGGGGCTATTACCCATCAACAATACACCTTTAATCCAGCTCCCATAGGTACTCCCCCGAATACTGATGCATAATGGGACCAAGGGATGATCTCATTACACACAATCTAAGGATCTTTAAAAACGAAGATAGGAATATCCCTTCTCAAAGTTCCAAAGAACCAAAAATGGAATAGAAATGGATGAAAAAGATGGAAAGAACTATGAAAGATGATTAACAAACGAATGGAAATGATGAACGAATGAATGATTGATGAATGTAGAATGAATGGACGAATGTAGGAATGTTGAAAACGAATGGATTGATGAATCTATCTTATGATTTAGTGCTTTAGATGTGTAAATGAAAGATAGAAACAATGAAAATGCAATTGAAAGAATTCTAATGAATCAAACAAAACTCACTAGAATGATAGAATGATAATGGCTCTTTGAAGAATCTTGGAGGATACAGCCACACCACCTTCAAGAATGCTTCAAATCCTTCCTATCACCACCAAGGACGCCAATCTTGGATAGAAGAAGGGGATAGTTTCCGTCCTCCCTCAAGAGAAACGAAGAGACTAGCACAAAGCTAGAGAGAACAACACATCATGTGTTTGACTGTATTTTGATATATGATTGAATGAATGAATACAATGGTACCCTAGGGGGTCTATTTATACTATTCTAGGACCCCTTGGACGTGTACCTAGGGTTCAAGAAATCAAGAATCAACTATTACATCATATATCCTATTTATGACATCATAAACTCTAAAATACAACTCTAGAAAGAAATTGCTATAACTCCTTCAATACTTGTCCGTTTTCAATGATTCAAAAACCATTGGAAAGCTTATTGAAAGATCTCCAATATGTCTTTTGATGATTTCCTCAATAGACGTATGGATCCAGAATTATAGAGCAAAATATCGAACTGTACTTGATGGAGTCTTTTCTTTGCCATGAGATGACTTTTCAATAAGGACTTGAGAATGATTTAAGCTCATTGATGTCCTCCAAATGTGAGAGTAACTCCATATAAGCTTAGAAGTGTGAGGACTAAGCTTAGAGTACCTTCAAGGTCCTTTACGCCTTCTACCTTGATAAACCCAAGACGACATTTGTAGCTTCAAACTGGATTAAGGTCCTTGTAGCTAGACCTTGATGTATAAAGCTAGGCAAATATACATTATTCTCCCCCGGTTGAAAAAGTTTGTCCTCAAACTTAGACAAAAATTCTTCTAAACCAGTACATAACACTTCTTCTTCCTTGTTTTCCTTCCTTCTTTATAAGATGTCTTCCCATATGTGTTATTGACATCACTTCTCTTGTTCCTTCTTATGAGTTTACAACTTCTTTTCTTGAATGCCTTGAAATCATCATAGATTCCTTTGATGCTTGACTTGAACTTCCACTTTCTTCCAAATTTTCTCATGACTAATCCAATGACATCATGGAACTTCAAATCTCGTTTCTTCATAGAGAATGTAGAAACCTCATATAACTTCTCAACTTCAAAGTATAGATTCACAAGCTTGTAACTCATGATGAAGACAATAGTACGACTTCCTTGAATCCATGGTACTTCAACCTTAGAATTCAAGCTTTCATCTCCATATAGTATAGAAGGATTGCAAATATCACAACATTGTAACGTTTGCTCAATGTTAACGATCATGCTAGGCCAGAAATAATACTCCTTCATCTTGTAATACGTATTGAGAAGACCCAGATGATCAAAAGAACTTCCATGCACTTCCATGATTAAGAAGTCACGAATTCCACTCCTTGGAATACACAATTGATCCCCTTTGAAAAGAAATCCATGATTAATATGAAAGGGTTGTTGATGATGCTTCTTACATACCTTGAATACTTCTTTAAAATCATCATCTTCATATAACTCCTTGATATATCCAAGCTCAAGTAATTTTGAATCAAACATGTATCTCCTCGTTAGAAAACTTCCTTTAGTCAAAGGACTTGCTTCCTCCAAGTGACTTGATTTTGATGAACAAATCAAGTACCTCATCTTAAAGTATAACGATGGCTTGATCTCCTTATCATATGAAGCATACTCGATACTTTGTAAGAATCACAAAGCTTAAGGATGAATCCTCCATGATAACAATCCTTTTGCTCAAATATCCTCATGATAACAACAAGTATGAATGTAAAGCCATAAGCATGAAGCTTCTCCTTTTCTCCAATTAGTATATCACCAAAATAATCCATGGACAACTTCCTTGAGATAGGACTTCACCTTTCTCAACTCCATTTGTAATGAACAAATATGATGCGAGAATAGGAAATAAAAGAATATGATGATCTTTAGCATCCTTTAAGAGACATAGTACCTCAAGTATAGATGCAAGTATGGATCCTTCTTGAATATTTCCTTTCTTCCTTTTGTCCACTGAATTACTCCATTTGATGAGATATGTTGAGATAGCTCATTCTTGGGCGAGAGGTAAGGACAATTCTCAAGTACTTCTCCAATTCTCCTTGTGGCTCCTCATGCTTTGTCATGATCAAGACTAACTCCAAAGGATTTACATGCTCCTTTCTACTTCTACTACATACAAAAATGTTATCAAAGTATACAAATACAATCTCTTTACATTGCAATGGTACATACTCTTTCAAAATATGTTGTATACTATGAGAACCAAAACCGTTGATGTAGTTATCCACGAATTGAGTTTGATCCCAAAGAGATAAGTGAGAGAGGTCACTTGTCGATGGTGCTTGTCTTTCATCCAAATATTCACAAATGAGAACAAGTGATGGCATAGGATCTTGATCCTTTATAGGCTCACGGTTTCCAACCTCCATTGGTGTAAGAATGAGACTCCTTGGTTCTTCAAATTCATGATACTTATTCTCCATAAGTGTCATAAGAATGCTTTGATCCTCCGTGGGCCATGAGTTACAAGAGGGTAATAAGGGCGTCTCTTGGGCATGATACTCCAATCATACAACTTTGATTTTCCAAACAAAGTATAACAAAAATCCATAGAAGTAATATTACAATACAATGAATCTTTGCAAATATTGTAAAAACAAAGACTTACTAAACTTCTTGGATCAAAATGAATGTCCTTGTCATGAAGTGAATGGCCAGTGTGAATAGCTCTCCATTTGCAATGTTTGGACCCTTGTTGTAGTAAGGCGATATCATTGCCATGGTCCTTATCAATGCCAATGCTAGCGTCAAGATCCTCATAGATGGCACTACTTCCTCCTTCTTGGAACAATGAACACATATTATCACGTTGCTCTTCTTCATTCACGCCTTCCTCCTCATACAATGGGTTGACATATACTCGAAACTCATCATTATTCTCCTCATACAAGGGATTGTCATACACCTTAAACTCTTCTTTAGGCATGCTACAAACTACATTATCTTCCTCATTCATGCCAAGGTTATCACATACTTCATTAGCATCCTCATACACGTCAAATACATCAAATGATTCACTTTCAAATTCTGGTTGCTCATAGGATGACGTTTGACTTGCACTTACAACATGATCAAAACTTTGGCAAGATAGACTTGTACTTTGGTCAATGATTTCCTCGTCTTGGACAATGGGAATGGGGAGGTTTATGGGCTGTTTTGAGGAGCTTTGGATAGTAGGTGTGAGGTGGGATGGGGGCTGATTTTGTGGAGTTTTTGTGTGTGTACGGGTTTTGTCCAAGAGTTCTTTACTCTTTACTTCAACATAAAAAGCTAAAGAACTTAACTCTTCCAAGTTTGTGAAAGGTTGATTTACAACACGTCGAATGTAATCATTAAGACCAGGAAGTAACATACCACAACTCGTTGATCATCCTCCTCAAGAGCATATTTCCATAATAGCCGCCTGAATTCTATTGTATATTCGACCACATCCTTGCTCCCTTGCTTCATTCTTTCAAGCTTGTTGATGTAGTCACGTGAACCAGCCCTTCTTGATCCTTTTGGAAGGATCCCAAATTCTTCCATTTGTTCGGTGAGATCATCAATTTGTTGCTCCAAGCGTTGTAATTCACGTTGAGAACTCATGCTAGACCTTTGCAAGCCATAGAATATGAATCTTGATACAAAAGATCACAAAAACTCATGGGTTTGGGGTTAGCACGTGGGGATGAGAGGTTGTGTTTGGTTCTTTGTGTTTGGGCTATGGGTTTTTGTGGAGCTAATGGTTCTTTATGGGTTCTTGATGAATTCTTGATGAGTTCTTGGAAGAACTCTAGGTGGCGTGTGATGGAGAGATGGTAGGAAAGTTTCTTGTGATGGAAAGTTTTGTAGAAAGATGGTTCAAGAACTAAGAGAATCAAACTCCTAAGCTCTGATACCAATTTTGATGCATAATGGGACCAAGGGATGATCTCATTACACACAATCTAAGGATCTTTAAAAATGAAGATAGGAATCTCCCTTCTCAAAGTTCCAAAGAACCAAAAATGGAATAGAAATGGATGAAAAAGATGGAAAGAACTATGAAAGATGATTAACAACGAATGGAAATGATGAACGAATGAATGATTGATGAATGTAGAATGAATGGACGAATGTAGGAATGTTGAAAACGAATGGATTGATGAATCTATCTTATGATTTAGTGCTTTAGATGTGTAAATGAAAGATAGAAACAATGAAAATGCAATTGAAAGAATTCTAATGAATCAAACAAAACTCACTAGAATGATAGAATGATAATGGCTCTTTGAAGAATCTTGGAGGATACAGCCACACCACCTTCAAGAATGCTTCAAATCCTTCCTATCACCACCAAGGACGCCAATCTTGGATAGAAGAAGGGGATAGTTTCCGTCCTCCCTCAAGAGAAACGAAGAGACTAGCACAAAGCTAGAGAGAACAACACATCATGTGTTTGATTGTATTTTGATATATGATTGAATGAATGAATACAATGGTACCCTAGGGGGTCTATTTATACTATTCTAGGACCCCTTGGACGTGTACCTAGGGTTCAAGAAACCAAGAATCAACTATTACATCATATATCCTATTTATGACATCATAAACTCTAAAATACAACTCTAGAAAGAAATTGCTATAACTCCTTCAATACTTGTCCGTTTTCAATGATTCAAAAACCATTGGAAAGCTTATTGAAAGATCTCCAATCTGTCTTTTGATGATTTCCTCAATAGACGTATGGATCCAGAATTATAGAGCAAAATATCGAATCATTTGATGGAGTCTTTTGCTGCCGCGAGAGATGACTTTTCAATAAGGACTTGAGAATGATTTAAGCTCATTGATGTCCTCCAAATGTGAGAGTAACTCCATATAAGCTTAGAAGTGTGAGGACTAAGCTTAGAGTACCTTCAAGGTCCTTTATGCCTTCTACCTTGATAAACCCAAGACGACATTTGTAGCTTCAAACTGGATTAAGGTCCTTGTAGCTAGACCTTGATGTATAAAGCTAGGCAAATATACATTAAATACATAGCTTCGGGTTTCTCAGATTTGGCCAGGAAACGGGGTCGAACGGGAGTCATCCCTTAATTAATCATACGACTCTTCAATACTCAAGGCTCCCATAGTTAATCCCGCAAGTTCATCAAGAAGATTACCATTATTCATTTATAGAGTGCTATAAGAATAAAAAAAAACTCAATTATAGGACATATTCAATTCATAAATATATCACATTATTTCGAATTTAACCTGGGCAGAATTATTTGATAAATTCGTAACCGAAATATATAACTCCAAAAATTACGAAATTTTAACTCAGTGTGTCAATAATTATGTTTAACCTACAATAAAATTTTCAGAATTTTTCACCAAGCCAACGTTACGCAGAAATTCAAACAGTGGCTGAATTATACTAAAATCCGAAAATTAAAAACAAAAATAAACCAAACTTACAAAATTATAACTGGTAATAAATACCTTGAATTATAATTGGGATAATGAAAGGTAGAGTTTGGTGCTAATAACGTGTTATAATTATAATTTCAATAATTTCAATAATTGAATGAGAGAAGAGATAATATTAAGAAGAAGAATGAGAGGAATATATGGGATATGGGGTGTGTTTATTACTCACATTACATGGGTATTTATAGGGAGATAACAAACATTGGATTCCAAGCTACAAACATTGGATTCCAAAATGTAAACTAATTAATACATAAAAATGATATTCATATATAAAAAAATATTTCATAACATCATTTTTTTTTACAGTAGTGAAAACTTTGTGTTTGGTCAGACGTTGTGGATTGGAATTTCATGGCTAAAGTCCAAAGATGTCAGGTTCTTTTGTTTTGCGTTTGATTGAAACGTTAAGGAATGGACAGGGCCGGCCCTGGGGGTAGGCACAAGGGGCAACCGCTCAGGGCCTAGCGTCTTTTGGAAAATTTACTTTGGTTTTTAGGGCTCCAATGGCCCAATCAAAATTGTCACATGGCCTTATTGTCCAGCGCATAAAAAATTGCCATATTATCATATATATGGGCTCATGGCCCAACTCTCACCTCACCACTTTTCTATGCCTTCTCTGGCTTGTCTCTTCCAATTAATTTGCATTATTTTGATATTCATGTATTTTTTTTCAGACTTATTGCTCTGATTTATTTCCATGCCACTACATGGAAGAAAGTGGCTATTGCATTATTTTGCTTTTGGTTTTATTTTAGGCTAAGGTTTATTTTGATATCCATGTATTTTTTTTCAATTATTTTCATTGGGCTGGTGATAGGCCGCAAGTGCACGGGTGTACGTGTAGCAAATATCAAGGTCGATCCCACAGGGACTTTGCTAACTACACACCAAACTAGCCTCCTAAGTGATTACTAAATCGGTCAGGTTTTTGATTGAGAATAACTAATCCTATTTCTAATCACTAAAAGGTCGATATAAAAGGTCAAATAAAACAAATATTCACACAGACTTTTCTGGATTAATCAATATAAAAAGACGTTCAAGGGATAAAACCTAAGTAACTCTATGAATCAAACAAGTGGATCGAACATGTAAGTCACTAATTTGGCACATTTTAGGGTCGATAATCGCATAAATTCTTCCGTAGCGAGCTTTTGGCAATGAAACAGATTGCTTAGAAAAGTCAATAACCTACTTTCGCGGTTATTTCAATTTTATCTAAGTTAAAGATCAAATTATCAAACGACCCTTAATTACAAAGTCTTCTATGTCTAGTTCACGTCATAATCAGTTTAAACCTGAGGGTTCCCATTATCGAATTTTTCCGTTCGGTACTTCATTCAACAATCTAACTCCATGCTAATGATGATCAAGCAAAAGCAATGACATACATATTCAAAGGATAAATAAAATGCATTCAAACTAGATTAACATACTTGTTCAATCCAACAATACTCAATCCATAAGAGAAACTTGAAAGGGATTATCCCCCAAACTAAAAGAAACTACTCATTGCTCATGTTCAAAACACAAAACATATCACAATCTATTCTAGAAAGCATGAAATCTAAAAGAAAGAGAAGTAAACCGAGATGGAAATCATTCCTCGCTTGAATGGTAGTCGTTGGGACTTTTGCTCCTCCACTTCAATGGATTTCTTGAGAATCGATCTTTGAACTCCAATAAACTCTCAATCTTCAACTAAGGATGAATGTGGATGGATTTGTGGAGGAAGGGATGGATGATGGTAGAGATGGAGATGGATGGTGAACGGGAGTGAATGAATGAAGGTGGATGGTGATGGATGAATCAGCCGAATCTACAATTATATAGCCATTAAGAGAAGTTGAAACGGCCAAATCGTCATAAACAGGGTCAACACGGACCGCGTTGGTGTCAACACGGATCATGTTGATCGTTTCTGGGGAAATTGAACTCTCTGGAGGCCAACACGGACAGTGTTGGTGTCAACACCGGTCGTGTTGCTCTTGGAAATTTATGGGTCATCTTGTTTCGGCCATATCTCCTTCGTCCAACGTCTGATTGACTTGGTTCTTGACTTTTCGGAAAGCTCTAGGAGTCTACTTTCCATTGGCATAAGCCTCAAAGTCATATCATAAGTGTGGAATAAATGGTGACCAAAACATTGGACATATATCAATTTTCGCATACTTTCTGCTATCTTACTCATATGTCCTTCATCTCAACTCGGAATTGACCTTATAATATATAGTCGGAAAGCTCTTTCAATGATGAATCAAGAAATGTATTGAGCTTTGGAGTTCATATCATTAAGCAACTTATTCCCCAAATTTCACTATCAAAATGCTCCCAATATTTAGTCACTATATGCCCTCATCATTCGCCCATGCTTAGTTCTTGCTTGTCCCAAGCAAGTCCAGACTCACAAAATAAAAGAAAAAGAAAAGAAAACAAATTAAAACACGGGGACAAAAGACTCAATAACAAAAGAAAAGACTCAAAATGAAAGCATAGATTTTATTTATAATCCTACTTAGGAAAGCATCAACATGATCACTCAATCAACTAAATCTAATCTAGAATACCCCAAAAGAGAATCAAAGTCCATATAAAAGGGAAGGAAAAGCTTTGGAAAGATTTACAAGCACTACACTTCTCAAGTTCAAATTAATCACCCCCTAATCACAAATGAAGCAAGCAGGCACATGTATATGTGAATTGAGAGCAACCTCACTTTTGGGAATGTGGAATCACTCCTCTTATGTGTTTAAATATGAATAGATCATTGAAGGTTCACTCAATACTCAAACCTAAGCAACATCCTACCATAAGCTTGCAAAACATCTCAATTCTCCACCACTAATATGCAATGCACATATGACAATCAAGAGGACTTTCAAATGGGTTGTAATGGAGCTAAGGTTAAGGGTAAGGAGTGGAAATATATTTAGGGAAGTGGAGCTAAAAACCCAAGCTTGGAGCATAAACTTCACCAAATTATTCAAATAAAAACTCACACTTTGTATTCACAAAAATATATCCCAATATCAAGCGGAAATCGCCTGAAATCAAAGAAAATAAACTAACAAACTACTAAACACTTTATTTCTACCTTTTTTCATTCTTTTTCTCCCCCTTTTTTTTTTCTCTTTTTGCTTTTTTTTCTTTTTTTTTTCAAAATGAACTACAACTCAAAACAAATATATATATAATAATAAGACAAATTTCCAATTCAACCCATATCAAGCTACAATGGGGAGCGATCTCATGATGTTCAACTTCACAACATCCCCAACAAAACCAAACCACAAAATCACCACAATCAGCCCAACTCTTCACACTCTAACACTCCAAGCATAGGCTTAAGGGTATGAAATTTTTATTTGGCCAAGGCTTTATAATATATAGGTTATAAGGCCCGAACCCGACACGGTTCATACTCCCCCTCTTGAAGAAGAGTTGCCCTCAACTCTTGCGGTTTAAAACAGGGACACTCCACTTCAATTGGCTCCGAGAAACTACGAACATTTCGAATGCCGCAAGCAATCACGCTAAACATCCAACTAGCTTCAAACCCCACAAAATACCCATTGTTCAAATGAAAGAAAGAGGTTGGGGGCTTGGTTTTTGGAGGTAAGGGGTCAAGGGATGGAAGAGGAAAATTTTATGGTCCTTGGGAACTCACACTCTCACTATGGTCGCCTTTTCGCAAAAGTAAAGCCCGATGTGACTTTCCTTTGCTCAAAGCACTCTCATCCCGTGTTTCACTCTTTTGGAGGTCTCTCTTCTCACTTCCCACCGCAGATTTTAGTGTATCAGTTTCGAAAGGAGGTAAAGGAGTGAGTTTGAGTTTCTTTTCTCCCATATGGATAGTGTAATTGTTCTTCCGACCGTCGTGGATAGCATGCCGATCAAATTGCCAAGGTCTACCAAGTAGTAAATGGCAAGCATCCATGGGGACAACATCACAAAAAACACTATCCTCGTAAGACCAAGTAGAGAAAGAAACCAAGACTTGTTGGGTTACCTCGAAGTCGCCACCATCTTTTAGCCCTTGCAAGCTATACGGTTGAGGATGAGCCGAGACCGGCAATTGGAGTTTCTCAACCATGTATGTAGCTGCCTGCTCGCCGATGGTGAACTGAGTTTGGAAGATATTCTCCCGTTGAGAGTTATCCTGGGAATCCTTGTCAAGAGAAAGGATCGCCTAGGAGTTGAACTCTCTCCATCTTGTGCACGAACCTCAACACTAGTCTTTGGAACCTCCGGTGTGGCTACCTCACTTGCTTTGGAACTTTCAACCATCTTAGTGGGCATAGGGCTTGGTAGTGACCGTAAACCCGACATGTGAAACATTTTCTACCCTTGACCTTCCGAAGATATTTCGCACTTTCCTTAGGAGCTTGGAAAGATGGTTTTGGTAGCTCGGAAGTTCGACTTCCCTTGGATGAGGCCTTACTCCAAGAGTGAGCACTTCCCTTCCTAGAAGGCCATGAAGTAACTTTCTCCTCCATTCTTCTTCCTCGAGAACCACCATGTCGATAATCTTCAAAATACCTCGAATAATCACTATAGTGGGTTCTAGGAGACCGAGTTGAAATACGAAGATCCCTTTTCGAGAACTCTAGTTGCGTAGGGGTCGTAGCGCGGAGTATGTCACCCATTCGACGTTGCACTTCTCGACGAGGACAATGTTGAGGGGAGCCTCTAGCATCGTCACTAGACTCAAAGTTGGGAGGAGTACAGATAGGGCTTGGTGCACGCCTCTGACGTTCTTCTCGGGGTGGAGCTTGACTCGTAGGCGAGGTTGTCCAACCGCGCCATAATGGCATTAAGGTTGCGATCAATGGTGGAGAACCGTTCGTCATGGGTGGCGACTCGGCTCTCGATAGCCCGAAGTTGAGGGCTACCCCGGTGGCTTGATTCCTCTCGATCGGAATTTACTTGTCCATCCATATCGAGGGAAGGGTAAAAGACGATATTTGTTTGGGATATTTTGTGAAGTTTGGGGTTTTTCTTGTAGTTGGCTTGTGTTTAGCTAATGGTTCTTTGTGTTTTTCTCACTTGGGCATTTTATCGAACAACTTGTGGGCACAAATTTCAAACTTCACCTCAAAGCTCCACTATGCATCAAAATCAACAAACACAATAACAATAACAACTTCTCCAACACACTTGGAGGCACAAAGGATGAGGAACACCAATATTCAATCAAATCCAAAACACCAAGAACACCAAAAATCACCACTAAAGAACAACAAGAACAATTTCGGGCACAAACAATAAATATCCAACAAACTATGAGTTCTATGCCTAGCTCTGATACCAAATGGAGAGGGGACGCGCGGTAGCCTAAGGTCTAAACAAATATGTGGATGATGAAAATCCACCCATAGAACTCAGAAACACTATGAACCATTTTTTAGGGTTTTTGGATTAATGGAGATAAACATGAAATTAAAAGATATGGACAATTCTAAAGAGTGAAATCTCACCAAATTGAACTTAGATGTTCAAACACTTGCACAAGGATCTCCCACAAGCAAAGAGTATTGAATCACCTAAGAAAACTTATAAAGAGTGTAGGATATAACCATCCACTCACAAAAAAGAGAATTCACTAAGCAACTTCCACCCAAAGGATTAGCTTCATTGATTAGGGTTTGAAAACCAACAATTACAACACTCTTCAATTGAGAGGAATTTTCTTGAGATTAGCTCCTAAACATTCATCATCAAAATCTATCTTGAAAAACAAGCTAAATGGGTATTTATACTAAATAGGAAATTAGGTTAAAAACTCAACAAAATTAAACAGAAACGCGCGTCGTCGCAGCACCGTCGCGGGAGTGACCGTCACCTGTCCTCAGCAATATGTTGTCGGCTGAAGTTAGTTGCGGGCGCGACAAGGTGCGTCGCGGGCGCGACCACCTTCTGTCCCATAGTCTTCCTGGCCCGAGGTGCTGAGTCGTGGTCGCTACAAACAAGGTCACGGGTGCGACATCTCTGACAACAGCAAGACGCGGGCGCGACGCCTGGCGACTCGGGCGCGACCACTGACTGTCCCCCTTGTTTCTCCACTTGCCATGGTTCCTTGACGTTATTGCTCCCGGGGTTCTTCCGAGTCTCGACACTCCTCATTCCCGGGACGGCCCAGCCCGGTCCCATGGTCTCCGGGTCGGAAGCAAGTCCCGAGCCTCTCCAAGTTTCGCCATTGACAACTCACCTAAACCATGCTAACCTGACACTCATCAATCCCCCTTTTGAGAAGGTGTACCGGTTCTTGACAACGCCCGGATGAGTGGGTTTAGTGTGGAAATGTCGGGTCGGAATTTCTTCCTTCTTACTAACACTCACAAGCCCGGCTTTGGTAGCTCAGGCCCGAACCCGACACAGTTCAGGTGGGAGCTAGGTCAATTCAAATTGGCTATCAAAATAGTTTTGGGCCAAGAGCAGAGAAAGAGAAATATTGTATTCGATACAAATTTCTTGCCAAAAGTCATTTTGAATGATCGATCATAAGATGATCCGCCAAAGATAACATGGGATCTAGTTTTGTTGGGTCAAACTCCACTTGAGCCCATGAGTCTTGTGGGTCTTGGTTAATTAAAACACTAAATGAGAATTGATAAAGTATTTTGATTTGAAATTAAAATTAGTTTAATTTCTTTTGATGAATAATAACTAAAATGAACAAATTTTGTCTTATAGAATTTTTTATGTCTTTTTCACTCAAACATCCACCACTAATAAAATATTGTTTTCTTCTTGAGAAAGAGAAAAACAATTACACCAATTCCTTAATTGGCATCGCTATCACAAGATCGTCTTGGGCGAATAAAAGGAACATGTCTTTGATATGACATTGAGCGAGGCATAAATATTAAGAGGTTAATCAAGCCAAATGGATACATGTAATGTCATAGTATTTATACGACTTTAACCTCAAAATGTTTGAAGATTAGAGGAAGGATTTCAATATTACCAACTCAAAACCAAGTTCATCGAACTAGTTAGAGTTGATAAATATGAAACCAACAACCAGATAGTCTCAGCTAAGCTAGATAAAGGCCAATTGATCGTGCTCATGTTTTGAAATAATTTGACTCTTTTTAAAACATGAGAAACGTCCTCAGATAGCCCCTTTAGCCAAAAGGTTGGCGACCAAAGATAGTCTTTTAATGAAAGAGAAAATAGGATTTAATAAATCTATCAAAGACAAGAAGTCAAAGGAAAGGTAAGGACAAAACAGTTGTACATACCTAACCAATGACAGCAACCGGTTAACAACCAGATCATGTATGACACTGGAAGCGTGAATAACTATAAGAAAGACTTGAGATATGATTTCAATTCTAGGCAAATGCATATATGATATACACTACCCTTGTTAAACCCACTTTGAGTATAAGATACCGGCTGTGAAACTCGCATTTATGCAATGTGCAGGATCTACAACAAAGTAGATGTTCTTTGAAGGATGAGAGTCAGCCTACAAATAGGAACATGCAATTAGTTCCTTATGAAGAGTTTGTTGTTTATCCATTTCCTCAAGACTTATAAGAGAAATTTACAGGTGATTTTATGTTCTCGTTATAAGTAGAAATTTGATTTCAAACTCTCAATTAGAGAGAGAGGATCTCAGATAAACACAACTAACACATTGAAGCAAAAAAGGTTTAAAGATTTCCAAAATAAGGCATGGTGATTCATGTCTATCAGATAAACACAACTAACACATTCAATTCTTCAAAGATGAACAAAATAAGGCATGGTGATTCATGTCTATGAGATTCATCTGAAGCTAGACTGTTAAAATAGTTTGAAGATTTCCAAAATAAAGTAGTGTGGGACCCGGGAATATCCCCGTGGTATCCCTCGCGGTAAACAATGGGTCGAAAGAGGTGTCTTTTCTTTGAAGAGATTTGCTAAAAATTAAATTAAATAAAAACCTAATCAAACTCTTTAACTTTGATTAAAAAACTGGGATTTTATTTAACAGAAAAGAAAGCAGAAATTAAAAGAAAGAAAAAAAACGAGCAAAAACATACAGAGAAGCTCGAGGTCGGACTCGAGACCACAGTCTGCCATACCTGGCGGTATTCTGCCAGTCAGTGGTCCGGGATTTCGGACCAAGAAGTCAGATCCGAGCCACAGGACCGGCTATAATACCGCCAGGTATTCACGCTCTGTGCCTCGAATCGACTTCGAACCTGAGCCAAATCCGAACTGAACCGCATGCATGCCTCTAGGTATTTTGCAAGTCTCAAGTTCAGAAATTCTGTGGACAAGAGAAAAAAAAACTGCAAATGCTCTTTACAACTGATAAATAAAAACCAGTTTTTCTGTATTCCGAAATCTAAAAATAAATCCAAAAAAAGAAAAAATGGAATAAAATAAAAAAGAAAGAAGAGTCGCCAATTAATTTTTAATGAGAATTAATAAACTCAAATTTAAAGATTCAACAAACCACGAACCATGAGATTCGGATCTGGGGGTAAGGTTACAAATTCGAGAATAAAAATTCTTGAATTCGCCTGGTTTAACGAACAGATTCTACTAAACCGGTTAAATAAAAATGAAAGGAAAAGCGAAGGAGAGTAGAAACGGAGTATTAACTAATGTAATTTATTTTATTCAGCTACATGGAAATGCAATAATAAAAGCGAGAAATAAATGTATAAGAAACAAAATAAAACATGAACGAATCTTTATTTACAAGCATTCAAGTTTTATTAGGTCGAGTTTATTATTAACTCAGTTTACAAAAAGTGGAAGAAATAGAGGGAGAAAGAGAGAATGAAAATACCAATTAAGATGAATGCAAAAAGAGTGAAATGAAGGAGGGAGAAGACAAATAGTCACCTAGTGTCAATACGCTAGGGTGATTCTGGTGTAAAGGGTGAATGTAATAGGATGGGGTATTTATAGGTGAAATGGGGTAGGTTTATAGGTTAAAATGAGGATAAACCTAAGGATAATACCGCCAGGTTTATCAGGTCCAGTTGCGCGGAATTCTAGGGCACGCTTCCCGAGGCAGGTAGAGGTATTCTGGGTCGGGTAGAACCCGCCCCAATACCGCCAGGTATGAGGGCCCGGGTGCGCAAATTCTAGGTTAGCACGCTTCCTTAGGCGCGCGTAGGTAAATTGGGTCGGGCCTGACCCACCTGAATAACTCTCGGTATGCTTCCCGACTGTACGCATTCCGAGGTGGCCACGCTTCCCGATGTGACACCGGGTCGGGCCTGACCCACATAAATACTTGCCGGTATGCTGGGCCTGGGAGAAGCCCAATTGCACGTTTCTCGAGGTGGCCATGCTTCCCAATGTGACACTGGGTCGGGCCTGACCAACACATGCCTGCAAGTATGCTGGGCCAGGGAGAAGCCCAGTTGCACACTTCCCGAGTTGGGCATGCTTCCCGAGGCTTCACTTTTTTGGGTTGTTTGGGTTGAGCTTGTTTTTGTGATGGCTTTTTTTGTGGTTTTTCCTTCATTTCTTCATCTTTTGGATTTTCAAAATTCTTGGCATCTTCCTAAACTAAAATAAAAATAAATTACAATATTTCTAAAGCTCAATTGAGTGCCAAAATTCAGCATCTACAGTTAGCCCCTACTTTGATCGAGTTCGAGTAGGACATTGATCAAAGTATAGCACGGTGTTTTTCGGTCTTTCCCGGTATTCTCCCGTCTTTCCCGATGTCGTCCAGTATTTCCGGATGTCGTCCAGCCTCTCCCGGTGTCCTCCAGTCTTTTTCGATGTCGTCTGTCTTTCCCGATGTCCTCCGGTCTTTCCCGATCTCCTCCAATCTTTCCCGATGTCATCCAGTCTTTCCTGCTGTCCTCCGGTATTTCTCAGTGTCGTCCAGTCTTTCCCGATGTCCTCCAGTCTTTCCCGATGTCGTCTCGTCTTTCCCGATGACGTCCAGTCTTTCCCGGTGTCCTTTGGTCTTTCCCGATGTCGTCCAGTCTCTCCCGGTGTCCTCGAGTCTTTCCCGATGTCGTCCGGTCTTTCCCAATGTCGACCAGTCTTTCCCAGTGTCCTCTAGTCTTTCCCGATGTCGTCCAGTCTCTCCTGGTGTCGTCCGGTCTTTCCTGATGTCGTCCGGCCTTTCCCGATGTCGTTCAGTCTTTCCTAGTGTCCTCCGGTCTGTCCCGATGTCGTCCAGGCTCTCCCGTGCCCTTTGACGCTTGGAAGCAAAAGTCCTACGTCTTTGTGACGCATTTGGAAATAATATCCTACGCTTGATGAAGAGGCGACAACTAGAAGCTATTGCCCTATGCCAAATATATGAATATTCATATTTCTTTTGAAAATTTTTGACATGCCGCATTTATTTTCCAGATAGAGGTATGGCATGGAAGTCTTCTTTTCCTTAAGGTACAACTGTTTTTGTTCGATATACTGAGCAGGTTGTCATGCCTGCAGGCATGGTGCTTTGTCCAGTTTCTATTACTTTTCTGCACCGCCTTGCCCAATTCGGGTCTAGTAAGGCTGTCATGCCTCCAAGCATGCAAATTGGCCCAGCCTTTCTTTTTTTCCGCATAGCTTCATATTTGGGACGGCCAGCTGTCATGCCTCCAGGCATGCAACTCTGTTCAACTTTCTTTGTTTTTCCGCACAGCTTTGATAGATTTGGGTCTAGTCAGGCATGCTGCTCTATCGAGTTTTCTTTGCTTTTTCTGCACAGCCTTGCCAGATTCGAGCTGACTCAAGCTGTCATGCCTCCAGGCATGCAACTCTTTCTAGCCTTCTTTGTTTTTCTGCACAGCTCTGTGAGATTTGGGTCTAGTCATGCTCTCATGCCTCCAGGCGTGCAAATTTACCCTACTTTCTTTGTTTTTCTACACTATTTCGCCAGATTCGGGTCCAGTCAGGCTGTCATGCCTCCAGGCATGCAGCTCTGTCCAGCCCGGGGTCGATCAGCCGGATTTCACTTGTTGTCGAACCTAGGCGGTCGCCATGCTCGCATATACGGCGCTCTGCCCGATTTTTTTTTCTTCGCATGGGGCCCATTTTTTTCTTGGTGGTGCTGTGTGTGGAACCCGGGTCCAGACCATGTCTGGCGATATGGTACTTGGTTTTCCGGGTCTTCTTCTGTTCGGAACCCTGGGTATGGGTCCGAGCCATACCTGGCGGTATGGTGCCTGGTTTTGCAAGACCCTGACCCGACTTGTTCTTGGTAGTATGGGTCGAGTTTGTCCGTATGCTCGAGTTTTCTCAGTTTAATTCAGAAATGAGTTATTTCCAAACTAATTCTCGTGAACATTGTGAATTGAATTTTTAGAGTTTAACTCATAAAATGAATTATTTCCCAAATTATTTCTCATAAAACTTTGCGATCAGTTTTAGAGTTTAACCCGAAAAATGATTTATTTTTCAAATTAATTCTCGTAAAACTCCAATAATTTCTTCATCGACCACGTCCTTGGAGCTTCTGGCAATACGTCCGAAGATGATCAAGATTCGAAGTGAGCTTGCTTGATTTCTAGCCGTCATTGCTGCGTTTCTTTTGAGGTTCGAGGGGGAGACAGAAGAATGCAAATGTGGTCTTATGCATGATATGCTACATGAATTACGTGGAAACAAATATGTACAAGACTCCATTATGTACAATACGGGACTCTATTATGCACTTTATACTATAAGACTCTTTATGCATGATTTTATGCAATCATAATTCTAATGCAAGATGCGACTTTATGTTATGCATGTGACTCTTTTATTTTATTTGACTCCAGAGAGGGAAATAAATAAAAACAAAAAAAAACTAACATGACTCCAAATGAAAATAAAAAACTACTTAATGTGACTCGAAATGCAAATAAAAAAAATGCACAAGACCTAAAAACAAAAGAACAAAAAAAGGACATTTATTTGCTGCATGATATGAACAACCCGCACTTTCCCGAGGAGAAAAAAAAAAGAATAAGGAAAAGTAAATCAAAAACTCTAAATGTCAAGAGAGATTTCGAAGTGAGTTTCAGGACAAGGCAAAAAATAGTGAAAATGGTGAGTTCTCCTTTAGAACTGCCTCGTAAGTTGCCACGATGCGGATATTGAGTGTGAGTGAGCCCCCAGTTGGAATGCTGCAGAAGACGATATTAATGGAAGATTCGGCCTGCTTAAGCCGCATGATGGGATAGTCGGGATGCTCGACCTTGACGTCATGGCTAAGAACCCCAAGCACTAAGAAGGATTAGGCGACAAGTCGTCTTGATTTCTCTTGGCTTTTCTCTATTCTTCTTGATTCTTTTAGGTAGGGACATAGAAGCACCAAGCCCCCAGTATTAGCGAACAAGCATCTTTAGGTGAGTCCGAATGGTTGACATAGGTGGGTGTCACCTTCAAGTAACGCCCTATTTTGATGCAGCAGACATCTTGTTCGGCTAAAGGTGTTATCCCTCACTCAGGTGTTCTGAAAGCAGGGATTAACTGACGAATCTCATACATGCACTAATGACCGAATCAAAAGAGCTCACAAGGTTACGAATTCGAGAATAAAAATTCTTGAATTCGCCCGTTTAACGAACAGATTCTACTAAACCGGTTAAATAAAAAAAGAAAGGAAAAGCGAAGGAGAGTAGAAACGGAGTATTAACTAATGTAATTTATTTTATTCAGCTACATGCAAATGCAATAATAAAAGCGAGAAATAAATGTATAAGAAACAAAATAAAACATGGACGAATCTTTATTTACAAGCATTCAAGTTTTATTAGGTCGAGTTTATTATTAACTCAGTTTACAAAAAGTGGAAGAAATAGAGGGAGAGAGAGAGAATGAAAATACCAATTAAGATGAATGCAAAAAGAGTGAAATGAAGGAGGGAGAAGACAAATAGTCACCTAGTGTCAATACGCTAGGGTGATTCTGGTGTAAAGGGTGAATGTAATAGGATGGGGTATTTATAGGTGAAATGGGGTAGGGTTTATAGGTTAAAATGAGGATAAACCTAAGGATAATACCGCCAGGTTTATCAGGCCCAGTTGCGCGGAATTCTAGGGCACGCTTCCCGAGGCAGGCAGAGGTATTCTAGGTCGGGTAGAACCCGCCCCAATACCGCCAGGTATGAGGGCCCGGCTGCGCAAATTCTAGGTTAACACGCTTCCTTAGGCGCGCATAGGTAAATTGTATCGGGCCTGACCCACCTGAATAACTCTCGGTATGCTTCCCGACTGTACGCATTCCGAGGTGGCCACGCTTCCCGATGTGACACCGGGTCGGGCCTGACCCACATAAATACTTGCCGGTATGCTGGGCCTGGGAGAAGCCCAATTGCACGTTTCTCGAGGTGGCCATGCTTCCCAATGTGACACTGGGTCGGGCCTGACCCACACACATGCCTGCAAGTATGCTGGGCCTGGGAGAAGCCCAGTTGCACACTTCCCGAGTTGGGCATGCTTCCCGAGGCTTCACTTTTTTGGGTTGTTTGGGTTGAGCTTGTTTTTGTGATGGCTTTTTTTGTGGTTTTTCCTTCATTTCTTCATCTTTTGGATTTTCAAAATTCTTGGCATCTTCCTAAACTAAAATAAAAATAAATTACAGTATTTCTAAAGCTCAATTGAGTGCCAAAATTCAGCATCTACAGTTAGTCCCCACTTGGATCGAGTTCGAGTAGGACGTTGATTAAAGTATAGCACGGTGTTTTTCTGTCTTTCCCGGTGTCCTCCCGTCTTTCCCGATGTCGTCCAGTATTTCCCGATGTCGTCCAGTATTTCCCGATGTCGTCCAGCGTCTCCCGGTGTCCTCCAGTCTTTTTCGATGGTCTTTCCCGATGTCCTCCGGTCTTTCCCGATCTCCTCCAATCTTTCCCGATGTCATCCAGTCTTTCCTGCTGTCCTCCGGTATTTCTCAGTGTCGTCCAGTCTCTTCCGATGTCCTCCAGTCTTTCCCGATGTCGTCTCGTCTTTCCCGATGACGTCCAGTCTTTCCCGGTGTCCTTTGGTCTTTCCTGATGCCGTCCTGTCTCTCCCGGTGTCCTCGAGTCTTTCCCGATGTCGTCCGGTCTTTCCCAATGTCGTCCAGTCTTTCCCAGTGTCCTCTAGTCTTTCCCGATGTCGTCCAGTCTCTCCTGGTATCGTCCGGTCTTTCCTGATGTCGTCCGGCCTTTCCCGATGTCGTTAAGTCTTTCCTAGTGTCCTCCGGTCTGTCCCGATGTCGTCCAGGCTCTCTCGGTGTCCTTTGACACTTGTAAGCAAAAGTCCTACGTCTTTGTGACGCATTTGGAAATAATATCCTACGCTTGATGAAGAGGCGACAACTGGAAGCTATTGCCCTATGCCAAATATATGAATATTCATATTTCTTTTGAAAATTTTTGACATGCCGCATTTATTTTCCAGATAGAGGTATGGCATGGAAGTCTTCTTTTCCTTAAGGTACAACTGTTTTTGTTCGATATACTTAGTAGGCTGTCATGCCTGCAGGCATGGTGCTTTGTCCAGTTTCTATTACTTTTCTGCACCGCCTTGCCCAATTCGGGTCTAGTAAGGCTGTCATGCCTCCAAGCATGCACTCATCGGCTTTCTTTTTTTCCGCATGGTTCGTCATATTTGGGACGATGGTGCCGCATGCCTCGAGCATGCAACTGCATTCAACTTTCTTTGTTTTTCCGCACAGCTTTGATAGATTTGGGTCTAGTCGGGCATCTTGCTCTATCGAGTTTTCTTTGCTTTTTCGCATGACCTTGCGGTCGAGTGACTCAGGTATCATGCCTCCAGGCATGCAACTCTTTCTAGCCTTCTTTGTTTTTCTGCACAGCTCTGTGAGATTTGGGTCTAGTCATGCTCTCATGCCTCCAGGCATGCAAATCTGCCCTACTTTCTTTGTTTTCTACCTTTGTTCGCGGTCCGGGTCTAGTCGGTATCATGCCTCCAGGCCCGACCGGGTCGGTCAGCCGGATTTCACTTGTCGTTCGAAACCCTAGGCAGGCTGCCATACCTGCAGGCATGGCGCTCTGCCCGATTTTTTTTTCTTCGCATGGGGCCCATTTTTTTCTTGGTGGTGCTGTGTGGAACCGAGTCGGACCATATGCAGCGATATGGTACTTAGTTTCGGTCTTCTTACATTGAACCACAGGTATGGGTCCGAGCCATACCTGGCGGTATGGTGCCTGGTTTTGCAAGACCCTGACCCGACTTGTTCTTGGTAGTATGGGTCGAGTTTGTCCGTATGCTCGAGTTTTCTCAGTTTAATTCAGAAATGAGTTATTTCCAAACTAATTCTCGTGAACATTGTGAATTGAATTTTTGGAGTTTAACTCATAAAATGAATTATTTCCCAAATTATTTCTCATAAAACTTTGCGATCCATTTTAGAGTTTAACCCGAAAAATGATTTATTTTTCAAATTAATTCTCGTAAAACTCCAATAATTTCTTCATCGACCACATCCTTGGAGCTTCTGGCAATACGTCCGAAGATGATCAAGATTCGAAGTGAGCTTGCTTGATTTCTAGCCGTCATTGCTGCGTTTCTTTTGAGGTTCGAGGGGGAGACAAAAGAATGTAAATGTGGTCTTATGCATGATATGCTACATGAATTACGTGGAAACAAATATGTACAAGACTCCATTATGTACAATACGGGACTCTATTATGCACTTTATACTATAAGACTCTTTATGCATGATTTTATGCAATCATAATTCTAATGCAAGATGCGACTTTATGTTATGCATGTGACTCTTTTATTTTATTTGACTCCAGAGAGGGAAATAAATAAAAACAAAAAAAAACTAACATGACTCAAAATGAAAATAAAAAACTACTTAATGTGACTCGAAATGCAAATAAAAAAAATGCACAAGACCAAAAAACAAAAGAACAAAAAAAGGACATTTATTTGCTGCATGATATGAACAACCCGCACTTTCCCGAGGAGAAAAAAAAAAGAATAAGGAAAAGTAAATCAAAAACTCTAAATGTCAAGAGAGATTTCGAAGTGAGTTTCAGGACAAGGCAAAAAAAGTGAAAATGGTGAGTTCTCCTTTAGAACTGCCTCGTAAGTTGCCACGATGCGGATATTGAGTGTGAGTGAGCCCCCAGTTGGAATGCTGCAGAAGACGATATTAATGGAAGATTCGGCCTGCTTAAGCCGCATGATGGGATAGTCGGGATGCTCGACCTTGATGTCATGGCTAAGAACCCCAAGCACTAAGAAGGATTAGGCGACAAGTCGTCTTGATTTCTCTTGGCTTTTCTCTATTCTTCTTGATTCTTTTAGGTAGGGACATAGAAGCACCAAGCCCCCAGTATTAGCGAACAAGCATCTTTAGGTGAGCCCGAATGGTTGACATAGGTGGGTGTCACCTTCAAGTAACGCCCTATTTTGATGCAGCAGACATCTTGTTCGGCTAAAGGTGTTATCCCTCACTCAGGTGTTCGGAAAGCAGGGATTAACTGACGAATCTCATACATGCACTAATGACCGAATCAAAAGAGCTCACATGGTTACGAATTCGAGAATAAAAATTCTTGAATTCGCCCGTTTAACGAACAGATTCTACTAAACCGGTTAAATAAAAAAAGAAATGAAAAGCGAAGGAGAGTAGAAACGGAGTATTAACTAATGTAATTTATTTTATTCAGCTACATGCAAATGCAATAATAAAAGCGAGAAATAAATGTATAAGAAACAAAATAAAACACGGACGAATCTTTATTTACAAGCATTCAAGTTTTATTAGGTCGAGTTTATTATTAACTCAGTTTACAAAAAGTGGAAGAAATAGAGGGAGAGAGAGAGAATGAAAATACCAATTAAGATGAATGCAAAAAGAGTGAAATGAAGGAGGGAGAAGACAAATAGTCACCTAGTGTCAATACGCTAGGGTGATTCTGGTGTAAAGGGTGAATGTAATAGGATGGGGTATTTATAGGTGAAATGGGGTAGGGTTTATAGGTTAAAATGAGGATAAACCTAAGGATAATACCGCCAGGTTTATCAGGCCCAGTTGCGCGGAATTCTAGGGCACGCTTCCCGAGGCAGGCAGAGGTATTCTGGGTAGGGTAGAACCCGCCCCAATACCGCCAGGTATGAGGGCCCGGCTGCGCAAATTCTAGGTTAGCACGCTTCCCTATGCGTGCGTAGGTAAACTGGGTCGGGCTTGACCCACCTGAATAACTCTCGGTATGCTTCCTGACTGTACGCATTCCGAGGTGGCCACGCTTCCCGATGTGACACCGGGTCGGGCCTGACCCACATAAATACCTTCCGGTATGCTGGGCCTGGGAGAAGCCCAATTGCACATTTCTCGAGGTGGCCATGCTTCCCAATGTGACACTGGGTCGGGCCTGACCCACACACATGCCTGCAAGTATGATGGGCCTGGGAGAAGCCCAATTGCACACTTCTCGAGTTGGGCATGCTTCCCGAGGATTCACTTTTTTGGGTTGAGCTTATTTTTTTGATGGCTTTTTTTGTGGTTTTTCCTTCATTTCTTCATCTTTTTTCTTTTCAAAATTCTTGGCATCTTCCTAAACTAAAATAAAAATAAATTACAATATTTCTAAAGCTCAATTGAATGCCAAAATTCAGCGTTTACAGTTAGCCCCCTCTTTGATCGAGTTCGAGTAGGACGTTGGTCAAAGTATAGCACGGTGTTTTTCGGTCTTTCCCGGTGTCCTCCCGTGTTTCCCGATGTCGTCCAGTATTTCCCGATGTCGTCCAGCCTCTCCCGGTGTCCTCCAGTCTTTTTCGATGTCGTCTGGTCTTTCCCGATGTCCTCCGGTCTTTCCCGATTTCCTCCAATCTTTGCCGATGTCGTCCAGTCTTTCCTGCTGTCCTCCAGTCTTTCTCAATGTCGTCTAGTCTCTCCCGATGTCCTCCAGTCTTTCCCGATGTCGTCTCGTCTTTCCCGATGACGTCCAGTCTTTCCCGGTGTCATTTGGTCTTTCCCGATGTCATCCAGTCTCTCCCGGTGTCCTCGAGTCTTTCCCGATGTCGTCCGGTCTTTCCCAATGTCGTCCAGTCTTTCCCAGTGTCCTCTAGTCTTTCCCGATGTCGTCCAGTCTCTCCTGGTGTCGTCCAGTCTTTCCTGATGTCGTCCGGCCTTTCCCGATGTCGTTCAGTCTTTCCTGGTGTCCTCCGGTCTGTCCCGATGTCGTCCAGGCTCTCCCGGTGTCCTTTGACGCTTGGAAGCAAAAGTCCTACATCTTTGTGACGCATTTGGAAATAATATCCTACGCTTGATGAAGAGGCGACACTTGGAAGCTATTGCCCTATGCCAAATATATGAATATTCATATTTCTTTTGAAAATTTTTGATACGCCGCATTTATTTTCCAGATAGAGGTATGGCATGGAAGTCTTCTTTTCCTTAAGGTACAACTTTTTTTGTTCGATATACTGATCAGGATGTCATGCCTGCAGGCATGGTGCTTTCCAGTTTCTATTACTTTTCTGCACCGCCTTGCCCAATTCGGGTCTAGTAAGGCTGTCATGCCTCCAAGCATGCGACTCTGTCCAACTTTCTTTTTTTTTCGCACAGTTTCGTCATATTTGGGACCAGTCAGGCTGTCATGCCTCAAGGCATGCAGCTTTTTTCAACTTTCTTTGTTTTTCCGCACAGCTTTGATAGATTTGGGTCTAGTCAGGCATGCAGCTCTATCGAGTTTCTGCACAGTCTTGCCAGATTCGACCTGTCATGCCTCCAGGCATGCAACTCTTTCTAGCCTTCTTTGTTTTTCTGCACAGCTCTGTGAGATTTGGGTCTAGTCATGCTCTCATGTCTCCAGGCATGCAAATCTGCCCTACTTTCTTTGTTTTTCTGCACTGTTTCGCCAGATTCGGGTCTAGTCAGGCTGTCATGCCTCCAAGCATGCAGCTCTGTCCAGTCCGGGGTCGGTCAGCCGGATTTCACTTGTTGTTCGAAACCCTAGGCAGGCTGCCATGCCTGCAGGCATGGCGCTCTGCCCGATTTTTTTTTCTTTGCATGTGGCCCATTTTTTTCTTGGTGGTGCTGTGTGCGGAACCCGGGTCCAGACCATGTCTGGCGATATGGTACTTGGTTTTCCGGGTCTTCTTTTGTTCGGAACCCTCGGTATGGGTTCGAACCATACCTGGCGGTATGGTGCCTGGTTTTGCAAGACTCTGACCCGACTTGTTCTTGGTAGTATGGGTCGGGTTTGTCCGTATGCTCGAGTTTTCTCAGTTTAATTCAGAAATGAGTTATTTCCAAACTAATTCTCGTGAACATTCTGAATTGAATTTTTAGAGTTTAACTCATAAAATGAATTATTTCCCAAATTATTTCTCATAAAACTTTGCGATCCGTTTTAGAGTTTAACCCGAAAAATTATTTATTTTTCAAATTAATTCTCGTAAAACTCCAATAATTTCTTCATCGACCACGTCCTTGGAGCTTCCGGCAATACGTCCGAAGATGATCAAGATTCGAAGTGAGCTTGCCTGATTTCTAGCCGTCATTGCTGCGTTTCTTTTGAGGTTCGAGGGGGAGCCAGAAAAATGCAAATGTGGTCTTATGCATGCTATGATGCATGAATTACGTGGAAACAAATATGTACAAGACTCCATTATGTACAATACGAGACTCTATTATGCACTTTATACTATAAGACTCTTTATGCATGATTTTATGCAATCATAATTCTAATGCAAGATGCGACTTTATGTTATGCATGTGACTCTTTTATTTTATTTGACTCCAGAGAGGGAAATAAATAAAAACAAAAAAAAACTAACATGACTCAAAATGAAAATAAAAAACTACTTAATGTGACTCGAAATGCAAATAAAAAAAATGCACAAGACCTAAAAACAAAAGAACAAAAAAAGGACATTTATTTGCTGCATGATATGAACAACCCGCACTTTCCCGAGGAGAAAAAAAGAATAAGGAAAAGTAAATCAAAAACTCTAAATGTCAAGAGAGATTTCGAAGTGAGTTTCAAGACAAGGCAAAAAATAGTGAAAATGGTGAGTTCTCCTTTAGAACTGCCTCGTAAGTTGCCACGATGCGGATATTGAGTTTGAGTGAGCCCCCAGTTGGAATGCTGCAGAAGACTATATTAATGGAAGATTCGGCCTGCTTAAGCCGCATGATGGGATAGTCGGGATGCTCGACCTTGATGTCATGGCTAAGAACCCCAAGCACTAAGAAGGATTAGGCGACAAGTCGTCTTGATTTCTCTTGGCTTTTCTCTATTCTTATTGATTCTTCTAGGTAGGGACATAGAAGCACCAAGCCCCCAGTATTAGCGAACAAGCATCTTTAGGTGAGTCCGAATGGTTGACATAGGTGGGTGTCACCTTCAAGTAACGCCCTATTTTGATGAAGCAGACATCTTGTTCGGCTAAAGGTGTTATCCCTCACTCAGGTGTTCTGAAAGCAGGGATTAACTGACGAATCTCATACATTCACTAATGACCGAATCAAAAGAGCTCACAAGGTTACGAATTCGAGAATAAAAATTCTTGAATTCGCCCGTTTAACGAACAGATTCTACTAAACCGGTTAAATAAAAAAAGAAAGGAAAAGCGAAGGAGAGTAGAAACGGAGTATTAACTAATGTAATTTATTTTATTCAGCTACATGCAAATGCAATAATAAAAGCGAGAAATAAATTTACAAGACACAAAATAAAACATGGACGAATCTTTATTTACATGCATTCAAGTTTTATTAGGTCGAGTTTATTATTAACTCAGTTTACAAAAAGTTGAAGAAATAGAGGGAGAGAGAGAGAATAAAAATACCAATTAAGATGAATGCAAAAAGAGTGAAATGAAGGAGGGAGAAGACAAATAGTCACCTAGTGTCAATACGCTAGGGTGATTCTGGTGTAAAGGGTGAATGTAATAGGATGGGGTATTTATAGGTGAAATGGGGTAGGGTTTATAGGTTAAAATGAGGATAAACCTAAGGATAATACCGCCAGGTTTATCAGGCCCAGTTGCGCGGAATTCTAGGGCACGCTTCCCGAGGCAGGCAGAGGTATTCTGGGTCGGGTAGAACCCGCCCCAATACCGCCAGGTATAAGGGCCCGGCTGCGCAAATTCTAGGTTAGCACGCTTCCCTATGCGCGCTTAGGTAAACTGGGTCGGGCCTGACCCACCTGAATAACTCTCGGTATGCTTCCTGACTGTACGCATTCCGAGGTGGCCACGCTTCCCGATGTGACACCGGGTCGGGCCTGACCCACATAAATACCTTCCGGTATCTTTGGGCACGAGAAGCCCAATTGCACGTTTCTCGAGGTGGCCATGCTTCCCAATGTGACACTGGGTCGGGCCTGACCCACACACATGCCTGCAAGTATGATGGGCCTGGGAGAAGCCCAATTTTACACTTCTCGAGTTGGGCATGCTTCCCGAGGCTTCACTTTTTTGGGTTGAGCTTATTTTTGTGATGGCTTTTTTTGTGGTTTTTCCTTCATTTCTTCATCTTTTTTCTTTTCAAAATTCTTGGCATCTTCCTAAACTAAAATAAAAATAAATTACAATATTTCTAAAGCTCAATTGAATGCCAAAATTTAGCGTTTACAGTTAGCCTCCTCTTTGATCGAGTTCGAGTAGGACGTTGGTCAAAGTATAGCACGGTGTTTTTCGGTCTTTCCCGGTGTCCTCCCGTCTTTCCCGATGTCGTCCAGTATTTCCCGATGTCGTCCAGCCTCTCCCGTTGTCCTCTAGTCTTTTCCGATGTCGTCTGGTCTTTCCCGATGTCCTCCGGTCTTTCCCGATCTTCTCCAATCTTTGCCGATGTCGTCCAGTCTTTCCTGCTATCCTCCAGTCTTTCTCAATGTCGTCCAGTCTCTCCCGATGTCCTCCAGTCTTTCCCGATGTCGTCTCGTCTTTCCCGATGACGTCCAGTCTTTCCCGGTGTCCTTTGGTCTTTCCCGATATCGTCCAGTCTCTCCCGGTGTCCTCGAGTCTTTCCCGATGTCGTCCGGTCTTTCCCAATGTCGTCCAGTCTTTCCCAGTGTCGTCTAGTCTTTCTCGATGTCGTCCAGTCTCTCCTGGTGTCGTCCGGTCTTTCCTGATGTCGTCCGGCCTTTCCCGATGTCGTTCAGTCTTTCCTGGTGTCCTCCAGTCTATCCCGATGTCGTCCAGGCTCTCCCGGTGTCCTTTGACGCTTGGAAGCAAAAGTCCTACGTCTTTGTGACGCATTTGGAAATAATATCCTACGCTTGATAAAGAGGCGACACCTGGAAGCTATTGCCCTATGCCAAATATATGAATATTTATATTTCTTTTGAAAATTTTTGACACGCCGCATTTATTTTCCAGATAGAGGTATGGCATGGAAGTCTTCTTTTCCTTAAGGTACAACTTTTTTTGTTCGATATACTGAGCAGGCTGTCATGCCTACAGGCATGGTGCTTTGTCCAGTTTCTATTACTTTTCTGCACCGCCTTGCCCAATTTGGGTCTAGTAAGGCTGTCATACTTCCAAGCATGCAGCTCTGTCCAACTTTCTTTTTCTTCGCACAGTTTCGTCATATTTGGGACCAGTCAGGCTGTCATGCCTCCAGGCATGCAACTCTGTTCAACTTTCTTTGTTTTTCCGCACAGCTTTGATAGATTTGGGTCTAGTCAGGCATGCTGCTCTATCGAGTTTTCTTTGCTTTTTCTGCACAGCCTTGCCAGATTCAAGCTGACTCAAGCTGTCATGCCTCTAGGCATGCAACTCTTTCTAGCCTTCTTTGTTTTTCTGCACAGCTCTGTGAGATTTGGGTCTAGCTCTCATGCCTCCAGGCAATCTGCCCTACTTTCTTTGTTTTTCTGCACTGTTTCGCCAGATTCGGGTCTAGTCAGGCTGTCATGCCTCGGGCATGCGACTCCATCGGCTGGTCGATTGGATTTCACTTGTTGTTCGAAACCCTAGGCAGGCTGCCATGCCTGCAGGCATGGCGCTCTGCCCGATTTTTTTTTTCTTCGCATCAGGCCCATTTTTTTCTTGGTGGTGCTGTGTGTGGATTCCGGGTCCAGACCATGTCTGGCGATATGGTAGCCAGAAAAATGCATGAATTACCCGGTGTCCTTTGACGCTTGGAAGTAAAAGTCCTACGTCTTTGTGACGCATTTGGAAATAATATCCTACGCTTGATAAAGAGGCGACACCTGGAAGCTATTGCCCTATGCCAAATATATGAATATTTATATTTCTTTTGAAAATTTTTGACACGCCGCATTTATTTTCCAGATAGAGGTATGGCATGGAAGTCTTCTTTTCCTTAAGGTACCACTTTTTTTGTTCGATATACTGAGCAGGCTGTCATTCTTGCAGGCATGGTGCTCTGTCTAGTTTCTATTACTTTTCTGCACCGCCTTGCCCAATTCGGGTCTAGTAAGGCTGTCATGCCTCCAAGCATGCAGCTCTGTCCAGCTTTCTTTTTTTTTCGCACAGTTTCGTCATATTTGGGACCAGTCAGGCTGTCATGCCTCCAGGCATGCAACTCTGTTCAACTTTCTTTGTTTTTCCGCACAGCTTTGATAGATTTGGGTCTAGTTAGGCATGCAACTCTATCGAGTTTTCTTTGCTTTTTCTGCACAGTCTTGCCAGATTCGAGCTGAGTCAAGCTGTCATGCCTCCAGGCATGCAACTCTTTCTAGCCTTCTTTGTTTTTCTGCACAGCTCTGTGAGATTTGGGTCGAGTCATGCTCTCATGCCTCCCAGGCATGCAAATCTGCCCTATTTTTTTTTTTTCTGCACTGTTTCGCCAAATTCGGGTCTAGTCAGGCTGTCATGCCTCCAGCATGCACCGCTACTCTGTCGGCCAGTCGATTTCACTTGTTGTTCGAAACCCTAGGCAGGCTGCCATGCCTGCAGGCATGGCGCTCTGCCCGATTTTTTTTTTCTTCGCATCAGGCCCATTTTTTTCTTGGTGGTGCTGTGTGGATTCCGGTCGGACCATGTCCGCGATATGGTACACAGTTCTCGGGTCTTCTCTGTCGAACCACAGGTATGGGTCCGAGCCATACTGGCGATATGGTGCACAGTTTTGCAAGACCCCACGGCTTGTTCTTGTAGTATGGGTCGGGTTTGTCAGTATGCTCGAGTTTTCGATTTAATTACGAAATGAGTTATTTCCAAACTAATTCTCGTGAACATTGAGAATTGAATTTTTAGAGTTTAACTCATAAAATGAATTATTTCCCAAATTATTTCTCATAAAACTTTGCGATCCGTTTTAGAATTTAACCCGAAAAATGATTTATTTTTCAAATTAATTCTCGTAAAACTCCAATAATTTCTTCATCGACCACGTCCTTGGAGCTTCCGGCAATACGTCCGAAGATGATCAAGATTTGAAGTGAGCTTGCTTGATTTCTAGCCGTCATTGCTGCGTTTCTTTTGAGGTTCGAGGGGGAGACAGAAGAATGCAAATGTGGTCTTATGCATGCTATGCTACATGAATTACGTGGAAACAAATATGTACAAGACTCCATTATGTACAATACGGGACTCTATTATGCACTTTATACTATAAGACTCTTTATGCATGATTTTATGCAATCATAATTCTAATGCAAGATGCGACTTTATGTTATGCATGTGACTCTTTTATTTTATTTGACTCTAGTGAGGGAAATAAAAAAAAAAAAAAAAACTAACATGACTCAAAATTAAAATAAAAAACTACTTAATGTGACTCGAAATGCAAATAAAAAAATACACAAGGCCTAAAAACAAAAGAACAAAAAAAGGACATTTATTTGCTGCATGATATGAACAACCCGCACTTTCCCGAGGAGAAAAAAAAAGAATAAGGAAAAGTAAATCAAAAACTCTAAATGTCAAGAGAGATTTCGAAGTGAGTTTCAGGACAAGGAAAAAAATAGTGAAAATGGTGAGTTCTCCTTTAGAACTGCCTCGTAAGTTGCCACGATGCGGATATTGAGTGTGAGTGAGCCCCCAGTTGGAATGCTGCAGAAGACGATATTAATGGAAGATTCGGCCTGCTTAAGTCGCATGATGGGATAGTCGGGATGCTCGACCTTGATGTCATGGCTAAGAACCCCAAGCACTAAGAAGGATTAGGCGACAAGTCGTCTTGATTTCTCTTGGCTTTTCTCTATTCTTCTTGATTCTTTTAGGTAGGGACATAGAAGCACCAAGCCCCCAGTATTAGCGAACAAGCATCTTTAGGTGAGCCCGAATGGTTGACATAGGTGGGTGTCACCTTCAAGTAACGCCCTATTTTGATGCAGCAAACATCTTGTTCGGCTAAAGGAGTTATCCCTCACTCAGGTGTTCTGAAAGCAGGGATTAACTGACAAATCTCATACATGCACTAATGACCGAATCAAAAGAGCTCACAAGGTTACGAATTCGAGAATAAAAATTCTTGACCTCGCCCGTTTAACGAACAGATTCTACTAAACCGGTTAAATAAAAAAAGAAAGGAAAAGCGAAGGAGAGTAGAAACGGAGTATTAATTAATTTAATTTATTTTATTCAGCTACATGCAAATGCAATAATAAAAGCGAGAAATAAATGTACAAGAAACAAAATAAAACATGAACGAATCTTTATTTACAAGCATTCAAGTTTTTTTAAGTCGAGTTTATTATTAACTCAGTTTACAAAAAGTGGAAGAAATAGAGGGAGAGAGAGAGAATGAAAATACCAATTAAGATGAATACAAAAAGAGTGAAATGAAGAAGGGAGAAGACAAATAGTCACCTAGTGTCAATATGCTAGGGTGTTCTGGTGTAAAGGGTGAATGTAATAGGATGGGGTATTTATAGGTGAAATGGGGTAGGGTTTATAGGTTAAAATGAGGATAAACCTAAGGATAATCGCTAGGTTTATCGTGCCCGGCGCTGAATTCTAGGGCACGCTTCCGAGGCGGTAGAGGTATTCGGCCTGTAGAACCCCCCTATACCGCCAGTATGAGGCCTGGCGCAAGTTCTAGGTTAGCACGCTTCCTAGGCGCGTGAGAGGTAAACTGGGCCCGACCCACTGAATAACTCTCGATGCTTCCCGATCAGACGCATTCCGAGGTGGCCACGCTCCCGATGTGACACCGGTCGGGCTCGACCCACATAAATACTGCCGGTATCTTTGGGCACGAGAAGCCCAGTGCACGCTTTCGAGGTGGCCATGCTTCCCAATGTGACACTGGTCGGGCGACCACACACATGCCTGCAAGTATGATGGGCCTGGGAGAAGCCCAATTGCACACTTCCCGAGTTGGGCATGCTTCCCGAGGCTTCACTTTTTTGGGTTGAGCTTGTTTTTGTGATGGCTTTTTTTGTGGTTTTTCCTTCATTTCTTCATCTTTATGCTTTTCAAAATTCTTGGCATCTTCCTAAACTAAAATAAAAATAAATTACAATATTTCTAAAGCTCAATTGAGTGCCAAAATTCAGCATCTACAGTTAGCCCCCACTTTGATTGAGTTCGAGTAGGACGTTGATCAAAGTATAGCACGGTGTTTTTCGGTCTTTCCCGGTGTCCTCCCGTCTTTCCCGATGTCGTCCAGTATTTCCCGATGTCGTCCAGCCTCTCCCGGTGTCCTCCAGTCTTTTCCGATGTCGTCTGGTCTTTCCCGATGTCCCCCGGACTTTTCCGATCTCCTCCAATCTTTGCCGATGTCGTCCAGTCTTTCCTGCTGTCCTCCGGTCTTTCTCTATGTCGTCCAGTCTCTCCCGATGTCCTCCAGTCTTTCCCGATGTCGTCTCGTCTTTCCCGATGACGTCCAGTCTTTCCTGGTGTCCTTTGGTCTTTCCCGATGTCATCCAGTCTCTCCCGGTGTCCTCGAGTCTTTCCCGATGTCGTCCGGTCTTTCCCAATGTCGTCCAGTCTTTCCCAGTGTCCTCTAGTCTTTCCCGATGTCGTCCAGTCTCTTCTGGTGTCGTCCGGTCTTTCCTGATGTCGTCCGGCCTTTCCCGATGTCGTTGAGTCTTTCCTGGTGTTCTTGATGCATCCCGATGTCGTCCAGGCTCTCCCGGTGTCCTTTGACGCTTGGAAGTAAAAGTCCTAAGTCTTTGTGACGCATTTGGAAATAATATCCTACGCTTGATAAAGAGGCGACACCTGGAAGCTATTGCCCTATGCCAAATATATGAATATTTATATTTCTTTTGAAAATTTTTGACACGCCGCATTTATTTTCCAGATAGAGGTATGGCATGGAAGTCTTCTTTTCCTTAAGGTA
Source organism: Portulaca oleracea (assembly GCA_029582165.1). Lineage (NCBI taxonomy): Eukaryota > Viridiplantae > Streptophyta > Magnoliopsida > Caryophyllales > Portulacaceae > Portulaca > Portulaca oleracea. Next base: position 36,181,444 of record CM055869.1, on the reverse strand, counting down.
CCACTTTTTTTGTTCGATATACTGAGCAGGCTGTCATTCTTGCAGGCATGGTGCTCTGTCTAGTTTCTATTACTTTTCTGCACCGCCTTGCCCAATTCGGGTCTAGTAAGGCTGTCATGCCTCCAAGCATGCAGCTCTGTCCAGCTTTCTTTTTTTTTTTCGCACAGTTTCGTCATATTTGGGACCAGTCAGGCTGTCATGCCTCCAGGCATGCAACTCTGTTCAACTTTCTTTGTTTTTCCGCACAGCTTTGATAGATTTGGGTCTAGTTAGGCATGCAACTCTATCGAGTTTTCTTTGCTTTTTCTGCACAGTCTTGCCAGATTCGAGCTGAGTCAAGCTGTCATGCCTCCAGGCATGCAACTCTTTCTAGCCTTCTTTGTTTTTCTGCACAGCTCTGTGAGATTTGGGTCGAGTCATGCTCTCATGCCTCCCAGGCATGCAAATCTGCCCTATTTTTTTTTTTCTGCACTGTTTCGCCAAATTCGGGTCTAGTCAGGCTGTCATGCCTCCAGGCATGCAGCTCTGTCCAGCCCGGGGTCGGTCAGCCGGATTTCACTTGTTGTTCGAAACCCTAGGCAGGCTGCCATGCCTGCAGGCATGGCGCTCTGCCCGATTTTTTTTTTCTTCGCATCAGGCCCATTTTTTTCTTGGTGGTGCTGTGTGTGGATTCCGGGTCCAGACCATGTCTGGCGATATGGTACCTGGTTCTCCGGGTCTTCTCCTGTTCGGAACCCTGGGTATGGGTCCGAGCCATACCTGGCGATATGGTGCCTGGTTTTGCAAGACCCTGACCCGGCTTGTTCTTGGTAGTATGGGTCGGGTTTGTCCGTATGCTCGAGTTTTCTCAGTTTAATTCTGAAATGAGTTATTTCCAAACTAATTCTCGTGAACATTGAGAATTGAATTTTTAGAGTTTAACTCATAAAATGAATTATTTCCCAAATTATTTCTCATAAAACTTTGCGATCCGTTTTAGAATTTAACCCGAAAAATGATTTATTTTTCAAATTAATTCTCGTAAAACTCCAATAATTTCTTCATCGACCACGTCCTTGGAGCTTCCGGCAATACGTCCGAAGATGATCAAGATTTGAAGTGAGCTTGCTTGATTTCTAGCCGTCATTGCTGCGTTTCTTTTGAGGTTCGAGGGGGAGACAGAAGAATGCAAATGTGGTCTTATGCATGCTATGCTACATGAATTACGTGGAAACAAATATGTACAAGACTCCATTATGTACAATACGGGACTCTATTATGCACTTTATACTATAAGACTCTTTATGCATGATTTTATGCAATCATAATTCTAATGCAAGATGCGACTTTATGTTATGCATGTGACTCTTTTATTTTATTTGACTCTATTGAGGGAAATAAATAAAAACAAAAAAAAACTAACATGACTCAAAATGAAAATAAAAAACTACTTAATGTGACTCGAAATGCAAATAAAAAAAATACACAAGGCCTAAAAACAATAGAACAAAAAAAGGACATTTATTTGCTGTATGATATGAACAACCCGCACTTTCCCGAGGAGAAAAAAAAAGAATAAGGAAAAGTAAATCAAAAACTCTAAATGTCAAGAGGGATTTCGAAGTGAGTTTCAGGACAAGGCAAAAAATAGTGAAAATGATGAGTTCTCCTTTAGAATTGCCTCGTAAGTTGCCACGATGCGGATATTGAGTGTGTGAGGCCCATTGGAATCTTAGAAGACGATATTAATGGAAGATTCGGCCTGCTTAAGCTACATGATAGGACAGTCGGGATGCTTGACCTTGATTGCATGGTTAAGAACCCCAAGCACTAAGAAGGATTAAGCGACAAGTCGTCTTGATTTCTCTTGGCTTTTCTCTATTCTTCTTGATTCTTTTAGGTAGGAACATGTAAGCACCAAGCCCCTAGTATCAGCGAACAAGCATCTTTAGGTGAGTCCGAATGGTTGATATATGTGGGTGTCACCTTTAAGTAACGCCCTATTTTGATAGATTTGGGTCTAGTCAGGCATGCTGCTCTATCGAGTTTTCTTTGCTTTTTCTGCACAGCCTTGCCAGATTCAAGCTGACTCAAGCTGTCATGCCTCTAGGCATGCAACTCTTTCTAGCCTTCTTTGTTTTTCTGCACAGCTCTGTGAGATTTGGGTCTAGCTCTCATGCCTCCAGGCAATCTGCCCTACTTTCTTTGTTTTTCTGCACTGTTTCGCCAGATTCGGGTCTAGTCAGGCTGTCATGCCTCCAGGCATGCAGCTCTGTCCAGCCTGGGGTCGGTCAGCTGGATTTCACTTGTTGTTCGAAACCCTAGGCAGGCTGCCATGCGAGCATGGCGCTCGCCGATTTTTTTTTTCTTCGCATCAGGCCCATTTTTTTCTTGGTGGTGCTGTGTGTGGATTCCGGGTCCAGACCATGTCTGGCGATATGGTAGCCAGAAAAATGCATGAATTACCCGGTGTCCTTTGACGCTTGGAAGTAAAAGTCCTACGTCTTTGTGACGCATTTGGAAATAATATCCTACGCTTGATAAAGAGGCGACACCTGGAAGCTATTGCCCTATGCCAAATATATGAATATTTATATTTCTTTTGAAAATTTTTGACACGCCGCATTTATTTTCCAGATAGAGGTATGGCATGGAAGTCTTCTTTTCCTTAAGGTACCACTTTTTTTGTTCGATATACTGAGCAGGCTGTCATTCTTGCAGGCATGGTGCTCTGTCTAGTTTCTATTACTTTTCTGCACCGCCTTGCCCAATTCGGGTCTAGTAAGGCTGTCATGCCTCCAAGCATGCACTCTGTCGCCTTTCTTTTTTTCGCACAGTTTCGTCATATTTGGGACCAGTCAGGCTGTCATGCCTCCAGGCATGCAACTCTGTTCAACTTTCTTTGTTTTTCCGCACAGCTTTGATAGATTTGGGTCTAGTTAGGCATGCAACTCTATCGAGTTTTCTTTGCTTTTTCTGCACAGTCTTGCCAGATTCGAGCTGAGTCAAGCTGTCATGCCTCCAGGCATGCAACTCTTTCTAGCCTTCTTTGTTTTTCTGCACAGCTCTGTGAGATTTGGGTCGAGTCATGCTCTCATGCCTCCCAGGCATGCAAATCTGCCCTATTTTTTTTTTTTCTGCACTGTTTCGCCAAATTCGGGTCTAGTCAGGCTGTCATGCCTCAGCATGCATCGGCCCAGTCGGGTCGGCCGGATTTCACTTGTTGTTCGAACCCTAGCGCCGCCATGCTCGCAGCATGGCGCTCTGCCCGATTTTTTTTTTCTTCGCATCAGGCCCATTTTTTTCTTGGTGGTGCTGTGTGTGGATTCCGGGTCCAGACCATGTCTGGCGATATGGTACCTGGTTCTCCGGGTCTTCTCCTGTTCGGAACCCTGGGTATGGGTCCGAGCCATACCTGGCGATATGGTGCCTGGTTTTGCAAGACCCTGACCCGGCTTGTTCTTGGTAGTATGGGTCGGGTTTGTCCGTATGCTCGAGTTTTCTCAGTTTAATTCTGAAATGAGTTATTTCCAAACTAATTCTCGTGAACATTGAGAATTGAATTTTTAGAGTTTAACTCATAAAATGAATTATTTCCCAAATTATTTCTCATAAAACTTTGCGATCCGTTTTAGAATTTAACCCGAAAAATGATTTATTTTTCAAATTAATTCTCGTAAAACTCCAATAATTTCTTCATCGACCACGTCCTTGGAGCTTCCGGCAATACGTCCGAAGATGATCAAGATTTGAAGTGAGCTTGCTTGATTTCTAGCCGTCATTGCTGCGTTTCTTTTGAGGTTCGAGGGGGAGACAGAAGAATGCAAATGTGGTCTTATGCATGCTATGCTACATGAATTACGTGGAAACAAATATGTACAAGACTCCATTATGTACAATACGGGACTCTATTATGCACTTTATACTATAAGACTCTTTATGCATGATTTTATGCAATCATAATTCTAATGCAAGATGCGACTTTATGTTATGCATGTGACTCTTTTATTTTATTTGACTCTAGTGAGGGAAATAAAAAAAAAAAAAAAAACTAACATGACTCAAAATTAAAATAAAAAACTACTTAATGTGACTCGAAATGCAAATAAAAAAATACACAAGGCCTAAAAACAAAAGAACAAAAAAAGGACATTTATTTGCTGCATGATATGAACAACCCGCACTTTCCCGAGGAGAAAAAAAAAGAATAAGGAAAAGTAAATCAAAAACTCTAAATGTCAAGAGAGATTTCGAAGTGAGTTTCAGGACAAGGAAAAAAATAGTGAAAATGGTGAGTTCTCCTTTAGAACTGCCTCGTAAGTTGCCACGATGCGGATATTGAGTGTGAGTGAGCCCCCAGTTGGAATGCAGAAGACGATATTAATGGAAGATTCCCGCTTAAGTCGCATGATGGGATAGTCGGGATGCTCGACCTTGATGTCATGGCTAAGAACCCCAAGCACTAAGAAGGATTAGGCGACAAGTCGTCTTGATTTCTCTTGGCTTTTCTCTATTCTTCTTGATTCTTTTAGGTAGGGACATAGAAGCACCAAGCCCCCAGTATTAGCGAACAAGCATCTTTAGGTGAGCCCGAATGGTTGACATAGGTGGGTGTCACCTTCAAGTAACGCCCTATTTTGATGCAGCAGACATCTTGTTCGGCTAAAGGAGTTATCCCTCACTCAGGTGTTCTGAAAGCAGGGATTAACTGACAAATCTCATACATGCACTAATGACCGAATCAAAAGAGCTCACAAGGTTACGAATTCGAGAATAAAAATTCTTGACCTCGCCCGTTTAACGAACAGATTCTACTAAACCGGTTAAATAAAAAAAGAAAGGAAAAGCGAAGGAGAGTAGAAACGGAGTATTAATTAATTTAATTTATTTTATTCAGCTACATGCAAATGCAATAATAAAAGCGAGAAATAAATGTACAAGAAACAAAATAAAACATGAACGAATCTTTATTTACAAGCATTCAAGTTTTTTTAAGTCGAGTTTATTATTAACTCAGTTTACAAAAAGTGGAAGAAATAGAGGGAGAGAGAGAGAATGAAAATACCAATTAAGATGAATACAAAAAGAGTGAAATGAAGAAGGGAGAAGACAAATAGTCACCTAGTGTCAATATGCTAGGGTGTTCTGGTGTAAAGGGTGAATGTAATAGGATGGGGTATTTATAGGTGAAATGGGGTAGGGTTTATAGGTTAAAATGAGGATAAACCTAAGGATAATACTGCTAGGTTTATCAGGCCCAGTTGCGCGGAATTCTAGGGCACGCTTCCCGAGGCAGGTAGAGGTATTCTGGGTCGGGTAGAACCCGCCCCTATACCGCCAGGTATGAGGGCCTGGCTGCGCAAGTTCTAGGTTAGCACGCTTCCCTAGGCGCGCGTAGGTAAACTGGGTCGGGCCTGACCCACCTGAATAACTCTCAGTATGCTTCCCGACTGTACGCATTCCGAGGTGGCCACGCTTCCCGATGTGACACCGGGTCGGGCCTGACCCACATAAATACCTGCCGGTATGCTGGGCCTGGGAGAAGCCCAATTGCACGTTTCTCGAGGTGGCCATGCTTCCCAATGTGACACTGGGTCGGGCCTGACCCACACACATGCCTGCAAGTATGATGGGCCTGGGAGAAGCCCAATTGCACACTTCCCGAGTTGGGCATGCTTCCCGAGGCTTCACTTTTTTGGGTTGAGCTTGTTTTTGTGATGGCTTTTTTTGTGGTTTTTCCTTCATTTCTTCATCTTTATGCTTTTCAAAATTCTTGGCATCTTCCTAAACTAAAATAAAAATAAATTACAATATTTCTAAAGCTCAATTGAGTGCCAAAATTCAGCATCTACAGTTAGCCCCCACTTTGATTGAGTTCGAGTAGGACGTTGATCAAAGTATAGCACGGTGTTTTTCGGTCTTTCCCGGTGTCCTCCCGTCTTTCCCGATGTCGTCCAGTATTTCCCAATGTCGTCCAGCCTCTCCCGGTGTCCTCCAGTCTTTTCCGATGTCGTCTGGTCTTTCCCGATGTCCCCCGGACTTTTCCGATCTCCTCCAATCTTTGCCGATGTCGTCCAGTCTTTCCTGCTGTCCTCCGGTCTTTCTCTATGTCGTCCAGTCTCTCCCGATGTCCTCCAGTCTTTCCCGATGTCGTCTCGTCTTTCCCGATGACGTCCAGTCTTTCCTGGTGTCCTTTGGTCTTTCCCGATGTCATCCAGTCTCTCCCGGTGTCCTCGAGTCTTTCCCGATGTCGTCCGGTCTTTCCCAATGTCGTCCAGTCTTTCCCAGTGTCCTCTAGTCTTTCCCGATGTCGTCCAGTCTCTTCTGGTGTCGTCCGGTCTTTCCTGATGTCGTCCGGCCTTTCCCGATGTCGTTCAGTCTTTCCTGGTGTTCTTCGGTCTGTCCCGATGTCGTCCAGGCTCTCCCGGTGTCCTTTGACGCTTGGAAGTAAAAGTCCTAAGTCTTTGTGACGCATTTGGAAATAATATCCTACGCTTGATAAAGAGGCGACACCTGGAAGCTATTGCCCTATGCCAAATATATGAATATTTATATTTCTTTTGAAAATTTTTGACACGCCGCATTTATTTTCCAGATAGAGGTATGGCATGGAAGTCTTCTTTTCCTTAAGGTACCACTTTTTTTGTTCGATATACTGAGCAGGCTGTCATTCTTGCAGGCATGGTGCTCTGTCTAGTTTCTATTACTTTTCTGCACCGCCTTGCCCAATTCGGGTCTAGTAAGGCTGTCATGCCTCCAAGCATGCAGCTCTGTCCAGCTTTCTTTTTTTTTCCGCACAGTTTCGTCATATTTGGGACCAGTCAGGCTGTCATGCCTCCAGGCATGCAACTCTGTTCAACTTTCTTTGTTTTTCCGCACAGCTTTGATAGATTTGGGTCTAGTTAGGCATGCAACTCTATCGAGTTTTCTTTGCTTTTTCTGCACAGTCTTGCCAGATTCGAGCTGAGTCAAGCTGTCATGCCTCCAGGCATGCAACTCTTTCTAGCCTTCTTTGTTTTTCTGCACAGCTCTGTGAGATTTGGGTCGAGTCATGCTCTCATGCCTCCCAGGCATGCAAATCTGCCCTATTTTTTTTTCTCAGACTGTTCGCCAAATTGGTCTAGTCAGCCGTCATGCCTCCGTGCATGCATTGCCCGTACCGGTCGGCACCGGATTTCACTTGTTGTTCGAAACCCTAGGCAGGCTGCCATGCCTGCAGGCATGGCGCTCTGCCCGATTTTTTTTTTCTTCGCATCAGGCCCATTTTTTTCTTGGTGGTGCTGTGTGTGGATTCCGGGTCCAGACCATGTCTGGCGATATGGTACCTGGTTCTCCGGGTCTTCTCCTGTTCGGAACCCTGGGTATGGGTCCGAGCCATACCTGGCGATATGGTGCCTGGTTTTGCAAGACCCTGACCCGGCTTGTTCTTGGTAGTATGGGTCGGGTTTGTCCGTATGCTCGAGTTTTCTCAGTTTAATTCTGAAATGAGTTATTTCCAAACTAATTCTCGTGAACATTGAGAATTGAATTTTTAGAGTTTAACTCATAAAATGAATTATTTCCCAAATTATTTCTCATAAAACTTTGCGATCCGTTTTAGAATTTAACCCGAAAAATGATTTATTTTTCAAATTAATTCTCGAAACTCCAATAATTTCTTCATCGACCACGTCCTTGGAGCTTCCGGCAATACGTCCGAAGATGATCAAGATTTGAAGTGAGCTTGCTTGATTTCTAGCCGTCATTGCTGCGTTTCTTTTGAGGTTCGAGGGGGAGACAGAAGAATGCAAATGTGGTCTTATGCATGCTATGCTACATGAATTACGTGGAAACAAATATGTACAAGACTCCATTATGTACAATACGGGACTCTATTATGCACTTTATACTATAAGACTCTTTATGCATGATTTTATGCAATCATAATTCTAATGCAAGATGCGACTTTATGTTATGCATGTGACTCTTTTATTTTATTTGACTCTATTGAGGGAAATAAATAAAAACAAAAAAAAACTAACATGACTCAAAATGAAAATAAAAAACTACTTAATGTGACTCGAAATGCAAATAAAAAAAATACACAAGGCCTAAAAACAATAGAACAAAAAAAGGACATTTATTTGCTGTATGATATGAACAACCCGCACTTTCCCGAGGAGAAAAAAAAAGAATAAGGAAAAGTAAATCAAAAACTCTAAATGTCAAGAGGGATTTCGAAGTGAGTTTCAGGACAAGGCAAAAAATAGTGAAAATGATGAGTTCTCCTTTAGAATTGCCTCGTAAGTTGCCACGATGCGGATATTGAGTGTGTGTGAGGCCCCAGTTGGAATGCTGCAGAAGACGATATTAATGGAAGATTCGGCCTGCTTAAGCTACATGATAGGACAGTCGGGATGCTTGACCTTGATTGCATGGTTAAGAACCCCAAGCACTAAGAAGGATTAAGCGACAAGTCGTCTTGATTTCTCTTGGCTTTTCTCTATTCTTCTTGATTCTTTTAGGTAGGAACATGTAAGCACCAAGCCCCTAGTATCAGCGAACAAGCATCTTTAGGTGAGTCCGAATGGTTGATATATGTGGGTGTCACCTTTAAGTAACGCCCTATTTTGATGCAGCAGACATCTTGTTCGGCTAAAGGAGTTATCCCTCGCTCAGGTGTTCTGAAAGTAGGGATTAACTGAAGAATCTCATACATGCACTAATGACCGAATCAAAAGAGCTCACAAGGTGATGGGGTGAAAATGGGAATGATGGAAAAGATAGAGAAAGCTCAATCCCCGATATAGAGCGAGATGAGGTTGTGGGTGGTTCGATGCGGGTGGCGATCAAAATGGTGAATGGATGGGTAGTTCGATGGGCTAAGGTTAGAACGGATGGTAGCGAATGAAATGGTCTATGTATGGAACACCGAGTCTTGTGGGTTTATCTCATAAGGGAAGAGATGGTCAAATGGTTATGGTTTGATGGATTAGGTATGAAGGGTGACCCAAGTCTGATTGGAAAAAATGGGTGTGCTTAGTGAAAAGAGCTTTTCATTGTCCTTAGAGACCAAGGTTCCCTCTCTTTTAGCCTAGCCTTCCTGTGAGGTTTTCAGGCTAGCCACTCCTTATTCTATCTCTCAAAGACCAAAAGATTTGATGATGAATTTTTCTCTAAAGTGAATTGTAGCGGCCGGGCCTCAAAGAGGTTCTCCTACGTATCCAGTATGGAATCAAGCCGTTCGTAGTTTAACAGGTGCAAATTTCAACAATTGATGCCTTAAGAAGGACTTTGAGATGGGTCGAATGTTTAATGGGAAGGATAGGTGTGAAGGTTTGATGGGAAGGTTTTGGGATGTGCGCGAGTGACCAATGTAAACCGACAATTGCCTCTTATGCCTCTTATTCTTGCTTTCTCTGTTCTCTTTTTTGTATTTTTGATTCTCTCTCTCTCTCTTTTTTTTTTTTTGAACTCAACAACCTGAATCTATATTTCTCTTATCCACGACATTTGTCACCCGCAACACATTAGTTGGTTTAAATGGATTTAGGGATGAGATGGTCATAAAATGAATGACCGAGTTCATGGTGGTGGTTGAGAAGATGATGTATGAAGGTAATGATGTAGGTAAAGCGACGAAGTGAAAATGTAAATGATTATGATGTAGGTGGTATGCGGTAGAAGCCTTCTATCATAGGCATGTCTTTTTCAGCTGCATGATTTGTTAGATGGGGAAATTCACTTTTAGAGACTATTGGTTGCTTTTAATCTTCTCCTTTGGCCTAATCTGTTGAATGAGTGTTCAGGTTAGCCTCACTCTTTTTTTTTATTTGTCTCTCCTTTTGCCTAACTTCGCTTTGGCGGTGAAGTCAACCTCTCTTCTCTCTATTAACCTTGAACTCGGGATAAAGCATGAAAGCATAACGAAAATGTGATGGAGATGGAGGAAGTGAGCAGATGGATGTGTCAGACTTGGATGGTCATATGGGTGAATGAGTTCTTCAATTCAAATCACGAATGCAAGCACAAGATTCTTTCCTTAGTAGTTTAGAAGCAAATGAAGGGTCGGGAAATACAAGAGTCATAATCAGAAAGGGTTCATTTTATTGACTGTAAATAAGACGAATGCATTAAAAATAGATAAATTTTGTTTGACTCTGAAAATAAATGTCAACTTTCATAGAAAGGAAAGGAATAACATGATAATAGAAGATCTCCTAATTGACCCTTTGTTTTCTTCCATTCTGATGTAACTTTGAGTCCCAGATATTGCAGGGGAAGATCCCTTATAACCTAGACTTCTAATAGGGTTTCTGCATTGTCCTCGGTGGTGGTAGTTCACCTAACTGGAACACTTCTTCAAGTTTTTTCTTGAGGGTGAAACAGTTTTCAGTATCGTGACCTCGGAGTCTATGATATTCGCTAAATTCACTTGAGCTCCAAAATTTTCTTTTAGTTTCAGGTTTGCATTGGACAGGGGGAAGCTTGATCTGTCCTTCCTTAATGAGACAGTCAAGAGCCTCGGCATAGGTAGTGTAGTTTGGAATGAAAGACATGAGTTGCCGCATTTTAGCATCTTTAGGAGAGGAATTAGGAGTCCTTAGACGAATGTCACTGTCGTATAATCCCATTGATGATGATCCTTCTCCAATACTTTTTTTGATGCGATGTTCAATATTAGCCATCCTTCTACCGTTTTATAGAATCTGGAGAATCATATTCATTTTTCGATCCAAACCTTCCATACGTGATTGCATTTGATTTATTGTGGTGAAGAGTTGGTCCAAAGAAGAACTTTCTCGTTCATCACATCTTATTTCTTGATCTCCTCTTGTGGCTAAGGGCGGCATTTGGTCTTCCTTCTCAGTTGATGGAGACCCGCAAATACTTGGAGCAGTTATGAGCTTTTTCCTTGGTAAGCTGAACTGACGTGATTGTTCGATGCTTTGAACAGAAGTGAGTCCTAAGCCCATATAGTGATCTGCAGACATAGGGATCTCTCTTTTTGTTTCATTCACACTTGCTATTTCACTATGATGATTGTTGCTTTCATCTTCATCTGGAAGGTTCAACTCATCATTCATCCTTGCTAACGTGTCGATGATTTCATTTATCTTCCTATCATTTTTAGTAGATGTAGTATCACTTATGCCTTGCATTTGCTGTGAAATTTCGGTCAAATGTTGGGTGATGAAGATATTGAATTTACTGTTGCTAGGTATTCTGTTGGAGGCCATTAGAGACAACGGTGCAAAGAAGGCAACTTGTTTACTCCGAGTTCAAGGTTGGTCACCGGATCCTTATTCTGCTTGTATGGAAACCATAAACCTCAATAATTAACCCTGACATTGACCTATACAAAGACCTAGCGACCTATATAGGACAACATAATGCAAACAATGCCTATATGATGAATGTTTTTTTCTTTTTTTTTTGGTCAGGCTCAACCAACGTTGGGCTTGCACGATGACCTCTAACCTAATATGAAGTTATGTACATGGAAGAGAGAAGGTCCATCGGGTCGTCATAAGATTAAGTCAACATTAAAGTTTTAATGAATTCAAATACAAATAACGGTCGAATACACGCTTTACGTGCTCAAATGCTACCAAGGGTTGGACAAAGTCAAGCCAAGATCTCGGGCTTTAATCAAACCCCTTCGATTCTCGCCCAAGAGAGACCTCTAGGCCCTCTTTAACCTTTGCATGACTATTCCCCAAACTAAAGCGGCATTTGAGGGAAAATGAATTATGAGACTGACTCTTAGAATGAAAAAAAAAAATGAAACACATAGCACATAATTTACACATAGCACAATAAGAATGCACATAGCATACAAATGGGTAATGCACCTAACCAAGGTTCTATATTCAAGGGTTTAAAGTCAGATACCTAGAACTATCATACTCATGTCTCTCACGCGCCACAAATTCTATGGAGTTCATAGTAATGTAACCCGTGTGTTTCTCGCAAAATTAACGGGAAAATGTAAATTCATAATCTCGAGAATTTTGGAGTGCTTCATGAGTGGGAAAGCAACTTGTGATCTTCTTGAAATGTGGAGTTCATTCATTTATGAAGGCGGAAGTGTACTTTGCCCGAGAGGAAAATTTAGGTTAAATCCTAGACGGTACCTTTGGGTTCATCCCGATTTATAAAGAAATCAAGATGGAGGTCCGTATATGCTTGATACCTAACTAAATAATAAAAGTTACAAACAAATAACTTCTCCTTTTCTACTCAAAATTTAAAAAAATGGTTTTCAAGTTTTATCCTCTTAAAGTAAGTCCCCAGTGGAGTCGCCATTTGTGGGACCCGGGAAAATGCCCGTGGTATCCCTCGTGGTAAACGGCGGGTCGAAAGGGGTGTCTTTTCTTTGAAGGGATTTGCTAGGAATTAAATTAAATAAAAACTTAATCAAACTCTTTAACTTTGATAAAAAAACAGAGATTTTATTTAACAGAAAAGAAAGCAGAAATTAAAAAAAAGAAAAAAATGAGCAAAAACATACAAAGAAGCTCGAGGTCGGACCCGATGTAACACCCCAACACCCTTAATCAAAAGATTAACATTAAACACACACTAAGCCTGTGATTAGCGCAGCGGAACAACTAGGGTGGAGGTATTACCGCCGTCCCCACTCGGGACAAGGCTACAAACCCAAACACACCATTACAGTACACTTAAATCACCAATTAAACATAATACAAACACTCCAAACTTAGGAATCACCAAAACATGGAAGTTATACTTTAAACAGCCATCAAAGATATACTTAGCACCCTTTCTATAAATAAAACGGCTTTTGAGACCAAAAGACCACCGGAGTCGGCCAACAACGACGTTCATGACTACCTTGATCGGGAAAAACTCCTACTTTTGCTTATCCTTGCCTTTAACTTGAGAGCTCGGACCGTCTAAAACAAAACATTAAAACAACGCAAAGGTGAGTGGGGAAACACTCAGTACACGAACCTCCAACACGTCAAACCGTTCGAAAACGGTTTTAGTGCTTGCATTTAAATTCATTTTGAAAACGGGGAAAGGGATAAACAAGAATAAAATAACTTGAATTCATCAACATAAAAGGTAAAGTATATGTACTAAAATATAAGTATTTGGTCCCTTACGATCGATGCAATGCATCTCACACACGCGTATGCCCAAACCGATCGAAGTTTGGAATGGGTGACTGCCGAACAGTCAACACTGGCCTGGTCTGGACACTCTAATCAGGAGTATCGTACATAAAAAGAGAGCTAGCACCTAAAAGTAACTAGCACAAGGAATACATAAAATGTGACCTTTTAAAACCGTAACATAAACATTAAAGAACAACTTAAAATAACAATAAAAACATTGAACAATAATAAGGAGCGAAAAGTTGGACAATTCGCGTACCTTGGGTGGTAGAAAGGTCTAGCGACGTGCCTCGAGCTTGGGACGGTTTAGGCGACTTGGAAACTATAATAAGAGCATAAGAAAATTGAGAATTTTAATAAAGTCCTTGCATTTACAAGCTAGGATGAAAGTACTTAAAACTTGATAACTTAAAAGGGATAAGAAAATAGAAATTTCAATTTTTTGATCAAACAATGATTTGGTGATAACTTGAGCTAGAAAACTCGGATTTTTGCAAACGAGTACTTTTCGGAAAGGGAAAATCACGCCCTACAACTTTGTCAACTGGCTCGAAGGCTAAAAGTGAAAGGAAGGGCTCGGAAAACATGAAAGAAACGTTGTCAAGCGACGGAAATTAGATAAGGACATGATTATGAATTTGGTAAAGTTTACGAACCGATGACCGGTGAATTGAATACATAGAAGAGATGGTCCTTGGTTATTTGGACATCGAGGAAACCCATAAACTTGATAGGAAGTCAAAAGTACAACTTAGCCATCAACATCACTTAGACTAACTTAAAACCTCATCACTTTACCCCATGGTTTGCTAGTATTTCCATAAACCTCTAGGAAATAATCCTAAACACTAAAATAGCTTAAATCAACTTAGAAAACCTACTCAATCCATCTTAATAATGACACAAAGGTCGACATCTCATTAGAGCCTCCTACGAGATCGAAGTGCAACCTTAAAGTTAAAATTAAGAAAATAAATTCTGGGTAGAAACTTTGTTGACGGCCCTCGAACACAGCCTCATATCTCACTCTCCCGATATCGTATGGATGCAAACCTTATGTTTCCGGAAAGCTTGACGAACGACCTAAAACTTTTATGTTTATCACTTAAGCCGATAAAGTCTCCAAATGGACGAAAACTTAGCAAGAAGATACTGATTCAGAAACGTATATAATTGCACCCTTTCACGGTTTTGCTCATATCTCGGGCTACACATACCGGATTCTCGAAATTCCAAAGCCTAGAGTTAGATAATCACTTGGGCTATCATTTCCAGTAAAAATCTAGGCAAAACTCACATTTTACATCCTCTGTAAAAATCAGATACTTAGACAAAAACTTTTTATATCTTTGATTCTTACTTTGGTGCCTCCTTTTGGCCTCTAACTTATACTAATTCACAACCAAAGCCCAAATTAACTATTACTCATGGTTCTTCCAGATTTTAATACTTAGAGATTACCCAAATAAGCTTATGAAACTCACATGCAACCATAGATTACACATGCAACTATAATTAACACTTGAATTAGCCCTTATTCATCAAATTTACACTAAACTCATATCACCCAAGAGTAAAAGACTTGGTTGGCATAGCAATCTCTCTAAAACAGTCCCTAAAACTCAAATTTCTTCATCAAGAACCTCACGCAAGCAAGCTATTTGATTACATATCAAAAAACAAGCAAGAAACACCTCAATCTTCACATGCATCAACTCTAATTCAAATCCTAATTAACCTAACTTAACCACAACTTAAACTCATGCTTAGAAATCATAAAGGAGATGAAAAACATCAAGAAAACACAAATTAGAAATGAAATTTCAGATTAGAGTATTGAGAATAGAGTTAGGGTTTGAGAATTATACCACTTGGAGAAGAACTTGGAGGAGAAAACACAAGAGAGGAGGGAGAAGGTGGCTCGGCCACCACCTGGCGGTCGCCGGTGAACTCGCCGGCGCCGGAACAGAGGGATAGGGGGGGCTTGGCTGGCTGGCGAAGAGAGGAGGAGGGAGGAGAGGGGAGTGTTTGTGTAAAATCTGATTTGTGAAATGAATTAAAAGACCTTAGTCTCCTCCCCCTCTTATATAAATAAACCCCTTAAATAATTAACTCTCTAGGTTGGAAAATAACTTAGACAATTAGTAATATAAACTAGCTAGGTAAAATAATTGGTATCGACTAAACTAAAATTAGTGAACATAAACTTGGTAAAATAATTTAGTATAAGATTAAATAAAATTACTTGGGAAATAAATTGGGTAAAATTAACTAGTATTACACCACATAAAATAAATTTGTAGGACACATTAATAAAATAAATTTGGGCGATAAAATGAACTTAGGAAGGTTGGATAACATAAATCGTAATTGAAACGGAAATTAAAATTAATATAACCTTCTTCGGTTACAAGCGTGAAATTGAGAACGGTAAAATAAATTATATAACTTATCATAAAAGTATTCATAAACTCGTAATAATAATTATAACTTAAATTCGAGATAACATAAAATCAACCCGTTTAACCATCGCCTTGCTCGAGACCTGTCGCGCATAAAAATAAATAATAATAATAATAATAATAGTAATAACCATATTAATGTAAAGAAAGAAAATTTTTTAACCGCGTAATTTAGTTAATCACCGTGATTAAGACCTTAATTAATATGGGTTTAGGGTGGGTCGTTACACCCGAGACCACAGCTGGCATACATGGCGGTATTCTGCTAGTCAGTGGTCCGGGATTCCAGACCTGGAAGTCAGATCCGAGCCATAGGACCAGCTAGAATACTGCCAGGTATTCGTCCGCTCCAAGCCTCGGAACTAACTTCCGAACTTGGGAGCCAAATCCGAACCTGGGAACTGGCATGCATGCCTCTAGGTATTCTGCCAGTCTCAAGTTCAGAAATTCTGTGGACAAGAGAAAACAAAAACTGCAAATGCTCTTTACAACTGATAAAAAAAACCAGTTTTCTGTGTTCCGAAATTTAAAAATAAATCCGAAAAAAGAAGAAACGGAATAAAATAAAAAAGAAAGAAGAGTCGCCAATTAATTTTTAACGAGAATTAATAAACTCAAATTTAAAGACTCCACAAACCACGAACCATGAGATTCGGATCCGGGGGTAAGGTTACGAATTCGAGAATAAAAATTCTCGAATTCGCCCGTTCAACGAACAGACTCTACTAAACCGGTTAAATAAAAAAAGAAAGGAAAAGCGAAGGAGAGTAGAAACGAAGTATTAGTTAATGTAATTTATTTTAGGGTTTTTGGCTGGGAAAAATTTGTACTGAGGACCTTGTGATCGAGAGAATAATATAAAGTGACTTTTTGGCTGGTGGCAGTCTATACTTATTCATTATTTTCTCGCAGCATCCCAGATTGTAATTCCGGCACCGAAATGCTTATGTGGCAACTGGAACACGTGCCCTTTTAATTAAAAGCATGTCATGTCAAATTTTTTTAATTCTATTTTATCGTTAAACAGAAGCCGGCTAATGATTTTCGGATTTTAAGGAAAATTAGATTATTTATTCAACCTAATACGCTTCCCATTACTTCAAAATAAACGATAAAATAGAATTAAAAATTTGACGTGGCATGCTTTTAATTAAAATGGCACGTGCTCCGGTTGCCACATCAGCATTCTGGTGCCGGAATTTCAATTTGGGATGCTACGTGAAAATAATGAATAAGTATAGACTGTCACCAGCCAAAAAATTACTTTGGATTATTCTCGATCATAAGACCCTCAATATGAATTTTTCCCAGCCAAAAACCCTTTATTTTATTTAGCTACATGCAAATGCAATAATAAAAGCGAGAAATAAATGTACAAGAAACATAATAAAACATGAACGAATCTTTATTTACAAGCATTCAAGTTTAATTAGGTCGAGTTTATTATTAACTCAGTTTACAAGAAAATACAAGTGAAAGAAATAGAGGGAGAGAGAGAGAATGAAATACCAATTAAGATGAATGCAAAATGAGTGAAATGAAGGAGAGAGAAGAGAAATAATCACCTACTGTCAATACGCTAAGGTGATTCTGGTGTAAAGGGTGAATGACATAGGATGGGTTATTTATAGGTGAAATGGGGTAGGGTTTTTAGGTTAAAATGAGGATAAACCTAGGGATAATACCGCCAGGTTTATCAAGCCCAGCTGCACGGAATTCTAGGGCACGCTTCCCGAGGTAGGCGGAGGTATTCTGGGTCAGGTAGAACCCGCCCCAATACCGCCAAGTATGAGGGCCTGGCTGCGCGAATTCTAGGTTAGCACGCTTCCCTAGGCGCGCGAAGGCAAACTGGGTCGGGCCTGACCCGCCTGAATACCTGCCGGTATGCTTCCCGACTGCACGCATTTCGAGGCGGGCACGCTTCCCGATGTGACACCGGGTCGGCCTGACCCACATACGTACCTGCCGATATGCTGGGCCTGGGAGAAGCCCAATTGCACGTTTCTCGAGGTGGGCACGCTTCCCAATGTGACATCGGGTCGGGCTTGACCTACACACATGCCTGCTGGTATGCTGGGCCTGAGAGAAGCCTAGTTACACACTTCCCGATGTGGGCACGCTTCCCGAGGCTTCACTTTTTTTGGTTGTTTGGGTTGAGCTTTTTTTTTGTGATGGCTTTTTTTGGGGTTTTTCCTTCATTTCTTCATCTTTTTGCATTTCAAAATTCTTGGCATTTTCCTAAACCAAAATAAACTAAATTAAAAATAAATTACAATATTTCTAAAGCTGAATTGAGTGCCAAAATCCATAGTCTTGGTGAAACAATGAGAGTTCCTAGATACGATCGAAAGGATGCTAATGGTTGAGCCAAGAGTTTGAACAAATGGCTCAAATGAAACATAATTCTGGCACTACAAGCTTAAATCATATTAATCAGAAATGCATTTAGAAAACTGCATAGTACAGGATTTTGGAAAACCTAAACTTTGAAAAGTTCAATGTTTGTAAAGCATGCCTGATGGTTGAAACGACTAAAATAACCTCTTATTGGAATTGGTGAACGAGCTAATGACTTATTAGGATGCATGCATATTGATGTATGTGGCCCTATGAGCACTAGTGCTAGAAGAAATGTTCAAAGATTTTCAAAGTGAAGTACAAAACCAACTTGGCAAGAAAATCAAAATCCTTCAATAAGGTTGAGGAGGTGAGTATTTGAGCCATGATTTCACTAACCATTCCAGAGAATGTGGAATTGTTTCATAAACTCTCTCCTCTAGGAATACAACATCTCAATGACGTATCTAAAAGAGAAATCACACCATATTAGATATGGTGCGATCAATGATGGTTGAGTCAACATTGCCGATTACCTTTTGGGGATACACGCAGTTAACCATAGCTCTAATTACTGAATAACGATTATCTGAAGCACTAGAGAAGACACCATATATGATATGGAGAAGAGAGGTTCTTGAACCCTTTTTCTCAAAGAAAGGAGTATCACTTCTACAAACTGTTGTAGAGGATAGCGTTTGTGTCTCAAAATGCTTTCTTCTTAGAGAATATATTATTCTCTAAAAGAAAGAGTGGGAGAGTTTTTGAACTTACAGAAGTTCATGAGACACAAAACACTATAATCATCACCTGAAACACCGCTACTTGATCCTAGTTCAAATTTTCCTATTGGTCGGGAAATTAAAAACAAGGTTGAGGCAGTTCAAGTTCCTCAAAACGTCGAGGAGGTGTTATGAACATTACTCCATGCAAGGTCAGGTAAACAACTCCGTCAGCCACAAATATATCGATCTTCAATGGATGAGCGTAAGATGTTACTTTTAGAAAGTAATGACTCTACCTACATTAAAGGAGCTTTAACCAAATCAAATTCCATGCAACCAAGTCTAAAATGGGCTTCATGTATGCAACCAAGTTTAGAACTCGGTTGATTTGTCTGAAGGTGTGAGCCATCAGGCATAGGAGGGTTTTAAGGCAAAACATGGGTTCATTAAGATAGACATCAAGACTGACTTCAAAATTAGATTTGGAAGAAAGGTGTGTACTTGACACAACTGAATGGTCTTTTGTTGGAATACTTGTAAACTTCAAGAGACCATCTGTAGTCTTAAGGAAGCTTCTAGGAGTTGGAATCGTTGACCTTCTTGACCAGGATATCAAAAAGGTTTGATATACTGGGAAATGCCGAAGATAATATTGTGTTTACAAGAAGTTCAGTGGGAGCAATGTGTTTTCTAACATTGTATGTGATTGACATACCGCCTAGTGAGAGGAAGATTCCCATGTTGCGTCTACTGAGGTTGACTTGGGAATAATTTTCAAAGTGAAGGATTGGTGGGGCTAAGAATTTTCTTGGAGACAAGATCTATAATGATAGATTAAAGATTTTGATTGTTTGAATCAAAGTTAACTAGGTGTTGAATAGTTTAACCCACTTCGAGAATGGATTAATTTCCATAAATCATGGCATATCCTTAGGGAATCTGATTGTCTCAAAACAATAAGAAAATCTAAAAGGATGAGACATATAACTCATGCTTCAGGCGTGAGATTAATGTATGCCACGAGATGTTCAATGCCCAACATAACATATACATTGTATATGTATAAGGAAAACTAAGGATGTGTCCTAAGTCTAAAGTGGTTGATGAAAGCTAAGTGTGAAGAGTTGCATTGATGCTACACTTATGTCAAGAGATATGATTCTCTGAAAAGTCAGAGAAATTATATGATCTGTCTGAGTGGTATTGAGGTGAGCTGGAAAAAGTTCCTAACATGACATGGGTTTAATTCTACAATAAGACAAGTATGGCACGACTTTAGAAGCTGTGGCAGAAACTGTTAGGATTGTGAAAGTTCGTTTTAGAATTGGGTGATGTTTCTAACCTTGCGAGAGAAATGGAACCTTGTTAATAGGAGCCATCACTCAAGCGAAGGAACTGAAGCTCACTATGAATCCAAACATGAGTTCCGGAAATATCTTCATGTATGAAAGGTCATTAGTGAGATGGTATATGTGCGAGGTTCATTGCAAGTATCATGTACTAAACTCCTATTGTAGTTATAGCATGATAGTCATGCATGGGTATTGAACACTTTCTGGAATATTAACAAGTCAAATTTACATGAATTGTTCATGAATTATGACCTTGTTTGATTCATCATTTAGAATAAGATTCCAAAATTTACATTAATTGTGGTTTAGAATGATGTAAATGTCCAAAACGGTTAGCGCATTAAAAAAGGGAAATTGGATGAGGTCCAATTTCTGAAACCCCATTAGTGAACTTGATAACGCTAGTCTTGGTCGACAGTCGACCTGATTCCTAATTGTATTATCATGTAGGAACAGTGATAATATCAACACAATTAGCATGTAGGATTGAGGTGATGATCAAGTTTCTTGATCATAGTGATGTGATGACATCATAAATCAATCACATGGGTATTGTTGAGAACAACTACCGAACTGACCCGCAATGGGAGCTCTTTAAGTTAGGAATGTCATAAGAGCCCTCACTACTCAAAATTCCTAAATCCTGAGTTTAATACATAGACTACATGGTCTGTTGTAACTTTGGGCGCGTTAAACGCCTTTCGTAACCGTAGGCTATAAAGGCGATGTCTGGGTTATAGTTGGATCATGTGAGAATGTGTGTCTGAACAAGATGGCATTGTCCTCTCTATTAGGGAAAGTTGTCTTATTGGCCACTCGGTGAGATTGGACTGAAAATGCTCGCCGAGCTCAGTTGAATCAATAGTTGATCATCTGCTTTTCAAAGTCTAAACGCGGAAAACGAGGAACGTTCGAGTCTTACATAAGGATGACTTCATCTTACCTTTTCCGAACATGAGACAATAAGTGACAAGGGAATTAAAGGAATCGAACACTTGTGGGACAAGTGGGAGATTGTTGGGAATGTCCCGACAATGTTCGATATACACAGAGATTAAACCAAAGTGATATAGTAATTATATGTCTTGCTAGAGACCTATATAATTAGTAATTGAATATGTTTAATTACAACTATATTATTTGGTCATACTGGGTCACACAAGTCAGTGCCCTGGAACAATGTATGTAACCTAAATAATATTGTATTTTGTTTAAAAATGTCGGGAACTGATTTCTGTGAGAAATCAGTCCAACACGGACCGAACTGGGTTCAACATGGACCATGTTGACCCAACACGGTCTGTGTCGGGACATCACGGTGGTGTCCATGGTCCGAGATAATGGACCTTCTGAAGTCCAACACGAGCCATGTTGATTCAACATGGACCGTGTTGGGCCTGAGAAGTGCGCCGTTGCGTTAAGTCGGCCCTTTAGGGTTTTGTGCCCTCTCCCTAGATTTTCTAAACACTATATAAAGGGGTCTCTGTGAGAGATTATTCCACCCCAAACTGCGTGAGACACTTAGAGAGATACCAGGTGTAATGTGGTTTTTGTACCCCGGTTTTTATATCGTTCTTCTCGAGGAGCTAGGGGCCTTGGTCATAGAAACTCGGTTAATGGTTGGGATGAGATTGCTAAGGTAAGGATATCGGTTGAAAGGGTCACAACGTAAGAAAGAAATCTAAGGTCGGTCAAGGAAAGGAAATGGGCTTCGGAGGCTTTTCGGGATGAACACGAGGATGAGGAAATGGGTTTTGCTACAAGAGAATAATACGGAGGGAGAATCAAGTGGCAATTCCGTTAGAAAATACCCACCGAGCTTCCACTTTCGTGGATAGTCCGGATTAACTTCCCCAAAGTCCACCACGGACCCGGAGGGTTAATAAATTGGAATTCCCTAGTTAACCTCCTTCCACGTTCGTGGGTGAGCATTAACTATCCCGACTCCAACCTTCCAACACAAGTGTTGGATGTATTTGGGAGCTTTCAGACACAAATACATCCCACTTGAGGGAAGGAAAGGAGTGGGAAATTGATTTCCCAACTAATTACTCACTAATATTGCTAACCCAACCTAATCACCCACTCACACACTTAATTACCCCCTAACCCTTAGGGTTTCTAGCAACTAATCATGATACTAACTAAGCTAACAACATCCAAACCAACCCTAAGCATGATTTCTATCAACAACAAACACAAATCAAGCAAAATAATGAAATAGCATGCAAGAACAATTAAACAAGCAAGAAAGTAATTAACAAAGCAATTAATGAAAGAGTTAAGGGAAGAGAAAACTTATCAAAATGTTGTAGATGAAAAAGAGAAAGCAATAAAAAGATGATCCAACAATCTCTGAATTGTTTGAATCTTCAATCCTTGAATCACACCAAAAATCCACCAAAACCCTAGATTAATCTCTCACTAATCTCTCCCTAAAACTCACTAATACAAAGCTGGAAATAAAGTCTAAAAACTAGAATGGGCTCCCCAAGATAATCGTCAATTGGGATATATGTACAAGGAAAAACAGTTGGGCAAAACGTCGTCGCACAAGCCGAAAACACGTGTAGAAAAAGGGAGACCGTAGGTACGGTCTAGGAGACTGTAGGTACGGTCTCTACCTGTCCTGAGGAGGTAGCGGGCGCTACCAGCAGGGTAGCGGGGGCTACCTAGCGAAAATTTCCTGGCAATTTTGAACTTCGTGAGACAGCAGGTACGGTCGATGGGACAGCAGGTGCGGTCTTTGTCTAGCAGCCATGGGTAGTGGGTGCCACGCCTAAGGTGGCGGGGGCTACCCTGCTGTTTTCTTCCCTTTGTTCCTTCCTTCTTTCCAAGGTATGTAACGCCCGCTACTAGGGTCGTAGCGGGTGTTACCTCACTAATTGGCATCAAATGAAGGGGAAGTGGTCCCGGGTCAACTCCGCTTCGGCTTTTGGCTCGGCTCGGGAAATCACGAAAAAGGCTATAAAATGGCCCGTTTTACCTCGTTTTTGTGTAAAACGCCAAAACCTACAAAATAACCAAAAACATACTAAAAGACATGAAATTAAACAAGAAACGAGTTAAAAGCCTAAGAATTAAGGCGTTATTTAGACACAAAAATGGGTTTAAACACCAGGGTGATTTCCTGAGTTCCTCTCTCTTTTAGTTTGCAGTTCTTGTTTTCTAAAACATTCTCTGTTTCCTGAAACATTCTCATATACCAAATACGTACATCTTAGATTGAGATTCGTCTTGATCTAGAAATCGGGTTCGTAGAGTGCTGCGTGGACTTTTCAGTAGAGGATTTCAGCGTTGAAATCTCAAAGGTCAACCTCTTCATCAGTCTCATTAGCGATCAGATATAATTACTAAAGCCTCTACAATTGTTGTGATTAATTGTTTATAATTGTTATGAATATTCCACCAATTAATCTGCATCTGTTTAGAAAATAGATAACCTAAAACCTAACACTTGCCGACAGAAGTATTAGAAAGCCATTGGGGTTTTTAGAAGATGTTCCAATTCAAGTGGGAAGTTTTCTCATACCTTGTGACTTCGTTATTTTGGAGATGGATGAAGATTGGGACAATCCCATCATTCTTGGTCGACCTTTCTTGGCCACTGTAAGGGCTTTAATAGATGTGAAAAGAGGTCATTTGTTTGTTCATCTGGGTAGAGAGCATATTGTTTTTAACATCGATCCTTCAAGGAGGAAACCCCACCAAGAATCATTTTTTAAGGTCAACGTAGTGGATGATATCTTGGATGAGCCCCAAAAGGAATCCTATTTTCTTGAAGTGGAACCCGATGATTGGGGAGGAATCAAGTATCTAAGGGCCTCACATTCCAATCTATGTGAAGTTGAGGGCATCTACCATGATCAACCCTACAAGATTGTCCCGTGGAGGAAAGAGATTCCTTTGAGTGAAACTTATGTCGAGTGCAACAAAGTGAATGGGGTGATTCTCAAAGGCCCTAGGCCCCGAAAACCACCCTATGCCAAGTTGGAGTTACTTTCCACCTCCCTACGGCCTACTAGATTTTTGAACAAGCGGGGTCCTTTTTTACCTAAGGCTTGGAGGTGTTGGAAAAGAAGAAGGAAGCGTTGGTGGAAGAAACCAAAAAGAATGTTATCCGGGTTTCCTAGGTGGATGACTAGACCACCGGAAGAGTGCCCCAACCCATCCGCATATCTTTTCGAGAATCGAGGGAAAAAGAAAATTTGGTGGAAAAGATTGATGATGTTCTTGGTTTGTGCACCACGACTTCCGAGGATCAACGGGAATTAGGTCAAGCTAGGGACCTAAAACAAGCAGTATATGGGAGGTAACCCATACGTTTTTCTTTTCTTCTTCTATTTTTCTTGTTTTTCTTTCTTTTCTTAGATAGTTTCTTTTTCATGTTTCTAATCTTGCATGCTAGGACCTAAGCATCTAGGTAGTTTAATTTGCATATCCTAACCCTATATTTGGTTCTTTTAGATCGCGGATTGAGTATGTTCTAATTGAAAACTTCGAGGTAACTTCTTTCCACTCTCTTCATTGTGTATATATCTTTGATCCAATCTGCATGCTTGATTTTCTTTTTGGGTGGCGAACCACTTACTGTGTTCGTGTTGGGATTATATTGCTGTTGGAGCCGTGTGGGCTCGAGTCGTCCCCAATTTTTCTTGCTAGCTATTTTTGTTTGTTTGCTTTTTGTAGGTTTTCTACCTTTCATGTGACACCCTTCCCCATAATGAGGACATTGTAGAGTTTTAAGTGCGTGTGTGTGGGGGGGGGGGAGATATTTCATGTTTATGGGTAGATCACTGTTGGAGACCATCAGGAGCAACAGCAAGTAGCAGTAGCGTCATCAGCAAAGGAGGCATCCAAAGAGACTTCACCAGCACTCTTAGAAGCAGCACAAGGAGGAGGCCATGTTGATTCACCAAACTTAGTAGCCAAGGAAGCATTTCCAGCAGAAACAGAAGGCTTCCAAATCCCAGCAGAAGCAGCCTATCACACAGCAGTTCAGCTAACTAGCAAAAGGTTCACAGCACCTTCAGCCGCCACCAAACCACCCACAGCATCCATCCAAGCTTGCTACACACTTGTGAAACAAGTCTTGGCAACTTCAGCCATTCAGCCCATCAGCATTGGTCACTCAGGCCAAGTTCAGTTCCCAACAACAACAGTCGAAACAACAATCTTTCTCAATATCATATCTCTTGATTGAGGAAGATTCACCCAGGTTACCTAGGAGTTTTTTTGTTCTATGTCATGCCATTTTCAAGTCCAAGCCAAGTCCCAGCATGTTCGAGCATGGCATCAGCAAGATTCAAGTGCCAGAAACAAACAATCCTAGCAGGGTTATTTGTTATCAGTTTTTCTAGAACCTCAATTTCTGAGGCTAAGTATTTTGTTATCTGTCCATAGGGGTTGTTTTGGTCTTTCCAGCATAATATTAACCTGTTGAGATTATTTCCAGGTTAGCATTGACGCGGGAATTACCTCAGTAATTCAATATTTACCCCCTAGGGAGGAAAGCCTCTCATTGGTTCATTTTGTCACCCTTTTGGCAAATTGGTCCAATCAAAACTTAGCTTACATTTTCTTTTATTTTCTTGCAAGTGTAAACCGGATAATATTAGCTAGCTTAGGATGTAATCAATTGTATTTATTTTTAAGCTTTCTAGCTTAGATTAATCCAGGGAGATTAGACAGATAGCTTATGCTTACGCAACTGCTAATCAAACTGTTAGTTTTCTTTATATTCTGAAGTTTCCAGCAATGTAAGGAGATCAGTGTTTATTCAATAGTATTCTCGAGTGTCTTAGAACCTTTGAGTGTTTGTGAGTGTCCTACAACTCTCAATCCTTGGTTAAATCAGCTCCTGTCACTGGGTATTGGCAAAACTCCAGCAAGTGTCAGCTTTGCTTGATCATCTATGCTTTGGTGTGTCTGTAGAAGCATGAATGTGAGAGTCCTTTGCCCTTGAATGCAGTTGTGGTGTGTCTGTATCAACTGTAAGCAAGCCTATCTTTTACATTCTGTATTGGGTTGTCTTCTATTCCAGCTTGTTGCTATCAAACAGTTATTGTTTTGCAAGCTTTCAGCTGTTTGTGTGAGATTGTATCGTGCATTCTAGTTCAATACTCTGATCATTGTGAGCTAGCATATATCAATCATCTAGCTTTTGTTTTTATTTTTCTTATTTTTTGCTAAAATTTGAAAAACATTTCGAGAAAACGAAAGAAAAAATGGAAAAAAAGTTGTGAAAACCCCCAAAAGTCTTTCTTTTTCTTTATGAAGATGCTTTCCTTCACAATTGTGTAGGTAGTTGTCTAATTGCTTGAATTAATTATTTAGAAGTGGCCGATATGGATAATGATAGGCCTTAGGAAGGATTTCTGGCATGATTTACTTTTATTAGACCTTGACATAGAATGTGAAAGCAGAATCCTCACTCTTACACGCCCCGGTTGTCAATTTCTTACCCAAAGTTAGACGGTTTTAGTTTTTCAATGCTCTTGCTCGTGTTAATTAATTAATTAATTAATTAATGTCGGTTCCACCAATGAGGGTTGGCATGGGTGGACGAAGCTTATGTCCCTTAAGTACAGTGTTTACGTATGGAGCAACCCGAATTGGTAGGGTAACCCTTTGCGAATGCCGATCCAATTCCCGAAATAAACCGACGACCCTAAAATCTTGAAAAGGAAAAAAGAGCAACGTAAAAGAAAGGAAAAAAAAGAGAAAAAGAAAGCAAATAAAGCAAAGAAAAAGAAAAAGAAAAAGTTGAGAAAGTGAAAGAAGAGAAAAGAGAAGTCAAAAGAAAAACAAAGAGAGAAGTTAGGTTAGCTAATTGATGGAGGTCCATCTACATCAGCATTGATAGTTGATACAACAAGGGTCAAGGGGAGGACTTTCTTTCATGAAGTCCTCAGCAGGTCTTTCACAAACTAGGACCTACCTGGGAATTCAGGGGGGGATTAAGTCCCTCCTACAGCGAGATTAAAGCAGCAAGGGAAGACAGGTCCTAGGGGAGTTTTGAAGTTATGAATGGAAGCAACATGATCACCCCAGGATCATGTGCAGGAGGCAGCTTTGGCCTTATAACCAAAGTCCAGTTGCTACAATTGGACCTTGGCAGAACCCCAACCTGTGAAATCAGGGTTCATGTCTATTCAAGGTCTGATACAAGCTGCAGAGTATAAGGCAATGGTATTTAGTGGACTCTATGTATTCCTTGGTTCATATATGATCACTGGTCGAGGAGTGCAGGTGACTGAATTCCCAGGACATTTTCTATAGCCAGCTTAATCCGGAGAATGCAAACACAAGCAGGTGGACAGTGTTGGCATTTTCAGCATTAATAAGGTCATTTGGTCATTTTCCTTTTAATGATCGAGTGTCCTCAATAGCTAATACAACCAGCTACTCTCAGCAGCCAAGGAAGACTATAATATTACAGTAGAAACATGACTAATGCATGAAGGAAGCAGCTGCTAGCCCAATCAGAACAAGCCAGCCCCTTTTTATTTTATTTTGCTGTATTCTTGATGTAACCAGATGTAATTAAGCAATGTATTAGTTTTAAGCAGCTCTGTTGTGTATCTTAAGCTAGCTTAGCAATAGTTTAGAGGTTTCTTTATGCTTAGGTGTAACGCCCCGGAAATTCGATTATATAAATTCAAAGTCAAACTAACGTTAACAGACAAAACTTAGCGGAAGACTTCAAATTTAGTTTGGGCGTCACTGCCGTATCCCCGAAGGAACACAAGGCGAGAAAAGAAAACACAACTGTCTGCTAACGGTAACTACTAACAACTCAAAACAAAACTTTAAGACATCATAACAAAACTAAATAAAAAGATTCAAGGACTTCTAGACTCGTCGTCCTCACTTCTAATTCCCGTCCCCAGCATTTAGATCTTCACCTGAAAACAAAACATTTCAAAAAATGAGGGGGAAATCTCAATAATGTCTACCCCTAACATTTAAAACAGTTTAAGATCATTTCAATTCATTTTAGGGAGAGGGAACAAGTCAAACCATTTCTCAAACCTTTAACCCTTACTGTTTTCCTCAACCCATCCAATCCATATTTTAAATCTGCGGGCGGGATATCAAATCCCAAAAAGAGCATCGCCTACCAAAGGCCTCATAACAACTATCCTATATCAGGGATGAAACCCTGATCTCCTGGCACATAACCCATACAGGCATCGAATCCTGATCTCGGGGTCATCACCCGCATGAATATTAGCCTCTCAAAGGCATCAAACAGTCGCCCACCAAGGGCATCATAACATCTATCCTATATCAGGGATGAAACCCTGATCTCCTGGCACATAACCCATACAGGCACCGAATCCTGGTCTCAGGGTTATCACCCGCATAAATATTAACCTGTCAAAGGCATCAAAACAATCAACCCGCTTAAAGTTTCCACTATGAATTATTAATTCATTATTCAAACTCAACTCATGACTCTCAAGTCAAACCATCCCAAGTTATCAAAATCATTAACAAAACCTCGAATAAAAGACCATCCAATTTTCTCAACTCAAATAAACCAAGACCACAATCGAATCAAAAGATTACAAAACAGATGGTCGTGTTTCCACAAAAGTCCCCTTTCGGGATGCAATTCTCAAAATAGATTATAAAACATCAAAACACATTTAAAGAGCATCCCAGGGGGGATTAGAGCATAGACAATTACCTGAATAACGTCACAGTACAGCAATAAGGAGAACACTCTTGAGCTCACTAACGTCACGCACTAACTCGGGCATTGAATAAGAATAATTATCTAATCAAAACGCGTTCTAACGAAGTTAGTATTAACTATTAACTACCTAACCCATCCCCTAGGAACACTTAGGTTCCTATCATTTATGAAATTACACTTAACACCTCCAAGAAAAACACATAACAAGATCACATATCATTTTCACTCAACAATTCTTTATAAATAAAAGCAAGCAGAGGACAGATTATAACGTTCACATAAAACGGGTCACAACTCGAGTTCCCGACATCCTACAGGTCTGGTTCTGGACTTTTGGGAAACTTCAGGATGTCTACTAAAATGTCTATGTTGAACTCGAGACCCAACACACACTTTAAGGTCCTCAAAAACCGTCATCTTCCCAAACTGTCCAGATCTGACCTAGGTCTGATAATCGGGGTATAACTCGAATTATAAAGTTCCAAAGTCCGGTCCGTAAAATTCCTATTAAAGCTAACATCTAAGGGGAGCTCCAGTCCAAAGGGTTCGATCAAAAAGTAACTACACCAGCCGTGGTGACTCGATCTTTAGACACTAACGAAACTGTCCCGATCCCGGTTCTTATTTAATTTATAATTTCGGTTCTAACTTCCACCATTCGATCCCGAGGTCCTAATTTGGGTCTAAAATAATGAATAAGGTTAAAGTTTCTATACTAAGCCAACCCAGGTCTAAAAGGTACCACTTATAACCAACAATTTACACCTTCTTATGTAAAGAACTTAATAACAACGTAAAATCATCTACCTAATTGGTCGAGAATTATAACTTGCATCATATGGGAGATATCACAGTAGCATACGTAAACAGAATATATAATACATAGCTAACAAGCATTAGTCATACTAACTAAGATTCTAATTCATGAATAAAACTAAAATCGAACAATTAAAACTATAGTAATCTTAACTCTACGTCAACAATTAACATGACTTGAATAATATGAATCACATCACAACATTATAAATAAACAAAAATATATAATCACCTAGCTAAAAAAACCTAATTCATGTATAATTAACAAAACTAACCCTAAACATGCTCTTCCTATAATAATGATAAAGGATAATGTAACTACGAATTTCTTAATCAAGAATAAAAAGAACTTAAAGAACATGTGAATGAAATATAAGGAACAAATAAATATTTAAACTATCAATCAAGAATCCTAAACAAAACTAATTTCTTTTAAACAAGATTAAATCAAGAACCAAGATCTAGTAAACAATAATCTCAACCTAACTTATTAAACAAGATTTAAACATGAATGAGAATTAACAAAAATAATAATAACAATAATAATAATAATAATAATAATAATAATAATAATAATAATAATAATAATCTGAATCGTAAACATAAACATAGACATAATAATGATACTAATCATGAACCTTAACATGATAATAATACACAAGGAACACAAATACTCATATCATATGTAAATAATCCTAATCCTAATTACCCTAATAATAATACTAATGAAACAGTAGATAAGACCAACACAACCAATGTAGTAGTCTAACACCAAATTCCACGCCTATCTAGGTTAGAATAGGAGGGCATCATGCATAATAGCAGTAGTTAGCATCAACTTACGGATATAATGACAATCCTAATAATAATAATAATAATACTAATAATCCTAATTTTAACAATAACCTTAATCATGATAACGATCCTAATCATACACCTAGCATGCTGCCAATGCTAATAAAACAGGGGAGTTGCAATACGTGAAACAGGGTTTTAGGCTTTACTGAGTGGGTGGCGCAGCGGCGCAGTAACGCGACGTCGGCGACAAAGATCGAGTGCGTCGGAGGTGGTCGTCAAACGGCGGTGGTCGCATCTGGGCGGCGGGCGGCGGTTGTCTAGTAGTCGGAGGCGACGACGACGATCACGGAGTCCTAGGCGGCGGCGAACGACGGTGGCCTTGCTGGTGGTGACGCGCGGCGAGGCGAAACAGGGGAAGTGAGGAAAAGGGACGAGAGAGAGAGAGAGGGAGGGGAAAGCTGGGGTTAGGGTTTAGGGTTTGAGGGAGGAAGAATTAACTTTTATACTACCCACTTAACCAAGGCCCAATTAGTCTAATCCTAACTCTTAGCCCAACCCAACACTAAAACAAAATCTGATTTTCTAAAGACAACTAATAATATTAATAATAACAATAATAATAATACTAATAATAACATAATCACATAGCAAATAATATTCACGTAATTAATCACATAACTCAACAATATTAATAGTAATAGTAATAATAAAAGAGTAAAACTAACAGTACTAAACCCATGAATTTACCGATATACCCTTGTTAGTCTCTCACGATCCTACGAGCTCAAGTGTTAGCAAAAATAAATGCAAACGAATAATAATAAATGACGAAGTCAAACCTAAATTACTAACGACGTCAGGGTCAACATCTTTGAATTTTTCGGGGTTTTACATTAGGAAACCTCAATTACTCGTTGACAGTCAGCTGCTTGCTTAAAGTGGCAAAATATAAGCAAAGCTCCTGTGTAATATGATCATTATGAGTGAATGAATGAGAAACAAGTCGAGCTTGCTCTTGTTTGTTTGTGAGTGTCTCTAAAAACTCTCAATTGTTTCTACTTGTCTGTAACTAAGCTTTGGCAAGCTTAGAAGGTGCCAAGTAGGGCTTAGTTTGTGTCCTGGTGGTATGGACTGTATCTAGTGCATAGGCTAAGTTTTGCCCTTGTGTTTCTGTTGTGGTGTGGTCTGTAACAGTTGGATACACAGGTTTTCTATTTTTCCTCATTTGTTTTTCGTTCCTTGATGCTTTTCCATCCCTAGGAAAAGCTTAGGTTGAACAATCAAGGTCGGGGAGGGCCTTTGGTGTTGTCCATGCCAGTGCACTCTGATTGGGTTTTGGTCTGCACATACATCAGCTTTGGTATCAGCGCTGTGTGAATTTCTTGGTGAGCTTCTTGCTGGTTACAGGATGTCTACTAGTAGGACTGCGGAGGAGGGGACTGAACAAGCTCTTTGGGAGAAAGCTGAGTTGGAGAAACAGGTTCATTATTTGACTGATTAGCTGAAGAACTATTTGTATTTAAAGAAGCAAAGTCTAACTGCTTGGGAAAACTTCCCAGGAGGTCACCCATCCTTTGATTACTCCCAGCCAAGCACGCTTAACTGAGGAGTTCCCAACGGATGAGCTACCATAAAAGAAGGTGCACCTTGGTGATATAAGTAGTCATTTCAATCCCTTTAAGCCATACTTTGACCATATATCCGGGGTGTTATAGTTAAAAACCAATTGGGTGTGGGCCTCGGGCCGCGGACATTACCCATAACTACTTATAGGATCGCTGACTGACCCCACAAATCACCACGAGTCTTTCCAGCGTGCTTCGTCCTCACTCACACGCTGCCTGGGAAAACTTCCCAGGAGGTCACCCATCCTTTGACTACTCCCAGCCAAGCATGCTTAACTGAGGAGTTCCCAACGGATGAGCTACCATAAAAGAAGGTGCACCTTGGTGATATAAGTAGTCATTTCAATCCCTTTAAGCTACACTTTGACCATATATCCGGGGTGTTACAATAACCCCCACTTAAGTGCACAACGTCCTCGTTGTGCCACAATCCAATCCAGAATCTTTGCCCCGCTAGGTGACTGCCCATGGCTCTCCCGTCCACTGGCGCAGCTCACGGTCGCGGGTCGGCTCTGATACCATCTGTAACGCCCCGACCCCTCCCCGGGCCGCGGACATTATCGATAACTACTTATAGGATCGCTGACTGACCCCACAAATCACCACGAGTCTTTCCAGCGTGCTTCGTCCTCGCTCACACGTTGCCTGGGAAAACTTCCCAGGAGGTCACCCATCCTTTGACTACTCCCAGCCAAGCACGCTTAACTGAGGAGTTCCCAACGGATGAGCTACCATAAAAGAAGGTGCATCTTGGTGATATAAGTAGTCATTTCAATCCCTTTAAGCCACACTTTGACAATATATTCGGGGTGTTATAGTTGGACACTAAGGTGTTCTTGGACTGGTTGCAGACTGTGGAGAGGGTTTTTGATGTGAAGGAGGTTTATGAAGAAAAGAAAGTCAAGCTTATTGCCCTAAAATTGAAGAGACATGCTTCAATCTAGTGGTCTAATTTATAGAAAAGAAGAGTAGAGAGGGGAAAGCAGAAAGGAGAAAGTTAAAACTTGGGAACAAATGAAGGAAAAGCTGATCTAAGTTCTTGCCTGTGAACTACTTTAAAGAGAACTATGGCAAACTGCAACAGCTAGTGCAAGACAACAAGTCTGTGGAGAAATATACAAAGGAGTTTGAGCATCTCTTGTGGAGGTGTGACCTAAAGGAGAATGAAACTTAAGTGTTAGTGAGGTTTTTGGATGGATTGAATGAAGAAATCAGGAATGTGGTGGAATTGTATCCCTATACTACTTTGGATGAGCTCAGTTCTCTAGCTCACAAGGTAGAATTGCAAAAGAGGTCCAAAGGGAAGGAGTTTGCTACAAAGACACCCTACAAACCTCAGCCTAAGCCTTTTACTTATCCCAGAACCTATCCCACAGCCCAGAGAATCCCTTTCACCCCAAGATACCCCACAGAACAACCTACTCCCCCACAAAAACAGCCCCCAGCTCCTCAAAGAAACCCAAACCCTATTCCTACTGATAACATAAGGTGTTTTAGATGTTAAGGACTAGGGCATATAGCTTCAGAATGTCCTAATAAGAGAGTGGTGACCTTGGCTGATTACCAAACTTCATGGTTTGCTGAACCTGAAGTTGAGGAGGAAGAGGAAGTACATCCAGAGGGAGAATTGCTTGATCCTGTGTATGATGAAGTAGAGGAAGGCTCTGATGAAGGAGAGCTATTGGTGATAAGGAGAGTCCTTAGTAGTTATTCTGTGGAGAAAGGACTGGAACAAAGAGAAGCTTTGTTTCATACATGGTGCATTGTGAAAGGGAAGGTCTGTTCAATTATTGTAGATGGTGGCAGCTGTACAAATGCAGCTTCACAAGAAACGGTGGAGAAGTTGCAGCTGGTGACTTCATCCCATCCAGCACCTTACTCTATTCAATGGCTGAAGTCCAGCAAAGGCATTCCTATCATAGAAGGCCTTGGATGTTTGATAGATCTGTGCAGCATGATGGAAGGGCCAACACTTATACTCTGGTGGTGAATCACAAGAAAGTAACCTTAACCCCACTCAAACAAACCTAGCCTACAAAGAACCTTTACATTGAGCCTACCCTTGATCTTTTACTAGCTACTGAGCTTCACGAGTTCAGTGCTCGTAAGGATCTCATCCTATTAACCCTTGATGAACCACAAACCCCACAAAATAACCATCCCCTACTTGTCCTACTCCTGGAAGAGTATGCATTCCTATTTCCTTATGAAATGCCCCAGGGATTGCCCCCCCCGAAGAGAGACATCCAACACAAGATTGATTTAGTCCCAGGATCAGTCTTACCTAACAAGCCTGTTTATAGGATGGCTCCTGTTGAAACTGTAGAGATTCAACGGCAAGTAGATGATTATCTTAGCTAGGGAATGATCAGGGAGAGCCTAAGTCCATGTGCAGTACCAGCTCTATTGGTCCCCAAGAAAGATGGTAGTCAGAGGATGTGTATAGACTGCAGAGCTATAAACAAAATCACAATGAAGTATAGGTTTCCAATACCTAGGCTTAAAGATCTTCTTGATGAGCTCTATGGGTCTCAGGTATTTTCAAAGATAGAATTGAGAAGTGGCTATTATCAAATCAGGATTTATGAAGGCGATGAATGGAAGCCAGCATTTAAAATAAAGGGAGGTGTGTTTGAATGGCTTGTGATGCCCTTTGGTCTCACAAATGCTCCTTCTACATTCATGAGACTTATGAATCAAGTACTGAAACCTTTGATTGGAAGTTGTGTAGTTGTTTATTTTGATGATATCTTGATCTATAGCAAGATAGAAGCATATCATCAACAGCATCTGAAGTAAGTGATGGATATTCTGTCCAAGGAGAAGCTTTATGGGAATTTGAAGAAATGCTAGTTTTTTACGGACCAAGTTATTTTTCTTAGCTATATAGTATCAACTGATGGCATTCAAGTTGATCAAGAGAAGATCAAGGCCATCCAAGAGTGGCCTACACCCAGTTGTATACAACAAGTAAGGAGTTTTCATGGGTTAGCTTCATTCTAAAGACGATTTGTGAGAAATTTCAATACTATTATGGCACCTATGACTGAAGTTATCAAAGGAAAGTCCTTTCATTGGACTCCAACAGCAGAAAGGTCCTTTGAACAAATCAAAGAGAAGCTTACAACAGCACCAGTGCTTGCTTTGCCCAGCTTTTCTAAGATCTTTGAAGTTGAATGTGATGCCTCAGGAGTTGGCATAGGAGCTGTCTTATATCAAGAAGGCAGGCCTATAGCTTATTTCAGTGAAAAGTTAAATGAAGCAAAGAAAAAGTACAACACTTATGACAAGGAATTTTATGCTATTATTAGAGCTCTTGAACATTGGAGGCATTACTTGGTTGGTGGAGAGTTTATTCTGCATAGTGATCATGAAGCCCTGAAATACATTCAAGGACAGCACAAGCTTAATCCCATGCACGATAAATGGGTTGAGTTTATGCAGTCTTTTCATTTCATGATCCATCATAAATCAGGCAATTTCCAGAAGGTTTTTCTTATTAAACATCCTAGATTCTAGAATCCTAGGATTTGAGCAACTGAAGGTCCTTTATCATAAAGATGATGATTTCAAAGACAAGTTTCAGGCTTGTCAGCAGCATCCTCAGGGTCTGTATCATACAGATCATGGATTCTTATTCGAAGGCAACAGATTATGTATCCCTAGAAGCCGTATAAGGGAATTACTGATTTCAAAAGTTCATGGAGGTGGATTAGCAGGACATTTTGGCATAGAGAAAACACTTATTATGCTAAAAGAACATTACTTTTGGCCAAAGATGGGAAGAGATGTAGAGCATTTGGTTAAGAGGTGCAATATATGCCAGCTATCCAAGAGTCAAAGCCTACCCCAAGGGCTTTATACCCCTTTGCCAGTTCCTAAAGGTCCCTGGAAAGTTGTGAGCCTTGATTTTATTGTGAGACTCCCAAGAACTCAAAGAGGTAAAGATTCCATTATGGTTGTTGTTGATAGATTCTAAAAAATGGCTCATTTTATTCCTTTTAATACTACCGTTGATGCTGTGAAAGTTGCTGATTTGTATTTCCAAGAGGTAGTCAAGTTACATGGCATTCCAAGGTCTATGGTTTCATACAGGGATACCAAGTTTCTAACCCATTTTGGATCACATTGTGGAAGAAGATTAGAACTCAACTCAAGTTTAGCACTACCTGTCATCCTCAAACAAATGGGCAAACTGAGGTTACAAGCAGAATCTTAGGTGCACTCTTGAGAAGCCTAGTAGCAAGAAACAAAGGAAGTTGGGATACTATGCTACCACAGGCAGAATTTGCTTTTAACAGAGACCCTAGCAAAGCTACTGTTCATTCACCATTCCAAGTAGTTTAAGGTCTGAATCCAATCACACCTGTGGATTTAGTACCCCAAGCTACTTCAGTTAAGTTTAGCTATGAAGCTGAAGTAAGGGCCAAGCAAATTAAACGGTTCCATCAACAAGTGCAACAACAAATAGAGAAGCACAATGAGAAGATAACAACAGCAGCAAATCAGAAAAGAAGAGTAGTGTTTGCTCCTGGTGGTTTGGTATGGGTACACCTCAGGAAAGACATGTTTCCTAGCAAAAGAAAAGGGAAGCTTGCTTTCAGGGATGATGGTCCATTCGAGATATTAGAGCAAGTCAATGAAAATGCTTACAAGTTGGATTTATCTGAAGACTATGGAGGGAGTACAACTTTCTATGTCGTAGATCTAAGACCCTATTATCCAGTAGAGGAAGGATTACCAAGTTTGAGGTCAAACGCTTCTGAACCAGAGGAGGATGATGGAGGTCCATCTACATCAACATTAATAGTTGATACAGCAAGGGTCAAGGGGAGGACTTTCTTTCATGAAGTCCTCAGCAGGTCCTTCACAAACTGGGACCTAGCTGGGAATTCATGGGGGATTAAGTCCCTCCTACAGCAAGATTAAAGCAGCAAGGGAAGACAGGTCCTAGAGGAGTTTTGAAGTTATGAATGGAAGCAACATGATCACCCCAGGATCCTGTGCAAGAGGCAGCTTTGGCCTTAGAACCAAAGTCCAGTTGCTACAATTGGACCTTGGCAGAACCCCAACCTGTGAAATCAGGGTTCATGTCTATTCAAGGTCTGATACAAGCTACAGAGTATAAGGCAATAGTATTTAGTGGACTCTATGTATTCCTTGGTTCATATATGATCACTGGTCGTGGAGTGCAGGTGACTGAATTCCCTGGACATTTTCTATAGCCAGCTTAATCCAGAGAATGCAAACACAAGCAGCTGGACAGTGTTGGCATTTTCAGCATTAATAAGGTCATTTGGTCATTTTCCTTTTAATGATCGAGTGTCCTCAATAGCTAATACAACCAGCTACTCTCAGCAGCCAAGGAAGACTATAATATTATAGTAGAAACATGACTAATGCCTCCAGGAAGTAGCTGCTGGCCCAATTAGAACAAGCCAACCCCTTTTTATTTTATTTTTTTGTTTTCTTGATGTAACCAGATGTAATTAAGCAATGTATTAGTGTTAAGCAGCTCCGTTGTGTATCAACACCAATTGGACTTAGTGACCCACGGGGGAAGGGGGAACCTAAACCCAAGCCCAAAGACTTGGTTACCTTGCACATCTCCACACAAGGAGACTTGCAAGCCATGGGAATCGATCCCATGAACTCCAAGATGGAAGGTCACATCCATGCCAAGTGAGCTACTAGCTCATTGGCGTCATATACTCGTAAATATGAAAGGTATATGTTATAGATATATTCGTGACATGTATTGTATATTGTACTTTCCCTATATCACGGTAACACACATGCTTAAAGCAAATGTATTCTTCTTAAATCTTGATAGTCTTGGAGGACCTTTTGCATTTTGAAACCCAAAATATAGGGTAATTAATTTTTTGGAAATTGGATTCTAACAATACGAACTTTTGGCCATAGTAGATTAAATAATATGAACTTTTGATTTGGTTCTAATTAATATAAACTTTTACCCCATTCTAGTCTGAATAGTACGCCACCGAGTTAAGTTAACTTAACTCGGCGGCGGGATGACGTGGCGGCGGAGGGATGTCCCAGTCAGCTTTATTTTGTCCATATCAGCCTCTTTCTCTCTCCTCTATCTCTCTTCCTCTTTGTCATCCCCCCATTCTTTTTCCATCTCCCCTTCTTCTTCTTCTTCTTCTTCTTCTTCTTCTTCTTCTTGTCGACCATTACGACAACCCGAAACGTGGGTTCCTTCGATAAGGAAGACCCGAATGTGGGAACAGGTCTGGTCGGAGCTCCGGCTTGTGGGGATGTCATGAAGCTCCAGATTAAGGTCGATGAAAAGACCAGTAAAATTGTCGATGCTCGTTTCATGACCTTCGGTTGTGGTTCCGCCATCGCTTCTTCTTCTATTGGTAAATATTTCGAATTTTTTTAGATTTTGTGTTTTATGATGATGGTTTTACTTATTTCCGGTAAGATTATGTTGTTTGAGATGTTAGTTATGGAGGTTTCATTTATTATGGTGGTCGTTCGAGTATTTTAGTGGATTTTTTTGTGTTTGGTTGATTAGATGGGTGGGTAGTCGTCATTTGTCAACATCAGGTTTTGTGGAACATTAGTTTTAACTTAATTTACTCACTTCTTTCCATCTTATCTATCACTTATTAAAAATTTTATGGCCTCTAACAAGCTAATTTTACAAATAAATACCAAACATGGCTTAATTGTTAAAACTTATTAGGTATTGATTGACACTAAACTTTAGTACTAAGGTTAAAACTGATGTTGAAGTTATAATACACTCTGTAATGATACCCTTGGATTTAAAGTACATTTTGGGCTACTCCCAAGGGTACTTAGGGGTTTAAGTAGGTTCCAACATGAATAAGAGATGTATATTATAACATCAATATCAGCTTTAAGCCTAGTGTTAAAGTTTACCCCCAATCGGAAGAGAAATTCAAACATAGGAATAGAAAAAGGTACATGACCCTTTTTTTCAAACCACAAACTTTAAGGTCCTTTTATTTTAGCCTACAAACTTTATGATCCAAAAAATTAACATTAAAAACCCGAGCTTCAAAAAATAAATTAACATATACTTGGAGGTCCAAAATGCAAAC
This sequence comes from Portulaca oleracea, assembly GCA_029582165.1. Taxonomy (NCBI): domain Eukaryota; kingdom Viridiplantae; phylum Streptophyta; class Magnoliopsida; order Caryophyllales; family Portulacaceae; genus Portulaca; species Portulaca oleracea. Next base: position 36,142,425 of record CM055869.1, on the reverse strand, counting down.
ATCCCTAGTATTGGACACAAAAAAAATAATGATTCATGAAATCATTAGTTAAAAAAATAAATTAACTTGTTTGTAACCTTGAAGGAGCCTGGGTTCAGCTAATGTGCTTTCCGTGCCCATTCTCTATGGACAAAGTTGAGTATAATGTATACAACTAAAGAGTGTTGACTAAGTATCATTGACCCTCTAAAACTGGTCCTTTTTTTTTTATGTATATTTACCACAGAAACTCCATTACCATGAAATATAAGACACTAGCTACAATTGTTTTTTTTTTTTTCTAGCGTTTCACATGTACATTAGTCGAAAGGGTTTTTTGAATCATTTACACAGTATTATTTCATTTCTTTCAAGTTAAATACATAGAGACCAATCATTTCTTGGTTATGTTAATGAGTCTCCAATCGCATTGCTTGTTGAAGCCTTAGTCCCTTCTTTTTGGAACCGTGATTTCTGTTTTAGCGACATACCCATACCTTCACTCAAATCTCCTCCAACTTCTTCAAACTCTTCATTCTCGTCCATTTTTGAACCAAAAATCCTATTTGAAGGAAGTACACAAGATGGATCTGGCACTGGACTATCATATTTTAAACTAGGGTTGTTAGTATCCAAAATTCTTTTTCTTGCTAGAGCAAAGGCTGCTGCTTTTCCATTGCCTGCGAACATCATGTCCCCTTGAGAAGCATTGGTTACATGGGAGACATCTGACTTCATATCTATCGACATCTCATCATCACCCTTTCTAATTTGAGCAACAAGCGCATTGGTACCATTTCGTCGAGCATATTTTCGATTTACTTGAGGCTCCTTTGCATAATGAAAACATAAGATAATAACAATCCAATTCTCCGATACTTGGGATAAGAGTATTGGAAAAAAAGAATGAGCAAGAGATGGAATACCTGATCTTGTCCTGGCCGTCCTAGCATGCTAACACTACTTGGCTCTGGCAATCCAGGTTTTCGTCCACGTCTATGCATTCTTGATGATGTTGTAGAATCATGAATCTTACCAGTTCTTCTTCTGGAAAATATGGTTTGGTTGACAATACAATTAATTAGAGCAAAATTCAAATGTTTTGTCAAGAGAAAATGGACAATGCTTGAGTAGATTGGGTACATGATTATGTTAATGAAACAAAAAGTAGCTTTACCTTTGCGCCTCCTCCCTATATTTAGCATCAATCTCCTTATTAGGTGGATATTTAGGCAAACTTGATGGCTCACATGCATAAGGCAATGTGGTGAAGTACTGAGAAAGATAATATAAAAAAGATTCAACAAAATCCATTAATAAACAACTATGTTCCGTGACAATTTGTTGTTTGGCAGGAAATTAGGCAATTTTGAATAATATATACTACTAAAAATGTGTAAATCACCAACCATTTTTTTTTCCAACCAATTTAAAATGGTTGGAAAAATCAACTATTTTAGCAACTATTTCATATTCCAACTATTTTTCAAAAAATTTAGTTGGAAAAAGGGTTGGCAATTTCAACCAATTTTGCTAAAATTGATTCAAAATTTTTCCTACCATTATTTTCCTACTATTTGAAATTGGTTGGAAAAATGGTTAGTAGTCCAACCATTTTCAAATAGTAGGAAAAAGGATGATAGGAAAATTTTCCCACCATTTTAGCAAAAGTGATTGAAATTTCCAACCCTTTTTTCCCACTAAATTTTTTTAAAAATAGTTGGAATATGAAATGGTTGCTAAAATATTGGTTTTTCAACCATTTTAAATTGGTTGGAAAGAAGTGGTTGGTAATACACATATTTTTAGTTGTGATAATATACTTACGGTGGAGTTAAGGGCAGAGGATGCAGTTCCACGATTTTGTGGATCGATTGAAAGAAGGGTCTCCAATAAAGAGACAGTAGGTTCGGGAAGGCTTTTACATCTTTCTCGGAGAGAACTTTGATATGGAGCTTGAGGTTTGAACATTGTTGCATGTGGTAGCTTGGACTTTTTCCAGAAGTCATCTGGTGGGGAACCACATAACTTAAAGATTTTATGTAGTTGCTCAACCTCAGTTTTTCCTTTGAGGATGGGCTTGCCAATGAGTAACTCAGCGAATACACACCCAGCACTCCACATGTCTACATATGCTCCATAATTTGTTGATCCAAATAGAAGTTCAGGAGGTCTATACCACAATGTCACTACCCGGCTAGTAAGTGGTTGCTTGTACCTTGCGCTTATAAAGTTTGCCAACCCAAAATCAGCCAATTTCAAAACACCCTCATTATTCAACAAAATGTTTGACGTTTTGATGTCTCGATGCATCACACCTCTTCGATGGCAATAGTCTAGCCCATAAAAGATTTGTTGCATGAAGCATTTAATCTTGATGACCAAATAAAAACAACATTTATTAAACAATGTTATATGGTATGTTAGTTTAAAGTTCTATCTATTTAAAATTAGTTTAAAACTAGCACAAATAAAAAATTATATGTAGTTGAACCAACCTGAGATTCTGTGAATGTGATATTAGGACAAGACAACAAGCCAGCAAGATCCTGCTCCATGTATTCAAAGACGAGGTATATACTAGAAGAAACTTTGGAAGTAATCAAACCATGCAACTTCATAATGTTTGGATGATCAAGCTTCCGAAGAATGGTTATCTCTCTTGCCATGAATCGGACACTTTCGGGATGATAATTGTCAAACCTCACCTTCTTCAAAGCAACAATCTTTCCCGTATCATATTCTCGTGCTTTAAATACACTACTGTATGTGCCTTGTCCAATCTGAAAATGTAATCATTTATCAATAAAAAAAAAATATGGTCATCAAGGTAATTTGGAATAATGAAGTCATCTAACTTTAAATCATTGGAAGTTATCCTAGTTAATTAATTAATTAACAATATAATATATAATAAGTTAATAGTTTAGAATATGGGATTGCATGCCTTTTCTAATTTCTCAAAGCCATCGGCTCGCAGTGGGACCCAACCATGGATAGCTTCACCGGCAACAGCGGTCAACCAACCAGGCCAACCAGCGGCTGCTTGTTCAGCAGCAACTTGGCTATTCTTAACGGAACCAAACTTTAATGTCAAGGAGAAACTAGAATTAGATCCCTTGCTTTTGCATGGCTTTAACTTGTTTCCAATCCTGTCTACTTGCGTGTCCTCATCATCCTCCGCAATCTCAAAAGTCTCCACTTCTCCTCCCTCTGGAGAGGGCTTCCTCACCGACAATGGTGGGATCTCCTTAGGTTTAGGAGGCAAGGGAGCTATAGAGGCGGTGGTACTGGCATGCCGTGGTTTGCTGCTAGTTGACCTCGTGTCCCCCGACTGAATGGGAATAGGTGGGGGTGCTACCTCCTCTGTCTCACGCTCCCTTTTTGAAGAGATGCAACCCATTATTGATGACTAACAATGCCCATCAAAAACCAGGAGGAGAGTGTTTTGGTTCGACCGACCCAAACGGTTTTGGTTAATCAATGATGAAGATGGGTCGATGAAAATTAGTGAGATGGTGGGCGGAGGAATTTGAGGCTCAGGGTTTGCGCCAAGCTTTTCTTCTTTCTTTCTTTTTTTTTTTTTTTTACCAAAAATAATCAAAGGTTTAGTTTTGCATATAACAATGAAGAGTGAAAATCGGGGGAAAACAAATGCTTTCCCCACGATGAGAAACTTTGTGTTCATCTTCTGGCATCAAATATGACAATGAGTCTTTGCTCATTTCCATCGTTCACTATTCTAGGATTGAACGAAATGTTTGGCATATGAATATTACGTGGGTGGAAACTGACCATACCAACTATTGGTAGAGGTAAAATAGGAAGATGAGACTGAGCGTGAATATTGCTATCCGAAGACTTAGATTAACCAATAAAATGACATTAATACTCCTCTGCCAAATAAATTGCCCATGATTAAATAATAAGATTGAAGTTTTTAAATTTTGTCCATTAATCTATCAAATTCTATACTTAAGTATTGTACAAGACTATCACTATCTGATTTGTGATGAAAAATATTTTTAATTATAATATTATAAGTCTTGCTAAAATCAAATGTGAAACATTAATAATCAAATTAAAGTCTTTCTCGAAACCACAAAAAAGTAAATGAGGCAGATTATTTGGGACGGAAAAAGTGTATAGTAGCAGATATCCATAATAGATACTACGACTCTATTCAGCAAAAATTAGCGTCTTAGATAGTGTATAGCAAATTGTGTAGTGGATAACGGTTTATGTAGCATATAGCGGTTTTGAATAACTGTTCAAACGATAATTGTGTTCCATTAATATAATGGTTAAGTTAGCAGATTAACGTGTATTAACATAAAAGGATATATGATTTTCAAATATAAAATTTTCTAAGGGTATATTTTGACGAAAATATGTGAAATACTACTACAAGCCCTACGTTAACTTATTGAACGCTAATATTTATGTAATTAGTGTTTCAAAAAACACTACTTGAAACATTAATTACTCCACAAAATTGCTGGCTTACCTAACTAGCATTTGTAAGAAGTTTGACAAAGAATCAGTATTCGCCCTCTTTTTACAATAACTCTAAGGAATGGCCATCTTACTATAAGTTTTAGCTTAAGATGAACCACGTTGTGACGACTTAAATTCTTATAAATACTAGTTCTGAGACTCGTGCATTGCACGGGGCCATAATAGCTCATACATATATATTGTTGAAAATATTTCTTTGAGCATGTAAAAAATAATTGTAAGTTTGTAAATATATTTTTTTAATATTTTTGAAACTATACATATTGTTGGTATAAAATTAAAGGAAAATTGGATTCTAATAATCTCGACTTTTACGAATTGGACAGCAATGATTCCTACTGTCAATTTGGATTCTGGTGGTCCAAAAATAAATAAAATTGTATTATGGTGGGACGCCACCGAGTCAAGTGGTGGTGACTTGGTAATTTGCTGACATGTACCGGTAAGAGTGTGTTTGACCAAGAATTCGGGCCACCAGAACATAATCAATTATAAAATGGGATCACCAAAATACAATAAGTATGTCAATGAGACTACTAGAATACAATAGTAATTAAAATGGAATCATTAGAATACAATTAATAAAATAATAATTTCTTGGTCAAAAACACCATCGCCGGTACATGTCAGCAAACCACCGAGTCACCACCACTTGACTCGGAAGCGTCCAACTAGAATACAATTTTATTTATTTTTCGACCACCAAAATCCAAACTGATAGTAGGGATTATTGTTGTCTAATTCATAAAAGTCGGGATTATTATTGTCCAATTCATAAAAGTCAGGATTATTGAAAATATTTCTTATATTACAATATGATGAATGTATAATTTTCATGTATTCTGAAAAAAAAACTTTGTAATTATGATTATAATATGTAAATATATTGTTTTATCTTTTTTCAAATATATATCTCATAATCAAACAACATAACCATATCATATACTATAGAAGAAAAGATTCTAACAGCTGTGTTGTTTCGTTTGCTACTTTATCTGCCTGCCTGCTTGCTTGTGTTCACATTTGAATTTATTCTTTTACTTTTAGATATATTAAAAGAGAGGGTAAACATGGGTCCGGTGTATTTCGATTACGGATAAATTTCACTCTAAAAACATGACTCGGGTATATGTCAAATTCAAGTAAATACAGGTCACACATGAATTTATTCTTTTACCCTTGGATATATTAAAAGAGAGGGTAAACACGGGCCCAGTGTATTTCGATTTCGGATAAATTTCACTCTAAAAACATGACTCGGGTATATTTCAAATTCAAGTAAATACCAGTCAGATGTTCTTTGATTGTAAATTCTGATAAATACGAATCGGGTGTATTTTGGTTTGACGTAAATTTCACTCTAAAAATTTCTCTTAATTTTATGTAAATATATTTTGATACAATTATAATATTTATACAATAAAACGTTAAAATTCTTAACATACTACATTTTTAAAGGATTTTATGTTTGTATGGAAACTAAATTGTTGTACATTGTATTTGAAAAATAACTATAATACTATATGTACATTACATAATATTGTATTATTATTTGTAATTTTTCATATTTATTATAGTTTAAGGCAATATCTACTTAGGCCCCGTTCTTTTATGCGGCTGGTTGTGGTGCGGTGCTATGTGTTGGAAATGTTGTTGATTGTGGTAGGTTGGGAAAAGTTGTGGTGGATTGTAGTAGGTTGGGGAAAGTTGTGGTGAGTTGTAGTGAAATATGGAAAGTTTAACTTTTAATAAAAAGATAAATTAAATTAGAAAAAGTAGATTGTGGTAGGTTGTGGTGGATTGTGGTGGAATTTGGAAAGTTGATATGCGGTGACATAATATATCTACTTATTGTAATAAATTTAATGTACATTATTATGCCAAGCTTATATTATAAAACTATGATTTTTAGCCCGTGCCTTGCATGGGAAATTTTTACTAGTATAGTAATAGTGTTAGATAGTAATACAAATTTTTTTTTTGGACCACCAGAATATAAATTAAAAGTAAGGATTATTGTCATCCATTTTGCAAAAGTAGAGATTATTAGAATCCAATTTTCCTATATATATATATATATTTATATATATATATATATATATATATATATATATATATATACATATATAGGAAAATTGGATTCTAATAATCCCTATTTTGCAAATTGAATGCAATAATCCCTACTTTCAATTTTTATTCTGGTGGTTAAAAAAAAAAGTTGGATTGTAGTGGGACATCATCGAGAGTATACCTTAAATATCATAGATTTTGTGTTGCATTTGATTCAAATCTTGGTATAACACTTTACCATGATTTTTAATGAATTTACGGCGTTTCTCCCAATTTTTTTCAATTTTTGTACTATTTTTTACAATTTTTCCACTTTTATTCCTTTTAAAAAATCATAATAATTATTGGGAGCCTCAAAAAAATAACTTAAAAAATATTTTAGAAACTACAATTCATTACCTTTCTGGAGGTAGAAACAAAAAAAAATAAAAACAGTATGGGGTAGAAATGGAAAAAATAAAAAGAATGTGGATTGAGGTGAATTTGGTACCACTACAATCCAATTTTTTTTTATTGGACCACCAGAATACAAATTGAAAGTACGCATTATTGCCATCCAATTTGCAAAAGTAGGGATTATTAGAATCTAATTTTCCTATATATATATTGGAAAAAACGGCAAGTCAATTCCATTACAAAACAAAACAATGTCCAAATCAAAGAAGGGGAAAATAAACAAAAAATTACTCGGAGGTACCCCAATATTTGGGGAAACCATTTTTCAGTACCCCAACTTTTCAAAACTCATTTTGAGGTACCCTTAATTTTTGGGTTAGTAATTATTTGGTACTTTTCCGGCCATTAATTTTATTAAGTGACCGAAATACCCTTATTCTTCTTCTTCAAGGGTATTTCATCAGGAATGGAAGAATAAGGGCATTTTGGTCACTTAATAAAATTGATGACCGGAAAAGCATTTAATAATTACTAATCCTAAAATTAGGGGTACCCCAAAATGAGTTTTGAAAAGTTGGGGTACCAGAAAAACATTTGACCAAAAGTTAAGGTACCTCTGAGTAATTTTTTGGAAAATAAATGTCCCCAACTATCAAGAACAAGCAGTACCAACAAATTGACTCAAAACAAATACAAAAGCACATACGGAATCAACTGCATCGAAATTTGGCATGTTGAGCTATAAGCATAGCAACCACCTTATAATCCCTATCCAAACTTTGACATGCACGACAGCTGCGCTCGTGTCAAGCATGGTAAAGCACAGCCGCAAGAAGGAGGATCGATACACACACACACACACACACACACACATACACACACACACACATATATATATATATATACATATAAGACTCAATCGCCATGATTATGCTCTTTTACTATCCAAGATGACAAAGAGGCTTCAAGGTTGGGCTGTCAAGAAATTAACTTATGCAGGGAGAGTAGAGTTGGTTAATAGTATTCTAATGTCGATTCATACTTATTGGGCGCAGATATTCATCATCCCAGATAGCGTGATAAATGATATTAATCGTATTTGTAGAGTTTTTCTTAGGGGTGGTAAGGAATCAAAGTCTCCTCCTGTTGCTTGGACGACCTGCTGTTTATACAAGAAGGAAGGTGGACTCAATATTAGGGATGCTCACAGCTGGAATAGAGCAGCTCTTGCCAGTCTCATTTGGCAAATCATAATGAATAAAGAAGCTCTTTGGGTGAAATGGGTTAAATCCCTCTATCTACGTCAACAAACAATTTGGGATTGTGAAGTTAAGCAAAATGTAAGTTGGTATTGGCGTAGATTGGTGGGTATCAAAGATGATTTGAAGTCCTTACTTCTGGACTGCTTTCAATCCCATCGTTCTTACAGAATCAAAGATGGGTATAGTTCCTTGAAGGCTCGCTGTCCTGAGGTTGATTGGCATAAGCAGGTATGGCACAAGAATTTGATTCCCAAAAATTCTTTTGTGCAATGGCTTTCTATGCATAAAAGACTCGTCCTTTGGATAGAGTTAAAAAATATGGTTTCTCCTTTGCAAACAGATGTTTTCTGTGCAAGGTTGATGAGGAATCGAATGATCATTTGTTTTTTAAGTGTGAATATTCTGTGATGTTGTGTGCTGAAGTCTACAAGCTGTTGGGTTTGGCACATCCTATTGTCGTGAATGTGGTTCTTCAAGTTGCTATGTATCACAAGAAGCTTCAGGGGAAACATTCGCTTATCCATGCTGCTGTCACTTACCATACATGGCATGAAAGAAATAGAAGAATTTACCATGATTTGGAGAGAAGCTTCTCGGTGTTGGCCATGGTTGTGGCTCAAACGGTTCGGTTGCGACTCTGTTGAGTTTTGCTTTGTTTTCTCTTGTTTGATCTATTGTAGGGGTGTTGTTTAGTTTTCTTGACTGTGATAAGTTTTTCATAGGCCTTCTTTGTATACTTTAGCTTTGTTAATGGAAATTACAATCGTTTTTTCCAATATATATATATATATATATATATATATATATATATATATATATATATATATATATATATATGGGAATGGATCACATAAGCATGTTTTTATTGTACACATGTAAGCATGCCAAATGTCAACCCTTAGATATGCAATCAATGGATGTTATTATTTGATTGACTGTCCTTTATTTTAATAAGTAGGCACGTGAGTTTAATTGTAATAAATTAGCCTAATTAATATTTTTTATTCTGGAAAGAATCAGCGTGAATGTTGGGAGATGGATATCCCTAGATAGTGACCTTGTAATGAAATAGTTGCCAAACTGGAGAATTCATTGTTAAAGGAAAAATTATCCCGCCAGCTTTGTGTCGGTCGTTCTCCGTTGCAAGATTCCAATTGTTGTCCCAGTGTGAAGACGACACAAGATTCAGACTGCTGTCCATTGATCCATGGACGATGTTGAGATGAGGTAATGTAAGCTTTCAATATCGAGATTAGTATGACAATGGATTCGTCATGCGATAAACATTGGTCCTCCCTTTTAAGCATTTGGTAATAGGAAAAATGGTTCTGATGAAATTCAATAACTTTTGATAATGAACTCATAGTGTACGTGATTGCATCGGAAAAACAGAGTATGGTGTGTAGACCCCGAAAAATCGATCGATCGACCTATTTTCGCGGCGCTACTTAAAGAGTGATTGGGAGCCGACTAGGATTGCTTAACCTTAAATAAGGTTGAACTTTTAAGAATGAACTTTGTTAACAGATTAAAAACGATTTATGCGCCCGGGCCCTAGATTCGCCTTTTAAGAAAGAAGAAAGAAAGAGACAAAAAAAAAAGGAAGGGAAAACAACAAAGGAACCCGTCCGAGTTCATGCTGAACCAAGACGGATTCTTAGCTGCAAAACCTCACGAAAAAAAAGGAAAAAACAAAGAGAGGAAAGAAGACAGGAACCAAGCCGGGTTCCTTTGCGCTAACTGCGAATTTTGCCGAGAAAAGAGACGAAGCAAAAGGGAGTGAAAAGAGGACAAGAACCAGTCTGGGTTCATGGATTGAACCAAGCCGGATTACCTTTGGCGTTAATTACAAATTAGGTCAAAAATCATAAAAAAGGGGTAAACACCAAAACATAAAAAAAGAGTCGCCAGTTGAATTTTAGGAAAAAAACAACAAACCATTAAAACATAGACTCCGGCCTGCGAATCCAAAGATGGATTCGGGGGTAAGGTTACGGATTTGACAATTAAAATCATCAAATCCGCCTATTCAACGAATAGACTCTACTAGAATTAAATTAAAGCAAAACAAAAGTTAAGAGGGAGGAATTAAGTATAAATTTCATAAATTTATCATTAAGGTCATGCAAAACAATAAAAAACACAAAAGAATGAATTCGATAGATCACTACATGTTTTACATCAACTAGGCTAACCTTTAGTGAAGCAGCATGCAAAAGGGAGAGAAGAGGTAGAGAGAATATGCTAGTGTCAATACTCTAGCATATCCTGGTCTGTTTATGGAAGGGAAAAAAAGGTTTAATTTATAGTGGAGTAGGGGGAGTAGGGGGTGCGTTCTAGGGTTTAGGTTTTAGCCGCCGCGTCAAAACTCGGTCGAGTTGAGCTTTGGACCGAGCTGTGCTTGGCCCAGCAACCCAGACGGGTTCCTGCCGAGTGGAGCCATGCTCAGGCCCGAGGAACACAGACGGGTTCCTGCTCATTTTCGGGCTATTATGCTCAGGCCCGTAACATTTGGGCCATTATGCTCGTTTTCGGGCTAGAAAAGAGATGGGTTTGCATGCTACTAAACTATTCGGCTAGCTTATTTTTAAAAACTAATAAACGGTACAAAATCCGGTGTCTACAGATAGCCCCCACTTTGATCGAGTTTGAGTAAAATGATGATCAAAGTAGTCTTGAAGATCTTGGATATGAATCAGAAGTCTGTTCTGAAGCTGGTTGACGCTTGGAAGCTTGGTCCTGCGCCGATGTTTGTTGGCCTGCTTAGTTTCTTCCGTAAAGCTGACCGAATTGATCCGCCTCATTTCGCCGTGAGGTAGATCAAGGTCGTGCACTTCATTTCGCCGTGGAGTGCCAGACCTGTGTCTGAATGGGTTGACCTGCTTAGTTTCTTCCGTAAAGCCGGACGAGGTGGTCCACTTCATTTCGCCGTGACGCGGACCGAGGTGACGCTTGGAAACTTGGTCCTGCGCCGATGTTGGTTGGTCTGCTTAGTTTCTTCCGTAAAGCTGACCGAATTGATCTACCTCATTTCGCCGTGAGGTGGATGGGTTGACCTGCTTAGTTTCTTCCGTAAAGCCGGTCGGGGTGGTCCACTTCATTTCGCCGTGAGGCGGACCGAGGTGACGCTTGGAAGCTTGGTCCTGCGCCGATGTTGGTTGAGTGCGCTTAGTTTCTTCCGTAAAGGATCGAATTGATCTACCTCATTTCGGTGAGGTGGATGGGTTGACCTGCTTAGTTTCTTCCGTAAAGTCGGTCGGGGTGGTCCACTTCATTTCGCCGTGAGGCGGACCGAGGTGACGCTTGGAAGCTTGGTCCTGCGCCGATGTTGGTTGGTCTGCTTAGTTTCTTCCGTAAAGCTGACCGAATTGATCTACCTTATTTCGCCGTGAGGTGGATGGGTTGACCTGCTTAGTTTCTTCCGTAAAGCCGGTCGGGGTGGTCCACTTCATTTTGCCGTGAGGCGGACCGAGGTGACGCTTGGAAGCTTGGTCCTGCGCCGATGTTGGTTGGTCTGCTTAGTTTCTTCCGTAAAGTCGGAGATTGATCTACCTCATTTCGCCGTGAGGTGGATGGGTTGACCTGCTTAGTTTCTTCCGTAAAGCCGGTCGGGGTGGTCCACTTCATTTCTCCGTGAGGCGGACCGAGGTGACGCTTAGAAGCTTGGTCCTGCGCCGATGTTGGTTGGTCTGCTTAGTTTCTTCCGTAAAGCTGACCGAATTGATCTACCTCATTTCGCCGTGAGGTGGATAGGTTGACCTGCTTAATTTCTTCCGTAAAGCCGGTCGGGGTGGTCCACTTCATTTCGCCGTGAGGCGGACCGAGGTGACGCTTGGAAGCTTGGTCCTGCGCCGATGTTGGTTGGTCTGCTTAGTTTCTTCCGTAAAGCTGACCGAATTGATCTACCTCATTTCGCCGTGAGGTGGATGGGTTGACACCTTAGTTTCTTCCGTAAAGCCGGTCGGGGTGGTCCTCTTCATTTCGCCGTGAGGCGGACCGAGGTGACGCTTGAAAGCTTGGTCCTGCGCCGATGTTGGTTGGTCTGCTTAGTTTCTTCTGTAAAGCTGACCGAATTGATCTACCTCATTTCGCCGTGAGGTGGATGGGTTGACCTGCTTAGTTTCTTCCGTAAAGCCGGTCGGGGTGGTCCACTTCATTTCGCCGTGAGGCGGACCGAGGTGACGCTTGGAAGCTTGGTCCTGCGCCGATGTTGGTTGGTTTGCTTAGTTTCTTCCGTAAAGCTGACCGAATTGATCTTCCTCATTTCGCCGTGAGGTGGATAGGTTGACCTGCTTAGTTTCTTCCGTAAAGCCGGTCGGGGTTGATCCGCTTCATTTCGCCGTGAGGCGGACCGAGGTGACCCTTGGAAGCTTGGTCCTGCGCCGATGTTGGTTGGTCTGCTTAGTTTCTTCTGTAAAGCTGACCGAATTGATCTACCTCATTTCGCCGTGAGGTGGATCAAGATCATGCACTTCATTTCGCCGTGGAGTGCAAGACCTGTGTCTTTGTGCTGAAAAGGGTGTCATCGCATTGTGAGGGCCCGATGACGGGCGCTGAAGATGGGTTCGTCTTTTTGTAACCGCCTGACGACCGACGTATCTCGTGCATTGTCCTGCAAAACAGAGGAGGAGGGCATCAGTTTACCTGAAAGTCAAAGCGAATCAGAGAACTTACCTGTCAGTTGTGCTTCAGCTTTCGGAAATGGGCTTTGGGCTTGAATTAGAGTGACGAAATTGGTCCCATTTTGACTCTAGGAACTTGGCGCATCTGGGCCGCTTGGCGCAAGAAACGGCCTGGGCCGATATCTTGGCGCAAATGCAAGGCCCATTTTCTGCGACTGGGCTTGGGCCGGTACGTTGGGGCAAGAAACCATCTGAGTTCCCCAAAGCCCACTTTGGCTGCGATGGGCTTGGGCCGGTACGTGGGCTCCGTATTTTGGCGCATGGAACCCGTCTGAGATCCCGCAAAACTCATTTTGCGTTCGAGTTACTACTGGGCTTGAATGTGGGCTTGAAATGGCCCAGGAACCCGTCTGCGTTCTGGGCCCAATTCTGGTCGGTACGTTGGGCTCCGCTGCAAATGCAAGGCCCATGCATGCCCTCCATGGCTCAGGAACCCGTCTGAGTTCCTTCAAAGCCCGCTTTCTCTTTCTTTCCTTTTTTTTTTTTTTTTTTTTGCCAATGCATGTGGATAGATTTTAGGATAGACTTTAGGATAGATTTTCGGCCAATGCATGTCCTCCACGATCTTGTTGCTGGGACCCGCCGGTTGGCCACTTGTGTGGTGTGCATGCATCCACTTTCCCTCTAAAAAAGGGACCTCTTCACACTCTCAAACACACACCTCATTTCTCTACTTCCTTTCTTGCTCAAAAAAAACATTCATTCACTAGTTAGGAAGCAATGGTTAGAAAAGTTAGAGATCCGCCTGTTCAACCCCATGCAACAAATTGGGCACATGAAATGTCCTCCCGGCGAGCATGGACTCCTAGGCCGGGTTGGGAGCCGTCGATGTTGGTTCCTGAACCGTGGAATCACGTATGGCACAAGCATTCACATGTTCGGGTAATGTCTTCTTCCTGACTTTGCTCTTTAATTATAGCATAAATTTGCAAGTAGAAATGTTTAGTTCTAGCTTGTTGATTTAGCTAATAGTAATTTATGTCAATTACCCGTATTGTTCAAATCGAGCTTTAGAGAACCGAGGATGATAGGCCGCATAGTAAAAACACACCCGTTTAAGTTGGGCTTTAGAGAACCCGTCTGCGTTTGGTCTGGGTGGGCCGAAAAAAACGAGGCCCAGCTTTAGTTGTAGAACCCGTCTGCGTTCCTACTTTTTCTTTTTTTTTTTTTTTTTTGAGTTGGGCTGATGCGGCCCAACCTATTCGTTTGCGGCCTAACACTTTTTTTTGAGTTCCAACATATGGCCCAAATTCACTTTTTGAGTTGGTGATGCGCCTGAGGTTTGTATGAGAACCCATCTGGGTTCCATCGTACGGCTCAGCCCACTTTTTTTGAGTTGGGCTGATGCGGCCCAAACTTTGCACAAATAGCCCGTCTGCGTTTTCTTTGGGTGGGCCGAAAACAACGAGGCCCAACCCTCTTTTCTTGGGTGGGCCGAAAAAACCTGGCCCAACCTCCTTTCTCCTTGCAAGAACCCGTCTGGGTTGACATAAGTGAGCGGCCCATTTTTCCTGGGCCGAAAAGAGAGGCCCAAACAGCGAGGCCGAAAGGAGAACCCGTCTGCGTTTCCGGGCCGAAAACAGCGAGGCCCATCCCTCTTTTCTTGGGTGGGCCGAATGACTGATTTTTTTTAGCCCCCTAATTTAGTGGAAGCTCAATTTAGCTTTTGCTAAATTAGGGATCACCTGATGGGTTGCCGTAGGGACTTGTCTCTTTTTTTTAATTTTTATGATGGATCCTCAGGAGGACTCCCTTAGAACTGGTGGCAATATGCGGAAACCGATCAAAGTGGTGGAGCATTTTGCAGAGGATAATTGGGCGCTTACACTTTTAGAAGAGTCAGAACTTGACCTCTTCTGGAAATGTGTTAAGGCCTGAGAACCTTGCACACCACGGGTGATGGGGCGCCATGAGAGATTCAGGATTCCACCAACACCTTCCACCTCCCCGGGAGAAATGGCCATAACCCCGCCGACTTTGTGATGATTACCGACGCTGGGGTGGTCAAGATGTTGGTCGACCGCGTGCGTGCCAGGTGATGGAATTATTAGAGCCTGTGCTCGAACGGCGCCGATTTGGTCGAAAGATGAAGCTTTCTTACGGCTCCTTCGAGAATGTCATCACTTCCGCCGACTTCACTCATATGGATGAGTTTCAGCGTCGCTTCATTTTCCTGGCATATTTCATCTCTGCCACAATGTTTGCCAATCGAGGAGATGATGTTTATTTGACCTGGATGAAGAATCTCCTTGATCTAGAGCAAGTTATCCATCGGAACTGGGCAAAAGCTGCTTATGCTAACTTCGTTCGCTGGCTTCGCATTGGTGTACGGCCTGGTACTGATGTGGACCCGTTCTTCGCACCAGAGAGTCCGCGGGAGATGAGCGGCCCGAGCATGTGGAAGGTGCTCGAGGTTATCTTCGAGACGCTTCTCCTTTACATGCATTTCTCTCTTTTTTCCATATCGTGAGTCTCGGTATTGACATATTTGCAGGTGTGGGGGTATGAGTACATTAAGGGATTCACTATCCCTACCCGACACGTCCAGACAGTGCCGGCAGCAGAACGGTGGCAGAAAAACTACCTCGAGCGAAAGAAGAAACCATTTGGGAGCTTAGATGAGTTGCGCCGCATCTTGGATCATCTTGAAGAGGTACATTTTTCATGTAATCTCTCTTGCATTTCTTTGGTGCTTATGTTTCCTTTACTTGTGCAGGATGATGTCAATTGGAACGTCTGGGTTGGCTTCGATATTCCGCAAGACTTTATCCCCTCACGAAATGCGGCGCATAAGGATAGCACCCTACGCTTGGTGATGGAGAGCCCGTCCGGTTGGATCTGGAGTCTTGGTGAGAGGTTTACGAGGCAAACCCTGGGCCATGAAAGGTGGATAATACCATCAGACCCTCCTGAGACCATGAACGATCCACGAGCCTTGCATGCCGAGGCGTTTGTAGCAGCTAAGAGGGGTTCTTGGTATACTAACCATGCATCGATGGCATCGCCCGACAAATTCTGGGAGGAATGGGAACAATATCGGGACCGCCTGGCCTTCAGAAAGGTAGGGAAGAAGACTTCTATTTACTCTTTTCGTGTTCCTTCTATTACCGCCTAATATGACCAATTCTTTGCTTGTTGTAGTTGGGGCCCTATTGCAAGGATGACGAGAAGAGTCAGAGTAATTCTGGGGACACAGTTTGCGGCTACCCAAGGGCGACTAGTGAGGACATCAAACCGGAACTAGAGAAGATCCTGGGAAAGCCGGTAGGTGATTTCCCCCTTTTTTCTTGCTTAGCTGTATTTTGCTCAAACTTTGACCAATTTTCCTCATTCTGTGCAGTGGCGATGGAAACAAGCGAAAGGCTTCCTCAAAAATTACTTCACACTTAAATGGGCTCGCGAGAAAGACCTTGCAGGTTATGTGGTTGGGGACGCAAACGTGGATGATGATGCAGTCCTGCCCCGCGATCCTCCTCGCCATTCGGATGCGCACGTGCCTCGTGGCGGTCGGGCGGATTGACCCTCCTCGACATTCTTCCTTTATGGCCGACGCGAGGTCCTATGAAGCTGCTCTCCGAAGGCACGGGGAGAGGAGTAGGCGGAGCACGGGCATGCCGGCTCACGATGACCGTGGGAAAGGTATCTTACTTGAAGATAGCCATTCAACCAGTTCCCATTATGGAGACACGGATTTTGGCCACGACTTTCAGCGGTCTGTGGAGAACAGCATATCCTCCATGTCTTTAGGTGAGCACGGGCATCAGGTGAGGTCTCATGATCATGGGAATTCTCGCCGAAGCCGCGGCTCTCGGCGTGGCACCCCCAGCTTCGTGGTGGAGACGTGCTCCGAGTCTAGCGCTGTTGGTGGAGCTGTGTGCGGTGAGCAAGAAGGCATTTCACTGCATTTAGGTACTCCTTCAGAATCTCATCATTCGGGGTCCAGGCGCCAACCCTCTCATCCTTCGCCTCAGTACCCTTATGGAATGCCCGGGTATGTTCCTGCGTCTCCTGCACCGACTGTGGATTTGGGTTTTGGCACTTCCTTTGCGGCGGTCGATCCTACTGTGGTGCTTCGCAGTGATTCGGGTGCATCTGTGGGGTATAACCGTGCCCTCGCAGATGACGCCTCATCAGTGCTTCCGTCTCAACCCGTTGTTCCCGTTACTCCTTCGCAAGGGGGTTTGGAGCAGCCTCGAACGTCTGGATGGGGAACACAAACTCAGGAATGGTCGGGATGGCCTGTCCCAGAGCCTGTAGTAAGAACTTCTTGGCCTGCTCCACAGGGGTGGCCTGGAGGTAATCAAGAGTGGCAGGTTCCAGAACACTCTTGGCTTAATGCAGGCAGTACCGAAGTGTTGCACTTATCTGGCTCAGGTGGTGATACAGAGGTGGTAGACTCCTCCTACTATCAATGGGACACTTACTTTGGAGCTGGTGGAAGCGGAGCCCATGGGGCTGATAGCGCCAGCGGTGGCGGTGGAGGTCTGGCATGATGAGGATGCAGGGTCTTTATGCAACGAACCTATGTAATGCTATGTATGACTCTTTATTATGCACTTAGGACAATGCAATGCAATGATGGAATAATGCCCTTTTTTTTTTAGTGCGAACTACTGATGTGACGCTTATGCAATGATGGAGCTACGTAATGCACTTTTTTTTTATTTTCATGTACCCTTATGCATAAAGTAACAATAATGTGTAATGCGATATGCAATCTACATGGTGGGATTACTCCCCAAACGAAAAAGACCAAAAAAAATAGAAAAAACGAGAATTAAACGCTACAAGTAAGTTCGAGCTGCAGTTTCGGGGCCGGCGAATAACCATCTCGTGGACCCGCATTATGACCCAAGATGGAGGCGAAATGGTTTTGTGAGATAGCTCAATAACCTGGCCCAAAACCGTCTGACGTTCAAGCCCAATGGGAGCTTCACCTATAGAAACTGGGTCGAGAAGCAGGGCAAAGGAGGCCCATAAACCCATCTGGGTTGCATAGTTGTTTTTTTTTTCTTTTTTTGTAAACTCAATTCAACAAGCAAGCACAAAGATTAATCTGGACAAAATCAAAACTCAGTTCGAAAGAGATAGGAAGAAATTTTCGAATCCCAAAGGAGAGATCAAGTACTTCAGAGGCATAAATCCATGATCTTAAGAATAATGCAAATGTGCGCGGTTAGTTATGGACGTAGGTCAGTTAAAAAGAGCAAACCTCACATAGGAAAGAACAAACACTCAACCACTCAATTTTGAAAATGTATGTGTGTTTTCTCATACTCGAACCAAAAGAAACAAACTACCATAAGCTTGGTAAGAACCTCGCTCTCCACTACTGGTATGCAATGCACAAGTGACAATCAAAAAGACTTTTTCGGGTTGCAACGGGGCTTAGGTTAGGGTAAGGAGCGGTAAAATTTGGGAATGAGGAGTTAAGAGCCATGCTTGGATTGATTTTCAACGAATAAAACACTCTAAACTCTCCTTCTTGCTTAATGTATGCAAGACATTTCACCTTTCACCCTGAAACATCTCAACTGAATACAACCGGGTCAAAGTTTTCTGAACTTTAAATTGAATCTCCCTAATCACCCTTTTATTTCTGAAACTCTTTTCCTTTTTTTTTTACTTTTTTTTTGCTTCTTTTCTTTTTTGTGGGTGGTCGGGGAGAAGAATATCTATGGAATCTTCGACTTTGATATAATATATGAACAACATAACCAAATACCAATCGCTCAAGATATGGGACTTTCAAATTCTCCCAAACTTCCAAAAAAAGACAAACTCTCATCCAACCAAGCAAGGCAAAGGGATACATGATATCAGAGGCCAAGGCTCGTATTGTCAGGGTTCAATCATAAAAAAAAAGGATAAACAAAGGCTAGGCGGGGCAAAAAGAACGGTAAATATAATGTAAGGAAGGCTATTTAGCTATGTAGCTTATCAAAATAAAATTGAATGCCTTAATCACTTTGTCACAGCGTGCAATGCAAATGTGTAGTTTCAAGCAAGATGCAAAACAAGTTCTAGAGATGCAACTAATGGGTGAGTCACTCAAGGGATCATGGAATTGATAAAAGTGATCAATTCAAAATTTAGGCAATGTGGACTCACGGGATGGGGCTCAATCAACTAAACTTAACCCAAAGATTTGCGGCACGCAAATTTATACTTTCTAAGATAGTCAAAGCAGTCAGATGCAACTTTCATAACTTGTCTCAAAATCAGAAGGTTTGAAGGAAAAGGTTTCAAAAACTTTTGAGATCTCGTCCTGTGGATCCTCCTCGCCATTCAGATGCGCACGTGCCTCGTGGCCGGTCGGAGCGGATTGACCCTCCTCGACATTCTTCCTTTATGGCCGACGCGAGGCGGTCCTATGGGGGTGAAGCTGCTCTCCGAAGGCACGGGGAGAGGAGTAGGCGGAGCACGGGCATGCCGGCTCACGATGACCGTGGGAAAGGTATCTTACTTGAAGATAGCCATTCAACCAGTTCCCATTATGGAGACACGGATTTTGGCCACGACTTTCAGCGGTCTGTGGAGAACAGCATATCCTCCATGTCTTTAGGTGAGCACGGGCATCAGGTGAGGTCTCATGATCATGGGAATTCTCGCCGAAGCCGCGGCTCTCGGCGTGGCACCCCCAGCTTCGTGGTGGAGACGTGCTCCGAGTCTAGCGCTGTTGGTGGAGCTGTGTGCGGTGAGCAAGAAGGCATTTCACTGCATTTAGGTACTCCTTCAGAATCTCATCATTCGGTCCAGCGCCAACCCTCTCATCCTTCGCCTCGCACTTTATGGAATGCCCGTATGTTCTGCGTCTCTGCACCGATGGATTTGGGTTTTGGCACTTCCTTTGGCGGTCGATCCTCTCGTGGTGCTTGCAGCGATTCGTGCATCTGGGGTATAACCGCGTTCTCGCAGATGACGCCTCATCGCTTCCGTCTCAACCCGTTGTTCCGTTACTCCTTCGCAAGGGGGCTGGAGCAGCGAGCGTCTGGATGGGAACACAAACTCGGGAATGGTCGGGATGGCTCGCCCCGAGCCTGTAGTAAGAACTTCTTAGCCTGCTCCACAGGGGTGGCCTGGAGGTAATCAAGAGTGGCAGGTTCCAGAACACTCTTGGCTTAATGCAGGCAGTACCGAAGTGTTGCACTTATCTGGCTCAGGTGGTGATACAGAGGTGATAGACTCCTCCTACTATCAATGGGACACTTACTTTGGAGCTGGTGGAAGCGGAGCCCATGGGGCTGATAGCGCCAGCGGTGGCGGTGGAGGTCTGGCATGATGAGGATGCAGGGTCTTTATGCAACGAACCTATGTAATGCTATGTATGACTCTTTATTATGCACTTAGGACAATGCAATGCAATGATGGAATAATGCCCTTTTTTTTTTAGTGCGAACTACTGATGTGACGCTTATGCAATGATGGAGCTACGTAATGCACTTTTTTTTTATTTTCATGTACCCTTATGCATAAAGTAACAATAATGTGTAATGCGATATGCAATCTACATGGTGGGATTACTCCCACTTCCCCAAACGAAAAAGACCAAAAAAAATAGAAAAAACGAGAATTAAACGCTACAAGTAAGTTCGAGCTGCAGTTTCGGGGCCGGCGAATAACCATCTCGTGGACCCGCATTATGACCCAAGATGGAGGCGAAATGGTTTTGTGAGATAGCTCAATAACCTGGCCCAAAACCGTCTGACGTTCAAGCCCAATGGGAGCTTCACCTATAGAAACTGGGTCGAGAAGCAGGGCAAAGGAGGCCCATAAACCCATCTGGGTTGCATAGTTGTTTTTTTTTTCTTTTTTTGTAAACTCAATTCAACAAGCAAGCACAAAGATTAATCTGGACAAAATCAAAACTCAGTTCGAAAGAGATAGGAAGAAATTTTCGAATCCCAAAGGAGAGATCAAGTACTTCAGAGGCATAAATCCGCCAACAGTCTTAAGAATAATGCAAATGTGCGCGGTTAGTTATGGACGTAGGTCAGTTAAAAAGAGCAAACCTCACATAGGAAAGAACAAACACTCAACCACTCAATTTTGAAAATGTATGTGTGTTTTCTCATACTCGAACCAAAAGAAACAAACTACCATAAGCTTGGTAAGAACCTCGCTCTCCACTACTGGTATGCAATGCACAAGTGACAATCAAAAAGACTTTTTCGGGTTGCAACGGGGCTTAGGTTAGGGTAAGGAGCGGTAAAATTTGGGAATGAGGAGTTAAGAGCCATGCTTGGATTGATTTTCAACGAATAAAACACTCTAAACTCTCCTTCTTGCTTAATGTATGCAAGACATTTCACCTTTCACCCTGAAACATCTCAACTGAATACAACCGGGTCAAAGTTTTCTGAACTTTAAATTGAATCTCCCTAATCACCCTTTTATTTCTGAAACTCTTTTCCTTTTTTTACTTTTTTTGCTTCTTTTTTTGTGGGTGGTCGGGGAGAAGAATATCTATGGAATCTTCGACTTTGATATAATATATGAACAACATAACCAAATACCAATCGCTCAAGATATGGGACTTTCAAATTCTCCCAAACTTCCAAAAAAAGACAAACTCTCATCCAACCAAGCAAGGCAAAGGGATACATGATATCAGAGGCCAAGGCTCGTATTGTCAGGGTTCAATCATAAAAAAAAAAGGATAAACAAAGGCTAGGCGGGGCAAAAAGAACGGTAAATATAATGTAAGGAAGGCTATTTAGCTATGTAGCTTATCAAAATAAAATTGAATGCCTTAATCACTTTGTCACAGCGTGCAATGCAAATGTGTAGTTTCAAGCAAGATGCAAAACAAGTTCTAGAGATGCAACTAATGGGTGAGTCACTCAAGGGATCATGGAATTGATAAAAGTGATCAATTCAAAATTTAGGCAATGTGGACTCACGGGATGGGGCTCAATCAACTAAACTTAGCCCAAAGATTTGCGGCACGCACATTTATACTTTCTAAGATAGTCAAAGCAGTCAGATGCAACTTTCATAACTTGTCTCAAAATCAGAAGGTTTGAAGGAAAAGGTTTCAAAAACTTTTGAGATCTCGTCCAGATTTTTCTAAGTGAAGCAAGTTAAACTGAAAGTAAGAAGGGTTTACGGCCTCCGTTTGATGGAATTAGTCTCAACAGTTTTCTGAGGGGGGGCTAGGCACGCTAGTGGTCATGGTGGATTCACTAGATTCACTGGATTGGGCAGGCGGTCTGTAGTTGGGATTGTGAATGAGCCTGCCGGTTCGTAGGTCACGGATGCGGACTCGGAAATGGTCTGTTATCTTGCCTGCATGGAAATTGACTAGTGCTCGAATGTATGCATGACTTAATAGACCTATATGAACCTAGGACATGGACATTACGCCTACATGCTGACACAAGGGTGACTCACCCACTTTTATGGGAGTGCATGTCCTAACTCTATATGGACCTAGCATGATGACTGACAGGACTGACATTGACTCAAGGAGCGTCATAAAGGGCCGAATAGGATCAATAGTAAGTGGATTGGGCTGACTGCAGTATCGAACAGTTTGGCACGATGTGGAAGGAGAAGAAAAACAGGCCCAAACCCGTCTGGGTTTGAACTGTAATTCTTCCCTTTCAAATAGGCACAGACAGGATTCCACAGTGAGTCCAACTAGGCCAGGCACAGCAAACCCGTCTGGGTTTGGGCCAGTCCGTCTCTCATTTGATCCTACGCGGGCTAGAATGACGTCCCACTCATGATCGGGCTAGACACTTGGACTCAACTTTTACAGGATTAAATCACATGACATACAGATGCGGGATGAGCCTAACCATGGCTTTAGATTCAGGGTTTTTCTAGGTTTAGGGAGATGAATAGGGTACCACATGTTCTCGCCCCGGTGCATTTTCCTTATGGAATTCATAGGAAAAATGTGTGGGGTGTTGCTCTTTGGGTTTCAAGGAAACCTTTAGAGTGTAACACGGGGAGAGGAGAGATCAAATGCTTGGCGATGTAAGTGCATCCCACAAGTAGTGACCTCCCGCTCTCGGGATTGATTCCTAGTTTTAAAACCTAAACCAACGCTTTTGTGCTCCCCAGCCATAAAGGCCCAAGAGTAGCCTGGTATGCAATATGCCTAAAAAATGATGAAAATGTGAAATAAATTAATTCCTCCTCTTTTACAAAAAACACTAGAATTTAATTCTTTCAAGTTTTACCCTCTTTTTAAATTTAAGTCCCTAGTGGAGTCGCCAATCTGTAGACCCCGAAAAATCGATCGATCGACCTATTTTCGCGGCGCTACTTAAAGAGTGATTGGGAGCCGACTAGGATTGCTTAACCTTAAATAAGGTTGAACTTTTAAGAATGAACTTTGTTAACAGATTAAAAACGATTTATGCGCCCGGGCCCTAGATTCGCCTTTTAAGAAAGAAGAAAGAAAGAGACAAAAAAAAAGGAAGGGAAAACAACAAAGGAACCCGTCCGAGTTCATGCTGAACCAAGATGGATTCTTAGCTGCAAAACCTCACGAAAAAAAGGAAAAAACAAAGAGAGGAAAGAAGACAGGAACCAAGCCGGGTTCCTTTGCGCTAACTGCGAATTTTGCCGAGTAAAGAGACGAAGCAAAAGGGAGTGAAAAGAGGACAGGAACCCGTCTGGGTTCATGGATTGAACCAAGCCGGATTACCTTTGGCGTTAATTACAAATTAGGTCAAAAATCATAAAACGGTAAACACCAAAACATAAAAAAAGAGTCGCCAGTTGAATTTTAGGAAAAAAAAACAACAAACCATTAAAACATAGACTCCGGCCTGCGAACCAAAGATGGATTCGGGGGTAAGGTTACGGATTTGACAATTAAAATCATCAAATCCGCCTATTCAACGAATAGACTCTACTAGAATTAAATTAAAGCAAAACAAAAGTTAAGAGGGAGGAATTAAGTATAAATTTCATAAATTTATCATTAAGGTCATGCAAAACAATAAAAAACATAAAAGAATGAATTCGATAGATCACTACATGTTTTACATCAACTAGGCTAACCTTTAGTGAAGCAGCATGCAAAAGGGAGAGAAGAGGTAGAGAGAATATGCTAGTGTCAATACTCTAGCATATCCTGGTCTATTTATGGAAGGGAAAAAAAGGTTTAATTTATAGTGGAGTAGGGGGAGTAGGGGGTGCGTTCTAGGGTTTAGGTTTTAGCCGCCGCGTCAAAACTCAGTCGAGTTGAGCTTTGGACCGAGCTGTGCTTGGCCCAGCAACCCAGACGGGTTCCTGCCGAGTGGAGCCATGCTCAGGCCCGAGGAACCCAGACGGGTTCCTGCTCATTTTCGGGCTATTATGCTCAGGCCCGTAACATTTGGGCCATTATGCTCGTTTTCGGGCTAGAAAAGAGATGGGTTTGCATGCTACTAAACTATTCGGCTAGCTTATTTTTAAAAACTAATAAACGGTACAAAATCCGGGGTCTACATTAGCAAGTCTAAGTAATAGCGAAATTGTTCGGCAAAAAATACAATTACTAATTGATAAGGAAATAGTCAAGTATGAAATTGCAGTGAAAAACAAAATATGGTGTGTACTTTTTGAGGTAGTTCGATGTCTAGTATGTGCGTTACATGGGGTTTAATGTTTGTTTGATCTTAGATCATCATAAAGTTTGTGAACAAATTAATATTTTGGAGTTCTGATACTGTTTCGTAATTGGTGCCCAAGCTCAGAACACTGGATGTCCATCGGGGTTATTGAAATTAATCCACTGACAAACAGAATCTTATTCATAGTTAATGTCCATGCACCAAATACTGAATATCCATATAGAATGCAGTTGAAAATTCGATTGCACTCTCTATGTGTTCTTTGCTGATAAATATCCTCATGGATTGACTTTGATGTCCATGACAAAGTTGCTCATGTTTTGACTGTATGAAGTGTGATGATATTCCAATGTTAGCATGTGCATTATATGATGTCCATTTGGTTGATACCTATTGCCCATGTTGCCACATGATGCATGTTTTGTATGGATGTGATTGCTAGTCACTGTGTTAGGTTCCAGTATGTAATTGATTTCCAACTTGATCTTATGTGTGAGTGCGATTACTAGTCATTCTGGAAAATGCATCCACGTGATTATTGATTTTGACATGCAGTGTTTGTTTCATGGTGTAGTGGACATCAACTAGATACAATGGTCATCATTGTGTGGACTTTAGAAATGTTTAATGGACATCAGCTAGATACAATAGTCAAAAGTGTTTCTGGGGAAGGACATGAATGGATTTAGACCGGGCATGCATGCTCCTTGTAATGGACATTGACACCAGATTACATTGGACATTAATGGATTTAGAAACATTTGATGGACATCAACTGAATTACAATGGTCATCAGTTATGATATATGTCGATTTTGATGACTGATTTATATTGTATATTAACACAAAGGCACATAAGGATAAATCTAGAAATAAGTCTATTGTATTTGGTGCATGGACAAAACAATGTCTACATGATGAGGGAACACATCTCAATTATTTGAAGAAAAAAAAAACAAAAGATATAGGAAAACAAAATCATTGCGTCTCTTCCTGCTTGCATTTATCTTCATCGCCATCTTCATCACTTGATCCTTCACTCGTTTGCCTTCATACGTAACCATGCCATGACAATAGTTTCTTCTCAACGCCAACAGTCCCTCATCCTATAGAAAATAGTAAACGTACGTGCTTATAGTCATGAACAAGCGATATGAAGCATCAAGTACAAGTGGAAGGGGGCTACATGGTTTGTCACACACATTCACCATATCAACTTGTGATATTGCATTTAGCATTGTGCGAATAGAATCCGTCACATGTTGAGCATTACTTAGTTCCACCACTAGCGACCTGAAAGATACAACAAATTCATGGGTTACATTTTAATGCTCATTTCAAAAACAATCATGTCCATTGTGTACATGCTTGACGTCCCCCCTCCCTGCACCCTGCACATAGGGGTGTTCACGGGGCGGGTACCCGAACCGATTGGATAATTCTTCCGGGTACCAAAAATTCGGGGCGGCCAAATCCTCGAACCGTAACCGTAACCGAAACTACCGGGTACCCGAAAGTTTTGGGGCGGATACCGGTTAACCGAAAAACCCGATTAATTATAATCATATGAGTTTCCAGTTTTTATTTTTAATTTGTAATAATTAATTAACGCTCCAGTAGCAAAAAATGTTTCAAAAATGTTCTGAAACTGGACCAGCAGGACCACTGACACTAAATTTCCATATGTTTTGAGTTTTTGGAGGATTTGGAATTGGAGCACTGAGCGTCAACATTAAGATAAATTAGGGTTTTTTCAGATTAAAATTTGGGCCTGGAAGGTGGATTGGAGATTGGAAAAAAATAGGCAAAAATAAAAATTGGACCTAAATGTTAAATTTAATTTCGGGTAATTCGGGTACCTAAAAACGTCTAGGGGCCGATCCGTAACCGAACTAATTAACCGAAAATATTCCGGGGCGGGTACCCGACCCGATTAAAATTGATTTTTTCGGGGTGAGTACCCTAAATTAATGACCGGGTAGCGGGTTTCCGGATCGGGTTTTTCGGGGCGGTTATTTATGAACACCCCTACCTGTACACACAGTCACACTGAATCGCCATATCTAATCACATATACTCAGTCACATACTCAGCTACCCTTTCAAAAGCAATATCAAACCATATTATTGTGCTTTTACAAAAGTCGAATTACCTGACACATCAAATAACATCGCAACATATCATCTTAGCTGGATAATTCTCACTAAAGAATTGATTTGCTACTGCTAGTTAATACCACAACTCATCAAACTAATTTACCAAACAACTAAACTCCATAAGAAATATGAGCTCCCCATCATATAGAGAATCACATCACAGAATTTTGGTACGTTTCCTCGAACTATATACATGTCAAGCAATTACAACCCTATACTCTCTACCCACTGCTCGTTAAATTGCCTTCGATTGAACGAAATTGGGTTAAGAACAGTAGCAACACTTACCGTCCGATTTCTTTGTGACCGGCGTGCCCGCCATCGGCGTTCCGCTCCCCGTAGGACGACTGCTCCATGTCGATCCCTACCCACGTTAATGCAACAGTGAACAAGACAAGCCGTTTATTTATTTTTAAAAAAAAAAAAACTGAATTTGCCACATCTAAGCTCCCGAGCAGCCATCCCTGTGCAGTTGTTCACCGTCGGAAAAACGCTTTGCCATTCACCTTCAAATGATAGTCATGCGATGGGGGAGATTGGAGAGGAGAAGTTGAATTAGGAAACTCAAAGATCACAGTGGTGTGTTTTTAAGCAATTAGGACTATTGAATGCAACAAACTTTATTTTTTATTGCCAAAATTTCACACCTCCTCAATTTGCTATAAAAGCCTCACGTGCCTGCTAATTAAATTAAAAAATCATCCCTCAAATAATAACATCCATTGATTGCATATCTAAGGGTTGAGATTTGGCATGCTTACTTGCTTACAATAAGAACATGCTTATGTGATCCATTCCCTATATATATATATATATATATATATATATATATATATATATATATATTGACACACACACACACACATATATATATATATATATATATATATATATATATATATATATATATATATATTATAATATATATATATATATTTATATATGTATACACACACACATATATATATACATGGGAACGGATCTAGTAGGAAGGGACTTTAGGTAGGAAGGTAGGAAGGAGCGATCTAACGCGCTAAATCTCGATCCGACGGATCACATTCAATTGTTGCCACACGTGGGTTTTAAGTTGAAAACTACTTTAGATTAAACAAAACAACTAGTCGTTTTGGGAGAAATTATATAAAAAAAAAGGATCAAATTTATCTGATGGGCGTGATTTTAGGGATTTTGCATTCAATCTGAGGGATTGCACTTTCCAGACTTTGAACAAGTAAGATCGTGAAAAACATCCCGGATCAAAAACCCTAATTGCTATCATATCAAGCTTATCGAATTAGATTGAATTTTACAAGATAATCAGATTGTGAAACCAGTCAATTGCTGAGAAACATACAAATCCAAATGCCGAAACCGATCAACACGGGTGCATCATTGGCATCGAACACGTTCGTTAATGGGGTTTTATAACGCAATTGTTGTCTCGGATTCATAGAATTAGGGTTTTATTGCAAGTAATAATGTGTTAATTTGCGAACGCAAATTTGTCTCAACGCACATTAGTTCCCCGGTCCACACTTGTACTCCGGTCGGAAATAGGGGATCGTCGATTTCAGTCTGGGCTGGTAACCAATACGAAATTTAGATGGTGATAGGGGGTGCAGTCGATTGTTGTGTGGTCATACATTAAACTGGATCACATCACTGATTTGCCCACAATATTATGTTTGGGTCAGCTCAAGTTGGGCGGGGGCTCGGTGATCCACAAGGGATAAATATATGGGGGGCGTAGATATATAACTGGATCGGCCAGGAGATACAGTTTTTAAGTGTGATAACTGAATGACCTAGGCCTCATATCACATGTTTGACGTCCACAATCAACCTGAAAATCACAAATCAATCCAAATTATATCCACAGTCAGTATATCGGACATGTTATGCAGATAAGTCACTTTGTATGTAAGGCATATCGTGGTATGCGATCAGAATAATAATGGCAAACAACATGAACGCAATCAGTATGTCTGCGGTCACATAAGCTATATACAACATCATCCACAGCACACTGTGACCACAATCAGTGTGTTGTGTACACATTACCCAAATTGTGTACACTGTGCCCATATACATCTGTCGTTGTGGACACACTAACACACACTGATGTATTATACAAACACCGCATTCGTGGTCGAAATGTGACATATTGATGTTGAAATACGGGGTGGGGGAGTGCGTGATCACATTCAAACAACAATGTCCACAATGAATCATACCGATCAACCACGATTGTCTCGATGTCTCGTAGTATGATTTTTTAACCATATTGATTACAAATGCATATGGCGCCATGTGGTCCAGTGTGACGATCGATTTGGTTTGTTCATTGCAGTGTCGATGGGGGTGGCCAGCACAGCTACGTAGCCGCCGCCCCTTGTACCGGACAGCGACGACTCCAATGTAACGATCTAATGGCCTCAGTGTGACGACAAAGAGATTGTGTTAATTTGGTTTTTCTTTATTGTGTTTTGACAATCACCATTTGATGGAATATGATTCAATGTGTTTGCATTTATGTTTGTTATTGTATTGAACATGGCATTCTAATAATCATATAAAATGACCCCTTTGATTCTGGTTGATATTGGTATTAGTTTACACCCATTATGGAGGTTTATCATATCATGTTTCTGTACAGTTCCGTATCACGACGATATGTGCTCATGCGGTGGTTTGGGTTTTGGTTGATATTGGTATTAGTTTACGTGATTTCGGTGATATGGCCATGGCACAGGTAAACGTGGTCCTCTCTGGGTTGAACGTGATCAGGTGCACTGTGATCATGACCGCGGTGGTCGACAATTAAAGCGTATATTATTAGTACACACGTTCACCTTGTTCCAAATGAGAAAATGTAAAAAGGCACAAAACCGCGCATAACGTAAGTCAGACGCCTCAAATGACAACAAAACCTATCACTGTTATTGGCGGGATCATACAAACTTATAATAGCACGTCGTATACAGGCCTATATTGGGTTAACATTTATAATAATGCGGTCATGTACGTCTATGACCACGCATATAATGAAAAACGGTTATGGGGACCATAAACGTGCACGGAGTATCACGGAAGATACCACACGTCTTGCCGGTATGGCCATATCGATGATAACTGTGGCCTTCTATCCACAAACTATATGCCCGCGTTCCCTCGCCCACAATCCAATTGATTAATGACCACAATTAACAAGTTCATGACCACACGCGTCTGGCCAGTATGGTCATGCCGATGATAACTGTGGCCTTCTAGCCACAAACTATATGCCCCGCGTCACCCACTTAATGACCACAATTAACATGTTCGTGACCACACGCGTCTTGCCAGTATGATCATGCCGATGATAACTATGGCCTTCTAGCTACAACTTTATGCCCGCGTTCCCCCGCCACAATCCAATTGTTCAATGACCACACTTAACAAGTTAGTGACCAGAGTGACAAACGCAACGTATGTCGTTGAGTTCCGTACGCCTTGTGGGTTCAGGTGTTATGAAAATACACACTTTAAAATAACAATGTTTAAGAAAAGTGGTCGTCTCATAAACTATACTTGCTTTTTATGGTTAAATAAATGCATGTGTTTAAGTATCAATTATTAATATAAAAGCATAGTCAATGACACGTGGTCATTGCGTATACTACACTTATTTAACATAAAACCATGATTGAGGACATTTGGCCAATGTATATATGGCAATTGCATATTGTGGTTATATAACAATTATTAATATAAGATCACAGTCAATGACACGTGGTCATTGTGTATACAACACTTATTAACATAAGCCCACGATTTGGGACATGTGGCCACTGTATATGTGGCGATTGCATCCATGTATACGATCTCTAACACTAGTAGAACATAGGCGGAAAAAAAAAACAAAGTGAAACACGTGGCCACCGATGGCATCCATGTATACGATATCCAACACTAGTAGAACATCTGTAACTAATCATTGCATCATATCCTACATGCGTGGTGGTCAATGTTCTCAGTCCTTCATCCACCTATTGTCATTCGTGTGCGCCGACATCTTCTCGACATGTGGTGTGTTGCTACTTAGGTTGTATTCAGCCCGCCACTTCGCGAGAACGGCGGCCACACCATCAGCATCTTCGCCAACAACTCCGTACTCAACTATGGGGATTGTCCCTCGAGGAAGGCCAGTGGTGACAAACACATCTTCCTCGGTTATTTCGATTTGTCGACCACCCCCCATGTCAAGGACTATCGTGTCCGGGTCTAGTCGGTCTACAAGCCACTTGCATAACGGGCCAGACAGCAACTTCATCCTCAAGTCCTTGAAGACAGACTCCTGTTCTGGACTCATATGGTCTAGTATGTATATCAATGGTCTAGGGGACATACGGGATGGGAATGCCCGGTCCATCGGCTGTTCACCTTGCTCGTCGGTATCAAGGGCCGACTTCACCTGCAATGTTCGACCATTATCAATTGTACTACGCATACAAAACAGTATATTCAATGGTGTATTCAATCATATTATGAAACATCATACGACGATTAATTATGGTTAACCATAATAACACACGGATGGATAATTATTTGTAAATGGTGCATGTTTCATTCATAGTATACCGTGAGGACGGTATGCACGATGAAAGTGGTAGCATGAAAACTAAAAATTTAAGTTGCCCATCGATATGAATAAAATGATTTTCACATTGTTATAATACATCCATACGGGACAAGTGAGTGGCCACACATGGTAAATGTTTGGAGTATTGTGGTCATAGAACTCATCATCCGACCATAATGTATGGTCACTTGGACGCATCTGACCCAGTGTGGTCAGCCGACCATCATACTACTGTTGCCAAGGACTGGTCATAGTGGATAAATGTTTCAAACCATTTAATTGATGCACTACCACATCTGGTCGTTCGATTACAACAGATTTTAACACAACTCAATCCCGTTTTCCATACCCGTTTTTACATCTAAATTAATATCAATTTTGCAGCAAAATTGAACGGCGTTGTAATTGTTCGGTTACTTACTGAATTGGAACGCCTTGGTCAACACCACCGTCGATCACACTTGCCGCCCCAGTGCTCTGGCTCTGATACATGTTGCACACACGAAATACATCAAAATTATGCACCCCATTAACTTAATCTGCACAACCGGGTAAGCTACCCCCTCAGGCGACGACAACCGACTGGAAAAAAATGGACTTACCTTAAAAATTTCTGGAAATTGGTACAAATCTTGAAAATATCAAGCCCTAATTCTGGTCTGAGTTGGGTTATTCAACATTAATACCTTGTTGTTGATCGAGGCCAATACTCACCAGCTACTAACAGGGGGTCGAAAATCGTTGGTTTCATCGCCGAATTTCGCCGTTGATCGATATAAGTCGCCGAAGTCATTGCAAAGTCGCCGACGGTCTGTTGTAACTATTCTCTCACAGTCCTCACCGTGCCACAATTAAGGGAATTGGTTGAAGATGGAAATAAAGAAAAAATCTTTTAATCCCCCAAAGCATGCAAAAGAATCAATTATTTTCCCTTTTCTGCTAACTAAATCACATGTGTGGTGGTTTTAGGGGGAATGATTAGTGGTTTTGATTTCAGCCATTGGATCGAGATTTAACGCGCCAGATTGCTCCTTCCTACCTTCCTACCTAAAGTCCCTTCCTACTGGATCCATTCCCATACACACACACACACACACACACACACACACACACACACACACACACACACACACACATATATGTATATGTTTATATATATATATATATATATATATATATATATATATATATATATATATATATATATATATATATAGGAATGGATATAATGAGCATGGCCAAAATGTGAGCATGAGGGATATGCACAAATGTCAATGTCGAAATCTTATTCGGTTAACTTTGCATATTTGAACAATATGGAAAATACTAGGAAATGGATGTACGAGAGAATCGATGAGGAGGGGTATCTTAGCAAAGAGTTTGTTAGAGGGGTAAAAGAAGAATTTTTGCCAATTGCTAAACAAACCATTAGCTTCCAATCGGATAAAGTACTTAGGTGCCCATGTTCAAAGTGTAAAAACATGAAACACCAAAGTGAGGACAATGATAAGGTGCACTTGTACAAAAATGGGTTCCTTCCACGTTATTTTGTGCGGACGAGTCACGGTGAGGTGTACGTGCCTCCCGTGGCCACGGTCCCCATCCAAACGTCGAACCAAATTGAAGGGTCATCGAGGACTTATGTGTTAGACCCAATGCAAGAAATGCTCACGGATGCCATCAGAGATTTATCATCCAACGTGTTAGACATAGTAGAGGATGACCCGTCAAATGGAGGACAAAAATTTCTAGAAATGTTAGAAGTGTCCAAACGACCTTTGTATGAAGGTTGCGAAATGTCACAATTGTCAATAGTGTCTCGGCTTGTAAACATAAAATGTGAGTATAATCTCTCTAACAAAGCCATAGACAGTCTGCTAGCCCTCACGAAAGACATTTGTCCCCCTGTTAATGAAATGACAGACACGTACCCCTCGTCGAAGAAGTTACTCAAAGCTTTAGAACTTCCGCATGAGAGGATCGACGCGTGCCCAAAGGGGTGTATGTTGTTTTGGAAGGACAACTCCATGCTTGATAGTTGCAACCTTGCGGTGCTGATCGATATGTGCGGACAACGACTAAGGGTAAAAAGATCGCCCACAAGGAGCTCATATACTTTCCAATCGGTCCGTGGTAGCAAAGATTATACTTGACTAAGACATCAGTAGTGCAAATGAGGTGGCACTCAACAAATGCTCGAGGGGACGGTGACATGGTTCATCCGTGCGATGGTGAAGCTTGGAAACATTTTGATGCCACTCACAAAGAGTTCGCATCAGAACCACGCAATGTGCGGTTGGGTATATGCACGGATGGTTTCGCCCCTTTCGGTAGTTTCGGGCAAACTTATTCTACATGGCCTGTAATAGCTACCCCCTACAATTTGCCTTCGTGGCTTTGCATGAAGAAGCCTTACATGTTCCTCACACTCATGATTCCTGGTCCGAAAAGTCCAAAGGGAAACTTGGATGTATACCTGTAGCCGTTAATAGACGAGTTGAAACAGTTGTGGGAGGAGGGTGTAGACAGGTATGATGTGTCTTTGAAGGAAAGGTTTAGAATGAAAGCGTCCGTGTTGTGGACAATAAGTTATTTTCCAGCGTAAGGTATGCTTTCTAGGTGGACCACCGCAGGTAAGTTAGCTTGTCCATATTGCATAGACAAAACAAAATCACGGTGGCTGAAACATGGAAGGAAACAGTCATGGTTTGATTTTCATCGACAGTTTCTCCCAATAGACCATCTTTATCGTACTAACAAGAGTGCTTTTTCAAAAAATCGAGAAGAACATTCACCTCCCCCCCCCCTCGCCTTAATGGGAGCCAAGTTTGGGAACAAGTGTCAAGGTTGCCAACATTTACTCAACAACAAGGCAACGTTGACGGCTATCTTCAATGTCACAATTGGAATAAAAAGAGCATCTTTTAAGAGCTACCGTATTGGAAAGACCTGCTAATTAGACACGGCTTAGATGTCATGCATGTTGAGAAAAATATGTTTGAGCAGGTGTTGAACACCATCATGGACATCAAAGGAAAGACAAAAAATGATGACAACTCTAAGAAGGACCTAACCGCTCATTGTAAGCGTCGACGGGTTGATAAAGAAAGGACGGGCGGAGCTGCATATGTCATAGGTAAAGAGGAGTGTAAGGCATTATGTCTGTGGCTTAAAAACTTCCCGACGGATATGCAAGCAACCTAGGTAGATGTGTAGATGTTAACACATCAAGATTACATGGTATGAAGTGTCATGATCACTACAACATAAGTGGTCTATTGTAACACTCACTATAGTAACATTTCAAAAAATTGTTACAATAGAGTACCTATAGCAACACTTAACAAAAATGTTGCATAAGAAATAACCTAATGCAACATTTTTTCAAATATGTTACCTTTACAAAGCTATTGCAACAGTTTTTTTTTTTAAAAAAAAGAAAAAGTAAATTGCCCATTGTGGCGGGATTCCACAAATGATATTTTCAATTTTTCATTTCCCTCCAGTCATATCTTTCCAAATTTGTTTCCAAAATTTAAACTAAAATAAAAATTTTCTTTCTCTCCATATGGACGCACTCCAGTTAGTGCAATGTCTCTGCCCAGGCCATATCCCTAATTCAATCTGTGCCCTCCTCAATCTGCAGTCTCCCCACTCTTCACGCTACTCTCCAGTCTGTTATTGGAATTGACGTGCTATTTGCCTTCTATCCTTCGTCGATCTTCAGTCCTTGGAACCGGTAGTTTCTACCGAGTAAACAAGTCGGATCATCCTCTTATGTGGCTATTGTTCAACATGTTTTTCTTCTACTACTTTCTCATATCTTTATCCCCTTTCGCTCAATTTCATGAAACATATGGGTGAATGTATAAATTGGTTGAACGAATTTAGGCTCATCCATTGCTATCGCAGTACACAGGTATGTTTGAGTTAGGGTTTCTCTATGCAACTCCAATGGGTTCTCTCTGTCAATT
The DNA here is from genome assembly GCA_029582165.1 of Portulaca oleracea. Lineage (NCBI taxonomy): Eukaryota > Viridiplantae > Streptophyta > Magnoliopsida > Caryophyllales > Portulacaceae > Portulaca > Portulaca oleracea. The sequence goes on along the minus strand of CM055869.1, from coordinate 36,107,195 downwards.
CTATGTCTTGCAATTTGTTATGTTTGAATTTCGGTGACTACGCGACTTCAATGGTTTCTATTTGTTGAATTTATGTCTTGCAATATTGTTATGGTTGAAGTTATAAGTCACACATGTGTCTGGTTTGCAACCATGATTGCTTTTCTTTGGTGCCCACCAACTGTTTGTTGAAATGTCTTACCGAATTGAGGCCTACTAAACTTTGCATCTTAAGTATGTCGAACCACTGACTCCATTACTAAAATTGGTTGGTGCATCTTAAAAAAAATTGTAGCTTATATTTTTGATGAATTCATCTGATTAGTTTCAAAAATTCTTCTAAAGGTTAGATTGTTTTGCGTTGTGGATTTTCCCAGGGTGGAGGTTCTAATTAAGCTTGAGGTTGGTAAGAGGAAAGATAGGGTCACTGATGCTCTGAATGCAACAAGAGTAATTATGCAGTAGGGTGTTGTGCCTGGTGAGACTCTATATCTTCTAAAACTCTGCAGTGAGTCTTTCTTGTTCTATGCACAACATGGCATTCTATATATTCATCCTTGCAAGAGGTAGTGTAGCACCTTTGTATGGTAGCAAAGTCCTAAAGACTCTCCAGACTAAAAACGATGACCAAAGAAGAAGGGTCAAAATTGTACATAATGTCTTGAAGGTTCCTATCTATTTAGTAAATATTTGATGGTTTTGGTTTTACTTAACTTCATAGTATTGACTAAGTGTGTCCCGAACTTACAGTTACTGAGCCAAGTGAGACACTTGAACTGGAAGTTCTTTTAATTTATATAGGATATTATAACTTTTAATATGATGTCTCTTATAAATAAACATATTATTTGTAGCTTGCTCTAACTTGTTTGAGAGCTCATCCTAACAAACATTTACAAAATTTATTGACTTTCCAAGGCTACTAAATCTACTATCTAGAGAAGAATACTATTGTGAGAAAGGAGAATTAAAGTCATTAAGCCTTTTGCAGTGATTATATTTGCATGCTTGAGCAGAATGAGTAATTTGGAGCTCCAAACCATTGTTTGCAGGTGGGAGATGTGAATCCACATATTAAAAGGTGAATTGTTTACAGTGATTATATTTGCTCCAATCCATTGTATTGTGATGCATATGTATGTTTCAAATCTTGATGTGTGACATGAGGTAATCATCTATTGACAATTTACTTTGTATGGCTATTACTGTAAGGTTCATCTTGAACACATGTACTGTGTTTCTTTGTTTTCATTTTGCAAGTTTTAAAGACAAATTTATGACTATTAGTGCAAGATACTTATTTGAAACCTCCATTTAGTGATGCAAGAAAAAAACCTTACAACAACTAACAGAACTATACTTTAGAAAGAGATTGCAAATAGATGTTGTGCCCTAATGTACTCATTGTAGACTTCATATCTGTTTCCTTTGCCTTTGATGAATCTTACTCTATGAGCCCTCAGTTTTCCCCTGCATGACTTGCCACAACAGTAGAGGTTTTTTCTGTCCATCTTAGTTGAATTTGTATTGTGTTAAATACCTTAGGATATGGTCATGTGCTAATTTAAGATTTAGCTATGTTGCCTATTGATATGTTTCACCAGTCGTGACAGAGAAAGCTTGACCTAATACTCTAACATTTAATTTTATAGGATTGAAGGTTTGACATCCAGGTTAAAATTTGAGACAGTGTTCTCTATGCAGACATTCGCTTAAGCATATATTAGCAATCGAGTCAACTACTGTCTTTTTTTGTAGAGCCTCAAAGATAAAATAAAAATAAAAAAGCAACAGCAAACGTAAAGAGCTAAGGGCTTATGGTATGTCTCCTGTTATAAGGCCTTGAGTTTGTAGAAATAAATGTTCTTTTCTTTTTTGTTACCTTATTTCATATAATCTACTACATATACTACTTTGCAAATTGACCAGTAATTGTAGAAAAGACATCATAGTTTAAGAAATTTTAGTTACATTTGAAATTTTCCAAAATCCCAGTAGAGTTAGTATGTGTACTGGGAAGTTGTGATGGCAGCATTTACTATATTCTAGTGGTAGGTTCTTTTTCCATATACTTGTGTTAGCTTGCAAAAGTTGTATATGAGTAAGGTAAAGGCAATGACAAATGGGCATTAAAGTTGTTTGGGTTAGATCTTGATGTCAACAGTTATGAGGTACTTATTATTTACGATTTTTGCTTAGAAATATATATCGTGCATTTTTGGTAGAAATTTGAGGGAAAAAATTATTAACCAAAATCTCTATACTTTTCTACATGTTATTTTATTCTTGTATAAATCAACCCCAACACCGCACCTAGTTGGGCTTTTGGGTGTTTTTTTAAACTTGCATCACCATTTTGCGAATATTAGACATAAAGGAAATAAGTGCTTGCATGAGTAGAGTGGCTTATGCTAGATGAATGGACCAGGAGAGTTGAACTGTGATAAATTACATCAGCTTAGGGGTTCCTATAAATTAATGTGCTAATTGCATTTAACTCTTTGATCTTATGCTATTATTATTTGGTATATATCTTGCCTCAATCTAAGCATGTTTAATTTAATTTTCACCCTCTTGTATTCTCAGGTGAGGATAACCATGGTTGGAAATTATACATATGGTTTTTAGATTCATATCTATCTATAATGAAGATATAACTTTATTTTATATGATGATGTCTTATTGGGTCTCTTTGTATTTTCTCCACCTCATGTAACATCATGAGTCCAGGTTTGTGAAATATCTTATCTAAGCATTCCTATCAACTATGTATGCTTAATTGCATTCTTGTTTCTTGAATTGTATTTGGAACCAGTCTTGACTCAATAAGATTTAAAGAATAATTCCAAGTTAATCACCATATTCTTTGAGGATAATTCTCAATTTGTCTTTATATTAATGGTTTGTTTTATTATCTTGTTTTGCAGATTAACTTGGTCGATGTAGGATGGAGTACGATGCTTTCGGTTGTCCATATTTTGCAATTGACGATAGGCATGTTCAAAGCAGATAAGATTTGTAGACATACTTCTGGATAGAGAAGTTCAAATTATTTAAGTGTAAAGGCTAATTATATTTTATAATTCGGGTCGATGTTGGAAAGTTAATAGAGAAGTGATATGTGAATCACTTGGATGATTTACAATTGTAATTATTCTCTATTTCAATGAAATATATATTTACGTAAACTAATATTTATTATATATTGATAATTTCTCCTATAAGAGTAGGTGAAACTAGAAAACTATTACCAAAGAGCAAAAAAATTATTACAATAGGCAAAAATCAAATGGTCACAAATTGCAGCTATAGCATATAGCTGTTGTAATGGTAGATTTATAGAATTGTTGCCTTTGGTAATATCTAAGGCAACATTTTTATTATTAAGTGTTGCAATAGCTCAATACTTAAGGTAACATTTCTTTTTACAAGTGTTGCAGTAGCTTAAATACTAAGGCAATGCTTTTTTTTACAAGCGTTGCAATAGCCTAAAAAGTGTTGCATTAACCTATTGCAACGCACATCTACTGTAACAGTTTATGAAATGTTGCAATAGACCTAAGGTAACACTTTTCAATCCTCTAGTAACATTTTTTGTGTGTTGCTATAGCTATACTTTGTTGTAGTGGATTGTCATGTTTTCATGGAGAGTTTGTTACCAATTGTCGTTAGGGAGTTGCTTCCTCAGAATGTGTGGAAAGCCCTGACGGAATTAAGCCATTGTTTTAGAGACTTGTGTGCCTCTAAGGTGAGTGTTGATGATATGGTCCGGTTGGAGAGGAACATACCGGAAATCACATGCAAACTGGAGATGATTTGCCCTCCCGCATTCTTCAATGTGATGGAGCATCTTCCAATACACCTTCCATATGAAACAGCTAAAGATGGACCGGTGCAGTATAGGTGGATGTACCACTTTGAAAGGTAATGAATATTTGTATTGCATTTGTAGCGTATTTTATTAAACTTTTAGGACTCGCCTCTTTTTTTGTGACGCATTCCTCAACGCGTGTTGGTTGTCAAATGTTGTAGATTTCTGCATCATTTGAAGAAGAAGGTTGGCAACAAGGCACGCATTGAAAGCTCCATATGTAATTTGTTCTTAACGGAGGAGATTTCCAACTTTTTTGCTGCATACTTTGCACCAGAAGTGCACACAAAGTCAAGGGACCTTCCAAGGAACGCATGCTCCGAGTCGGGTGACGCATCCGACGGCAATGGAGCAATACCTGAGTTGTTTTCATCGAACATTGGGTACTCTCCAGCAGCAAGGAAGAAAAGACTCCTTGACCAACAAGAATATGAGGATGCGCATGAATATGTCCTTTCAAACACCGACTTAATGACTGAATATGAAAGGTATACAACATAAATTAATTACATCGGCAATTCAATTATCAATAACTTATTTATCCAATAGAATCTTCACCTACGTTGACTTATTTCAGTCAATTTGAAGAAGAGATGGCTTGTTTGCATCCACGTACGCCGCATGGTGAATTGTTGAACAAACATCTCAAAGAATTCCCCCGTTGGTTGAGAAGAAAGGTTAACATTCAATTGGAGTTGTTTGGTTTTAAATTATTCGTTAACACAGGTTACATGAGATTAACTTCATAAATATTGAACAACTTTGTAGGTTTTGTCATCCGGAGAAGGAGACGAATTTGTTACAGCTTTAGCTAATGGCCCTAGGAAGGATGTTTTATCTTGGGCTCATTTCTACATTAACAACTTTACTTCCATGCTTACCGTGCTGATATTAAACCAACGAATGCAAATTATGGGGTGTGTGTCAAAGGGGTGAATGGAACTGACTTCTACGAGATTTTGAAAGAGGTTATTCAATTAGTTTATACTGGGCGTAGCAAGGAATACAAAGTGCACTTGTTCAAGGTTGAATGGTTTGACCCGGGTCAAGGTGGGGTAGTTGTGCATGATCATTAGAAGCTTGTTGATGTCAACCAAGCAAAGAGGTATAGGGTGTGAGCCTTTTGTATTGGCATCTCAGGCTACACAAGTGGCGTACATCCATTACCCAACAACCAAGAAGGATAGATCATCATGGACTGCAACACTGACAATTAAGCCAAGGCAAACAATAGATGGACTCGATGATGGAGCATTTCAGGAAGACAACAATGTGGACCCCCCATCACTTGTTGAGTTCGACCTACTTGACGATCGAGATGGCTCGGGAGACGAAATATTTAGTGATGATGAAGAAGGACAAGATCGGGGTATACTTGAGGGTGTGGAAGACGATGAATTAGAAGGGAATGATGCATTGGAAAATGCAGCATTTGTTGAGTTGCTTAGTGATGATGATGAGTAGGTCGCACGTATAGGTTTCTAGGTTTGAACAGTCATTTGTTTTTATTACGTTATGCGATGTAACAATTTAGAAATCATTTTTTATTTTGTTTGGTTTTAAATGAATTCGTTTTCGTGATTGTTATTTGATTACTCACTACATGCATCAAATGTAAAAGAATTTTAAATTCATTTTTTGTGCGGTCAATTATTGGTTATTATAGTGCAGGTTAACAATACGCCATGGCACCCTCATTAGGGGGGAAGACTGGTATGTCAACTTCAATTTTGGTCAATATATAATAATTAATAAATATTGCGACACTCTCACTTGTTGCTCGTTTCTTGTAGGTTCTCCATGCCTGAGGTAACGAAGGTCGTGTCAGAGAGTTGAAAATCTCATTACCAAGGGGAGGCTATTTGCGCCGGTTCAATGAAAGATGGACATAAAATGGTTTATTGGTCATTTTTCTATGTAAGAATACAATCCTTCGGAACCTAATTATTTTATTTGGAATTCGTTAGTATATATGGCACAGTAATTATGTGTTTTTTTGTTTTATTTGTTATTGTATAGCAACAGTTCGAGTATGAAATGAACCTGGCTGAGGAAGTTTTCAATATGTGGCACAGCAAATTCAGCGACCTCCTTAAGGGCCTGGTCAACAGGGAGAAAAAGGCCCCAAGGAACAAACCAATCCCCCATTTGTCAATGGAAATCTGGGCGAGGATGTGGGCTTTACGAGAAGGAGAGGACTATAAGCGTCGGCTCGAGGCATACACAGCGAATCGGAACAAAGCCCCGACACATAATTTGCACTACGGTGGCTCGATGTCCGCCGGTAAATACTTGCGTAAACTGGTAAGTCTCCAATAATCTTTTACTTTGACGATTTTCATCAATACAAATTCTAAGGTTATATTTGTAATGTTTCAAAATAATGCTCTAGGCTAGTGACGGGATCCATTGATGCATAATTGATGGCCTTATGCATCAAGGTCAACCATGGAGACATCTAATACTCACCTAGAAGGTAGAAGAGTTCAAGTCTCTCTTTTATCTCTCTACTTGGAAGGGATCAACTCATGCGGACGTATACTTTTGCTCCTTAATTCAAGGACCATGAAGCTATCATAGAAGTCATCCTAGAGAGGATTATTCTACATTCCAAGAGCTTTCATATGGTTCAAGAATCTTTAAGTTTGGATGAGAATCCAAGGAGTTATCATCATTTGAAATCTAGTTTAGTTCATTGCTTTCTTTATGATGTAATCATTAGAATAGATGATGTAAGCCTCAAGGGGCCTATTTCTTGATTTGTGCACGTTTAGGGAGGGCTAGGATTACTATAAATACCCCCCTTAGGCCTCTTGTAATCTCATTCATTCAATATATCAAATACAAAGTAAACACATGGTGTTGTTTTCTCTCTAGCTTTTGTGCTAGTTTTCGTTTCTCTTGAGGGAGTTTCGAAGTTATCCCCTTCTTCTATTCAAGGGTGGCATCCTTGAAGGTGAAAGGAAGGAATTGAAGGTCTCTTGAAGGTGGTGTGGCTATATCCTTCCAAGAGTCTTCAAAAGCCATCATCTATCCAACGTTCATTCATCCATTTATCATCCATTTCGTGTTATTCATCAAGAATTCAACAAGAATTCATCAAGCATTCAACAAGAAGCATTTGTTCTTCATCATCACGTCCAAGCTTCATCAAACGCTCATTCGTTCATCGTCATTCATCATTCGTTTGTCCATTTGTTCATTATTTCCATCCATTTGGTAATCATCTTTCATAGTTCTTTCCATCCTTTTTCATCCATTTCTATTCCATTTTTGGTTCTTTGGAACTTTGAGAAGGGAGATTCCTATCTTCGTTTTTAAAGATCCTTAGATATTGTGTAATGAGATCATCCCTTGGTCCCATTATGCATCATCCATCCAACCCCTGTGGACGTCATCGAGCACTATCATTGCAAGAAAGACGCCGAGGGGAACAAGCACTGGAATGACCCGATGGCGGCCAAAGTTTATGTAAGTCATTTTCTTCTAAAGTTAGTTACTCGATTATATGTTAGAAATGTTGGTGAAAATTGAATGTATAACATATGTTTATAAACGAGCGTGTGGCTCGATAGGATAAATCGGCGTGTGGTCATATATGGTTACTTGATTATATGTTGGAAATGTTGTTGAAAATTGAATATGTAATTTAAGTTTAGAAACGAGCGTGTGGCTTGATAGGACTAATCGACGTGTGGTCGTATATTGTTACTTGATTGTATGTGTTGGAATTGGTATTGGAAGTTGGATTGTTTAACTTATGTTTAGAAACGAGCGTGTGGCTCGATAGGATTAATCGGCGTGTGGCCGTATATTGTTACTTGATTGTATATGTTGCAATTGTTGTTGTAAGTTTGAATGATTAAGTTATGTTTCTGTAAAACCCCGAAAAATCCAAAGATGTTGACCGTGACGTCGTTAATATTTTAAGTTTGACTTCGTGTTTTATTATTTTTTTCGTTTGTGTTTATTTTTGCTTACACTTGAGCTCGTAGGATCGTGAGAGACTAACAAGGATATATCGGTAATTTCGTGGGTTTATTAGTATTAATTTTACCTTGTTATTATTAGTATTTTTATTTTTTTATTTTTTTTAAAAAACTTGTAAATATGTGAATATTAATTGTTATGTGGTTAGTATTAATAATATTATTATTAGTAATTCTTTAAATCTGATTTTAGTTTAATGGGTTGGGTTAGGAATAGGATTAGTTAATTGGGCCTAAGTTGGGTAGTAATATAAAAGCTTTCTTCCCCTCTCAAACCCTAAACCCTAATATCTCTCCCAAAACCCTAACCCTACAACCTCTCCTCTCTCACTCCCTCTCTCAGCCGGCAGCCACCACCAGACGGCACCACCGCCGCAGCCCAACCACCACCACCGCGAAACCACCACGAAACCAATCCCCCTCTCTCTCCCTCTGTTCGTTTCCTCTTTCTTCCTGCCCTTGCTTCGCCCAGCTGCCACCACCGGACGACCACCACCATCACCACCGCCAGCGTCGCCTCCCGACCACCGCGGAATCCCGTTATCGCCGGTAACCGCCATTCTTTTCTTCTTTCCTTCTTTCTTTTTCTCTCTCTTCTCTCCCTTGCGTTAACCGGTTGTCTCGCCGCCATCACCGCCGGCCACCGCGACCCTTGGTGTCGTCGTCGCTGCCCGACCACCAGACGACCCCTGCCCCGCCACCCTAACGTCGCCGGAGCCCTCCTCAGTCGAAGGAAGCCGCTCGAGTTCGCTGGTGATTGCTGCTCGGAAAACCGACGTCAACCACCTCCCTCCGACGAGCCAGCAGCCGACGCCTGCCACCTGCGACCCCGGCGCACCCCCCTCCGATCACGCCGTAAACCTACGTAAACCCTAACCCTAACCCTAACCCTAATATGTTTATCTCCTTCTTTTTCTTTTTCTTTTTCTCGTTTTAATGTTAAAATCTGATTTTGTTATTTGTAATATTAATGTTATAATTTCTGTAATTATTGTAATTAGGGGAAATTAATTGTAATTGTATTTCTTGTTGTAATTATGTGTAAATTCTTAATTATTATGTGTAATTTTATGTTATAAATTGTAATTAGATTAGGTTGTAATAGTTGGTTATTAGGTTTAAAAGTGGTTCTTTAATATTATTTATATTCTTTTTATGAACCTTTTTAGACCACAATATTATTGTATGTACGAATTTGGAAATTTATTACCTAGGTTAATTCTTGAATGTCTAGTTATTAAATCGTTATGTTCTTTATTGTTCCTTAAAAATAAATCTTGTTAAGTTTGTTAAATAAATTAGGTTGGTTGCTTGTTAATAAAACCTTAAATTCTTGATTAGTAGTTATATGTTTATTGTACTTTATTTTATATATTCCTTGTGTTCTTTAAAGGTTATTCATGTTTAAAGTTGTTAGATAAATTAGGTTGACTTAATAAAAGTACAATTCTTGTTTAGTAATTCTTGAATCTTGATGGAGTCTAGTAAAAAGAATTAGTTGTTGGAATTCTTGATTGGTAGTTTTAATGTTTCTAAGTTCTTTATGTTTCTTTTACATGTAACCTAAGTCTTTCTTGATTCTTATTTAAAGAAATCGCATGTTTAACCACCTTTGTTTTACTTTGTGAAATTCTTGTTGTAATGTTATAATCTTATAACTAATTCATATTTTAAAATCTTTAAAGCCTTGTTTACGTGTTTTATGTTCAAAGGAATTTTATTTCATTGTACGACTTAAGTTTTAATTAAAGTTTTATTAAGGTGTTTTTGTTTTATTAAGTTTACTTCTACAAGTTTGATTGTTGAACCTAAGTTAGAGTTGGACTTTATATCTTAGACCCTAAGTATCGTTTTAAGCTCAAATTAGAACCCCAAGACCTCTTGGTAAAGGTTAGAACCGAAATAACAAATTTGTTAATAACCGTTATCGGGACAGTTTCGTTAGCGTCTAAAGATCGGGTTGCCACGGTTAGTGTAGTTATCTTTTGATCAAACCCTTTGTACTGGAGGTTCCCTTACATGTTAGGAACCATAGGAATTTTACGGATCGAACGTTTGATTTGTATAGCCCGAGTTATAACCGTTTTACCAGAACTTGTCAGAACTGGACCAATGGGAAAGACGGGTGTTTTTAGGGTCCTTCGGGACTGATTTGGGCTTAGCCATCAACATAGAAATTTTAGTAGACATCCCGAGGTTTCCGAAAAGTCCAAAACCAGACCCCGTAGGATGTCGGTAAGTCGAGTTGTGACCCATTTTATGTGAACGTTATAATCTGTCCTCTGCTTGCTTCTATTTATAAGAATTGTTGAGTGAAAATGATATGTGATCTTGTTATGTGTTTTTCTTGGAGGTGTTAAGTGTAATTTCATAAATGATAGGAACCTAAGTGTTCCTAGGGGATGGGTTAGGTAGTTAATAGTTAATACTAACTTCGTTAGAACGCGTTTTGATTAGATAATTATTTTTATTCTAGGCCCGAGTTAGTGCGAGACGTTAGTGAGCTCAAGTGTGTTCTTCTTTTACTGTGCTGTGAAGTATATCAGGTAATTGTCTATGCTCTAATCCCCACTGGGATGCTCTTTAAATGTGTTTTGATGTTTTATAATCTATTTTGAGAATTGCATCCCGAAAGGGGACTTTTGTGGAAACACGACCGTCTGTTTTGGTAATCTTTTGATTCGATTGTGGTCTTGGTTTATTTGAGTTGAGAAAATTGGATGGTCTTTTATTCGAGGTTTTGTTAATGGCTTTGATAACTTGGGATGGTTTGACTTGAGAGTGTGAGATGAGTTTGATTAATGAATTAATAATTCAAAGTGGAAACATTAAGCGAGTCGTTGTTTTGATGCCTTTGACAGGCTATTACTCATGCGGGTGATAACCCCGAGACCAGGATTCGATGCCTGTATGGGTTATGTGCCAGGAGATCAGGGTTTCATCCCTGATATAGGATAGATGTTATGATACCCTTGGTGGGCGACTGTTTGATGCCTTTGAGAGGCTAATGTTTATGCGGATGATAACCCTGAGACCAGGATTCGATGCCTGTATGGGTTATGTGCCAGGGGATCAGGGTTTCATCCCTGATATAGGATAGTTGTTATGATGCCTTTGGTAGGCGATGTTCTTTTTGGGATTTGATATCCCGCCCGCAAATTAAAATATGGATTGGATGGGTTGAGGAAAACAGTTAAGGGTTAAAGGTTTGAGAAATGGTTTGACTTGTTCCCTCTCCCTAAAATGAATTGAAATGATCTTAAACTGTTTTAAACGTTAGGGGTAGACATTATTGAGATTTCCCCCTCATTTTTGAAATGTTTTGTTTTCAGGTGAAGATCTAAATGTTGGGGACGGGAATTAGAAGTGAGGACGACGAGTCTAGAAGTCCTTGAAACTTTTTATTTTGTTGTCGTTATGATGTCTTAAAGTTTTGTTTTGAGTTGTTAGTAGTTACCGTTAGCAGACAGTTGTGTTTTCCTTTCTCGCCTTGTGTTCCTTCGGGGATACGGCAGTGACGCCCAAACTGAATTTGAAGTCTTCCGCTAAGTTTTGTCTGTTAACGTTAGTTTGACTTTGACTTTCTATAATTGAATTTTCGGGGCGTTACAGTTTCGAAATGAGTGTGTGGCTCGATAGGATGAATCGAAGTGTGGAATTGTTGTTCGTTGTGGTAAAGTGGGCATGTGACCCCTTATTCTACAAGTTGAGTTTATATTGTCATTTGCATGTTAATGTTTCGTATTATGAATTTGGGATAGTCCATATTACAGAGGAAACTCTGCCGAAATTTCTATGTAACTCTCTCTATATTACCTTAGTTGTGGCATCTATTGATAATGTGTTTTGATAACAAACAACTTGACCACTTTGCTATACCTTTAGTTCATTATCATAAATGGGATACATCTTGATCATGTAGTTTTGGTTACTCATTATCATTAATGTTGATCATTTTTAGAATGAATATCTTGAGCAAGTAGTTGCAGCGGGCATGGAGCCCAATTCTGTGGAAGCCAACATGGTGTTATACAATGTCGCTGGTGGATTCTCTGTCAAGAATCAGTCTGTCTACGGCATGGGATCTTCGACGGGCATGTTCTATGAAAGGTCGCCCCGCTATGCATGCCACAATGGTCAGGGATCTTCTTCCTCATCCACCACCGCTGCCCCATCTGCTTATGCTTCCATGGTGCCTGAAACACAGTCTTTGAGGAGTCGACTCTCCCAATACCAACAGATGTTCAGCCAACTTGAAGGAAGATTGTCCCAAGTAGAACAAAATCAACAGCAGCAAGGGACGCCATCCAGCGGTCAATTCTCTCCCTCCAATTTCATTAATGACTCTTCTTCGTAGTGTTTGTCAGGACAATTATAAAAACTAACTATTGGGATATGTAATATATTTTGCCTCACTCACACACACAAAAAAAATTATGAACTACAAAATTGTCTGAGTACTTACTTGTTAAGTGGACATCCATCGACTACATTGCCAAAATTGTCTTGCTCTGTACTTTTTAACTGACATCAACATTCCAGAATACACGAAATTAAACCCACATTCATCAAGTTTTCGAATGTCAACAAAGAATTGCTTCGTTATTCAATCAAAAGAGTTTTTTTCGCACTTACATCACTCATCTCTGCAGTCTAATGTGTAGATTATGCGAGAAACCTCTGTCGATTTCCTGCTTCAAAATCCCCAGTTGGTGCTCCCGTAGCAATGTTGAAGAAAACCCTAAAAATTCTATGGATGATGACGGCACTACACTCAATTCATTTTCTCTCTCTCCATATCTTCTGTCTTGGATGCTCTGCAGCAGGAATCAAGTGTTTTTTGGAAAGAATTGAAAACTGGCGCCTCCACAATCCCGTTAAACACGCACCAGTTTTCATTTTTTTTATAAATAAAATGGCACACGTGTGGCTGATTTAATGAATGAATGGTGGTTTTAATCTTGGACGTTAGATTATAATGGAGGGCCAGGATCAATCCTTCTCATCTTCTCACCTGAATTTTCTTCTCACTGGATCCATTCCCTATATATATATATATATATATATATATATATATATATATATATATATATATATATATATTAAATTGTGAAAAAAAATTAGGAAATTTGCAAATAAAATTAAAAAGATTACTAGAAGACAATTTTTTCCTAAATTTAAATATGTGCAAAGAAGAATGTTAAATATTAAATATTTCATGCAAAAGAAGAGAAACAAACCATTGGAAGAGCAAGAAAATACCAAAACTACACATTGCAAGTTTCAAACCTAGGACATGCAACATAGTTAGGCTACCGCCAACCAACACGCCATTGTTACTAAGGTGCAATGTTTTGCGCAATATAGTATATATATTTATCGGAACATAGGATAGCAGGAGTAATATTGTGAATTATACTCCCACAGGAATACAATCTAAGATCTGCAATCTAATATGCCTTCAAATACCAAATGATGTTATAACCTATGCCTCTCCTATTTATTTTATGAAAATTGGATTCTAATAATTCCTACTTTTTCAAGTTTTATATGTCAATAATTCTATTTTATTTTTGTATTGTGGTAGTCCCAAAAAAAATAAAAATTGTATTTTAGTGGGATACCACCGAATGCATTACCCTAAATATCATAGATTTTGCTTTGTATTTGATTCAGAACTTAGCACAACACTTGACCACAATTTTTAATGAATTTACAACGTTCGCCCAAAAGTTTTTCAATTTTTTTTTCGATTTTTCACTTTTAATCATTTAAAGTAATCATAATAATTGTTTGGATTCACAAAAAATAATATAAAAATTCTTTTAGTAACTACAATTCATAACCTTTCCGGAGCCGTGAATGAAAAATAAAAATAATATAGGGCAACAATGAAAAAAAAATGTGGACGTAGATTTGGTACAACTATAATACAATTTTTATTTTTTTATATCACCAGAATACAAAAATAAAGTAGGGATTATTGACATAAAAATTTGAAAGTAAAAATTATTAGAATCCAATTTTCCCTTATTTTATATAGATGGATTGCATTAATTTCTTTTAATTATTCCTTTTTGCGGAACTGAGGTGTTCCACTGGAAATTGAGATGTTGTGGAAGCCTCTGAAAAACATTGGGAAATGAGAAGGGAGTCAAAGAGTTTAATTCAAACAATGTTTTTGCTATAAACCCAACTAGCTTGTATATCTCGTGTAAACTGCAATGCATGGAACTTTTTTTCGTATTTATATGTAATTTGTTTTACGGAGTAATTTTATAATAATTATCAATTTAAATAATAATTATAGATTATTTAAAAAAACTATAGAACAATTCTACGAGTAAATTACATTTAGCCTATCTGACATTTGTGGTAATAATTTTTGCACACCCGACATTTGTGAAATAATTTTCACCTTTCCTGACATTAAGTGTTTATAAATTTAAATCTCCTAAGATATGTTATAATTGATTTTTCTTGGATTTTCCGGGGTAACATTAAAAAGATAAATATGAATTGACTTTTTTACCCTTGATATTAATTCATATGACTTTCAATTAAATATGAATTGACATTTTTACCATTAATATTAATTCATATGACATTAACAGGGGAGTGTTGAAGAAGAGAAGTGTGAGAAGAATCGATTGTTGGTGGTTTCCATTTGGAGTTTCGATGCACCTTTTCCATACAAAACAATGAAAGGGTCATTTAAGTCATTTCCTTCTCAATATTATGGGAAGCATGGTATATTCACATAGTCTTATAGGGGCATTATTGTATTTTCTCATTTCCGATGAAGGTAACCGGATTTTGCCACTAAAAATCACTTTCACCTAATGTCGAATAAGGTGAAAATTATTTCACAAATGTCGGGTGTGCAAAAATTATTACCACAAATGTCAGGTAGGGTAAATGTAATTTACTCACAATTGTACTATGATTATCTTATTATTTTTTGTACAAATTGTCTTCAGAAGTAATTTGGATGATATAATACTAAAATCTATATTTATGATGAATATTGTTTTACTTGTGTATTAACAAATATATTAATATTTGTGTATTATAAGTTTTATATAATTAACTTAGGAGAATATATTAAGAATTTTAAGGTCTATTTTTATAAACTTACAATTTATGTACTTAATGGTGATGATATTTGTAATTTATTCACAATTTTTTTCTAATAACAAAAAGTATTTTACTTGTTTTAAATGACTACTGTGATCTCAAATTCTTAATCTTTTATCTTAGACATTGACACAAATTTTGATACTTTGTATCTTATGTTTATTTTAATTTCATTTGAAGCCTTAATCATTTATGTAGTTATTAATTTACCATTTTTTTATCGTGATGTTAATCAAAATTTTATTTTTCTTTCTACAATTATTAAAGAAAACATAGAGCAATAATATATCTTTTTTTATGGGAGCTATGTTTTACACTTTAAGATCTCTTAAAATTTAGTTTAGTCTATTTTTTTTTATATTGAGATTGAGATATTATAATAGTAAATTTGAAGGAAGAAAGACTAATTAATGAATATTTTTTTAATAAAAACTCATCAATACTATTTTAATTGTTTACTAATATTCATAAACTATATGTATTAGTTTATCCTTTTTGAAGTTGAAATTTATGCAACTAAAGGAGTTATAACTAGGTGGTAATTACCCTCAATTTTCATATTTCCATCCAAGGTTCTAATCTTGTTTAAAGCAAAATATTATCTAAAACATTTATTCATAGGTTTGGAGTTTGCTTTGGAAAACCCAAACCTGTCAAATTGCTTCTCATAGGTCTGGGTTTCCCTTTGGAGAACTTGTTTTAATATATTTAATAGATAATAAACAACAGTTAATTAATTAAAGTGAATTTTACGATTCTTATATCAGAGGTAGAACAGGATGAAAAATATCATCTTTTCACTGAAAAGATCGATAGCTTCATTGCCACGTTAGCTCTCCAACCAGTTCACAACAACCGACATGAAAGAACCCTAAAGAGGGACTGAATAGGGTTTATAAAATTTTCTGCACTTAGACTTCACAAAGATATTAATTGCAACAGATATAACTGAATAATACTTCTTTATTTAGTAAACTTTAAGTACAGGAGGGAAAAGGAGATCAGAATACTCGGGAGTTGTGGGACTGTGAGGTCCTCATAAACTGCTTACAATGGCAGAAGCTTCGAGATAGTTTCTGTAGTTAATCCTCACCAAGGATGTTGGTGAAGGAAAAAACTCACTAAAGATTGAACACTCTTTCTTTAGCTACTCTGTTTGAAAGACGTCATTAGAAGCACTCTTCTGGTTACAAAACTCGCCACTAAACACGCTTAGTGGTTACACTCTAAATTTTTATACCGAAAATTCCTACTCTTCGATTGCACTTGCTTGGAATCGTTATCTTTGCAACAGGAATGAGCAGAGTTATTTGTAGTTGAAGTTTTCTAGTTACAACAACCATGTCTATGTCTCTCCCTTGTTTGTTGATACTTTCCAATTTAGCCTTGATTCTATATCTTTATTTCTTTGGAAGCTTTGAACTTGTCCGTTTGAATTAGGATCTGCAAAGATAGGCATAGAAATTAGTATAGAATATCTCATAGAATATGCCAAGAGGATATGATACGTCTTCGGATACTTCCTTGAATTATTTTGCAATTTTGCTCTTTCAATCAAAATATGTCGGCAGTCTACTTTTGTGTCTTGATGTCCTCAACGGTGATTTTGTGGAAGGCATCAGGATTCTGCATTTATTTCTACATGACAAATATGTTATAAGTACCGTCTTATTAGTGTCCAATAATAAAGATGAATATATCGTAAGATACTTCCAACGTGAGTGTATTACAACGCTTCGATTGTGCTCCCAGGTTCATCAAAATTATATGCGCCCACCCAACTGCCAGCCATGGAATTCCATTTTTTTTTTCTCCATAAGCAATTGCTTGTGCTTTTTTTTCCCTCTTATTTTTGTCCACTCTTAATTATTTCATCATTTACCAATTGTGCTTTTATTTGCCTTTTCTCTTTTATTTTTTTGTCCATCGTTAATTATTTCACATTTTGCCAGATAAAAGAAATGATGATTCGTTGGATGATTAAATTGTAATTATTATTTTTGTCTCCAACAATAATAATAATAATTATTATTTTTAAGTTGACTGAAATATAATTATAATAATTTCTTTTGAATATCGTTGGATTAAACTACTCAAATTAAAGAAACACTTGATATTTATTTATTTTATTATGAACATTAGTGTTGGAGGTTATGAACATTTTTGTTGGTTCATAATTGTATTTTTTATTTATTATTCTAATTTCATTGCATTTAACTATTGAACATTTAATTATTTTTTATACTTGATATATGTATTTCTTTTAGGTTTTGAGCATTCGTGGTCAAAGTTATGAATATTCGTGTCAATGCTTATGAACATTCATCTACTAGTTTATGAACATTCATATACTGGGATATGAGCATTGTAGTTTAGGTTTATGAGCATTTATAGTAAATACGTCAGATCATGAGCATTCGTGTTGGAGGTTATGAACATTCTTCTACTGGTTTATGAACATTGTAATTTAGGAGCATGATAGTTTAAGTTTATCAATATTTATATACTGGTGTTATGAGCATTGTAGTAAAAATGACAAGTTATGAAAGTAATGAGGTCAATGTTGCATGATGAATCATTATAAAAATTAAGATATTAATAGTCAAATTTTTTTACAAGGAGATTAGGCAACCGCAAAAAGAATAAAGGTAGTGTAAATATTAAAATAATATTAAATGTTTAATGTAAGGAGTTTTATAAATTTTTCTAGAAAGTTATGGTATGATGTTCATAATTTTTTTTTCAGAATGTCAAACATTTTAGAACAAGGATAATACAATTTTGAAAAAAAAAGAATCAAAATGAAAACTACAAAGAAAATTAAATTAGAACAATAAATAAAAAATATCAATCAACTAAATTGAAAAGTCGAAATGATTTAGATTAAACATAGAAAGATTGTTGTATTAAAAAAATAAAAAGAAAAAAAAGAACAAAAGAACGCGACCTAAGTGGGAGTGGGATGCTGGAAGTTGAGGTTGGGCGCACAATGCATCCAACTCTCGGGAGCACCTTCGTTCTTTTTTAGTGTATTATAGTCGGTAAATGTTATTTTCATAAAGATGTAATGTGGAATCACATGGTCAAGCAATGTGATTCTTCCAATACTATTTCCTCAAGAAAGTTTCTTCCTATTCTATTATTCTTCCATTCCAAAATGTAAATTAGAGTAAGTAAAAGCAAACCAAAAAACTCGGTGGAAATCTTCAAAGACGAGCTTAGCCAAGGTGGCACAACAACCAATTGTTTGAATGGTATTCCAAAATATCCTCTCCTTCTCTAGTTGACCGATTTCATAGCGAAACCTTATTGTTAATCCAAATTCTAGGAAACCCTCCCTTATAAAAACCCATTTACCTCAACATTGATCATTATTCTTTGGCCTTGCAGTAGTCTCCTCATCCAATAAACATCGGAGACGTACTGCATTTCAAAGAATCCAATCTCCCAATACGAAATTCTGTAGCCACCATAACCACAAGTATAATGGCCAACAAGTTGTTGGTTTTGTCATTAGTATTGGTTGCTTTGGTTGCTTTTGTCGCGGCAGAGGAGCTGGCTCCTTCTTCAACCTCAAAAGAGGCCTCCTCACCCTCTACTACTACTCATGATGAAGAATCCCCAAAGGTTGAGGCTCATTTGAGCCCCCCGACTCTGGCACCAAAGAGCTCCGATGACCACTCAAATTATTCAAGTGCACCTAAGTCATTTGAGGATGAGTCCGAGTCTGAGACTGAGTTTAACGCACCTGTAAATGCCCCATCAGACTCAGAGGAGGGCTTAGAAGATTCCTCGTTGTCCCCCTCAGAGGCCGCTGCAGATTCAGAAGCACCTGCTAGAGCCCCCAAGGCGGAAGACACTCCTGCTGATGAAACCCTGCCGCATGATGCAAATGGGGCTTGTAGGGCTCAAACCACTGTTGTTGGACTTGCGCTCATTACTCCATTCTTTTTTTACTAAATTGAGTATGCCTTTGCTTCAATACATTTGGGATGATCACAAATTAATATGGAGATTTCGGGATGTGTGGGAGGAGTGTGCTTGTGTGTAATGTGCAAGGTGGTTTTGAATATCTCATTGGGACTGGGATTGTTTTCTTTATATTAAGAGTACAAAATGAAATTATATTTTCATAAGTATTTGTTTTGTTGTTGTCTTCTATATCTTATTAACGTCATACTCACACATGATGATTTTTTGTTTTTCTCTTTTATGCATTTCTCTAGTTGCAGTTTTGATGGACGAATGCGAATAACATAAGATGAATGAATGAAAATGATATTAAAGAGTATGACAGAAATTACCAAATATGAATTCAAACAATATATGTGTCATATTTTATGGTTTAATAGGTGAGACTGTGCTATCTTTCTTTCTTTGTGGGTAGGGAGATAGTCAATCTTAAATCCAAAAAAAAAATGATGTTATAAAGTCAAAGATTTGCTGGGAGGTGCCATACATTCTTAACAACCGGCTCCTTGGGGACCACATTTTTTTAATGCACTCAAAGGGAACCAAGTTGTCAAACAAATGACTCCCAGGTGCCTTTCCGACCATTTTTCACCGGAATCCGGTGACAGTTGAGTTAAGTGAGAATTTTTTTGAAAATGCTTTGTGGAATTCCAATACTACCCTCCATTGCCATGGTTTGAGAGGTCAAGATCGAGGGTCCTTTCATCTTCTCATTCTTCCCATCTCCGTCTTCTTCATCTTCTTCGTTTCATTTCCCCTGTTTCAATTCCATTCCCATCCTCGTCATCTTTCCACCATGTCTCACTCATCTGCTCACTCTCACGGATTGAATGGGAATCCCTGAAGCTATAACTCCGACCTGAACATTCGTTGTGAATGTGGGAGAAACCCCTCGATCTTGACCTCTCAAACCATGGCCAACCCAATAAGGAGGTTTGCACTGGATGGTGTCTGTGTTGGCACTGGGTTGATGTTTCTCTGAAGCTAATTGTGATGGATCTGCTAAGTGAGTTACTGAGATGAATTTGGCTGAGAAAACCCTGAAGGATCTCAACGATCAAGTTGAAGAGCTGGAGGAGGAGTTGAAGGCATTGAGGGTTGGGCTACAGAAGGACTGGAAATTAATGATGATTTTTGTAGATACCCAGTGTAGTCCATTGCCAAATTCACCAGTGCAATGCCAATATAGCAAATATCAAAAATTTCACAAATGCATCAAATATCAAATTACCAACACTTCCATTCACAATTCGAACACCCCTAAAATTCAGATATACAAACCCTGAACCCTAAAACTCAAACACCCCACCTTCAGTGAACATTTTGAATCCCTCCTCTGCAACCATTTCGAAAACCAACAATTTCACTCACAAATTACCACATGAATTTCGAAATCAAAAAATCGAAAAAACTGGAGATTCACATGAATCGGAAGCATTACAAACCCTGAACCCTAAAAATCGAAAAAACTGGAAATTACCTAGTTTGAACTCACATAAAAAAATTACATTATACTGTCAGTCGATTTCCAGAAGGGAAGTTTGAATTCCAGATTGACGAGCAGTAGATGATTTCCAGAAGGGAAGTTTGAATTCCAGATTGACGAGTAGCAGATGATTAGCGATGCTCGGAATGTAGAGGAGCGTACAAATCTTGAGGTATGGGTGGAGGAGGATGCTGCGTTGATGTCCCAGCAAACATATAGTTGAGCCAGGTTGAAGATGGAAGTGCAGAAGATGAGAAATGAAGAAATGAAGAAGATGAAGGGGAAATGTTTCTCCCTGCAAAATTAGAAACCCACGTGCCTTCCCCATTTGAATGAATATGAAATAAGGGCAACATTGTCTTTTCACAACCATTCCCAAGGGCATTTTAGTCTTTTCATGGATTCCGGTGAAAAATGGCCGGAAAGGCACCTGGGAGCCATTTGTTTGACAACTTGGTCCCCTTTGAGTGCATTAAAAAAATGTGGTCCCCCAAGAGTCAGTTGTTAAGAATGTATGGCACCTCCCAGCAAATTTTTGGTTATAAAATTGAGCATGTTACTCCAACTAAAAAAAGTGGATGATAAAATATAAAAAGTAGAACACATTTTACAGTTTCTTTGTAAATCCTATAACCATTTCGACCTTTGTATATCGAGTTGGGTTTTATATAGATATGGTTTAATTTTTGGATTGTGCTATCTTTCTTTCAACTATGGGTAATATTTAATTACCTCTTCATTTAATTCATTGCTTCGATTTTTCTATCACAAATCATTTGAATTAGTTGGGCTAGCTATATTCATTCTAACAGACAAATATATATCTGTTCTCCATAATGGTCAAACTGAACTAGAATTTCATTGTATTACTATACTTTTATATATACATTTAACCTAATCAATAGCCATTATGGCGGACAAAACTATATACAACTTCAAACGGAGTACATATTCCTAAGTCAAAGACATCATTTTGACAAATTCATCCTTGCTCATCTTCACATCCTCAGAGTAATGGTCTCATGCTTGGTGCTTTATTTCGTGAGTGCACCAATCAATTATTTAAGCATGTTGATAACTATAATTAATACTAAATATAGAGCAAAATGCCAATTTTCTCTCTGTGAGGTGATTCATCGGGTGAAAAAATAGGAGTGGTTAAGAAGAAGCAGCTGGCCGCCATCTCCGATTGACAAGAGTTGGTACCTTCTGTGGCTGCCGAAAGTCGACGGATTGATGGAGTGCCTTTGGTGTGAGTTTGGAGGAGTTTTCTCCACTTTTGATTACCAATGGTGAGGTAGAAGAAGCTGAGATGGTGAATGACGAGGAGGAGGTTCTGAGTAGCAATTGTGAGTCTTTAACTAGATTGAAATCTCTGGTGAGCTCTCACTTGGAAGCGGCTCAAGATTCTTTTCAGGCATCAGGTATGAAGCTTCATTTAGTTAAACCTATTGAGGTTAATGGTGTTCTTACTTAGAAAATTGTTCGAGAAGATGTATTATCTAAAATTGCTTATTAGGAATCATCTCTAATTGGTTGTGTTCTGGGAGCTAATCTACCACTGGGGGTTATGGAAAGCTTTGCATGTCGGATGTGGAAGGGGTTAGATAAGGCCTAGTGGCCACCGAATGGGGTGTTATCTTTTGATTTAATTCTATGGTTGACTGACATAATGTTTTGGATAAGCAAATCTTCTACTTTGATAAGAAACCCCATGTTATGAAGCCATGGGCCTTGAGTAATCCTATTGAGTATGACAAATTTGCATTGATTCCTATTTGGGTGAAGTTACCGCGTCTCAATTTACATTATTGGAGTATTGAAGGGTTGAGTAAGATTGGGAGTTTATTGGGAAAGCCTTTAGAAGCAGATTCTTATACTCAATCCAAAGTGATGTTGAAGGTTGATATTGATGTCCAGAGTTCTTTCCTTGACTCGATGTCCTTCATTGATGAAATGGGTTATGTTGTTACTCAACTTGTGGAGTATGAATGGAAACCTATTATATGTAAGAAATGTGGGATGTATGGTCATAAAATGGAGGATTGTCGGAAGGAGGAACAAGAGAAAAAGAAGAGGAAGTAGTGGGTACCGATAGATTATGTGAAGGAGAGGCATGTGGCTACTGTAAACAGACCTGATACCCCAATTCAGACGCCTGTGCTATTGTTCACTATGGGGCTACAAAGGTTATCACCTATCCTTGAAATGGGTTCGTCGATGACTGCTTCCTCTTCCTAATTAAGTTTGGGACCTTTATCCACAATATGTCTAATGGAGTGTCACATACTCCCTTTGATAAAGGATAGATTTCTAGCACGGACTGTGAGGGGTCTAAATGACCCGAATAAAGAAGAAGGTGTTCACATCTTCTTGAATATGCATAATTGTCCTTTAGTTGGATTGTTGGAGACTAAAGTGACTTTGGAGAATTGTGAGGCAATCAAACAAAAACATAGGCCAAATTGGGGTTTGCTCACAATACAACCATGAGATTGAGAAACAGGGTTATGTGGGATCCTTCCATTATTAATGTTCAGGTACAAAAAATTCATCGACAATATATTCACTATCAAGTGTGTTTTAACTAGGACATTATTTTTGTTACTTATGTATATGGTGCTACTGATTAATGTCAAAGCAAAATTGTGGGCTGATTTGGGGGGTCTGAATACTCTAACTCGTGGCTTATAGCTGGTGATTTCATTCGTGTGTTCTGACTTTCGATGATCGAATAGGTGGGGATAAGATCATAGCTGAGGAAATTATTAATTTTAAACAATTGTTCGGTCTCATTTCGAGTCGAATTGATACCTTTTATAAGGTGTTTTGCGTGTTTTAGTCCCTTGATTATGAATAAGTTATGATGATTTTATGTTTTCTAGGTTAAATCAAAGAAAAGCAGAAAAAGGGAATCAAAAGAGCTGAAGAATCCAACATCCGCAGCAAAAATAGGTCCAACACGGACCGTGTTGGCTAGCTGAACGACAAGGAGCGAAAACGGAAGAAATAGCGCACACCACGGGCAGCCCGTGGCATCCACCACGGACCATGGTAGGCCAACACGGACCGTGTTGGATCTGCCACAGACCGTTTTGGCTGGGCTTTCCGTGTTTTTTCGCGGGACCGATTAGGGTTTTTTTTAGAGATTTATTTTATTTTCCCTTCCTAAACTTTTTCTATATATACATTATTCATTAGCCTTTAGTTTTATGAATTAGAGCAGATAGTTAGTTTTTAGTTTTTCTTTAGTTTAGGTTAGTTTTAGATTAGGTTTTAGTTTTAGTTTTAGTTTTAGTTTCGGTCATTAGTTTCTTTAGGTTTTCTTTCATTCCTCGATTGTAAGCACATTCTCTTTCAAGATTAATTCAAGTTCTTTTTCTTTACTTTTTGTTTCGCTATTCTCAATTTCATTAGTATTAGTTCCACAAAAATTCCACTTTTTAGTGAAGCGGAGGATTAATGTTCCTCGAATTCTCCCTTCAGGTGAGGATTCGAGCAGTCTTAGTAATCCAAATCACACCTTTCTTGTTTGTTCGGGAGAAAGATTCGTGATTCAAAGATTCAAGATTCAAGATTAGAGTAAAGATTAAACCTTCAGGTTAATGTTTTCTGCTTTAGATTCAGTAATTAATATAGTTTTTACTTTCATGGTTTTTAATTGCTTTCTTGAATATACTCTTGATTTCTAGTTTAGTTTCTTGTTCCCGTTCTAGTAGTTAGGGTTTGTTTTCAATTTCATATTTTTTTTAGTTTCCATTGTTTTCAATTCATAATTAGTTTAGTTTAAATTATTTACTGTTTCCTGCAATTTGAAACCTTACCAAACCAATTCCCTAAAAACCGGACACACCATCCATGTGGATTCGACTACCCTTACTCATTTTACCCTAAATTTCTACAACCGAACAACAATTCTTGGATATACATGGTATATTGGAAGTGAAGTAAAAGGGTCTTAAATTCACATGGCATAATATATCTATTTTTTCCATTTTAGATAATCTTCTAGTGAATGATGCTGGTTTGGATAGATTTGGTGCGTTGTATTATGAAGCCTTGCCTGAGAATGTAAGTGATCATTTACCTCTTCTTATCCATTCGCTAAACATAAAAAAGAAATCACCTCGGTTTCATTTTTGTAATATGTAGACTAAAAACCAGGTGTTCATTTCCCTTGTTAGAAGAGTTTGGTTGGAAATGTAAGTGCAAGGATCTTTGCAATTCAAAGTGGCGACAAACCTATTTTGAGGCAGTTATGTAGATCGAAATATGGAGATATTTATGGTCAAGTTTTGACGGAATATCAAAAGCTTGAGGAGCTATAATCTCAGATTCAGGAGGATCTAAGTAATGATTCTTTGAAGTCAAGGTTAGTTGAGGTTAAAAGGAATTATTTTGACACTCTATGTAATGCTAGCTCCTTGATGAAATAGAGAACAAAAGCAGTTTGGTTGCAATCCAGTGATCAGAATTCAACATTATTTATTCTCTTCTTCAAACAAGGAAATATATGAATCAAATTCTTTATTTGAAGGATAAGAATTGTCACTCGATGGATGATGCTCAGTGTTTATTCAATATTTTACATGATTTTACCCCTTTGTTTGATGACATTTGCTTGTTTTTAATAATTAAACTAGTGTTTATATCCGTGCGATGCACAAGTTTTTCTTGTCTTATTTGTTGTTTACAATTTTTTTTCAAGTATGTTTTCTCTTTCTTTGTTTAGGTAAAATTTCTTTGTTTATTGTTCGGTTCAAATAGTGATAGTAAAATACCGAAAGTTTTCATTATCTTATTTCACCAACGTATTTTGAAAATGTTCAATAAATACATTATATTAGGGTGCATACATAGTGATACCATCTTAAAATATTTTATGTAGTTACTCATATGCTTTAACTATACCATGTTACTTGCAATTATTTATTTTAAGGATTGGTTATAAATTTTTCAATACATACATATTTTATGTTATAAAAATACTATAATTAAATTTATAGTTTAAAATTACTCAGCTCCTTCCATCATAAAAAAGATTGTACAATTTACTTGTTCGCGGTCATTGTTGGAATATTTTGATGGTTACTTTTTCATGTTTTATCTGAACAATACTTGAAAATTTATATTTAAGTAAATATATTTTTTTATCACAAATAATAATGATAGTAGTGCTATACAATAACTCAATATATAATTTGTTTCTTGAAATAACGATCAAACTTTACAATATTTGACCACATTAATCGAATTTGGACAATTTTTTCGGAAGGGAGTACTTTATCTTTTAATTTTAATCTTTAATGTAGGTAAAAGGTGAAACCCCCTCCTAGGCTCCTACCCCTCACTTTCCCCGTTGCATGTTCTACGTCATCAATTCTCTATGCATTCTTCTTGATGGACAATATTTTCACAAATATCTCTCTTTCAAAAAATAAAGCATTTTATAGAATTTTCATTTTCGGGTGAATATGCTACATTTTAATTTTAATTTTTTTTACTAATGTTATCTTTTTATTATATGGAATTTACAATTCAACTATAATAGAATTTTTTTATTAGCAAGAAAAGTCAATTGTTCTCCATAAAAAAAAAAACCGAAATTTGCTATGTATATGTCTCAAACCCAAAAATATTTTTGTCCTCTTAAAATTGTTCATATACCTTTAACTATTAACTTAACATTTACGTTTATTCCCTCCGTTTCATAGTAATTGTTCTTCGACATTATCAATCTCAACATATGCAATGTTTTGTTGTATGAAAGTATTATCATGAGATTCGTAACGATAAATACTATCATAAGAATATATGTTATAAAAACTCTTAATCAGAAAGGACATTGGAGACAATTAATATGGAATTGGGGGAGTAGTTTCATTTTTATACAGTCTTATTTTAGTGTATGATTTTAATTGTTTTTGGTTAATCAAATTTAGATTGGTCGACCCTACTTATTTGTCATTTTTTGACCATGTTCTTTGGATTGAATAAAATGAAGTTTGGATGGATTTGTTGGATTGGATTGGATTGAATTGGATAAATTATGATATTTTTTTGGGAAATTGTGTTTTTAGAGAGAAAACTTTTTTGGAGAATTGTGTAAGGTTAAATTGGATTGGATTGGATTGGAAAGAGTTACCAATTCAAATTTAACTTTTTGTCAACTTTTTTTTTTATCTATATCATTTACCCGTTCTCCCTCATAATGAATTATTACCCATTGAAGTTCTTTTTTATTTTTTCACGTTTAATCTTAATAATACTTGTAATATTATATTTAAAAATAAATTTTTTTCATCATGAATCTAGCTATGGTAATTCTACACAATAGCTCAACATAGTAATTTGATAAATTAATGATCAAACTTTTCAAAATTTAACCTCATTTTTTTAAAATTTGACCTCATTAATCGCGGATAAAGTTTTTGAGAGGTTGGGAGTACTTTCATACTATTATAATATTTTCCTTTTCTAGTTTTAATTTTTTTCATGTAGGTGAAAACTTCTTTTACCGTGCCTCCTGTCCATCTCATATTTCTATGCGGAAATTGGATTCTAATAATAGGAACTTTTGGCCATATAAGACTTAATAATACGAACTTTTGATTAGGTTCTGAATAATATGAACTTAACTTAACTCGGTGGCGATCCTAGCTGGCGGCGGAGGGATGATTCTAGTCAATTTTGACTTGCCCAATCAGCGTCCACGTCGACCCCCCCTCTCTCTTTCTCTGTCTCTCTCTCTGTCTCTCTCTCTCTATCTCTCTCCTTTCTTCGTTTCAGATTTTCAGCTCCCATTCCTTCTTCTTCTTCATCTTCACAATCTTCTTCTTCCTCCCTCTTTCTCTCTCCTCTGTCTCTCTCTTTCTCTCTCCAACTTCACCTTCTTCTTCCTTCTTCTTCCATCATCACCCTCATCCATCTCCACCACTACAAAACTTTCAAACCACCATTACTACCACCACACCTCACCATCGCAGCCACCAAAAAACCATCCAACCACCTTCACTTCCACCACCATTACACGTGAATTTGCAGCAATTGATGAACACTTGATCATAATTGAGCCGAAGGAACAAAATCCCTGATGAACACTTTCGGTTGCTTGTCATTGGGTTCATTTGCAGGAACTTTTCCAACAGGACTATTACAGTAACTAACAACCGCATTCTGCAACAATCTCCAAGCCTCCTTTTCAATCTCCGTCTCATCTTTCTTTTGAACTTTGATCTCAACAACCTCCGAAACACCGCCATTTGCAGCCTCATCGAATTCAGTTGCAATCTTATCTTTAGCAGCAATTTGAGGCTCAACTTCCATCGAGTAATTTCTCACGTCCAAAGAAAAACACCTAATCACACATGCATTTCTGCTGAAAAATCAACCGTGGAACAAACCCTAAATTGCCCAGAACCTGGTCCGGGTTGATTTGGGGGAACATTTTTCCGAAACCCAAAAAATTCAATTGGGTAGTTGTGAAATTTGCGATTTTGATCCGAATTCGGGACGAAATGGGACGTATTCCCTGTAAACATATGCGGGCAAATTGAGGGTTGCGAAGCTGCAAAACCCGTCAAATTTCTGCAATAAGAGGGGAATCTGGAAGGGGGCTTCATCTTCCCAAAAAAGAAAAATGTAGTTCGAATCATAGCAGGAGATTAAACAGGCACTGCTACCAAATTCAAAAGGGTAGCAAGAAAAATCACTTTTTGATTCTTCAACGAATTGGGGGAAAAGTACATTAAAAAAAGTACTCTATGCCCAGTATGAAGAGAAAGTATACAGATCTGGATAAGAAATTGGGGTTTGAGTGAGAGAAAGAGGGAGGAAGAAGAAGATTGTAAAAGAGAGAGGAGGGTTGCTGGAAATCTGCAACGAAGAAAGGAGAGAGAGAGAGAGAGAGAGAGAGGAGAGAGAAAGAGAGGGAGGGATGACGTGGACGCTGATTGGGCAAGTCAAAATTGATTAAAATCATCCCTCTGCCGCCAGCTAGGATCGCCACCGAGTTAAGTTAATCTTAACTCGGTGGCGTGTTACTGGGGGCAACAGGGGGTCAAAGTTCATATTATTCAAAACCTAATCGAAAGTTCGTATTATTAATATTAAGTCTTATATGGCCAAAAGTTTGTATTATTAGAATCCAATTTCCCTATTTCTATGTGTAGGACCCGGAAACATTCCCGTTCGGGGAAATTGTTTTCGGATGCGCTACTTAAGTGATCGGGAGCCGACTAAGGTTGCTTAATCCTTAAATAAGGATATTTTTACTTTCGGAACTCATTTTCGGGGTGGTGAAATTTTATTTATTTTACAAATCCGTTTTTACTATTTAAATACTTGAAGTTACGCCAAAATATATTAACAATAACTTAAAATCGACCCAAACAACAAATTCAGGCCCAAAAGAAAGCAACCGAGATGCCAAGAACTGTCAAAACCCGCGCGGGTTTTGACTAGTCTTGGGCTGGGCCGTCCGCTTTCCTGGGTCAGAGAAAGGGGGTTGGAAACAGTAAAACCCGTGCGGGTTTTATTGTTTCCTGGCCCAATTTCTCTCGGTTTTAACCTTGAATATGATGAATGGGAGATGTTAAGCCATTTTTTAATTATTTTAGTGCAAAGTCTAATATTAAATAACTAAACGGATTATAAAAAGAATGAAAGAGTCGCCAGTCGATTTAAGGAAACCGACACACCATAAAAATATTGAAAAATGACTCCGGTCTATGAAACCCGACTCTAAGTCCGGGGGTAAGGTTACGAATTCGAGAATTATAAGAACTCTCGAATTCGCCTGTTAGAAAACAAACTCTACTAAAATCGACATTAAAATGAAATACAGCGGGGAGAAGTTTAATCGATTTCGCAAAATTATATTCTTAATCATGCAATATTAAAAACAAGGTTTTAATTTACAAAATATGCACAAGTAATGGAAATGAAATACGAATTACATGATTAAATAGTATAATGATAAGAAAATGAGAGCGAACCTCTTGGATTTATAAGCCCGAATGCGCCGTTCGAAGATCTTGACCTTGCCTTGACTTGGTGGATGGAAAGGGTGAGTATGAAGATGATGAAAAGTGATATATGGGTAGTGGTTTGATGAGAATTTAGTAGAGTGAAGGTAGTGGTAATATAAGAGTTTAAGAGAGTGTAGGTAGGATTATGATGATAGTTGGTGAAAATGAATGGAATGGAGGGGGTATTTATAGTTGGAGGAGGTGAGGTTTAGGAAGGAAAAAGAGTGAGACACATCCCCATGATCATGCCCCCTAATCCATGCAAAATCAAGTCAAGGCTTAAGGTCAACACACATGGGCTAATATCATGGGATGATGATCAAATTTTGGCGCTAGATTCTTAAATATAAACCCGCGCGGGTTTTATAATCTTTATACACGGATTGCTGACATAGGCAAGGCAAAACGACGCGTTTCTGGGTGGAAGATAACCCGCGCGGGTTTTGAAGCCTGGGCCGGGGCGCGCCTTGGGCCTGTCCTGGTTCTGGGCCGCTTTCTTGATTAAAACCCGTGCGGGTTTTGTCGCTGGAACTGGGTCGTTTTCTTTTTTGTTATTTTGCTTGCTTTGCTCATTGAACCAATGATCCGTTATGGTATCGGCCAAATGCTTTATTCACACTTTTGATAAGTCGGGATTATATCGGTGAAAATCCCGGTGTCCACAGAGAGCCCCCACTTTGATCGAGTCCGAATAGGACGAAGGTCAAAGTAGACTTGATGTCTGTCTTGATGCTGGCGGTGCTCTTTTTTATGGGGACCGACTGATATTGTTGATGACGATGTCGTCGGTAACCTTTGGATGGCGACCGTTGGACGACTGGTGCTGGAGATATCGTTGGAGACCTTTAAGTGGAATCCGCTGCACGACTGATGCTGATGAAGAGGTCGTCGGTAACCTTTAGATGGTAACCGTTGGTCGACTGATGTTGAGAATGTCGTTGGAGACCTTTATGTGGAACCCGTTGGACGACTGTTGCTGACGACATCGTTGGAGGCCTTTGGGTGGCGACCGTTGGACGACTGTCGTTGGCGACATCGTTGGAGGCCTTTAGGTGGCAACTGTTTGACGACTATCGCTAATGGTGCTCTTTTATGCTGCGATCGGATGACAGATGGTCCCTTTTTAGCGGCGACCCGATGATGGTGCTCTTTTATGTGGCAACCTGACGATGGAGTCCCTTTTAGCGGTGACCAACTGATGGTGCTCTTTTATGTGGCAACCTGAAAATCAGTAGAAAAGTAAGTATCAGTTTTCGTAAAAATGCAAATGGGTTCAGATTTTTACCTGAATTTTGGGAACCCTTGGGCCGTTGAAAGATGTTGGGCCGCTGAATTTGGTTTTTTTTTTGGTATAAAACCCGTGCGGTTTTATAAAATCTGTTGGGCCATTAAGGAGCGCTGGGTCGCGAGAATTGGGCCGGTAGAACGTCCAAAACACGCGCGGGTTTTGGTGTTGTTTTCTTTTTTTTTTTTCTTTTTTTTCCTTCTCTTCGTGAAGGGAATCAATGTGGGCCCGGGTCTTGTGTGGACGAGAGAGTGCCATGCAGCCATGTCTCCTCTTTGTGTGGCAAAGGGATGACCTTTGGATTTTCGGCCAATGAAACGCATTTGGCATCTCGAGGCAGGTTCTAGAAACGAGCGGTTCATATTCACTCAACATTTCTATAAATACCAAGCCCCATTCACTTCTTTCATTCACATCTTCTTCTCAACTCTCTAGCTCCTTCTTCTCTCTCTAGAAAATTTTCTTTGAAGATAGTTTGGGTTCATTAGAAAATGCATCCTAGATGTCGTAGGAATCCTCCTCTTCCTCATGCGGCGGCATGGCCCCATGAGATGTCTTAAAGGCGCAACTTTATTCCGAGTGCAAACGCCGACCCTTCGGACCTTACTATTCATTCTTGGAAGCATGCTTGGTTCTACCGCTCCCATGGCAAGGTAACTTTCGAAACTTCTCTTTTAATGCTTAGTTTAATAATGAAAATGAGCAAGCACGAATTTATTTTTTTCATGTCTTGTCGATTTTTATTATTTTAAGCATACTTTTAATTGATGCGTATGCATGTCTTCATGATGATTCTTTTTTATTTACTTACGTATAACAATAACCCAATTTGTGAGACGGACCAAACCCGACCCAAAAAAAAAAACAATGTGGGTTTTATGCATGCTCGGCCCAAAAAAAAACGAGGAAGATGGCCCACTAAGGCAGAGACAACCCGCGCAGGTTTTCTGGCCCATAGACCACCAAAAAAAGAAACCGGGCATGGATATGCGACCCATCAATGAACCAAAACCCGTGCGGGTTTTAGTTCTGCTGGGCCGGCTTATTTGGGCCGGCCGTTTTTTTCTTTCTTTTTTTTTCGTTTTTTTCATTTTTCAATTTATTTATCTCGTGGGCCATGGCTGTGAGCCCAGTGTTGGTGCTGGGTCCAGCTAGGGCCCGAAAGAATACGCCTTGGTCAATGTATTAGATGAGCCCCCGACTTTAACTTTTCCCTTCCTGTTTTGCCACTAGGAGGATAACTTGAAAACTCCCGGCGTCCTAAAGGATCTCCTTAAAGTAGCCGACTCGATTCCCGGGGACTTCGTTAGCAACATCTAAACTGCGGCAGGACTCATGTCGTTCTAGAAATGCCTGGTGGCCTGGAAAGGCCGTACATTCCGTGTTATAGGTCGTTCTGTAGCGGAAAGGTTTTGGGACGCGACCAACTCCTTTCATTTGCCTGTGGGAGAGATGACGGTTACCCCCACAGATTTTGTTATGATCACCGGCCTTTCTTGGGGCGGGCGTGACATAGTTTTTTGACGCTGAGATTCCGCCAATGGTCTTAGATTTGTTGGGTCCAGTGTCAGCGTGTTTAGGCCAAGGACAGGGCCTACCCAACCTTGCCTACGCGCATTTCGAGGCGACCATCCGTGACGCCAGCTTCTAGAACTTACCGGAGGATCAACGCCGCTTCATCTTCTTGGCATATATTTTCTCTGCCACTCTTTTCGCCAACCAAGGAGATAACATTACTTTGACCTGGTTCCGGAACCTTCTGGACTTGAACAAGGTCCGGAACTTGAATTGGGGCAAAGCTGCGTATGCGAACTTCCTCCTCTAGCTTCGTCACAGTGTCAGACTGTCACTGGATGATGATCCAGTTTACCTCCACGAGTCTCACACTCACTACCAGTATGGTCCTTCTTTATGGAAGGTGCTCGAGGTATGTACCCAAGACTCTTCTCTTTGTAGTTTTTTCTACTCTTTTGCTATTTCTTTGACTTTATATTCATGCAGTCATGGGCATACGAGTATATTCTGCCCTTGGGAATTCGCTCTAAGAAAAATAAGACGGTCCCAGTTGCCGAACGCTGGACACCTGAGGGCGTTCGAGGGAAAAAGATTCCAGTTGGGCAGTCTCGATCGTATTCGTCGCGTGTTGGATGACCTCACCCCAATATTTCTTTATGCCTGACATCTTTATCTTATTTTTGCCTCCATTCGTGAAATGACTCTCTTTCTTTCACAGGACTAAGTGAATTAGCATCCATGGGCGGAGTTTGATTTTGGGTGGATTGCCCACCCCTTTGCAACAGGTGGAGCACGATACTCGTCTCCGCATCCTGATGGAGGGACCCTCGGGCTTCATATGGTACCTGGGGGAGAGAGCTACGAGGCAAATCCTAGGGGGATATCCCGACCTTACACCCCAGGATCCTCTAGAGCACATGTTTGAGCCATGGCGCGTCGCTCCGGACACCTTGGGAGATTGGATTCACGGTCAAGATTTCGACAACTTTGTGCATGACGTCCCACAGGAGCAATTTGATGAGGGATTCCAACGCTACTTGAGCCGTTTAGCGCCCCGAGTGGTAGGTATCACCTCCCTTTTTCTTCGTTGCACTTTTGACTGACTCCTAACCATAAAGTTGGCAGCTGGGGCCCTATGCTAGGGCTGCTGAGGTGGAGGCTCCACCGGCGAGGGGAAAGATCGACGGATTCTTGGACGTTGAGACCAACAGTCAATGCTCTGCACTCCAAGAATTTGATCGGAAACCAGTAATCCCTCATTTCTCATTGCTTCCTTTTATCCCACATGCCTGCTTATATATGTATAACCTTTGTTCTCATTATCTTTCAGCCAAGATGGGATTTCTTCAGACAAATGACCAAAGAGTGGAGTACTATGTTGAAGCACATCGACCGAGCATCTACTGGCTCAGGCAGGTATCGCGGGAATACCACCGGAAGGGCTGACATGGAGGCCGATGCGGAATCTATTCCTCGGGTACCACCTCGGCGTTCTACTGTAGGAGTCCCTCGCACTGAGCCCCCACGTCGTTCTTCGGTAGGGGAATATTCTTCCCGAGGCCGATCTCGGGAGGAGGTTGGTGGGTCCTCTCGCCCTCCACTAGCAGCAGTGCCAGAGGGTCACGGGAAAGGCGTCATGGCCGAGGGTCATTACTCAACGGGGTCCCATCGTAGCGGATCTGGTAGCAGAGGTCATCGCCCTATGGACGAGGACATGGCTCAAATGTCCTTAGAGAAACAACTTGGCCAAGGGGGGTCGTATCACAGCGTTGGGTGTGGTGGTGATACCCAACCTCATTCCTATTTGGTGGAGGATGCTTCGGAGTCGAGTGCTGCCAACCGGCCTTCTCATTCTCGCCGCACTCCAGCTTCAGTGCGTTCTGCTCGCCGTGGTCGAGATATTGTGGTGAGGGACCATGATTCAGGTGCATCTATTGGGTATCCTGGCGGTCAGGCCCTAGCGGATGACGCTACCTCACGTCCTGCACCATACGACGCCTTCTCCTATGGCTATGGTTCTTACTCTGCTGGATGGCCAGTCCCAGCTCCTGGAATGGGTCCTTCATAGCCTGTGGGTACGCAAGAGTGGTCTGCACCTCAACACTCTTGGCTAGGAGGATCTACCTCTTCCGTCACTGCCATAAATCGGTCCTGTATGGCCTACCCCTTCTGTTGAGTGGCGTGTTCTTGACCATTCATGGCTAGCCGGTTCACAGGAGCATCCCGTATCATAACCGTCGAGCGTGCATCCTTCTGAAGTTCCCTTGTCTAGGCCACCGCAGACGGCTCCTGGTCCTGACTACTATACTCGGGACACCTATTTCGGCACAGCTGGTGCCTCTAATGCTGGAACTTCTCATGCTGGTGCCGACCCGGTTGAA
Source organism: Portulaca oleracea (assembly GCA_029582165.1). Classification (NCBI taxonomy): domain Eukaryota; kingdom Viridiplantae; phylum Streptophyta; class Magnoliopsida; order Caryophyllales; family Portulacaceae; genus Portulaca; species Portulaca oleracea. Next base: position 36,072,551 of record CM055869.1, on the reverse strand, counting down.
GACAGCGGTGATTCGGGCTCCCTGTGGTGATCAAACTGATGACAAGCAAGACTCTATGCATTTTTAGACTTTCGTTATGAAAGACTAATTTGTACTCTTTTTTTTTATTTATTTAATGCAAGACTCTTATGAATTTTATATGCAAGACTTGGTGAATGCACAACTTTATTTTATCAATGCATTTCTGAACGACTCTCTACATGACGTGATTAATCCCAACTTAATCCCGCTTCCCCAAAAAGAAAAGAAAATAAAAGGAAACGAAAACTTAAGCGTCAGAGTAATCTCGAGCAAAAATTTCAGAATCGAGCATCATCGGGTTAAGATCCAAAAAATTAAAAATACACGAACGGGCCAATTTGATTTCATGGCCCAAATACAATCAGAAGCGGGTGGGCCGAGCTGCGGAGAGGCGGCCTATGTCGTAAGAAAACCCGCGCGAATTTTCTCTTTAGCAGGCCCTGGGCTTGGGCTTGGGCAGGCGCGCGCGTGGATCTGGGCACATCAAAACCCGCGCGGGTTTTGATTTTTTTTCTTTTTTTTTTCTAGCCGTTGCTGATGGGCTGAAATCATGGGATATGGAGGGCAACGGCTATGTGATCGTTGCTGGTTGTTTTCTCCATTTTTTATCATGCATGAAGGTGTATAAATACCTCATGTAATCATCACTCCTCATCATCACTTCAAAGTCTTCTTCACATATTCTCTTAAAAAAACACAAAGAACATCCTCCCGATTCTCATGGCTTTCGAGAGGAAACTTGCAACTTGGATGAGTACCTTGTCCAAGGAAGAAAAGAAAGAGCTCGGAAGATACAAATTGATGAGCTTGTTGATAGGGATGGCAATGGCGCGGATCGGGGATGGGGGAGTATACCCCCGTCCCCATCCCCGCTCCCAAAACTCATCCCCATCCCCGTCCCCATCCCCGCTTCAAGGAATGATTCTTGCCCCATTCCCATCCCCGCGGATTCCCCATCCCCAACGAGGATTCAACGGGGATTTTTTAAAACTATCCTAAATTTAACTAAATTTTAATCGGATCCGGTTTTTAATCGAACACAGTTTTTAACATGTTCAAAATACAACGTATTTAACTAGCTCAAGTAATAATACATCAAAATCAAACAAAAATACATCAACAAGTGAGAATAAATTGGAAAATTACTACTTTGTCCTTCCCATTAATATATATATTAAATTTGAATAAATGTTATTTGGTAATTTTAACATTTTCGGGGATGGGGATAGGGAATTCACCCCGGCGGGGAAAATGGGGACGGGGATGGGGAAAATTTTGTCCCCATCCCCACCCCGTCCCCGAGCGGATTTTGGAAAATCATCCCCGTCCCCGTCCCCGTCCCCATCCCCAATGGGGGTGGGGATTTTTCCCTAGAGCGGGGCAGGGCCCCGACGGGTTCGGGGATTCCCCGCCCCATTGCCATCCCTACTTGTTGAGTCTCCGACAAGTGAGAGTCAATCACGACTTTCTCCGGGCGACGGATACTTTTTGGGATTCGAAAATGCATGTCTTCCGGTTCACTTGGAAAGAGCTATGTCCGCCTCCGGAAGAATGGTCTTCAATCCTAGGGACCAACCACTTTGCTCGGCCAACGTCGCCCCCAACGCTAACGGACATCCCCAAACAATACAAAGAGCTCTTATATCTTCCTTCTCGGGTTATCAGAAGTGCGATATTCGGCGAAAAGGTGCACTTTTAAACCATTGTTGAATATTTTCAATCGCCTGATACCTTAGAATATGGTCCCGTGATACGAGTGCGAGCGCTCGTATTATGTCTCCTCAGCGAGTTTTGCTTCTACCACGGCGGCAAAAGAATCGGACCGGCAAATTTGATCCAAATCGTCGAAGACATGTCTCGAGGCTACAATCCCGTGCCTCTAATGCTAGCGGAGACCATGATGGGCTTAGATGACCCAAATCCAGAACATGATTTCCGAGGAAGCCCCCTGCTACTCCAGGTATCTCCTTTTCCCCTTTCTGCTTGATTCCTGCCCCTACTGTCTGTAAAACCCGCGCGGGGGTTTTTTTTCGTTAGTTTGAGATAATTGGCATGAAATCTAACTCTGGCTAACTGTTGGACAGATCTGGTTAATGGAACAATTGGGCCTCATCGAAGAACCCCGAACTTCGTCGGCGATGGCGAACTATTGTCAGAGAAAGAGGAAGTACACCGACCTCCGATCAGTAACGGAATGGATCGCATTCTTAAAGGAGCCTCGGGAGATATTATGGTGGATCGAATGGTGGCACATTTCCGAATATGTGACCCATGACTTCCGCAATGCCTATGTGTGTCTTGCTGGCTTGATGCACATGACTTTTTATTTTCCGGCGCGTTTGAAGCGCCAGATGGGTCGCAAGCAGGATATTCCCGAGCTTCTGTGTGAAACTCCCGATCAGTTGAAGCTTCGAAGTTCGATGATTGAGTCATGGCTGATGTTCGGTCTCATTTCAAGTCAAATTGATACTGTTAATAAAGGGTTTTGCTTGTTTTAGACCCCTAATTATTAGTAAGTTATGATGATTTTGTGTTTTGTAGGTTAAATCAAAGAAAAGAGGGAAAAAAAGGCCTAAAAGCTCCAAAAGCCCATCAACCAAATGTGTGGCACCCGCAACCATGGGCTTCACGCCCGCGTCGGTCGAAATTTCTTGAAATAAAGAGGCGACGGCTAGGTTTAGGGTTTTGATATATTTTATTAATTTTTCCCTCTTAAGTTTTATTATATATATTAGGATATCTATTAGCTTAGAGAGGTAGTTAGCTACTTTTAGTTTTTCTTTAGTTTAGGTTAGTTTTAAATTAGTTTTTGTTTTAAGTCTTCTTTAGTTTTTCTCTCAATTCCTCGATTGTAAGCACATTCTCTTTCAAGATTAATTCAAGTTCTTGTTCTTTCTTGTTCTTTACTTTCTGTTTCGCTGTTCTCAATTTCATTAGTATTAGTTCCACAAATATTCCACCTTTTAGTGAAGCGGAGGATTAAGGTTCCTCGAATTCTCCCTTCAGGTGAGGATTCGAGCAGTCTTAGTAATCCAAATCACACCTTTCTTGTTTGTTCGGGAGAAAGATTCGTGATTCAAAGATTCAATATTAGAGTAAAGATCAAACCTTCAGGTTAATGTTTTCTGCTTTAGATTCAGTAATTAATTTAGTTTTTACTTCCATGGTTTTTAATTGTTTTCTTGATTATGCTTTTGATTTCTTGTTTAGGTTCTTGTTCTTGTTCTAGTAGTTAGGTTTTATTTTCAATTTCTTATTTTCTTGTTTCCTAGTTAAGTTTCTTTAGTTAAGTTTTGATTTCTTGTTCTTGTTTCAATTTATAATTAGTTTAGTTTAAATTATTTACTGCTTCCTACAATTTGAAACCCAAACCAAACCAATTTCATGAAAACCTAACACACCATCCCTGTGGATAGGACAACCCTTACTTTTTAACCCCAAATTACCACAACCGAACAATGGCGCCGTTGCCGGGGATGGCGTTATTTGGTAGATTAGGTTATTGGTTTGTTTGTGAATAGTTTAACTGCTTTCTTAGATTCGTTCAAAAACAAAAACCCAAAAAAATTCTATAAAACTGAAAAAATAAAATAAAATTGAGACTTCAAGGAAAAAACGGAAAGTACATCAACCTGAGGTTTGGGTTCGTAGTCCTAGTAGTCAAAGATTGGTTAGGAAGGAGGAACCCTCGGTAGAATCACCAAAGATGTCTAGAGAAGCACCACCACCTCCACCTAGGGTAACCCTTTATAACCAGTTATACCCATCTTATGACCCACCACCATCATGTTTTGTACTTCCCAACCTGCTTACAGGAGTGACCTTTGACCCTAGGCAGCACTACACCTAGAACCTACCACTGTTCACGGGTACTGGGTTAGCACTGATATGGACCGCAGAGTACAAAGAGTACATTAGCATGATAACTCCCCCAGGAGTCCCATTAGATTATGTGCTTCTAAAATACTTACCTTTTGCTCTGAGGGACACCGCTAAGCGGTGGATGTATAGCATCAAACCTCAGTCCATTAATTCTTGGGACAGCTTTCTAAAAGTTTTCATGAAAAGGTTTTTTCCAACATCCTTAGCTACTCAACTGAGGAATTCAATTTTAAAATTTAGACAGGACACATGAGAGCCTTACTGGAAAGCTTTCGAACATTTCAAAAACTTGCTGTCTCAATTCCCTCATCATGGTCTTGACCTGGTACGACTGTGTCAGATTGTGTACGAGGGTGTTGACCATGATACCAGAGTCACTCTAGAATCAATATGTCAGGGGAGTTTCATGGACAAAACTGCTGATGAGGCATGGGAGTTCTTAGAGAGCATGTTCGAAAGGACAATGCAATGGGGAACCACTAGAGATGAGTCCTTAGGTGCTCAATTGTCTAATGCTAGGGGGTGTGCATGCTGTGAGTGAGAGTATAAGTTATGAGGCAAGGTTTGCTTCTCTTGAGAATATGATTAAAACCTTAGCCCAACAACAATTAGCTGTTTCACAACCTAAAACCTGTGCTCAGGTTAACTCTTATGACCAGACTGCTGCCTTTGTTCCCCCACCACCTGTGTCAAGTGTCATATGCCAAAGTGTTGACCATGTTTATTCTGCCTGTCCTATTTATATTCAACAATTTGCTGCTAGTACTGAAAATGTGAATGTTATGCATCATAACTATAGGCCTGACTCAAGCACTAACCCTACCAAAGATCGTGGACGCGCGCACCCCTTACTCTCTTATGGCCCCGAGAATCAGAATGTGTTGAGACCACCTAGTCACTCCCCCTCAGAATCGACCACCACCCCAGGCAGCTTATCAAGCTCCTAGAGGGCCACCTATCCAATCCCAGATTGCCCAAACCCGACCTCCACCAGGATACACTAATGAGGATAGGAATGAATGAGAAATTAGGGAATTAAAGAATGGCCTGAGAGAAGTTAAGGAATCCAGGAAGAGTGACATTGAGATAGTGTTAAAACAAATGAATGATCAATTCTCTCAAATGATGTTAGCTAATAGAGATAGAAGATCTTTTCCTGCGCAACCTGAGGCAAACCCCAATGGGAAAACTTCAGGTTCGTCATCTTGTGACCCTAGTCAGGTTAGAATTCTGAATGTTGTTATTACTCTTCGTTCTGGGAAAAAGATAGATAATAAGGTACAACTGAAATCTTCTGATATGTGTAATGAAAAGACTGTGACTGATGAATCTGTTGATGAGCCTGTTGATGATGAGTCAGATGGAGAGAGGCCAACTGTTACAGTTGAGCCTCCTCGCACCAAAACCTTGTCCAAAACCAACCCTTTGACTAGTCCACCATCTCAAGGGGCCTACAAGCCCCCTCCACCTTATCCATAGAGTTAAACGGGAGCAAAGACCAAAAATTTCTGGACAAAATTAGGGAAACTTTTTCTCAGGTTAAGGTGAACATCCCTCTTTTGGATGCTATTCAGCAGATCCCTTCTTATGCCCGCTTCCTTAAGGAGCTTTGTACTACCAAGAGGTCACCCAGGTGCCCAAGAAGGCTTTCCTAGCCACTAATGTGAGTTCTATTTTGTCGAACCAAATGCCTATTAAGTACAAAGACCCTGGATGCCCCACTATCTCTATTACCATAGGTTATAGTTTGATGGAAAGGGCATTGCTTGACTTAGGAGCTAGTGTGAATCTGTTGCCTTTACATATGTATGAGATGCTGGGATTAGGTGAACTGAAGCCTACTAGGATGGTATTGCAATTGGTTAACAGGTCTACTAGAGTCCTAAGGGGGCAGTGGAGGATGTTCTGATTAAGGTTGGGGAATTTGTGTTTCCTGTTGACTTTGTAGTACTAGAAACTGCTAGAGTTCAGAGTACTAGAGATGAGATTCCTGTTATTCTAGGCCGCCATTTCCTTGCTACTTCTAATGTCTAGATTAACTGTAAGGATGGTAGGATGAAATTGACTTTTGGAAATTTGACTATGGAATTGAATATTTTTAACCTGCAAAAGTCACCCTTAGGTTTTGATGAGCATGAGCAGAGTACCCTTAATTGGGTGAGTGATTTTGTTGATGATAGTGATAAATCTGACTGTGTTGATATGTCTTTTGCTGATAAGTTGAATGCACTAGGAATTAATCCTGATGATTTGAATTATTTGTGTGATTCTGATGTGTTTGATGGTGATGTCCTATATGAATCTTTATTTGCATCTCAAACCAAACCTGCGATAGTTGATCCTGAACCACCTTCATCCACCACACTTGAGATGAAACCCCTCCCTTTTGAGCTGAAATATGCTTTTCTTGGTCCTAGTGAGACCTACCCAGTAATCATTGCTTCTGACTTAGGTAGGGACCAGGAAAACCAAGTAATTGAAGTTCTTAGAAAGAACAAGGGAGCCTTAGGGTGGACATTAGGTGACATTAAGGGGATTAGCCCTTCCATTGTTCAGCATCGAATCTTCCTAGAAGATGAGAATGTTGCCCACAGAGATCCCCTTAGGAGACTAAACCCACAGATGAAGGAGGTGGTCAAGAAAGAAATCCTTAAGTGGTTAGATCATGACATTACTTACCTAATTTCTGATAGCAAGTGGGTAAGTCCAATCCATGTAGTCTATAAGAAGGCTGGTTTAACTGTAGTTGAGAATGAACAGGGAGAGTTAGTTCCTACTCGTGTCCCTTCTGGTTGGCGAGTCTGCATTGATTATAGAAAACTAAACAAAGCCACTAGGAAGGACAACTTTCCCCTCCCTTTCATGGATCAAATGCTTGAAAAACTTGCAGGGCATGGGTATTACTATTTTCTAGATGGTTATTCTGGTTATACCCAAGTTTCTATTGCCCCCTATGACCAGGAAAAGACCACGTTCACTTGTCCTTTTGGCACCTTTGCTTTTCGAAGGATGCCTTTTGGCTTGTGTAATGCCCCTGCAACCTTCCAGAGGTGCATGATTTCAATATTTTCTGACTTAGTGGAGGAATGTGTGGAAATTTTTATGGATGATTTTTCTGTGTTTGGTACCTCTTTTGATGCTTGCCTTGCTAACCTGAATCGTGTGCTGAATCGATGTCAGGAAAAGAATTTGACACTGAATTGGGAAAAGTGTCACTTTACGGTTAAAAAGGGGATTGTCTCGGGGCATGTGATTTCTAAGGATGGGATTGAGGTAGATAAGGCCAAAATTGACTTAGTTAAGAATTTATCCCCTCCAACCTCTGTTAAGGAAGTCCGTTCATTCTTAGGACATGCCGGTTTTTACCGGCGATTCATAAAAGACTTCAGTAAAATTGCTAAGCCCTTGTTTTCACTGTTAGCTAATGAGGTACCTTTTCACTTTTCTGATGATTGTATGAGGGCCTTTAATCAACTTAAAGATGCCCTTATTTCCCCTCCTATTCTCAAACCTCCCATCTGGGGAGAACCTTTTGAGATTATGTGTGATGCATCTGATTATGCTGTAGGTGTTGTGCTAGGACACAGAATTGATAAGAAACCTGTTGTTATTCATTATGCTAGCCACACCTTGAATGAAGCTCGATTAAATTATACTGTGACTGAAAAAAGAATTTCTAGCTGTTGTGTATGCCTTTGAGAAATTCAGACCTTACTTGCTTGGTGCTAAGGTCATAGTTTATACTGATCATTCAGCTATTAGGTATCTGATGGAAAAGAAAGATTCCAAACCTAGGCTAGTTAGGTGGTTCTTGTTATTGCAAGAACTTGACTGTGAGATTAGGGACAGGAAAGGAGCTGAGAACCCTGTAGCTGACCACCTTTCTAGAATTGTGCCTGATACTGTGAAAACCACCCCTATTGCTGCTCAGTTTCTGGATGAGCAACTATTTAGTGTGGGAGTGGAACCTTGGTTTGCTGATATTGTGAACTTTAAGGTAATTGGAGAGATGCCTAGTGATTGGAATAAGCATGACAGGGACACGTTTCTTCACATTGTGAAGAATTTTGTATAGGATGACCCGTATTTGTTTAAGTATTCCTACTAGGTAAAATGACGCTAAGGTGGTGACCAAGTTCCTTAGGGAATACATTTTTTCTATATTTGGAATGCCTAGAGCCATTATTAGTGATCAAGGAACCCATTTCAACAATAGATCCTTTGAGGCCTTATTGAAGAGGTACTCAGTGCAGCATAGGCTCACCACTGCTTACCATCCACAGTCTAATGGTCAAGCAGAAGTCTCCAATAGGAAAATTAAACAAATCTTAGAGAAAACTGTGTCTAGGAATAGGAAGGATTGGTCTATTAAGTTGATTGATGCCTTGTGGGCCTACCGAACGGCCTATAAAACCCCTATTGAGATGTCACCCTATAGAGTCGTTTTTGGGAAGCCTTGTCATTGAGCTTGAACATAGAGCCTGGTGGGCTTTAAAAACCCTTAACCTTGATTAGTCAACAGCCGGTGAGGTGAGGAGACTTACACTTTGTGAGCTTGATGAGTTAAGGGGAGAAGCCTATGAAAATGGGCGATTGAGTAAGGAGAGGTCTAAAATCTTACACGATAAGATCATTCATCGAAAGACCTTCTTCCCGGGACAAAAGATACTCCTTTATGATTCCCGATTACACTTGTTTGATGGAAAGTTAAGATCTAGGTGGACTAGACCCTTTATTGTGACTCAGGTATATCCTTCAGGAGTGGTTGAGATCAAGGACCCATCTAACAATTCTGTGTAGAAAGTGAATGGGCATAGGTTGAAGCCCTTCTTAGAGTTTCCTGATACTGCTGACGTGGAATGTGTCACATTCTACGACCCACCTAGTGTTTGAAGGAAGGTAAGTTGAGATTCTTGTATATATTGTATATCTGACCTTTCTTTTCTTGATTTTTCTTGAGCGCTTCTCCTAACTTTGCTTTGTGAAGAGTGAAGGATTGAAACTTTTGGCAAGAAACCATCCAGGTAATATCTTTCCTTGTCTCCTTATTACAGTTAGTGAGTTGACCTTCTTTTCCCTCTTTTATTTTATTTTCTTTTGGTGTATTTCTTTTTCTTTCCTTTCGTGTGCTTGCTTATCTCTATTTCTGATTCCAAGGAGGACATTATTGGCCTTTTTGTGTGGGAGTGGGGGAGGCATGCATGCCGGCTTGAGTTTTTTTTTCATTTCTTTTGTTTGCTTTTTTTCTTTTGTGTGGTGTCGCCTTATTCACAATGAGGACATTGTAGAGTTTTTGTGTGGGAGTAGGGTGGCACAAGTGCCTTACTAGTTTTTGGCAAAATTTTTAAAAATTTTAGGTTTAGCCTGTCCGGAACACCTTCGGTGATGATTTGTAAACCAGTTAGACTTTCCGTTTGTCTTGCTTTACCTAGAAAAATTTGGTTGAGAACTTAAAAGTTTTTGAAACTGAATTTTCAAATCTTCTGATTTTGAGTCAAGTAATGAATAGTGTGTTTAACTGCTTTGACTAACTTAGTAAGTGTAAATATGCGTGCCGCAAATCTTTGGGCTAGGTTTAGTTGAATGAGCCCTACCCCGTGAGTCCACATAGCCTAAAAGTATGAATTGATCACTTTTATCAATTCTTTTATTTCCTGAGTGACTCCACCACTAGTTGCACCTCTAGAACTTGTTTTGTATCTTGCTTGAGGCTGCATCTTTGCATTACATATTGTGACAATATGATTGAGGCATTCTTTTCTTTATTAATTAAACTACATAGCCAAACAGCCTCCCTAACAATATTATTACCGTTCTTTAGCCCCGCCTAGCCTTTGATTACCTTTCTTTTTGTGATGAAACCCTGACAATACAAGTCATGACCTTTATTAATTCCTACCCTTTGCCTTGCTTGGATATGTGAGAATTCATTATTTCGGGAGTGAAAATTGGTTCGGTGTTGCTGCGAACGGAATTGAGGTATTAGGGGTGTAGTATTGATTTTAATTGAATTGGGACACATTACATATACCAATTATTATGAGTTAGCCAATTGGTTATGATGATTTCTTTTTATATTGAGGTCGAAGCTAAGTTTATATATTTGTGTGTCTTCTCCCTTGATCACCCACCAAAAAGAATAGTAAAAAAAAGAGAGAGAAATTAAAAAAAAAAGGTGATTAAGGGAGACTTAATTAAAAGTTCTTAAAGCTTTTGACCCGGTTGTAAAGTTTGATAAGGTGTTTTGTTCTTAATGAGGGAGAAAAGTGAGTTCCTTGTATAATTAAGCAAGAAGGTGAGATTGAGAGCAATTCTTTATTGAAAATCAATCCAAGCATGGCTCTTTAACTCCTCATATCCAAATATTATCACTCCTTTCCCCCTAACCTAAGCCTCATTACAACCCTAAAAAGTCCTCTTGATTGTCACTTGTGTATTTGCATACTAGCAGTGGAGAGCGAGATTCTTACCAAGCCTATGGTAGGTTGTTTCTTTTGGTCTGAGTATGAGAAAAACCCACATACACATTCAAATTTGAGTGTTTGAGCGTTCAATTTTTATCCTAAAGTGAGGTTTGCTCTTTTGACTGGCCTACGTCCATAACCAACCGTGCATATTTGCATTCATCTTAAGTCTGTTGGCGGTTTTTCGCATCTAAAGTACTTGTTCTCTCTACTTAATTTCGAAAACTTCATTCTAGCTATTTTTCACTGATTTTGTTCTCTTCCAGGTTGATCTTGATATTTGCTTGATGGATTGATGTGTTTGATTGGTTAGCCTGAGTGGGTGTTTAATTGTATTTGTAACCCTAACGCTAATTTTTTTTATTTCTTTTAACTCTTCTTTTTCCTTTTTCTTTGGCTTTTGTGGGTATAGTTGCTATAAACCCTCACGAGACCTTCCTCGTCCACTTGGGCTGCCAAGGGGTTTAAAGGGCTTATTGCATACGCTAAATGCAACCGTGATTCCTACGAAAGTGAGTTAGAGTAGCTTAGTTTCTCTTTGTGTGGGAGTGTTGTTCGGTCTCATTTCAAGTCAAATTGATACTGTTAATAAAGGGTTTTGCTTGTTTTAGACCCCTAATTATTAGTAAGTTATGATGATTTTGTGTTTTGTAGGTTAAATCAAAGAAAAGAGGGAAAAGAAGGCCTAAAAGCTCCAAAAGCCCATCAACCAAGTGTGTGGCACCCGCAACCATGGGCTTCACGCCCGCGACGGTCGGAATTTCCGGAAATAAAGAGGTGGCGGCTAGGTTTAGGGTTTTGATATATTTTATTACTTTTTCCCTCTTAAGTTTTATTATATATAGTAGGATTTCTATTAGCTTAGAGAGGTAGTTAGTTACTTTTAGTTTTGGTGCTTAAGGAGATGAGGGACCCTTCCAATTAGGTGCAAATTTTTCCCTCGGATCTTGTATAGGTGCCCTCATCTCCTTAAGCACCAAATCACCTACTTGAAGCGAACAACTTTTCACCTTCTTATTAAAAGCTCGAGTGATCCTACCTTGGTATACTTGCACATTATGTAATGCTCTCAATCGCCTTTCATCCATCAACATCAACTCCTCGAACCTTGCCCTAGCCCATTCTGCTTCTGGCAACTGACTTTCGGCCACTATCCGTAACAAAGGGATCGCTACTTCGATTGGTAAGACCGCTTCCATCCCATATACCAAAGAATATGGTGTCGCCCCCGTAGCAGTTCGTATAGAGGTTCGGTATCCCCACAGGGCATATGCTAATTTATTTGGCCAATCTTTGTAAGTGACAACCATCTTCTTGATAATTCCTGACACTGACTTATTGGCCGCTTCCACAGCTCCGTTGGCTTGAGGTCGGTACGGCGAAGATCGGTGATGCTGGATTTTGTAAGTGACGAGCAAAGTTTCTACTTCCTTTCAAAAATGGCTTCCATTGTCACTAATGATCTCGTGAGGCACTCCGTACCGATATATGATGTTTTGAAGGATGAATTTGGCCACATGCTTGGATGTGAGTTTTGAAAAAGAGGCTGCCTCCACCCACTTAGTGAAGTAATCGATGGCGATCAATATGTACTCATGCCCTCCTGTTCCGATTGGGTGTATCTTGCCAATGATGTCAATAACCCACACCGAGAATGGCCATAGAGATGTCAAAGTAGTTAGGTATGACAGGGGTTGATGCTGTAGGTTGGCATATTCTTGGCATTTGTGGCACTTTCGAACGAACTCTAAACAATCCGCCTCCATAGTAGACCAATAATAACCAGCCCTTTGAATCTTCTTTGCCAGCATACGTCCATTCATGTGGGGACTGCACTCTCCTCCATGTACAGTAGTCATGATCTCCTTGGCGCTCTTAGCATCAATGCATAATAAATTAATGCCCGTAGGTGACTTCTTGTAAAGTCGATCCTGGATCAAGCAGTATTGTGTTGCTAGAGACCGGACCGCTCGCTGTCCTCGAGCATCCAACTCAGCTGGGTATTCTCCTTTCCGAAGAAAATTGTATATGTCATAGAACCATTTCTCAGATTCTTCCTCTTGTGCCTCTATGTTGCAAACATATGCATGTTCAGACTGTCGCTCTACAACTACTGGTAACTGGAGTGTGCCTGATGGTATCGATATCATTGAATACAACTTAGCTAAGGCGTCAGCTAACTCATTATGATCCCTTGAGAGGTACTGGAAGCTGATTTGCTCGAATTGGTCAACAAGTCCCAAGAGCTTCTGTTGATATGCCATAAGGCATTCATTCCGGACCTTCCATGTATTTTTAGCCTGATTAATGATGAGGATAGAATCTCCAAAAAAATTTACACGGCGTATGCCTAGAGCCAAGGCGGCTTGCAAACCCTTGATACATGCTTCATATTCTGCAGCATTGTTAGTAGCATCAAAGTCCAATTTCACAGATACAGGGACATGTGCCCCTTCTAGAGAGATTAACAAAACTCCTACTCCGCAACCCATTTGGTTAGAAGTTCCGTCGAAATACATTTCCCATGTTATTTCGTCAATGAAAAACACATCCTCATCTGGGAATTCCAAGTGAGTGCTAGGAGGTTCCTGTGATGGTGAAGCAGCCAGAAAATTTGAAACAACCCGTCCTTTGATGGATTTCTGAGGCTAGTACAGAAGATTGAACTCTGAAAGCATGACCACCCATCGAGCAATGCGGTTGTTGATAGTAGGTTGCTCCATGATAAACTTGATGGGATTATTTTCGGCTATGACATATATTGTATGTGAAAGCATGTAGTGTCTTAACTTCTTGGTGGCCCATACTAGTGCAAGAGGCATTTTCTCTATGTCTGCATAAATGGGCCCTTCCACTTGGGCTAACCATGATGCTTTTTGAGTCAATTATTCAAATTAATAAATAATCATTTTCTTAGCCCAATGAATTTTATATGGACTAGAACAAAACCTCTAAACTAGGGTCGACTCTAAAACAAAAGAAGAAAGGGAAGGGGTAGCACATAGCACATAGCATACAACATGAGGGGATACCCTAAACCAAGGTTCTATGTTCATGGATTTTTCTACAATTGGATTACATGGCCTACCGCACGTTTTCATCTCGGTGCTCCATACCCTTAGGTAAGGAGTGTGAGGTATTGCTCAAAGAACTTCAAGGAAGCCCTTTGAGTGTAACGCGGGAAGAGGACAGGCCAAATGCTTGGCGATGTAGAGTGCATCACACAAGTAGTGGCCTACCCGCTCTCGAGGGAATCACCTAGGTATACCTAAATCGTCACCTTTGTGCTAACGTGTCAAAAGACGCGATTAGTGGCCCGGTATGCAAAGGATGCCGAAAAACAATTATAAAATCACAAAATAAATCAACTTCTCCCTTTTACTATTTCAAATTAATTCGATTTTTTTCAAGTTTTACCCTCTTTTTAAGTTTAAGTCCTCAGTGGAGTCGCCAATCTGTAGGACCCGGAAACATTCCCGTTCGGGGAAATTGTTTTCGAATGCGCTACTTAAGTGATCGGGAGCCGACTAAGGTTGCTTAATCCTTAAATAAGGACATTTTTTACTTTCAAAACTCATTTTCGGGGTGGTGAAATTTTATATATTTTACAAATCCGTTTTTACTATTTAAATACTTGAAGTTACGCCAAAATATATTAACAATAACTTAAAATCGACCCACACAACAAATTCAGGCCCAAAAGAAAGCAACCGGGATGCCAAGAACTGTCAAAACCCGCGCGGGTTTTGACTAGTCTTAATTTGGGCCGTCCGCTTTCTGGTCGGAAGAAAGAGGTTGGAAGCGATAAAACCCGTGCGGGTTTTATTGTTTCCTGGCCCACTTTCTCTCGGTTTTAGCCTTGAATATGATGAATGGGAGATGTTAAGCCATTTTTTAATTATTTTAGTGCAAATTCTAATATTAAATAACTAAACGGATTATAAAAAGAATGAAAGAGTCGCCAGTCAATTTAAAGAAACCGACACACCATAAAAATAATGAAAAATGACTCCGGTCTACGAAACCCGACTCTAAGTCTGGGGGTAAGGTTGTGAATTCGAGAATTATAAGAACTCTCGAATTCGCCTGTTAAAAAACAGACTCTACTAAATTCGAAATTAAAATGAAATACATCGGGGAGAAGTTTAATCGATTTCGCAAAATTATATTCTTAATCATGCAATATAAAAAAACAAGGTTTTAATTTACAAAATATGCACAAGTAATGGAAATGAAATACGAATTATATGATTAAATAATACAATGATAAGAAAATGAGAGCGAACCTCTTGGATTTATAAAGTCTGAATGCGCCGTCCGAACATCTTGACCTTGCCTTGACTTGTGGATGGAAAGGGCGAGTATGAAGATGATGAAAAGTGATATATGGGTAATGGTTTGATGAGAATTTAGTAGAGTGAAGGTAGTGGTAATATGAGAGTTTAAGAGAGTGTAGGTAGGATTATGATGATAGTTGGTGAAAATGAATGGAATGGAGGGGGGTATTTATAGTCGGAGGAGGTGAGGTTTAGGAGGGAAAAATAGGGAGACACATCCCCATGATCATGCCCCCTAATCCATGCAAAATCAAGTCAAGGCTTAAGGTCAACACACATGGGCTAATATCATGGGATGATGATCAAATTTTGGCGCCGGATTCTTAAATATAAACCCGCGCGGGCTTTATAATCTTTATACACGGATTGCTGACATAGGAAAGGCAAAACGACGCGTTTATGGGCGGCAGATAACCCGCGCGGGTTTTGAACCCTGGGCCTGGGCGCGCCTTGGGCCTGTCCTGGTTCTGGGCAGTTTTAGATAGAATACAAATTTCACAAACTAACCTCGTTTTCTTCACTTGATTTATCATCTTCCATTGAAATTTATAAAATCGAAAACAATTTTGGAGAAAATTTGAGAGAGTTTTAGATAGAGTAGTGAGAGAGTAGTGAGAGAGGAGTGAGAGAGGGGTGAGAACATATAGGGGTAAAATTGTCATTTGGGGGGGCGACAATAGTAAAAAGGGTGGCGACGTTAAGCAAAGCCCTAAATACCCCCTCCATTTCACCCTCATTTCATCTACTATCAACTATCATCAACCATTCTCATCAACTACCTCCATACAATACTCCTATTCTCTCAAAACTTCATCATCCATATTCATCTCTAATCCCCTCATAATCACATTCACCACATCCATATTATCACCCATATACCAATTTTCTAAACCAGTCACGTTATCTCATCCGAGCTTCAAGTCAAGGGCAACTCAAGGGATCAAATTCATCGCATCCGCCACCCTTAAGCAAGGTTCCATTCTGTTATTCATTTTGTTGTTATTAATCATGTAATTCATTCTTCAATTCCTTTACTTGTACACATTTTGTAAAACGTAAACATCATGTTTTAATCTTGCATGTTTTGAATAATAATTCCGCGAAATTAATCAAACTTCTCCCCGCTCTCTTTCTTTTCAATGTCGATTTTAGTAGAGTCTGTTTTATAACAGGCGGATTCGAGAGTTCTTATAACTCTCGAATTCGTAACCTTACCCCCGAATCTAGAAATCGGGTTCGTAGACCAGAGTCTTTCATTTCTTATTTTATGGTTTGTCGGTTTCTTTAAATCGGCTGACGACTCCTTTACAATTTATAAATTCGTTTAATTATTTAAAATATTCGTTTCTGCATAAAATAATTTAAATAAATAATTTAATTCATTTCCTTCGCTAATTCAAGGTTGGGCCCGAGGGAAATGGGCCAAAATCAATAAAACCTAGGCGGGTTTTATTAATTTCAACCCATCTCCTTTTGGCCCGAGGATGCAAGCCGCCTAGTCCAAGAGACGTCAAAACCTAGGCGGGTTTTGACAATCCCTGGTGGCCCGTTTGCTCCGCCTGAACCTAATGATTGGGTCGGGATTAAATTATTATTAAACTATTTTGTGCAATTTTGGATAATTTAAATAATAAAAAACGGGTTTGTAAATAAATAAAGCTTCATCACCCCGAAAATGAATTTCGAAAATAAAAATATGCTTATTTAAGGATTAAGCAACCTTAGTCGGCTCCCGATCATTTAAGTAGCGCATCCGAAACAATTTCCTAAACGGAGGTTTTTCCAGGTCCTACAGATTGGCGACTCCACTGGGGACTTAAACTTAAAAAGAGGGTAAAACTTGAAAAAATTGAATTGATTTGAAAGTGTAAAAGGGAGAAGTTAATTTATTTCACGACTTTATTATTCTTTTAGGCGTCCTTTGCATACCGGACCACTAATCGGGTCTTTTAACACGTTAGCACAAAGGCGACGGTTTAGGATAACTAGGATTTCCCTTGAGAGCGGGAGGCCACTACTATGGGGATGCACTACACATCGCTAAGCATTTGGTCGCTTCTCTCCCCGTGTTACACTCAAAGAGCTTCCTTGAAGTTCTTTGAGCCATACCTCACACTTCTTACCTTAGGGTATGATGAACCTTGGTTAGAACATGCGGTAGGTCATGTAACCCAACCATAGAAATCCATGAATTTAGAGACTTGGTTTAAGGTATCCCTTCATGTGTATGTTATGTGCTATGTGTACCCCTTCCCCTTTTCTTTTCTTTTTGTAAAGAGTTGACCCTAAATTTCATAATGCACTAGTAACAAATTAATAGTGATAAGCTAGTGGCTAGTTAAAATTACTTTATGACACTATTTCTTTGTTACTAATGCATTATGGAATTTATGACAATAAAGTAAATTACTTCCAGTAACTATAGTTAAAATTACTTTATGACACTATTTCTTTGTTACTAATGCATTATGGAATTTATGACAATAAAGTAAATTACTTCCAGTAATTATACGAACTTGTATTATGGTGTATAATAAACTACTAATTTTCTTATCAAGGTGGCGACTACTGGCTAGTTAAAAGTTCGACTATTATACTTAAAATTATTTTGACACAAAGAAAATGGTCAAGTTGGTCCGGGTCGGGCCGCCATCCATTTTCTCGGTCTGGTCCGGCCCGGGTCTAAGGTGAAATCGGCCCGGTCTCGGTCTATTATTCAGTGAAATTTCACTCTCCGGGTCGAGCTAATTCAGTCCATTCCGGTCCGGGTTTGGACCGATGCACACCCCGACCTATAAAGATGATACTTAAATATGCTAATATTATGTTGGGCATTTTAATATTATGTTGAAACTCTTAAATATTTTTAATTATCTTATTAAAGATGGTATTTGGTAAATTATAGATACATAAATATTTAATTTAAAGAATTTCATAGTTAAGTAATACCATAAATAATTATAATTATGATTATAAATATAATTATAATTATATGGTTGAAATTATAATTATAATAGGATAATCTATTTAAATATCAATAAAAAGAGAAAAATATAAATAATGACATGATAATTTCACTCTAAAAAATAATTAATTTTTTGTGGAAACTTATTTTGAAAGGTTAGTCTAACAATTAAATATAAATAATGACATGATAATTTTGAAAAGTTAGTCTAACAATTAAATTTAGTAAAACCCCTATATCAAATGTTCAAGGTTTATGGTTTGCCAAACATTTTAATTTAATTAAATCTCTTATGTCATAAGTCAGGCGAAACACGAAAATCCCTTCTGGGACCCTCCTGCTCTGTCTAGAGCTCTCCCACCGACCAAATACCATCTCAATCTCTTCCTTCCTAACCCTTCAGCTTCAGTTCTGAGCTGCTTGTCCCCTCTTTTTTAAGATCCTAGCTTGCCCCGTTTTCCTTTAGATCTGGGTACTCTCTGTCCGTTTTAGTCACCAAGGCTTGGTTGCGTTTTGAAGGCAGCTTGCGTTTCCCTTCGAGGCTAAACCCTAGAGGGGTGTTGAAATTTGGATCTTTCTAGAATCGTTTTGTGCTAATCCTTCTCCCATTTGTGTCGATCTACCCCGTGGGGGGTTACAATGAATCTTTTCGACGCGTGGCTTCTGGTGGTGTTCACTGTTCTGACATGGTGTCTGAGTGGTGGTCAAACATGAGCGACGCTGGGACCTCCAATCTGTCATGGTATGATAGCCTTACGGGTAAGGTTTTTTCTTGGCCTCCACGGCCTATGCCGGTTAACAGTCAGGTGTGGTTTTTCCATTTCTTCTCTTTCTCTCCCCATTTTTTTTCTTGTTTTCCTTTTGGCTTAGCTGAGGCTTCTAGAATCATTTTTGCCTTCAGTTGTCTTGTTTGCCGCCTCAATCTACCTCTTTATATTCTAGTTGTAATTGTTGTTCATCCTTTGTTTTCCCCTCTGAGCAAGGTTGAGGTCTGTAAGTTTTTAATGTTGTGTCTTTTTTTTATGCTTTGTTCTAAGGAAAAAGCCTTGTTTTGGTGTGCCCTTACTCCAACCCCTTTCATTAATTTTTCTATTCAATCGGTCTTACCTTCTTGTTTACTCTTTTTTATGTTCTGCTTGCTTTGTCTCAACAAGTTGTGTAAGTCTTTCATTTGTGTTGAGATATGTCCTTTGTCCCATTTCTCCTTTCCCTTTTTAATCGATATCTTTCGCTTTCTTTCTGCAGGGTTCGAATTGGTAATTGTTGTTGAACCTCCTTGGTTCAACTCTCCTTTGAGGGGCTGGATGCTTCCTATGATTTCAGTGGGTGTTGCCGCCACCTGTTCCTCTAGGGCTGGCTGGCACCTACTGTAATCCCTTTTGTTGTAATACAGCTAAACCTCAGAGCCTTATTCTTACAGATTATGTTTGTAATATTTGTTACTTGGATTGAAATCAATATCATGATTCCCATATATCTTATATTTTTAATTACTATATTCTCCGGTTTACTGTCTCCACAACATTAGATTTTATTTTGTTGGGTGCGAAACCCGCTTCTTTTTTGCTGCGGAAGCCCTGCAATTTATACATGCTTACTTTAAAATTGCTCTTTTGGGGGATTCCAGTGATTTCCCTTGCTCATTAGTTTCAAGTGTTGGGACATCTCAATGTCCCCTCTTATCCCACCTTAATTGTTTATAAATCACCTCCTCAAGTGGCTCTATGTGAGCTTATACTTCTTAAATTTCTAGTTTATGGGTGCGGAACCATCGCTTTTTGGACAGTGGAAGTCACTATCTATTTACGTTTTTTCCAATGAAAATCATCTGTTGGAATGTGCAAGGGTAGTATAAGGGTATTTATTTTCTGGTCCCACAGTTTTCATCGTTTATTTTTTGGACCACAAAGTTTATGGGTTGACTAAAAATGGGCATTAAAGTTTGTAGGTTAAAAAAAAAAAGGCTCATGTACTGTTTTTCTTTTTATTCTCATCTTTAAATTTATCTCCCGATTAGCGTCAAACTTCAGAAGTAAGGTCAAAACTGATATGGAAGCTATAATACACCCCTCTTATTCATGCCAGAACTAATTAGACCCTAAAGTATCCAGGGTCTATGTAGTTCTGACATGAATAAGAGAGGTGTATTACAACTTTAATATTAGTTTTAACCTTAGTCCTGAAGTTTGGCGCTAATCGAGAGATAAATTCAAACAAGGGAAGAAAAAGAAAAAATAGTACACAGATCTTTATTTCAACCTACAAAATTTAATGTCTTTTATTATTCAACCCATAAACTTTTGGGTCCAAAAAATAAACAATGAAAACTATGGGACCAGAAAATAAATACCCCTATACTTCGAGGTCCAAAATACAAATAACCCGCTTAAGAGGCCCAACTAAAACAGGAATTGGGGTTCATTAATGCAACTATTAAACATGACTTAGTTTCTCTTTTAGAAACCATGGTAAATCATGAAAATACTAATCGGATTCTTCCTCGATTGGGTTTTCCCAACTATATCTCCATTCCACCCTCTAATCATTGTGGAGGCATTTGGTGCCTTTGGAATCAATATGTCATGGATTTGACTATAATTGCTTATAGTACCAGATTTATTCATTGTGAAATTATAGATAAAGTCTTAAATTCCAGATTCTTGATCACGGCTTGCTATGGACCAGCCCAACCGGGTGAGAAAGCTGCCTTTTGGGATAGTCTAACTCAACAAGCTGGGAACATTACCCTTCCTTGGTGCCTTTTGGGTGATTTTAATGAACTTCTTTGCCCTGCCGACAAGTTTGGTGGGCCAAACCCCCATCCTGGAATATTCTACAGGCTCAATAACTTCTTATTAAACTCGCACTGCATTGATGCTAATGTCTCTGACCACCCTTTTTCCTGGAAAAAAGTCTATAAGGGTCACCGAATTTATGAAAAACTTGATCGGGTTCTGATTACCCCCGCTTGGGAATCCCTCTTCTTTAATTACCGGGTTTCTTATGGCCCGTTCACCTGCTCAGACCACTCTTATATTTTGTTGGAAACAACTCGCTCTACCCCTCCAAGTAAAGGGGTCAACTTTATATTTCAACCTCACTGGATTTCTTACCATCACTCCCACAAAATAGTTAAGCAATGTTGGGCCACAAATATCTCAAGTTCCCCTATGTTCAGACTCACTAAAAAATTAACCCTTGATAAAACCAAGTTCAAAGCCTAGGCTAAAGCAACTCTTGCTAATTATAAAGCTAAGCTTCAATAAATACTGAGCTCCTGCACTCTATTGAGGATGGGCTAATTATGAACCCTGATAGTGTCAGGCTGAATAGCTGGTTCAACCGGCTCATTAAACAACGAGAGCGACTTCACTCGTTTAATAAAATTTATGGGGCCCGTTCCATCGTAAACATTGGTTGCTTAATGGTGATAGAAACCATGAGGAGTAGAAAGAGCAAGGCTAGGATCACCCATGTCAAGAATGACCTTGGTCTTTGGACTTCTGATCCTCTGGATATACAAAATATCTTTATTAATGATTTTGCCAAGCGATTCAAGTTTGAAGTTGATCCCAATCGTGACTTGGGTCTTGATATCTCCCCCCATTTATCTGAAGATGATAATCAACAGCTTATTAAAGATATTTCGGATGAAGAAATCGAACAAGCTGTTTTCCAACAAGATAAATATAAAGCGTCGAGTTCTGATGGATTCGGCATAGCTTTTTACCAATCTTACTGGAGCATTATCAAAAAGGATGTTTGTAATGCAGTTAAATCCTTTTTTAGAGATGGTAAGCTTCTTAAACAAAGTAATCATTCTCTCATCGCGCTCATTCGAAAAGTGGAGGAACCTTCCTCACCATCACAATTTCGTCCAATCAGCCTTTGCAACAGTCTCTACAAAATAATTTCTAAAATCCTTGCCAACAGATTAAGGCTTGTTCTTGATAAAATCATTGACCCGGTCCAATCTGCCATCATTCCGGGGAGATCCATTCATGATAACATCCTTGTGGCTCATGAATTTATGCATAAATTTAATAGCATGAGTGGTAGGAAAGGTTGGATTGCACTCAAACTTGATCTTAAGAAGGCCTTTGACAGAATGGAGTGGAATTTTTCTTTTCCAAGCCTTAAAGGAGCTTGGGTTTGCCGAAAAATGGATTTCCTAGATTCGTGAATGTGTTACAACTGTTTCCTACTCTCTCATTATCAACAATGAAACTTGCGAGTTTTTCAAACCCTCTCGAGCAATTCGCCAGGGGGATCCCCTATCCCCCTATCTCTTCATCATAGGGATGGAAATTTTGGCAACCTATCTTCGAAAGCTAACCTCGCTTCCAAATTCCGGAATTGGGCTTAAGCTTGCTCCTCATTCGCAAGCCATTCCCCGCCTTCTTTTCGCTGATGATAGTCTACTTTTCTGTAAAGCTTCTTCTAATGCAGCCACTTTACTTAAACACTTTATAACGAGATTCAACTTTCTCTCCGGGCAACTTATCAATTTTAACAAATCTTCTCTTATCTTCTCAAAAATACCAACACCCAAGGCAAACAACTGATCTCAAGTATCTTCAATATCCCTAGGCGGGATGGATTAGGTAAATATCTGGGTTGCCCTCTTTTTAAAGGACGCCCTTCTCATGAAACTTTTGATAACCTTATTAACAAATCTCATCAAAAGCTCCAAGGTTGGAAAACCAAATTTATCTCAAAAGCTGGGCGTATTACCCTTATCCAGTCAAATCTTGAATCTCTCCTGGCCCATACCATGCAATGCTTTGAGATTCCTACCTCTACAGCCTCTAAAATTGACTCAATTAGTCGTAATTTCTTTTGGAAAGACTTAAATTCAAAAAAGGGCCTAGCGCTTGTCTCTTGGGACAAGATCTATCTACCTAAAACATATGGTGGACTTGGTCTTCGTAAAACGGAGGCGGTTAACAATGCCTTCCTGTGTAAACTTTCCCGGCGCTACCTTTTCGGTTCTGGTATTTGGGTTGACTTAATGCGCTCTAAATACCCCCTAGAGACCAATTTCTTTGATCGAAAAATAAGAAATAATGACTCCTGGGCTTGGAAAGCTATCTTAAGAAATAGGGACAGTTTCAAAAAAGGTCTGAGATGGACCGTTGGTAATGGTAATCATATCAAGTTCTGGACGGACAACTGGTGTCACTCCTCCAGTCTCCTCTCTCTTACCAAACATTGATCCCGCCAATGTGAATTTGGACCTAAGGGTCTTTGATGTTATCACGAGCGACAAACAATGGAACCTGAACCTCCTTTGTAATTTGGTGGATGACCATTCAATTCGACTAATCCGCGATATTCCTATTCCCGATAATGATGCTAGTGCTCATTGCTGTTGGGGCTTATCTACTAGTGGCTCCTTTACCACTAAGTCGGCTAATTGGCTTGCTCATGGTCTCAATGTGGATGCTCAATCCTGGGAATACCGGTGGATTTGGAATTTGGATATCCTTCCTAGATTGAAAGTTTTCCTATAGCTCCTTTGTGGGCAGGGTCTGCCCACTAACGCCTCTCTGGTGTATCGGGGTGCTCTGTCACCCCTTTCTGTATTTGTTGTACCAATGTAATTGAAGATCAGGATCACATTTTTCTTCATTGTAGCCAAGCCAAAAACGTCTGGAGGATTGTTGCGGATCAAACTTGGCTTCACTTTCCCCCGCGCTCTTTCCTGGATATTCTTAGCCTCCACAAGCACTACAAGCAAGACAGAAGTAGTAGACACCTCGAGCAGTTTGTTGCTTTCCTCTGGAGCATCTGGAAAGTTAGGAATTTTCTCACTTTCCAAAATCTCTGAACGCATCCTAATGGTGTTTTCATCAGAGCCAAGAAAATTATCACTGAATGGAGAACCCGCAACAAGCTTGAAAACCTCCACTCGGATCTGACTACTATAGCTGAAGACCCCCTCAAGCGGCCTTCTATGCGTTGGATTTCTTGGTCTCCTCCGCCGATTGGAACGTATAAACTCAACTTTGATGGTGCCACGTCTGCTGGTGGAGCCGTTGGTGGTTTAATCATCCGTGGTTGGGTCAGTAATTTCATTTCTGGTTGCTCTTTCAATTTGAGTCATTCCTCCATTCTTGTGGCAGAGACTACCGCTTTGCGTAACGGTCTCCGTTGTAACGCCCCGACTTGTCGGAGTATATAGGTTAGCGGAAGCTTAAGAGCCGAGGCGTTATGCCGCGACCTTAAATAGGGACACGAGGCTCGATAACACTACTGTAATTAACTATGAAGGCAAAAATAATAAAATAAAATAAAGCCAGTAAAACTCTCATTAATTTTAAGAAAAGAGGTCCAGAGCCGAAACTAGAGTTCATCACAAAAGTGAATGTGATTAATTAACTAACATAAATGGTCTAGTAGTCCCTATATGTGACCTCTTGCTTACGCCGAATCTTTCCCCGATGACCCTGAAAATGGAAAACATAAAAGGGTAAGCCAAACGGGCCTAGTACAATACAACACTACACAGTAAAACAAATATTTTGGCCAGTTCAATTCATTTTATTTCGTAATCAATAAAAGCCTTGCTCATTTATTATCTTACGGTGGCACCTAAACATTATTGTACTTACATCCCTTTATTTCCAATGATTATTTCAGTAAGAGGCTGAACCTCCGTTGCGATCATAAGGGATATGCGCATATTTGGGCCGATCGGGAAGCCCCACTTTTGGTCTATACAAAGTAACAGATCCACCGTTAAAGTGACAAAACACAACTAAAACAAAGAATTAATTAATATTTCACTTATATTAGAGGTACATGGTATCAAAATCATATTTAGCAAAAGGTTTCAGATTCGAATCTCAGCATCCCCTTATTCATTTGCACAAGGTAGATTTTTGTTGAGAACTTGAGATGGTTCCATAGATACAACCAATGGATGCATGCATAAAGAACAATGAATGTCAACATATCGATCCATAAGATAACTATAACAAGATCCTAACTAATCATGGACAGTCCCATGGAGTGCAAACTATATTTATAAGGCCCCGTTCTTTTATGCGGTGCAGTTGGTTGCGGTGTGGTGGAATTTGAAAAAGTGTGGTGAAGTGTGGTGGGTTGTGGAGGGAGTTGTGGTCGGTGGGGTAGGTGAGGACAGAGAACGTAAAAAGTAAATGAGAAAAGTGAGGAGAGAGAAAAGTAAGAAGACATTTTGGTAATGATCTGTGGTAAAGTGTGGTGAAGTGTGATAAAATATTCAGTAGTGTGGCGCGGTACCACACGGTACCGCATAAAAGAACGGGGCCTAAGTTGATTTTTGTCGTCAATAGATCAAAACTAAAAAGTCATAACTGAATCAATCAAGTTGACTTTCAAATACAAGAGAGTGACCTTATGATAATTTATGGTTTGATATTTAATTTTTTTTTATAACTTCGCACACAGAAGCTTGTCCATCGACCCACACAACCTTTAGGTCACTTCTCCTTTGCATAAGAGGATTACTATTGTGTCAAAAGTTGTGCGAAGGTATATATTTTACAGCACTTACGCAAGAATTAGTTTTATGAGTTGTAGTTATCGAGTTTTATCGAGTTACAAAACTCGATGAGCATATGTGTAGTTTTCATGATTTTCTTTTAATTCACTTTTGTAATTGGTTTCTTGATACCATTGTTCAAATACATATTAATATGTAAGGTAAGTAAGATAAGATTTTTTTTTTTATAATTAGCGGTCAAAAGACCCTTTTATTCATCATATACGCAGGGCCATTACAAACAGGCAGACTGCATAAATAGAGTACAAACTCAACGAGCAACCAGAAATTCCTCCGTCACCGGGGCCTGAGCCAAAAGGAACGAAGATAAACCTACTCCCGATTGTTCGGTTGTAATTTTGGTGGTTTTATAAGTTAAGGTTGTCGGTCCACAGGGATGGGTGTTAGGCTTGATTTAAGGGAATCAGTTTGTGTAAAGGGTTTTTCTCAAGTGCGGAAAGCGATAAATTATGTAAATGAAAGCAATAAAACTAACCTAGACATGGAATTAAGGAAAGCAATAAAAGCATGAAATAAAACATGAAATTAAGAAAGCAATTAAAAACATGAAATCAAATGAAATAAGAAGTTATACCTTCAATGAACTAACTTCTTCACTAATCTTCAATCTACTTGGATTTCTCCCGAACAAACAAGAAATCGTGAATTGGATTACTAAGAATCCCCAAATCCCAACTTGAGAGTGGAATTTGTTACCCTTAGCCCTCCTCCTCACTGAAAGTTGGATTGGATGTTTTTGTGACTAAACTAACCCTAAAACATTCAAACTGACCTAAATAATTAATATTGAAATAACCCTAATAAACTAACCCTAACTGACCTTAACCAAAGCCTTATACAAATCAGCAAACTTAGCCCTAATAACCCTAATCAACTAATAACAAGACTCTAAACCCTAAAACACTCGACTACCTCAAACAATACCCAAAAGAAACCCTAACAATTTGACCGAGACAAAAAGAGAAAGAAAGGAAAAGAAGGAAAGGGATTTCAGATCCCTATTGCCCAGATTCGAACAGAGGAAAAGAGAAAAATAGAGAAATAGAGAGAAAGATGCCAAGGCAGAGAGAAAGGAGAAAAAGAGCAACACAGCATACCAAATTCGAACCAAAATCAACCAAAAACCTCAGAACATCAAATCAAACCAAATGCCGAATACATTCAAACCGAAAACTAATATCCAATCTCACAAGCATTCAAGAACAAAACCCAGAATCGATTAAAAGCAACACCGAAAATAAAGATTCAAAACATTTAAAAACATAATTTACTAACATGAATTGCAAAACAAAAATAAACCTAAGGTTAACCCTAATTGAGGCCGAAACCTCCTTGAAAAGCTGCTTCAATCGGCTCCTCTTCTTCCCTTTTTATACTCGAGTTCGTCCCTCTCCCTTCAATCCGAGCCGTCGATTCTTCTCAAACTTGGACGAAGCAGATGAATTTGGTGGTTAGATGGTGTATGCGTCGATGCTTCGTACTTCTTCTGTTAGAAATCAACCGAATCTGCAAAGGAACAAAAAATGAGTGAGAAAGAGAGCGAGTGATTGAGAATGCTATGAGAAAATGAGAAAGGGAAGAGAAGAAGAAGAGACGAGATAATGGGAGATATGAAGAGAGAAGGAGATGAAATGAGAAGAGAAGAAGAGAGACGGAGTTAGATGATTATGGATGCTTAGGGGTTGTTTCCGCAGATGAGAGAATCAGAGAGGAAGGGAGAAAGGGGACGAAAGAAAGAAATGAGGAAAAGGGGGAAAATGAATGAGTGAATAGAATTAGGGTTTGGGTATTTAATTCGGCTGGGGGAAGTTTGGTGGAAAACGGGTCGGGTTAAAAGGGTATGCGGGTAGGGTTCTGGGTTAGGCGGGTAGAAGGGTTTTAATGGGTGATGGGCTGAGTAATGTGGGCCGATTAGGGAGGAAGAATGAAGAGGGAATTGGGCTGTTTTTAGGAATTAGGATTAGAAAGATTTAGGTTTTCTTTATTTATTTCTAATATTAATATTATTGATTCATATTAACAATAATAATAACAAAAGTAATAAAATGCTATAAAATTTAATAAAAGAGTAAAACATAATAAAACTACTAAAATAGTTATTAAAGACAAGCAAAAACACCCTATAAAAGAGAAGAATTCGGCTCGGAACGAGACCGAACACCGATACATCACGGGCATATTAAAAGGGGTCTGTGAACAGAAGCTACACCTTCCTTACTAGACAAATCACTTATAGAATGATTGGAACAAAGACCTAATTTCCACTTCACAACAAGCAGCATGTTCAACCTTAGCTTCCCATGAAGATCGAACAACAAAAGGAACAATTAATCCATACAAATCAAATGACAAAACAGAGTGTAGTAACCTTTAGAACCATGAACTGCAGCAACAATAGACAGTAGGAGCTCACTTTGCTAACTAAAAATTACCTCCATCAATTTCCTTCAACTTTACCGAGAACAATACTATGCACAATCCACTCCTTCAGCAGTAATGATACAAAAAAATGTATCAAATTCAGACAGGCAGAGACCAAGTGTTATGTGACGGTAGCAGTCACTCAATGACACATATATGGACTGAGATGAAGCTTCAAAATCAGCAGAACCATGGAGTATTTGAGTGGCTTTTTCCAATCAGCCCCTCTTGCTCATTAGATAATTGGAACAGGCACCAAAGACCCAACCAGACATCAACCTAGACTCAATACAAAGCACCAACACCAACATCAAAGCACATCTGCAGTTTTCCTCAAAACTGTAAGAAACAGATAACATAGATGGGTTCTTAAAGAACCATACCTGAAATCCACAACACACTAAGCACACAAAAAACAAAATCACCAAATGAACAAAACCCTTCACTGTCGTTTGATTTCTACAGCAATAAGAGCTTTCTTCAACCACATTGCAAACAATCACCAGAACTGCATATCAATGCAAATCTTATCTTTAAAGACAACCATCACCATATGCAGGTGAAGGGCGCTTTCAGGACGATTTCTGTCTTCTTTCACTCTCCTTGACTTTTTTCTTCTTCTTAGAAGAAAGCTTCCCTTCCAAGTACTTTTTAGGATTGCAGTTTTTCTTGGCTTGCATAAATCCATTGTTTTCACCGAATTTGATTGTTTTCTCTACTATATAAACTCTTGCATTCACAATGGAGTCATTGTCGGAAGATAGAGAGCAAGAATCGTCCAAATCTTGATTAGAATCCAATAAGCCTTGAGCCAAATGGGAGGGATTATTAGCCACTTCAACTTCTTGATGTTGATATGAACCAATCACAATTTCCACCGACTTTTCAATTCCAAGAGCAACTTCATTTTCCAAAGCAGTTGTTGCGACAACCAAATCTTGATCATTGATTACCGGCACAAAAGTCAGAGAAGGAATGTTGGCATCCTCAGAGCCATTGTCAAGATCAAGCCTATTCAATTCCTCATTATGAAGTTCTACAACATCATTCCACGCTTGCACACCCAAAACTTTAATAAACTCATTCTTCAATGCATTGGTTTGGTCACTCAACCTCCTCACCTCCTCAATGCATCCAGTATTGGACAACTGTTTAACTAGTTCAAGGGATCGAACACTAGGATTACCACCGATACTGTTTGAATGTCGGATCGACTTGCCGTCTGAGTGGGAACACCTACCAGAAAAAAATGGAGAATCTGGAATATTTTCATTACTGTCCTGAATGCCACCATCATCTTTATCACTATCACTAGAGTAGTTGACATCAGAGGCCCTGTTGTTGAATTGATCATGAATTATCAATGGAGGTATTAGATGAGAACTGACTTCTCGAATGAATATCTTGAACGCACAATCTTGAATATCCAGCAAAATTTCGCCATCAATTTGCTTGAAGACATCAGTTTGAATGAGGGCTCTCGTAACTTCAAACTGATTGGTCGAGGAAATGCATCTGGTTAGGGACAGTAATTTACCCCAAGGTTGGGTGCATTTATGAAAATTGTCCCACATCCAGCCATGGGGAGGGACACCGAGAATATCAACTCAAACCCTTCTAGAGTCGGCAACTTCATAAATTGACCATGGCTTGATGTATGTGAACCGGTCATTCAGTTCCATAGGATTTGCCTTCGCATTCGCTATCTCTTGAACAGAGGCAAATGTGAGTAGAAACCTTACACCGTTGCGCAGTAATTTTTGAATATGAACCAAAATTGTCCCAAATCAGAGAAGCTAAAGAGTCAAGATCTCTGGGAACACTAGAGGTACACATGAGACTCCTTGTTAGCCAATCCATGAATTCTTCATTGATGCCTCCATTTACTTTGAATACAGACTTATCAATGACAAATGAGACGGCACGCTTTGGAACCCAGACAAATTTACTCTTTCCTCTTCCTGACTTCTCTTTACCCCAGTCAACAATAATCCTCTGCCCCCTGACAAAAGATCTATGCATTTGGTCGATGCATATTTCTGCTTCATGCCTCCTCCACACCTCTACAAACCCAAAATTCAACTGTGTAGACAATCGATTGATGATAGTTGCGGATTTGACATCTGCGAACTTCCGAAAGATACCGCCGAGGCCAAACCTATCTAGGTTTTTAGGAAGATTGCCTACGAAGATCCTTGAACAAACTTTCCATCTTCTCCTCGTTTCTCCCTCCTCACTTTCTCTCTCTTCCCTTTCTCTCTCCATCTTTTTTTTTATTTAGGAGTAAGATAAGATAAAGTGGTGGAATAAGGTAGAAGTAGTGAAGTGGGATAAATCTATCCTTCCATCATAAAGAATATGACCTACTCTCATCATGGTATGCAAGGCACAACACATCTATGATGCACATAACCTATATTGCCATTTTCCATAAGGAACACCTGTACACAATTTGGCCAAAAAATTATACTAAGGTACATAATTTGTCAACAAAAAACTATATAAAATTTTACCCAACCACTTAACAGAGCAGTTCCCAACTATAATTTTAAATGGCTGATCTAGGATTCAAGTGTAGTGGTTTCAAGATAGTTGCAAAATATTTTGAAATTCAACGTGACGTACAAAAACTTGAAACCACATTGAGGAATCGTTCTTTTATAAGATGGAATTGCGGTGCGGTAAGTTGCTGAAGCGTGGCGCGGTGGGAGTATTGATAAATTTAGCTTGAGTTTTAATCTTGAAACAACAATCGAACAAAACTTGAATAGTAGAGGAAGGATATGACCTTGAGCTAGGTAATCCACAACTCTAGGCCTCACACCCCACCATGACTATCGTAGGTAATCCACTAGATAATCAATAAAGGAATGACTTGCTAACACCACCATTAACAAATAGATAAAGTAAGAACAAGATTTTGGGAAGAAAAAGGAGGAACCCTATCATTGCATTAGCAAATCATTCATAAACATCAAAAACTATCAAATATTGGAAGGGAGGGGAGGGGGTATTTATAGGAAATGGGGGAAAATCAAAAAAGGGGAAAATACGCGCAGAAAGAGGCAGACAGCAGGTGCGGTCCGGAGTACTGCAGGTGCGGTCTTGGAGACCGTAGGTGCGGTACTGGATACCGTAGGTGCGGTCGCCGTCGATCCAGGGGAGGTAGCGGACAGTTTTTCCCTGCCGACTTCAAACGCGCATAACTTCTTCACCGAACTCCAGTTTAGGCCCGTAAGATATCGTTAAAAAGCTCTTGGTGTGTGCTTTAAGCTCTCAAAATTTGAGAACCATCGGAGTTAAATAGAAGGAGTTATGACCCAAAGAGTGAAGGCGCGTCCATTCCCACAACCCACGTTAACCCGTTTGCCCTTATTCTTGCCGAAGGACTTCGAACCCTTTTAAAGGCCCAAAGTAGGTCCCGATGAGGACCCGTAGCTCCACTCTCATGGTCCAGGGTCCCATTTGAAGTGGATGCCACACCCGATGCCAACCAACTCATGACTCCAGGGCACCGAGTCTACCTTGAAATGGATCCCACCCCCGACCCTGAAATTGTTTTGCTTGTTTTTCATGAAAAGAGTGCAGGAGGACTTCGTGCCCATGAAAAGTGAGTCTCGGGCCTCATCCCGATACGTTCCATACTCCCCTTCTTGAAAAAGAGTTGCCCACAACTCTTGGGAGTTAAAATCGAAACACTATTCATCAATTGGCTCCATGAAGCTCCGAACTTCCCGAACGCTTCGAACAATCATGCTTGACAACCAACAATCTTCAAATCCAACAATGTACCCATCATTATATGCAAGAAAGTAAAAGGAGGCTTGTTTAGTGGAGGTAAAGGGTCAAGGGGCGGTAGGGGAAATTTGTGTGGTGCTTGGGAACTCTCAACCTCACTAGGCTCGCTACAAGGCAAAGACAAAGCAAGAGGTAGTTCATCCTTGTCAGGAGCATGCTCTTCCCGTGTTTCGCTCATCATGAGAAGGTTCCTCAACTCACTACCCATCCCGGCTTTGGAAGTTTCAGTTTCTTGGGGAGAAATGGGAAGCAGTTTGACCTTCTTGCCTTTATGGGTGAATGTGTAAGTGTTGTTCAACCCATTGTGCATCGTTTTCTTATCGTATTGCCATGGTCGACCTAATAAAATGTTGCAAGTGCTCATAGGGACAACATCACAAACAAGGGAATCATCGTAGTTAGATCCGAAAGAAAAATTCTCTAAGACTTGCTTAGTTACCTTGATGTCGTTGTGATCGTTGAGTCAATGGAGTGAATAGGGTCGAGGGTGCGGCAATAGAGGAAAGCCAAGCTTCTCGACCATAGTGGTAGATGCAACATTCGTGCAACTCCCTCCATCGATGACAAGAGTGCACACTTTTCCACCTACAAAGCAAGGCATTTGGAATAACATTTCCCGTTGGGCCTTGTCGAGGGGAGTCTCATGGGTATGCAAAGCTCTCCTCACAACAAGTGCGCCTCCACGCACGGAGGGACTGGGAGCGGCATCCTCATCATCACTAGTATTCGCATCTTCTACAAACATTTCGGGTTCCTCTTGAGCCTTTCGAAGCTCGTCATCGATGTCGTGGACTTCTTGGAGTGTCAAAGTCCGACGGTTTGTACAATCGGCTTGAAAATGGCCATAACCATGACACTTAAAGCACTTTCAGCCTTCCATCCGTCGAGGAGGTTCCGTTGGAGTCTCCGAAGCAAGTCCCTTTCCTTTGTCAATTCTTGGGGTCGGTGTGGACTTGGGTGTCTCGCTAGACTTCGGAGTGCTTGAATCCAGAGGGGGCCGGTTAGAAGAAGAGTAGGCGGGTCTAGACAAGGGCTTGGTGTTGGACCTTTCCATTCTTCTTCGCTCAACTCGGAGAGCCAAACTACACAATTCATCCATGGAATAGTATGGTTGGACCTCAACCCTTTTAGCAATTGTGGAGTCCAAACCATTCAAGAAACGCATCATGGTTTGATCTTCTGGCTCTTGAAGGCCACTTTTAATAAGAAGTTGCTCGAATTCCGAAATGTAATCACCGACGATTCGTTTGCCTTGGGTAAGAGCATACACTTTCTCAAGACATCCTGCCGGTAGGTGTTTGGCAAGAAGCGGCCTTGGTGAGTTTCAAGCTCGCAATTTTATAAGCCTTTTCATCATCATACTCCTTGGTTTCAAAGATCCTATCCATCAATTGGATCCATTCGATGTAGTCATCCGGGTCATTGGAACTATTGAATTTGGGGATGTCGATCTTAACGTCTTGGAAATCGTCACGAGGAAGCGGATCATGCGCGTCTCAACGAGGGCGGCGTCGATAGAAGTCTCCATCTCCATCACTCGACTCAAAGACAGAAGGAGGAGGGATAGGGACTTGGGCACGCCTCGGACGTTCAATCCGGGGTGAGACTGGTCACTCGGGAATGAAATCATTCATCCATGCCATAAGAGCATTCATGTTGCGCTCGAGAGTAGAGAACCAGTTGTCGAAAGTGGTGAACCGATCATCAATGGTGGCGAATCGGTCCTCAATAACTAGATCCCGAGGACTTCGCCAGTGGCTTGATTCCTCTCGTTCGGAATTAACTTCTCCGTCCATAACGAGGGAATAGGAGAGGGACGGTTTGTGTTTGGGAAAATTTTATGGAGTTTTAGGTTTTTTTGTATTTGGCTTGTGTTTGGTTAAGGGTTCTTTGTGTTTTTCTCACTTGGGCATTTTATCGAACACCTTGTGGGCACAAATTTCCAACTCTTCCTCAAAGCTCCAATATGCATCAAAATCAACAAACACAATAGCAATAACAATCTCTCCAACACACTTGGAGGCACAAGGGATGGGGAACACCAATATTTCAATCAAAACCAATAAAACCCAACACTAGAGAACACACTAGCAAGAACAATGAAAAAAACTCAAGCTAAATGAATACCATAGCTCTAATACCAAATGGAGCGTGGCGCGGTGGGAGTATTCATGAATTAGCTTGAGTTTGAATCTTAAAACAACAATCGAACAAAACTTGAATAGTAGAGGAAGGATATGACCTTGAGCTAGGTAATCCACAACTCTAGGCCTCACACCCCACCATGACTATCATAGGTAATCCACTAGATAATCAATAAAGGAATGACTTGCTAACACCACCATTAACAAATGGATAAAGTAAGAACAAGATTTTGGGAAGAAAAGGAAGAAACCCTAACATTGCATTAGCAAATCATTCATAAACATCAAAAACTATCAAATATTGGAAGGGATGGGGTACTTATAGGAAATGGGGGAAAAATCAAAACATGGGAAAACACGCGTAGAAAGAGGCAGACAGCAGGTGCGGTCCGGAGTACCGCAGGTGCGGTACTGGATACCGTAGGTGCGATCACCGTTGGTCCAGGGGAGGTAGCGGACAGTTTTTTCCTACCGACTTCAAACGCGCATAACCTCTTCATCCGAACTCCATTTTAGGCCCGTAAGATATCATTGGAAAGCTCTTGCTGTGTACTTTAAGCTCCCAAAATTTGAGACCCATTGGAGATAAATTAAAGGAGTTATGACCCAAAGAATGAAGGCGCGTCCATTCCGACAACCCACGTTAACCCGTTTGCGCTTATTCTTGCCGAAGGACTTCGAACCCTTTTAAAGGCCCAAAGTAGGTCCCGATGAGGATCCGTAGCTCCACTCCCATGGTCCATGGTCCCATTTGAAGTGGATGCCACACCCGATGACGACTAACTCATGACTCCAGGGCACCAAGTCTACCTTGAAATGGATCCCACCCCCGACCCTGAAATCGTTTTGCTTGTTTTTCATGGAAAGAGTGTAGGAGGACTTGGTGCCCATGAAAAGATAGTATCGGGCCTCATCCCGATACGTTCCATACTCCCCTTCTTGAAAAAGAGTTGCCCACAACTCTTGGGAGTTAAAATCGAAACACTCTTCATCAATTGGCTCCATGAAGATCCGAACTTCCCGAACGCTTCGAACAATCATGCTTGACAACCCACAATCTTCAAATCCCACAATGTACCCATCATCCATATGCAAGAAAGTAAAAGGAGGCTTGTTTAGTGGAGGTGAAGGGTTAAGGGGCGGCAGGGGAAATTTATGTGGTGCTTGGGAACTCTCAACCTCACTAGGCTCGCTACAAGGCAAAGACAAAGCAAGAGGTAGTTCATCCTTGCCAGGAGCACACTCTTCCCGTGTTTCGCTCATCATGAGAAGGTTCCTCAACTCACTACCCATCCCGGCTTTGGAAGTTTCGGTTTCTTGGGGAGAAATGGGAAGCAGTTTGACCTTCTTGCCTTTATGGGTGAATGTGTAAGTGTTGTTCAACCCATTGTGCACCGTTTTCTTATCGTATTGCCATGGTCGACGCAATAAAATGTGGCAAGTGCTCATAGGGACAACATCACAAACAAGGGAATCATCGTAGTTAGATCCGAAAGAAAAATTCACTAAGACTGCTTAGTTACCTTGATGTCGTTGTGATCGTTGAGCCAATGGTGTGAATAGGGTCGAGAGTGCAGCAATAGAGCCAAGCCAAGCTGCTCGACCATAGTGGTAGATGCGACATTCGTGCAACTTCCTCCATCGATGACAAGAGTGCACACTTTTCCACCTACAAAGCAACGCGTTTGGAATAACATTTCCCGTTGGGCCTTGTCGAGGGGAGTCTCATGGGTATGCAAAGCTCTCCTCACAACAAGTGCGCCTCCACGCACGGAGGGACTGGGAGCGGCATCCTCATCATCACTAGTATTCGCATCTTCTACCAACACTTCGGGTTCCTCTTGAGCCTTTCGAAGCTCGTCATCGATGTCGTGGACTTCTTGGAGTGTCAAAGTCCGACGGTTTGTACAATCGGCTTGAAAATGGCCATAACCATGACACTTAAAGCACTTTCAGCCTTCCATCCGTCGAGGAGGTTCCGTTGGAGTCTCCGAAGCAAGTCCCTTTCCTTTGTCAATTCTTGAGGTCGGTGTGGACTTGGGTGTCTCGCTAGACTTCGGAGTGCTTGAATCGGAGGGGTTAGAAGAAGTAGGCGGGTCTGAAGGGCTTGGTGTTGGACCTTTCCATTCTTCTTCGCTCAACTCGGAGAGCCAAACTACACAATTCATCCATGGAATAGTATGGTTGGACCTCAACCCTTTTAGCAATTGTGGAGTCCAAACCATTCAAGAAACGCATAATGGTTTGATCTTCTGGCTCTTGAAGGCCACTTTTAATAAGAATTGCTCGAATTCGAAATGTAATCACCGACGGTTTGTTTGCCTTGGGTAAGAGCATACACTTTCCTCAAGACATCCTACCGGTAGGTGTTTAGTAAGAAGCGGCGATTCATCACTTGCTTAAGCCGTGTCCAAGTAGAAATCCTTGTCTTTCCTTCACGAACCCATTGTATCTTCATATTTCAAACCAAAGCGAAGCGGCCTAGGTGAGTTTCAAGCTCGCGATATTATAAGCCTTTTCATCATCATACTCCTTGGTTTCAAAGATCCTATCCATCAATTGGATCCATTCGATGTAGTCATCCGGGTCATTGGAACCATTGAATTCGAGGATGTCCATCTTAACGTCTTGGAAATTGTCACGAGGAAGCCGATTGATAAGTCATTTTTATATAGAGTTTTAGGGCTCAAATCATGTCAGTTTCATGCTTTTTATACCCGATATCTCGTATTTTTATAGCAATTTCTGTGATTTATACGTTTGTTTGTGAGTTAGGTATGTTTTGCAGGAATTGGTGAAATTATATCGAAAAGCATGAAAATTTGGAGGAAGAATACCAAAAATCAAAGAAATAAAAAAAGAAGTTGAAGAAGGAGAAGGAGAAAAGAAGAATGGAAGAACGGCCTAATTAACGCGGCCCAAAGACTAACTGAGGCGGAAAGGCAAGGCGCAGGCAGCGTTTTTAAAACGCAGCCAGTGCCTTGTCCAGAAAGTTTGGCGAACAAAGAGAACCAAAACGCAGACCGCATTTTGGAGGCGCACCCAGCGCCCTCTCACGGAGAATTCCGCTATTTGGGCAACACAACCAGCGTTTCTAAAACGCACTAAAACGCAGGGCGCGTTTTGTGCCCTAATCCAGCCACTATAAAAGGAGTTTGACATCCGCCGTTTCAAGTACGTCCGCAGCGAGCGATTTTTCTTCAATTTACATTAGTTTTTCGGAGAGATTTTTAGGTAGCTTTTATAGTAGATTTAGATCAATTTATTTACAGTTGATTCCGAGAGATTGTTATTAGATTAGATTATTGTTAGTGATCGAAGAACACGAAAGAGATCGATTCGAGTGACACAAACATATCGATTTCGCCGATTCGAACACGGTTTATTTCTATTCTTCTTTAATGCTTTATCGTTTTTATTTAGATTTTGAGATGTTTACTTTTAGAATTATGAGTAGCTAATTTCCTTTGTTTGGGGGATAAACTCGATGTCAATTGATTGAATTTTAATACAGTTTCGGTGTTAGGTTATCGTTTTATTCGTTTAATCTGCGTGCAATGTATGTCGTGGTAATTTGACAATAGAACGACAGTTTGAGTCTGTGCCTGGTTTTAGATTCTTGACAATGGAACGACAGTTTGAGTCTTGAATCGGATTACGTAGATTGAATAGGTTAGAAAATAGTTAGACATAATGATTCTTGCCTAGGGTCAATTTATAATCATTTCTTATCTTTGATTAAGCTAAATAGTTAGAAATAATGTTTAGGTTAATCAATGTAACTCACCTAGGATCGAAAGATCAAAGTGATAGGGCCTAGAAAGATTATAGACCCCGAATTATCTTGTTACCTGCACTGGGATTGTTAATGATTTGATTAATTGACTAGAGTGGACTCCCCTGAACGCTTTTAATTAATTGATAAAACCCTAAAAATTCCTGCTTTCCTAGTTTAGTTTAGAAACTCCACCACAACCCTTGGATCGACCTAGCATTCTTTGTAGCGAACTAGTTCATTGCGTGGTTGAACGCAAATCCTTGAGAGAGAACGATATTTTATTACTACACAGACCCGTACACTTGCAGTACACAGACACCTATATGTTTTAGGTCTGTCAAGTTTTTGGCGCCGTTGCCGGGGATTTGTTTCCCCAATCGCCATTGGACGAACGCGCTCTGGGTGACTAGGTTATTTAATTTCTATTATTTTTCTTTATTTTTCTTTATTACGCTTGGTGTTCTTGTAACGCCCCGGAAACTCAATTATAGAAAAGTCAAAGTCAAACTAGCGTTAACAGACAAAACTTAGCGGAAGACTTCAAATTTAGTTTGGGCGTCACTGCCGTATCCCCGAAGGAACACAAGGCGAAAAAGGAAAACACAACTGTCTGCTAACGGTAACTACTAACAACTCAAAACAAAACTTTAAGACATCATAACGAAAACAAAATAAAAAGATTCAAGGACTTCTAGACTCGTCGTCCTCACTTCTAATTCCCGTCCCCAGCATTTAGATCTTCACCTGAAAACAAAACATTTCAAAAAAAATGAGGGGGAAATCTCAATAATGTATACCCCTAACGTTTAAAACAGTTTAAGTTCATTTCAATTCATTTTGGGGAGAGGGATCGAATCAAACGTTTTACAAACCTTTAATCCCATACTGTTTCCTCAACCCATCCAATCCATATTTTAATTTGTGGGCGGGATATCAAATCCCATAAAGAACATCGCCTACCAAAGGCATCAAACAACTATCCTATATCAGGGATGAAACCCTGATCTCCTGGCACATAACCCATACAAGCATCGAATCCTGGTCTCAGGGTTATCACCCGCATAAACATTAGCCTCTCAAAGGCATCAAACAGTCGCCCACCAAAGGCTTCATAACATCTATCCTATATCAGGGATGAAACCCTGATCTCCTGGCACATAACCCATACAGGCATCGAATTCTGGTCTCAGGGTTATCACCCGCAAAACATTAGCCTGTCAAAGGCATCAAATCAACAACCTGCTTAATGTTTCCACTTTGAATTATTAATTTATTATTCAAACTCATCTCACAACTCTCAAGTCAAACCCAACCCAGATTATCAAAATCAATAATAAAACCACTTATAAAAGACCATCTCAATTTCTCCACTCATAAAACAAAGTACAACAATTACAAACAGTTATCCCAAAATAGACGGTCATAATTCCACAAAAGTCCCCTTTCGGGATGCAATTATCAAAACAGATTAGAAAACATTAAAACACATTTAAAGAGCATCCCGGTGGGGATTAGAGTATAGACAATTACCTGATATACTTTACAGCACAGCAAAAAGAAGAACACACTTGAGCTCACTAACGTCACGCACTAACTCGGGCCTAGAATAAGAATAATTATCTAATCAAAACGCGTTCTAACGAAGTTAGTATTAACTATCAACTACCTAACCCATCCCCTAGGAACACTTAGGTTCCTATCATTTATGGTTTACACTTAACACATTCAAGGAACAAGTTCACACATAAAATTTACTCAACAATTTTCATAAATAAAAGCAAACAGAGGACAGATTATAACGTTCACATAAAACGGGTCACAACTTGACTTCCCGACATCCTATGGGTCTGGTTCTAGACTTTTCGGAAACCTCGGGATGTCTACTAAAACTTCTATGTTGATGGCTAAGCCCATATCAGTCCCGAAAGACTCTAAAAATACCCATTTTCCCAATTGGTCCAGTTCTGACAGGTTCTGGTAAAACGGTTATAACTCGGGCTATACAAATCAAACGTTCGATCCGTAAGATTCCTATGGTTCCTAACATCCAAGGGAAACTCCAGTTAAACGGGCTCAGTCAAAAGACAACTATACTAATCGTGGAAACCCGATCTTTGGACACTAACGAAACTGTCCCGATAACGGTTATTAACTAAATTGTTATTTCGGTTCTAACCTTTACCAAAAGGTCCTGGGGTTCTAATTTGGACTCGGAACAGTAGCTAGGGTCTAAATATGAAGTCCAACTTAACTTAGGTCCAACAATTAAACTTGTAGTATTAAACCTAATTTAGAAAACATGAAAGACACTTTAATAATTTTAATCAATCCTAAAGTCATAAAAGAAATAAAATTACTTAAAACATAAATTACTTGACCAAGATTTTAAAGATCAAAATATGGATTATTTACAAGTTAGTTATAACAAAAAGAAACAAGAATGTCAAGAAACATTGAAGGTGGTTAAACATGTGGGTTTCTTAATCAAGAAACAAGAAACAATTTAAAGAACATGCAATTGTAACCTAACCAAAACAAGAACTCTAATTTATTTTCAAGAACCAAGATTTAATCAAGAATTACTAACAAGGATTGAACCTTTAATAATTAAAACAAACCCAATCTTCTTAACAAGAATTTAACCTCGGGTTTTAACTTCCAATTTCGTGCATACAATAATATTGTGGTCTAAAACACAACATAATTTATAAGTTAAAGATACAATAAACGATTCAACCCTAACCGATTCAACTATTACAACCCTAATACTTATTAATTACAAACATAAAATTACACATAATAATTAACAATTTACACATAATTACAACAAGAATAACGATTACAAATAATTTCCCCTAATTACAAAATTACAGAAATTATAATCATAAAAATTATAACACTACAAATATATATAAATCAGGTTTTTGAAATTAAAACAAGAAAAGAAAAGGAAAAAGAAAGATATAACAAACAGAATATCAGTTATGGTTAGGGTTAGGGTTTTACGCAGAGGGTTAGGGCACGGCTGGGGGGTGGTGCGACGGCGGCTGGGTGGACGGAGGTCGGGGATGTCGGTTGTCGCCGAGGCGCGTCGCGTCGAGTGGCGAGGAGGTGCAATGGTGGTCGGATCGTCGATCGAACAGCAATGACGGCCGGTGTTCGGAAGGCACGGACGGTCTGCGGTTGCGGTGCGATGGCGCGTCGGCCCGAGTATGCGGCGCCGCGTCGGCAATGACGTCGTCGGTGGTGGTAGCCGTCGGTTTCAGAGAGAGAGGGAGAGTCAGATCGAGAGAGAGAAAGAGAAGAGAAAGAGACAGAGAGAGGGTTGCGGTGGCTGCCGGTGGCGTCATTGCGCGGGTGGTTCTGTCACTGGTGGGGCGATTCTTTGGGCGCGAGAGAGGAGAGAGGAGAGGTGTGTAGGGTTTTTGAGAGGTATTAGGGTTTGGTATGGGTTTAGGGGGTTTTTATACCAAAACACAATTAGGCCCACTAATCTAATCTAATCCTAATCCAACCCATTTAAAACAATTAAAAATTGATTTTTCTAAAAACCCAATAATACTAATAATAGTAATAATAATATTAATACTAATAATCATATAATCACATAGCAAATAATATTCACGTAATTAATCACATAATAATATTAATCAGCGGAATTACTATTCTACCCTTGTTAGCCCCTCAACGGTCCTACGAGCTCAAGCGTTAGCATAAATAAACACATTACGAACAACAGTAAATCACGAAGTCAAACCTAATGTATTAACGACGTTACGGTCAACATCTTTGGATTTTTCGGGGTTTTACAGTTCTTGTCTTTGTCTTTTCAGGTTTATGCAAAAAGATTTCTCTTTCGAGTACGATCCTGAGATCGAACGAACTTTTCGAGAGAGAAGGAAAAGAGCAAGACTGGAGAAAGAATTTCAAGAAAATCAAGAAACGGACGAAGAGGAGCTAGAATCGGAATCGGAAAAAGAAGAAGAGATGGGAGAACAGCGACCAAAGACATTCGGGCAGTATCTTACTCCCAATGTCACCAACCCGCAATCAGCAATCAACGTTCCCACCATCCAAGCAAACGACTTCGAGCTACGTCAATCTTTGATCAACCTAGTGTCAAAATCACCATTCCATGGGTTGACTAACGAAGATCCGAACCGACATCTGCGACTCTTCCGTCAAGCTTGTGACACTTACAAGGCCAACAACGTGTCAGAGGATGCCGTCAAACTACGTCTCTTCCCGTTCTCGTTGGAAGGCAAGGCGTGGGAGTGGCTCGATTCACTTCCACCAAATTCAATCACAACGTTCGACGAACTCGCCAGCACCTTTTTGGCGAAGTACTTTCCTCCAAGCAAGCTCACCAGCCTAAGGAATCAGATTTCCACATTTACATAAGAGCCAGATGAGTCACTATACGATGCTTGGGAAAGATTCAAGGACATTCTCTGATAATGTCCTCAACATGGATTCGAACCTTAGGTTCCTGTCCAATCCTTCTTCAATGGAGCGAATGAGTCAATAAGAGGAAGCATCCTCTCTGCAGCCGGAGGTGATCTTATGGACAAAACTGTGCCTCAAATCACGAGTCTGATCGAGCATCTGGCGAACAACTCTTATCAATGGTCTAAACCCCGCCAAAAGGCGGGAGGTAGGTTTAATGTTGATGTAATTTCTTTATTATCATCTAAACTTGATTCTTTAACGCAAAAAATGGACCGATTAAGTTTGTCATCTAACCTTCCGACCTGCAATGTTTGTCAGTCGACCGAACATGAAACTTTTACTTGCCCTACAGGTGGAGTTAGTAATGAACAAGTCCAACAGGCCAATTATATTGGCAATCCTAGACAAAATTATGATATGAATTCTAACACTTACCATCCTGGGCTTAGAAACCACCCTAATTTTTCCTATAGGAACGACAATCCCATTGGTCCTCTTCAAGGACAAGGACAGCATAAGTATCAAAGACCACCTCAACAAGGACCTCCCTGAAAGTCTAATTTAGAAACCATGATGGAGAGTCTTATCGCAGGACAACAGAAACAGGAAGGTGTTATAAAAGACCTAATGCAAAAGGTAGAGGCCTTAGCAACCCACAATAAGATTTTAGAAAATCAGATCGCCAATTCGGCGACTCCCTCTACTAGTTTACCACCTCAACCTGTCCCTAATCCGGGTGCTCAATGTAACGCTATAACCTGCGAGGAAGTGAACCTTGAGTGTGAACCCTTAGGAGTGCATATTTTACATAGGGCAGTCAAGACCGAACCTAAACCGGACCTGTTAGAGGGAACTAAAAACCCCTCAATTATGCCTAATAAGGAAGACCTAAAGCAGTATTAGGATCCCTGTTCAATTGGATGGTAGACCCATTAATTATGCACTGTGTGATATGGGATCTGAGGTGAATGTTTTGCCTAAGTCTTACCTAAGGAAATATGAACATAAGGAATTAAGGGTGACTGACAAGATTCTTCGTCTAGCAGATAAAACCCTTAGAAAACCTCTAGGGATCTTACATGACACTCCCCTCCAAATAGGAGAGCATATTGTTCCTGTCGATTTCTTGGTACTAGATACAGGAGAAGATCCAGAATCGGAGATTATTCTAGGGAGGGCCTTCCTTTCAGCCGTCAATTGCAAGATGGATATGAGGAAAGGCACAATGATCATCGAGCTAGGAAAGTCGATGACAGAATACAAAGTACGAAAAGGCAAGTTGGTTCAGAGACACGTTCCAAAAATAATTCATGATGAAGGAGATCTGGTTCCAAAATGGATCAAGGACCTCGATGAGTAGGGTCCATAACGCCGAGCTAACGACGTTAAACAAAGCAACCCCGGGGAGGTACGCTATTATCTACATATTTATTCTTCCCCACTTTTTTATTTTATTTTAGTTCAATTATTTTAGCTTTCAGTTTTTGATCCCTAGCGATTTTATTTTTAATTTGAAGTTTACTGATATTTTTCTTTTAGTGTGAGAGAAAAAGGAAGAAATTCAAGAAATTCATGGCTTTTATTGAATTTTTATTCCTAACCT
This sequence comes from Portulaca oleracea, assembly GCA_029582165.1. Classification (NCBI taxonomy): domain Eukaryota; kingdom Viridiplantae; phylum Streptophyta; class Magnoliopsida; order Caryophyllales; family Portulacaceae; genus Portulaca; species Portulaca oleracea. The sequence continues at coordinate 36,029,140 of CM055869.1, read as the reverse complement.
AATGAATTCTATGTTGGTAGATGTTTGTAGGGATTTTCGATGTGTCAAATTGTAGGGAAAATAAGGAGGAAACAAAGAAAAGGGATAAAAACAAGCAAAAATTGGCAAAAATCGAGCTGCTAGCATCAGGTAGGAAAACGCAGCCAGCGTTTTCCAGGCGCTGGCTGCGCCTCGTCCAGAAACTTCAGATGGTAAGAACTAAGAATCTTAGCTTCTCCGGACCATCGGGAGATGATAACGAAGTCGGAGGCAGCCGGAAGCGAAAAGCCACGGCGGCGGAGAAAGGAAAACAGAAAGTCGCAACTTCAAAAGATTCAAGAGACCCAAACCCCTTCAACTTTGAAGGGGACGTCAAGAAAAGGTACGAATCCCTCTCCAAAAGAGCCCTCGTCCCCACCAAATATATGCATGAACCTTTCTTACGTAGTTGTGGTATGTTGGATGATGTTGATTGGATGTTAGGTCGTTGCCACATGACCAACATAGCTAGGTTAGGAGAGCCGACCTATAGGGGAATTACCCTTGAATTCTTGTCGTCCCTAGTTGTAACCTCCAAGGGAGGGATGGGTGTATTCGTTTCCAGCTTTTGGGGGTAGAGAGGAACATGATCGTATCCCAATTTGCCCGCGCCTTTGGTTTTCCTGAACGTACATGTAGGGATTCATCCCTTATACCCATAGAGTGGGACGGGAGGGGTTTCTTTTTCAGAATTTCTGGTTTTGACAGTTGGGACCCTAGCAACACCCCCGCGACCTTGATTAGGAACCCCGTATTGAGGTATGTCCACCGCATACTCTCTTGCGGTATATTCGGGAGGCCCGGTAGCTCAAACAAAGTTGCCCGAGCTGATTGCTACATGTTGCATGCCATGTTGGATACCGACCCTCGTACCGACCCAGCAACTATGCTAGCCCACCATCTTTCTAGTGTCGCCACCTCAACCAGCAAGGGCATTGCCGTAAGGGGCTACATTACGCACCTTGCACGCCAAATCGGCTTTAGGCCACCTAGGAACCCCACTGACCTAGTCCCGGGTAACTTATTCTTGGATGGGGGGCAGTGTAATTTCTTTGGCTTGTGTAAGTTTGACAAGGACTCGCGTTGTCTCTAGGTCTATCCCAACAACGCTAGGTTTCCCGTGCCTAACCCCCACACCTCTCCCCAAGTTGTTGAGAATTTAATGTGGATGCCTCCCTTCCCCGAGTTCGACCCCGAACCAGAACCAGAAATCCACCCTAACCCTCAACCCGAACAATCCCAACCAGACTATGAGGTGCGCTTTCGCGACCTCCAAACCTCCATTGACCGGACGGAACACCGTGTCAACGAGTTGAGGGATAGCTTTGTTGAGTATAGGGGGCAGTCTGACCTGCGATTTGACTGTCTCGACGAGTCAATCGCTAACCTCACCGGCCTTATTCAAGCCATGTTCGATCGAGCCTCACCACCACCAGGACCGAGCCATACCGGCCCTTCCCCACCGACCGAGGATCCTTGATCCTTGGCTAAACCATTACCCTTCACCATTGTCTTTTGCATTGAGGACAATGCAACATCTAAGCATGGGGGGGTTGAAAAATATTTTTTCTTGCAAATTTTTCTTATTTCTCTGTTTTTTTCGTTTATTTTTCTGTTTTTCCTTCATTTTTCTCTTATTTTTGTCTTTCTTTTTCTTGTTTCTTGGTTGTTTTTCAAATTTTAGTGTGATTTCTCTTATTTTTGTGTGTTTCTTTTATTTGCTTGTTCATAGTTATTTGAGTTTCTAGTCTGTTTTTCCTTTTTGTTTTCTAGTTTCTTAAGTTTTTCTTCAAATTTTTCTTTTAATTTGCATCCACCTAGTTTGCATTATATAGAAGCATGTAGTTTTTCCTTTTTCTTTTCCTAATTTGTTTCTTTTTCTTTCTTTTGCATCCACCTATTCAAAAATTCAAAAAAAATCAGAAAAATTAGAAAAAGACCAAAAAAATTAGAAAAGACAAAAACTAAAAATTATAGGATAGGATTAGGACTAAAACCGGAAACACCTTCAGTGATGATTTGTAAAACTTTCTTACTTTCAGTTTAGCTTGCTTCGCTTAGAAAAGTCTGGATTAGATCTCAAAAGTTTTTGAAACCTTTTCCTTCAAATCTTCTGATTTTGAGACAAGTTATGAAAGTTGTATCTTACTGCTTTGACTATCTTAGAAAGTATAAATGTGCGTGCCACAAATCTTTGGGCTAAGTTTAGTTGATTGAGCCACATCTCGCGAGTCCACATTGCCTAAATTTTGAATTGATCACTTTTATCAATTCCATATTCCCTGAGTGACTCACCCATTAGTTGCATCTCTAGAACTTGCTTCGCATCTTGCTTGAGATTACATATTTGCATCGCACGCTGTGACAAAGTGATTAAGGCATTCGTACTATTCTGCTAAACTACATAGCCAAATAGCCTACCCTACACTATATTTAACCGTTCTTTTTGTCCTGCCTAGCCTTTGTTTACCCTTCTTTCATGATTGAACCCTGACAATGCAAGCCTTAGCCTTTGATATAAATAAATTACTCTGAGATACCCTAACTTTTGGTGAAATATTTTTCTGGTACCCCAACTTTTCAAAACTAATTTTGAGGTACCCTTACTTTTTGGGTTAGTAATTATTTGGTGCTTTTCCGACCATTAATTTTATTAAGTGACCAAAATGCCCTTGTTCTTCCCTTCTTGAAGAAGAAGAATGAGGGCATTTCGGTCACTTAATAAAATTAATGGTCGGAAAAGCACCAAATAATTATTAACCCAAAAAGTAAGGGTACCTCAAAATTAGTTTTGAAAAGTTAGGGTACCGAAAAATAGTTTCCTCAAATATTGGGGTACCTCCGAGTAATTTTTTGGATTTGATATCCAGTATTCCTTTTCCTTGCTTGGTTGAATGAGAGTTTGTCGTTTTTTCGGAAGGAACAGTTGGTTAGGTGTGTTTGGAGAAAAATGTTAAGTTTGGGAGAAATTATGCTTATTGTTTCAAATAGGGAGAAATTAAAGTCCCACCTTTTGAATAATTAGTGTTTGGTTATGTTGTTCATTTATTATATCGAAGTCGAAGTTGCAATTTCGTAGTTTTCTTCTCCCCGATCACCCACCGAAAAAAGAAAAAAAAAGAAGTAAAAAAATAAATAAATAAAGAGAAAAGGAGTTCGAAAAGAAAACTAGAAAAGGGTGTTTAGGGAGATTCAATTTAAATTTGTAATCTTTGACTTGGTTGTATTCAGTTGAGATGTTTCATATCGTAGAGGGTGAAAGGTGAAATTCCTTGCATACACTAAGCAAGAAGGTGAGTTTAGAGTGTTATATTCATTGAAATTCAATCCAAGCATGGCTCTTAACTCCTCAATCCCAAATTTTACCGCTCCTTTCCCCTAACTTAAGTCCCGTTACAACCCGATAAAGTCCTTTTGATTGTCACTTGTGCATTGCATACAAGTAGTGGAGAGCGAGGTTCTTACCAAGCTTATGGTAGTTTGTTTATATTGGTTTGAGTATGAGAAAACCCACATACATATTGAAATTTGAGTGATTGAGTGATTTTATTCTATGTGAGGTTTGCTCTTTTTGACTGACTTACGTCCATAACTAACCGCGCACATTTGCATTATTCTTAAGACTGTTAGCAGGTTTATGCTTCAGAAGTACTTGTTCTCTCCTTTTGGTTTCGAAATTTTCTTCCTTTCTCTTTTAAATTGAGTTTTGATCTTGTCCAGACCGATATTTGTGATTGCTTGATTGAATTGATGTGTTAGATTGGTTAGCCTGAGGGGGTGTTAAGATTTTGTTTTTGTAATCCTTTCGAAAGCTCTTTCCACCTCTTTCTCTTCTTACACTTGGTTTATCCTGTTTGAGCCCTAACCCTCCTATTTTTAATTCTGACTTGCTTGAGGACAAACAAGAGTTAAGCATGGGGGGATTTGATAAGTCATTTTTATATAGAAATTTTAGGGCTCAAATCATGTCAGTTTCATGCTTTTTATACCCGATATCTCGTATTTTTATAGCAATTTCTGTGATTTATACGCTTGTTCGCGAGTTTGGTATGTTTTGCAGGAATTGGTGAAATTATATCGAAAAGCATGAAAATTTGGAGGAAGAATACCAAAAATCAAAGAAATAAAAACAGAAGTTGAAGAAGGAGAGAAGAAGAATGGAAGAACGGCCCAAAGACTAGCTGAGGTGGAAAGGCAAGGCGCAGTGTAACAACCCACCCCAAAATCATGTTTAATTATCTATAAGTCACCGTAATTAACCAAATCGCGTTATAAATTTTTCGCGTTTACCTTTATTTATTTGTTAATTTACTTATTTATTTGTTGTTATTGGTGTCGAGTCTCATGCAGGAGATGGCTAAGGTGCCGAAGTATCGGCTTAAAAATTTTACTTTACATATCCATTCAAAGTTAAATTAGTTCAGGTTATACGTTTTACGTTATAAATTTATTTACCGAGAATCGGCTAATATTTATACGCCCCGATTTATATATATATATTTTACCGTCCCAATTTTAATTTATTACATTTTATTCCTTTGCATAAATTCAAGAGGTAATTTTTCCACTTATTATTTTAATTCAATTACCATTGTATTTTATTTTATGTTACCCAAATTATTACCAATATATTTAATTTCCTACAAAAAAAAACCAATACTTCAATTTATTACAACAATTACAATATATTTACTCCTATTGTTATCATCTTGCTACTACTTAATTAAAATTGTATTTTTTTTTTTATTGTTATTAGTATTAGTTTAAGTTAGATGATAGCCATATGTATTAGTTAGTAAAGGGGAGGGCCTAAGTCTTTTAGTTCATTTTAATTCAAACCCAACACAACACCTCTCTTTCTCTCTCTACCACCCTCTTCCTCCTCTGCTAGCCGTCCACCCCCAGCCGTTTTCCGGTCATTTTCCCGCCAATTTCCGGCCAACCGCCGCCAGCCACGGCCACCACGCACCACCCCCTTCCTCTCTCTTGTGTTTTCATCCAATTTTAACTCCAAGGGTAATCTCTCAAACGCCAATTTCAATTTCTTTCAAACCTAATATGAAATTCTATGTTTAATATATGTTTCTTTGGTGAATTCCATCTCTTTTACTCTCTTTATTCATGAATTCAAGTATATAATTGTTGTGGTTAAGTTAGGGTTTGAGTTTCAAGTTTGTGCATGTGTGTTTGGATGAGTTCTTGAGATTTTCTTGTTGAATTCATGGTGGATGATGAATTAATGTTGATGCATGTGGATTTCTTGTGAGTTTTAAGTGTTTAAGGGCTGAGATTATGTTGTGAGTTTAGGAATTAAGAGTTATCATGCTTAATTTGGGTGAATTAGTGAGTTTTGGAGCAAGAATTCAAGAATATGTTTATTATGTGAAGTTTATGTTTAATCCATGGTTGCATGTGGTTTTTAAAGCCTTTGATGAAGTGATTATCATGGTTTATATTCTGGAAATATAGTGGATTAAAGTTAGATGAAGTTTGGTTATGTTTTAATATGATTAAGAGTGGAAAAATCCAATTAAAAGATGAGTTTTAGGTGTTTTAAGCTACTGTTTCGGTTCTGGAAATTTACAGAATTATAAAAGTGGGATTTTTGCCCAGATTTCTACTCCATTGGATAGCTTAAAGTGTTAGCAAACCATAGGCTTTGGAATTTCGAATTTCCGACATGTATAGCCCGAGTTACGACCAAAACCGTAACCTCACGATTTTATATACGAATTCTGAGTCAGTGTGTTGAGGGCTGTTTTTCGTCCCTTTGGAGACCTCTTTGGTTTTTATGGTAAACATGAAAGTTTTAGGCCATGTTGCAAGCTTTCCGGAAAGGTATGGTTCATAGTCAACCGATATCGGGAGTGTGAGTTACGATCCCGGGAAACCGGGCTGTCCAGAACAACATTCTGCTCAAATTAACCTTTGTGAACTAATGTCTTTTGGGCCTCAAACCAACCCAATAAGGGGTTCTAGGTATAAATGTGTCATGGTTATATATTGTAATTATAGAGTTATGTGTTTGAGGCTAAGAGTACCAATTTGGAGTCCTAAGTAAGTCTTGAGAACATCTTTCAAGAACTAGTATGTTTAAGTTTCGTATCGTGACTCCCATGTTTCTTTAAGTATCATGTTCAATATCTTTGCGCTATCTAAGATTCCTTCTAGCTTGATAACCTCCAATGTCTAATTCAATTCATTCCTCATATCATTCCTCATTTCATAAATTCGTTAATCCAAGCTTGCTTTGATTCACATTTGGATATGTATATCTTGCTCCATTATGCCATTTCATTCGATATCGTATTATCAAACCATATTTGATTTCATCTTTTCATACTCTAACTTTCAAGTTATACTTACCCTATTCATCATTGATTCAAGCTTATTCTCTGGTATTCAAGCCCTTTTATTTGAACCACCTTCTACGTCATAATTCTCATGATTTTCCGACCCGAAAACTCCAAAGTTTCATGTGCACAGCTTCTGTCCGGGCCCATTTTGGGGCCCTTCCACTCATTTTTAGCTTCTGGTTCTGTTGACAAAGTTGTAGATTATGTTTTTCCCTATTCCGGGATGTACTCTTTTACTTCGTTTCGATTTTCCTAACTCAAGTTATGCTATAAACTCTATTTTACTATAACCTGAAATTTTACTCCTAAAGTTATTTCATTTATATTACTAAGTTTCTAAACTTATGAAGCTAATTTAGAACCTTATTCGGTTCTTCATTTCTATGACAAGTTCCAAAAGCCATCTCCAAGCCGAGCCGCGCCGCCAAGGTCTTTAGCATCTCAAGGTACGCGAATTGTCCAACTCTTCGCTCCCTTATGTTTACGATTTATGCTTTATATTTACGATTTATGCTTTATATTTACGATTTATGCTTTATGTTTACGATTTATGCTTTATGTTTACGATTTATGTTTTATGTTTACGATTTATGTTAAATGTTTACGGTTTATGCTAAAGGTTTATGGTTTATGTTAAAAGTTTACGGTTTAGGTTAAAGGTTTACGGGTTTTGTTAAATGTTTACGGTTTATGCTAAAGGTTTATGGTTTATGTTAAAAGTTTACGGTTTAGGTTAAAGGTTTACGGGTTTTGTTAAATGTTTACGGTTTATGATAAATGTTTATGGTTTATGCTAAATAGTTACAGTTTATGCTAAGTTATGCTTTTATGATTATTACTCCTTTATGATTACGATTTATGCTAATCTATGCTTTTATGTTATTCATGGTTTTAAGCGGTCCCATTTTATGGATTCTATGTTCTATGTTCTAGCTAATTACGAGAAGTGCTAGCCTTTTATGTTTTAGATGCTCCTGATCAGAGTGTCCTAGACCTGGCCAGTGTCTGACTGCATAGCAGTCACTCATTCCAAACTTAGATCGGTTTGGGCATGCGCGTGTGTGAGATGCATTGCATCGATCGTAAGGGACCCAAAACTCTTAAATTTATGTATTTACTTCTAAATTCATGTGACGTGTTCTTTCTTTATGAATTCAAGTTACTTTTACTCATGTATATGTTTATGTTCATGCCATTTCAAGTTAATGTTTTATATCCCCTTTCCCGTTTTCAAAATGAATTTAAATGTCGGCACTAAAACCGTTTTCGAACGGTTTGACGTGTTGGAGGTTTACGTACTGAGTGTTTCCCCACTCACTTTTCGCAATGTTTTTAATGTTTTGTTTTAGGGGGTCCGAGCACCCAAGGTAAAGGTAAAGGCAAGCAGGGGTAATCACGTGTTGCAAGCAAGGTAGGTAGGGCTGGAGTATCCTCGTCGACTTGAGGGTCGCGTGTTTTGAAGCACCCATGTTTATGGAAGAAGCGTTGTACTTTGTTTCCTTTAATGTTGTTTAAAAGTTTGATGGTTATGCTCTGGAGATTCATCTTTAAGTATGAAGTTATGTTTTGGAAGTATAGTATGTAATGTTTATATGTTTTAATGATGTTCTTTTGGGTTGTTGCCTTGTCTCTTTTGGGAGACGGCGGTAATGCCTCGACCTAAGGTGTTCCGCTGCGCTAATCACAGGTTTGGGATTTCTAAGTATAGTCTTACTCTTGTGATTAAGGTTGGGGCGTTACACGCAGGCAGCGTTTTTAAAATGCAGCCAGCGCCTTGTCCAGAAAGTTTGGCGACCAAAGAGAACCAAAACGCAGGCCGCGTTTTGGAGGCGCAACCAACGCCCTCTAACGAAGAATTCCGCTATTTGGGCAAAACGCAGCCAGCGTTTTTAAAACGCACTAAAACGCAGGCCACGTTTTGTGCCCTAATCCAGCCACTATAAAAGGGGTTTGACATCCGCCGTTTCAAGTACGTCCGCAGCGAGCGATTTTTCTTCAGTTTACATTAGTTTTTCGGAGAGATTTTTAGGTAGCTTTTAGAGTAGATTTAGATCAATTTATTTACAGTTGATTCCTAGAGATTGCTATTAGATTAGATTATTGTTAGTGATCGAAGAACACGAAAGAGATCGATTCGGGTGACACGAAGATATCGATTTCGCCAATTCGAACACGGTTTATTTCTATTCTTCTTTAATGCTTTATCGTTTTTATTTATATTTTGAGATGTTTACTTTTAGAATTATGAGTAGCTAATTTCCTTTGTTTGGGGGATAAACTCGATGTCAATTGATTGAATTTGAATACAGTTTCGGTGTTAGGTTATCCTTTTATTCATTTAATCTGCGTGCAATATATGTCATGGTAATTTGACAATAGAACGATAGTTTGAGTCTGTGCCTGGTTTTAGATTCTTGACAATAGAACGACAGTTTGAGTCTTGAATCGGATTGCGTAGATTGAATAGGTTAGAAAATAGTTAGACATAATGATTCTTGCCTAGGGTCAATTTATAATCAGTTCTTATCTTTGATTAAGCTAAATAGTTAGAAATAATGTTTAGGTTAATCAATGTAACTCACCTAGGATCGAAAGATCGAAGTGATAGGGCCTAGAAAGATTATAAACCCCGAATTATCTTGTTACCTGCACCGGGATTGTTAATGATTTGATTAATTGACTAGAGAGGACTCCCCTGAATGCTTTTAATTAATTGATAAAACCCTAAAAATTCCTGCGTTCCTAGTTTAGTTTAGAAAACTTCACCACAACCCTTGGATCGACCTAGCATTCTTTGTAGCGAACTAGTTCAGTGCGTGGTTGAACGCAAATCCCTGAGAGAGAACGATATTTTATTACTACACAGACTCGTACACTTGCGGTACACAAACACCTATATGTTTTAGGTTTGTCACCGATCATGCACGTCTCGACGAGGGCGACGTCGATGGAAGTCTCCATCTCCATCACTCGACTCAAAGACAGGAGGAGGAGGGATAGGGACTTGGGCACGCCTCGGACGTTCAACCCGGGGTGGGACTGGTTGCTCGGGAATGCAATCATTCATCCATGCCATAAGAGCATTCATGTTGCGCTCGAGAGTAGAGAACCGGTTGTCGAAAGTGGTGAACCGATCATCAATGGTGGCGAATCGGTCCTCAATAACTAGATCCCGAGGACTTTGCCGGTGGCTTGATTCCTCTCGTTCGGATTTAACTTCTCCGTCCATAACGAGGGAATAGGTGAGGGACGGTTTGTGTTTGGGAAAATTTTATCGTTTTGGGTTTTTTTGTAGTTGGCTTGTGTTTGGCTAAGAAATCTTTGTGTTTTTCTCACTTGGGCATTTTATCGAACACCTTGTGGGCACAAATTTCCAACTCTTCCTCAAAGCTCCAATATGCATCAAAATCAACAAACACAATAATTAAAAAAAATACCCCGTGCATCGAAATCCAAATCACTTCTTTTTTTTACTAATTTTAAATACCCCGTGCATCGCACGGGTTAAAGACTAGTATATTCGAAATTTGAAATACTCAACCCAGAATGATTGTAGGGGTTATCGGCCAATCAGATTAAAGAAAAAAAATCGATTTAAAAATACATTAAAAAATTCCCGCCCATGAAATAATAAAAAAAATGATTTAAAAATAATAATAAACAAGAAGTCTAATCAAATTAAGAGTCTACCTTATCTAATTAGAAATCTACTTCCCAACCCAATTAGGAGTCTAACTCCCACCCAAATCTTACCTCTCACCTAAATCAAATTAGAACTCTATCTCTCGCCCAAATCTAATTAGGAGTTTACCTCTCGACCTAATATATAACATCGAAACATCTTTCATTCTCTTCCAATCTGTCAACTATTAACATTTGAAGCAACCATTATTTTTTCACTAATTAGGACTTCCATCCTTATATTATCTTCACATCTTTCAGCATATTCAAATTTATTTAGGTGCAGGGTATTTTTAGATTTTTCAAAACCGTTAAAGAAAAGCTTTATTATATAATTCTTTTTCTAATGCATGAATAACCATGATATGTTTGCACAGGCAACACTTACAGCAAGACTATGCATATCTCTCATTGTTAAATTCCATTTAGTCATTATGGTTGGGTTGATTAATTGATATTTTTCCACTAATTTGTGGGGTTTTATGCTATGCATTGTTATACAAGGTGTTGGTCACCTATACAAAGGTATGTCTGTATAAGAGTGAAATGATGTTTTGCCCTCATATCTAAATCCTAATTCTTTTGTCTTAGTTTATATTTGGATAGGTTGTAAATAATCTACCTTCTATTAATGATATGTTAAAGTGAATCCGAGCAAGTTCTCCTGGTGTACGAGTGACACTAAAGGTAAAACATCAAGGCTACATTGCTAAAATTTAGGAAGCTCGCAATAGTAGAAAAATTGATGAACGCCAGTTGTGTATAGTGGAGATTGCTCATATAATTAAGAGGAATATTTTTTACTAACATACTGCATTTAGGAATTCATTCAAGCATCATATGTGTATAGGTAATATTTTGCATGGATTAATACATGGTTATATAGGAGATTTGATACTGGTGTATAGAGTTCAATGAGTTTTGTCCTTTAATTTACGACATGGTAATAAAGGTCGTTGCCCTTTAGACTTATACGATATTATTTATGAATAATTAATGCCCCATGTTTCTTTTCCATCAAATATAATAGGCAATGAGCGATTTCTAAATTATGAGTTAATTGAATTTTTTGTCTCTAAATTGCAAAATGTAGGGTAAGATTGTTACATTCGACCATTCCATTTTCCGCTGGGCAAGATTCCGAAATATTGGTTTTTATCATTCCAAATCACTTCTTTTTTTTACTAATTTTAAATACCCCGTGCATCGCACGGGTTAAAGACTAGTATATTATAATAGAAATCATTGTGTGTCTCATGGAATAGAGCCACGGGAGTGATTGTAAGGGAATTGGCCAATCACAACGTAGAAAATTATAACTTTTTTCTATTTTCAATTTTTTTATTTTCAATCCGAATTTTATTTTAAAATTAAAAAAACTAAAAAGTATCACTAATCCTTGACTGCTTTAGACTCTGAATTAAATTATTTTGGTTTAAATAATAGTAATTATTTTGGTGTTGCCTATAATAATAATAATAATAATAATAATAATAATAATAATAAATAATAATAATAAATAATAATAATAATAATAATCTATATATTATAATAGAAATCATGGGAGTGTTTCTCGGAGTATAGACCAATCACATCGCAAAATATTTTATTTTATTTTCTATTTCTTTCCTTGATTTTATTTACAATTAATGAAATTAAAAAATATATCATTAATCCACGTCTGCTTGACAACATTTACATTCAAAACGAGTCCTACTAAGACTCAAACAGTAGTGTTCAGTTTTAAATTAAATTGTATTTTATTTTCTATTTCTTTCAAGATTTTATTTACAATTAAAGAAATTAAAAAATCTATATAATATTAATAGTAAAGTTTGTGGGACCCGCTAAATGGAGAGAGGAGATTAATTGTAGGGATTTCGATCAATCAGAAAGTAGATAAATACTGAATTAAATTATTTTAAGCAAAATAATAATAATAATAATAATAATAATAACAATAATAATAATAATAATCTATATATTATAATAGAAATCATTGTGAACCCACAAAATAGAGCCACGAGAGTAACTGTAGGAGAATTGGCCAATCACAACGTAGAAAATTATATTTTTTTCTAATTTCAATTTTTTTTATTTTCATTCCGGATTTTATTTTAAAATTAAAAAAGTCATAAAGTATCACTACTAATCCTTGACTGCGTTGGACTCTGAATTGAATTATTTTGGTGTATATAACATTAATTATTTTAAGATTGCCTGTAATCTATATAATACTAATAGAAATCTTTGTGGGTCCCACTGAACAAAGCCACGAGAGCGTTTCTAGGAGTCTTGACTAATCACAATGCAGAAAATTGTATAATTTTGTTTTTCTATTGTCTTTTATGACCTTCGCAGAAAATTGTATATTTTTATTTTTTTCTTTTTTTAATTACCAATCATAGTGCAGAAAATTGTATATTTTTTCTATTTTCTTTTATTTTAGAATTCAAATAACGACTCTGACTAATTTTCTTTTAATTTACTAATTCTTAACAGTCTGTATCTCAACTAATCACCTAAATATCGGCCAAGATACAATAACCCATTACCTAATTGGTTGCCAACATATTCCTTGCGGTTAGGTAAATTAGATTAATGAGTTTCTGTAGGCATATAAATACACTGCATCTGTTAGTCATATTGTCAGGATCTTTTACTAATATTCCTATTGATTAACCCTGTTTCATCTACTGTCATGAGCAATCAAGATCAAATGTGTCACACTTCATAATCATATTGTCAGGATCTTTTACTAATATTTCTAAAGATTAACCCTTTTTCATCTACTGTCACGAGAAATCAAGATCAAATTTGTCACACTTCATGGTCATATTGCCAGGATCTTTTACCTCCCCCGTCAGTAGGTTTTACATACATATTTTGTTTTTGACGGTTCTTAATGTTTGAGTGTTGCTAAATTTAATTTTTTTTTACTTATTTATTAGACCATCAGCAAAGTAATTGTTACAACAATATAGAACAAACCAGTCTGTCAAAAATAACAAGTGTTACAATTGTTTGCATTGGATTCAACCGGTTATCATATTTTACTGGTATTTTATTTTACATGTTATCATATTCAATTCAATTGCCTATCTCTATTTATTAGACCTGCTTAACTGGTTATCATATTTTGCTACTATTTTATTTTACCTGTTATCATGTTCAATCCAATTGCCTATTATACCGTATGAATAAATCATGTCCTATAACCTCTTGAATGTTAACCTGTTTTTTTTTTTTATAATTTTGTAACTGAAAAGAAATTACTGAGATGATGTATGTTATCCAGTTCCACCTTTTTGTGTGTCTTCAACTGTGCTATGCCTTCAGTAGAATCCAGCTCGGCCTTACAAACAAACCCCACCCTTAACCCACCCAAATTGGAATTACATCACATATACAAACGTTCAGGTAAGGAACTCGCCGTGGTCAACGTTTATTGACATTTTAGGAAATTTTCTATTGTTAAATTGCATGTTTTGTTGGAACAATTTATTATGATGTTTTCATGTAACAATTTCATTAATATTTCATTTGGTTTACTTTGTATTGATAGTTACTTATCTATGGCTTTTATAAAATTTCAAAAGTAACAAGATTAGTTCCCTTCGTGCATCGCACGGGTTGATGTCTAGTAATAATAATAATAATAACTTTAATAAAGGTAGTAAGCGATGAATATTGATTGGGCCTAATATAAGTATGTAGCTTGGTACAAAATTTATCGATTTGTTTGGACTATTACCATTTAGGTCCAATACTAGTGGGGGTGCCCGTGCTTTGCACAGGCTTTTAACAATAAAAATTAATCAGTAAATTGTACATATATTGTATTGTACCATGTATATATTTGTGTACAACAAAGCTACAATTGTGTGTACATGCTAAAATGCTTCATTTGATAATAGTTATCCAACTTGTTCTTTTACAGGAAAGCTGCTGCAATTCGTTATTTCTGCTCATTGGTTGCTTTTGATCATTTCCGAAAAGTAAACTCAAATAACCATTCTTGGTCGCCCTCAAATTACCCCGACGATGTGATTCAATAGAGTCCGATCTTTTAGAAGCTCTAAAAGAGTATCACCTGCAAAGAAACAAACACGACAAAACGATCAAATTTCAAAACAAAGTCTTAATGTACTAATCTGTCAGAGTATTAAAACCTGCAGCTTACAGTAGTCCAAAGAGCAATATTAGAAACAAGAGCATGCTTTGGCATGTTTAGGCTTCAGGGAATTCGATGTAGTGCAGCAGAGGTCGCCACAAGTATTAAAATGAATATTCCTAGTCTTCATCAATCACTTAGTTATAACTAATACTCAGATAATGTGTTCCACTTTCGTGTCCATCACTTATAACTAATAAGGAATTCCTCACTTTGGAATGTTCATGGGCCGAAAATTCTTTTAATGCTCATCAGTAAAGAGCAGCTTGATTTACGACCCCACCAGCTGCAACAAGCAGACATTTTGCATCAGCAATGGATGATGCTTTTTAGCAGAAAAAATATGGACCAACTGTTGGTAATTCTAGATGGGAATATCACCTGAAAGGTAGGAAATGAGGCGAAGATCCTTCAACCAAACAGTTGGCAGGACAATAAGCACGGTTAGACTGGCAAAGTGAGTCAAGTCTAGGTGAAAACCACTCGAATCCAAGGCACGGGCTGTGCAAACTTGCATGAACAACGTTAAACTTGACATATTTGCAATTATACACCAGCACCAGAGAAACATCCATTATTCGTATACAAAATTACACAAGTTACATATACAAATCATACATCTGACGTATAAAATCTAATAAAAGAAATTGATTACACCTGCACGATAATTTTCACATGCTATATAAGGACAACTTGAATATATAGGTAGCAAATGGGACAACCAACTCCCCATTTATGCTCCTTGATTGATTTTCTTACATGTTTCGTTTCCAATGTAAAAAGTTAACCAGAAAAGACATTAATTTGTTTGTGATTTTGTCAATAATTAGAAAATAGAAAGTAGACACAAATTAATAAGGGTTTTGGGCCACAAATAATACATATTGAGGGGCTTGTGATTGGGAATAATCCAAAGTGACTTTTCGGCCACTGATAGTCTGTACTTTTTCACTATTTTCTCATAGCAATCCAGAAGCAATTGCCGGCACCGAAAAGCTGACGTGGCGACCGGAAAGTATGTTTTTCACACTCCAAAAAGGAGATTTCCGGTCGCCACGTCAGCTTTCCGGTACCGGAAATTGATTTTGGACTGCTACGAGAAAATAGTGAAAAAGTATAGGCTGCTAGTGGCCAAAAAGTCACTTTGGATTATTCTCAGTCACAAGCCCCTCAATATGGATTATTTGTGGCAAAAAAACCCAATTAAAAAATATATATAATTGATTAGAGTAAGCATTCTTTTCAAGCCCCTAAAAAATAGAACATCAACATGCTTTCACAATTTTTCTGACCTAAAGGTACTCGTATATAGAGATCACTCTAACCTTGAATTGGATAATACCATATGCATCTTCTGCACTCAATGAAACATTATATAAACCTTGCAGATAAAGATCACTTTACCATCAAGAGCTACCAAAAAAATTTGCATTCAATAGTTAACAGTACTCGCGGAAAACATTCAATTGGATAGTAAATTTTGGTGAAAGATATTGTAGGTGTTTTTCATAAAAGCAGGGACTTAGCAGGAAGATATACGTGTTTCGCTTGAGGTAAGGTAGTGTAACTAAGCCTTTGGTACCCAATAACAGTTTTCCCAGTTTCCTTCCTCTACATAGCATTCATCGGGGCTGTCCTGCCCCTACTACATCAGCAACCTAAGCTACAAAGTCCCTATCACCTGTTTTTAAGGCACAACATTCGTTCACTATTCACTAATACCATGCACTAAAAGTCGGCTTTTAGCGAATCAATGGGTCCAAGCATGAAGCCAAAGTGGGCAAAAATCTGAACCATTACCCGGAAAAGGTGATCAGTATTATAGTATCTTTGAAGCGTCTTTTAGCAAAATTTAGGTATGTATTACTTTCCAAAGCCAAGGTTGTCAGGATTCGAAGTTAGTAGCACCTGAAAAATAAAGACTTTCCAAAGCAAAGGTGGTCAGGATTAATATGTTGTCTGTTTTGTTGTCCAAATATCTAATATTTCAATTAGCTGCAGACTATGACAAACTATAACAACAAAATGAGTTAGCAAATTGAAATGTAATACTCCTTAACTTTGAAAGCCCTATGTTTACTTGTCAACTATGCCGTGCACAAATCAATTATTGTGTTGTCAGTATAAATGTTGCTTATACATACTAACATAAGTCCTTTGGTACAATCATAGACAACCAACTCTCCTCACTGAAACTAAGAATACCACACCATTTGGAAAATAGAAGCATTAGACAATAGCAAGGAAAGACACAAAATCAAAGATATTGTGCATAGGACAACAATAAAAGGGTTTATAAAATTATAGTACATTCCCATAAATCCCAATATTTCTTGAAAACAATGTCAGGTAAATTCAGCAGCATACATGCACATATATCTACGTACAATATGGACAATACCTAGTTGGGCATAATTTATTACCAGTTAAGGGGTATTGATTTTGGGGGAAAAGCATAATTTAGGGAAGGGAGATCGTCATCTGGGTATCAACCAAATTAGTATGAGGAAGACTCATAAAATCCTTAGTTGTATGTAAGTAATAACAATTTCTAATATGAAAATAACATTTTTATGTATGAATTTGAAAGGTTTGAGTTTAAAGAGTCCCATAAAACAATTATCATTATTGATTAGTATCCTAAAGTAGCATATGAAATTCTACTATAACATAAACTAACCGTCTTGGATTTCTTCCAGCTAACTATGATGTGAGCATTTTATCTAATAGTTGGTGGGCATTCGTGAGAATAGCCTATTATAGCAACACAAGAAGTTCATCCCTATCCAAGCCAACTTCAAGAGCAATACCCATGCCCAACCATACTCAGTTAAGGAAAAACTAAATACAATCATGTAACCATAGCAGTTATCAATTAAATAAAAGTAATGATATACTTACCACAAATTGAATGACGCCTCTAACTTGATGATCATAGGGCCTAAGTACACATCGAAACAAATTGAGCAAAGTTAAACAAAGAGGGCAACCTTCATAACAATCTACAACAGAGGACATCCTATAAAAATCAAAACAGCATAAATTAAAAAGAACTCAATTACTCAGTTTTTTAATTGACTAATGAATGAGTTAGATTAAAAAATTTTGAAAGCTTAGGATTACTTATTGAAATAGCAGCTTAATAGAATATGGCATAAATCCTTTGTAAAGTCAATCCTTGCATGCATGAAGATGAGAAACATTGATTAAGAACCATAAAAATCACAAGAAAGCTTAGTAAGCAATAGTGTAAATTTTCAAGTTCTTATTATTAACTACCAAATTCAAATTGAAAAGGAGGCAGAAAGTGAAGACATAATAGATGAAAAATGAAAAAAAAAAAACCTTAATGATGGGGATTAGAAATTCAGATATGGCAAGGGAGAGATCATAGATATATTTTGAGAAGCAAATAAACAAAGACACTGAACAACAAGATATAGAGAAACGAAGAGGCAATGAGTGAAGGAGATAATCTTATGAAACAACCCACGGATGACATCTGTATACACACATGTCGACTGATGAAATGGGCCAGTCTTACATAGCCCAAACACCGAAGCAGGCAATTCAGAGCCTGCCTCTCAGTCCAGCGAGGGATGAACGACGAGTTTCAATTGAGCAACCGGTGATTACATTGTAGAGTTTAACATATGTAATGAGACAGAAACGTAGAATAATACTCAACAATTAAGACACCAAAAATTCAGAAGTAAATCTAAAATTAAACAATACAACCCAAATGAAACTATGGAAGACCAGTGAGTATAACAAAATAAAACAAAAAATGATGCAACAAAAACCTTTAAAAAAAACCAAAAAAAGTTATCACAACACAGTAATCTTTTTTTTGTGGAAATAACACAATATTCTTGAAAAAGAGTAGATAACTCACAATGTCTTTCCATTTCTTTACTGTATTTCAATTTCCAATGCTAAAACAATACTTTGTACTCTGGAAGAGAAGTAGAGGGATGATAAGGTTTCGGTCAAGTTAGAAACATCTGGACATATATTGACAATCACTTTTGTAGCATTGCAATTATCATATTGTATAAGGAACAATTTGATTTTCTGGCAAGAGATGGACAGAAACACGTAAAAGTCACACCTAATCAGCATGAGCTGAAGGGCACAGATATAGCAAATAGCAAAAGATTAAAACACCATATTGTCCTTGTGCAACAAGAGTTAAGCAATTATATAAAACGAAACTTTGATGGACACCAGACTATCAAACTACAAGTGCTGAAGATTCCAAGTTCAAACTACAAGTATTCAAGCGTAGATTTCAGAATAGAAACCATCTAGATACCAACATAACAAAACTCAAAGGACAAACAACACCTCACCTGCTGATGTGTAATATTGAAGATTTTGATCATCCTTCGACGAAAGAAGGCCATAATCACTGTTTCAAAGAAAAATATTAAACAGAAAAGAACCCTAATTCAGAAATTGCTAGATGGTTTAGGAAGATAGGGTACAAGCAGCAAAGAGCAGAGGCATAGTCTAGTAAACTAAATCCAAAGGAAACATGGAAAATAAAACCCTAATTTAGAAACAAGCCATTAACTTTCTTCCAATATCTTCCACTAACAAATCAATCAAACCTAAATTAACAGATGATATTGAAATTTTGTACCTCTGTTTTTTTTTGAGTGGATGGCATCCCCTTGGTGTCTTTACAATATATTTCCTGATTTCTTATCAAAAATATCTCTTATCTACTCGTTGAACTTACAATGAAATTGCAATGTCTAGTTTTGATTGTATAGCATTTTGATATGGGAAATACTGGAAATCAAACCAAACCCAATAGTTTTGAAATTAGAAATATAGGAAATCTGCAATAATATTGTATAGCATTTTGAGTTAGTAATATTAGAAATATGTAGGTGGAAGTTTTATCAGACAAGAACTACTCCGTGCGTGATTGTGTAATTCAATATAGCAGCAAAATTAGAGTTCAATTAGTCCGATTGTTGTATTGAGATGACATCAAAATTGACAGACTACTACAATTCTATTCTACAGAACCACAAGAGGATTCATATCACAAATCAGAATAAATTCACAAACAATACCAATTCGTTCATAATCACATGTCAATATCATCAACGACATCAGAAAGAGGGAAAAAATCAGAAAATTTTCACATAATCAGAAAATTATGACAAAAATCAAGCTGCCTAATAGACAAGGGTCTAACTATTAACCCCTCAAGTTAGTTGACAAGTGAAGACATTTCAAACCAAATAAAACTGCAAACACAAGTATGGCAACTCAGGAGAGCTCACACGAGTACATGACCCCAAAAAATCAACTTTTACTTGAGTGAAATATATGAATCTCCTTCCTACACTTCCTATTGTCCTTTCTCAACCACACAAACAAACTCTCTACAATTGGGAGAAATTTGAATCAACCGATTTGAGTACCCTCTCCCCGACCTCGATTTTAGTACAATTTTGCTCTTCATTTCTGTGTTCCCTTGTTGTTACAGGGAAGGGAGGTGTTTGGATATCACTTGCTGTGGTTTGTCTCGATCGAACCGTCCTTTCCAACTATTTCAATTACAGATAACTAATCATATCAGTCGATCTTTCATAACATAAAACCCTTTTGCTCGGAAAAAACAGAGATTTTCAGAATAATATAAAACCCTAATATTAGTGTTCAATTAGTCAGATTAGAGGGAAGGGGGGTGTTCGCATATCCTTTCATGTGGTCTGTGTCAATCAAATCCTCGTTTCCAACGATTTCAATCATAGATAATTAAACAGTAATAGTACCCAGATCATGTTACAAAACGGATTCAGACTCCCGAAATCATATGAATATATCTTTTATAAAATCAACCCGTTTTGCCAGAAGAAAAAACAGAGATTTTCAGAAGAACATAAAACCCTAATTCAACAGCAGCATGAATTGAGAAACACAAAAACCTAATTTGAGAGAGGATAAAATTGAAGAACACATAACCCTAATTGAGAGAACGTCAATTTTCCAGAAACCTGAGAGAAGATGGAATTGAAGAACACATACCTCACAAAACCATCCAAAGATATGCTTGTTTGGTTCTGAGAACAACAACTGCAAATTTAAGTTTTGGACAATCCGTAAGACGGTCTCTAAGAGCAAAGAGAACAAGGAAACGTGTCTTCTTGGTGGATGCATGCAATTGGACCCCTTGTCAAACAGCAGTTGTGGATGCATACAATCGGACCGCTGTGAAAAAATAATAGAGAAGGTTGTTAGCGTCACTCTTCCAGCAAAGGCAAGTAGCCAGCCACAGAGGAGCAACAATAGTGAAGGCAAAAGAAAGGAGGAAGGGCAGCAGGCAGACACACAGGAGGAGCACCAGAGCAGAAGAAAAGAGGGAGGAAAGCAAGCAGCCAAACAGGTGTCGTGTGATGCCTGCCTGCTTGCTTATTCCCACTTTTATTATTAGAAAGGATAATGGTCCTCTTTATTTATTGATACCCTAAAATCAGTAATATTACCCGGGGTATTACATCCGTGAAGCCATCAAGCTTGGGATTAACAGTCTTATCATCGAAGGTGATAATAAAACAGTCAGTCATCAATACATATTACATACACCTGTAACATGTGCTCCGAGCAAGTATGAGTAAACAATTATGTTATTGGGAGTGAACAACAGGCAGGTATGAGTGAACAATTATACTATTGACAGCGAACAACAGATAAATATGAGTGAACAATTATGCTATTAAGAATGAACAATGACCGGATCTAGAGCACATGCTACAAGAGCAT
This sequence comes from Portulaca oleracea, assembly GCA_029582165.1. NCBI lineage: Eukaryota > Viridiplantae > Streptophyta > Magnoliopsida > Caryophyllales > Portulacaceae > Portulaca > Portulaca oleracea. The sequence continues at coordinate 36,008,128 of CM055869.1, read as the reverse complement.
GTAATAAATTGCAGTCATCAATGCCCTCAATGGGCGCTGTGATGCTCCTTGGTCGATCCATCAACTGCTTTGTGACATCAAAAAGTACCTGTCTCAATGTTCTTTTTCCAAGATCATCCAAGTTTACCGCGAAGCGAATAGGTCGGCGGATTGGCTGGCCAAGGTCGGCCTTAGTATTGTTGGCTCTTGTTTTTGGAATCTTGAGGATGTTCACGCCCTGAATTGTATAATGAGAGAAGATAGATTGGGCATGTCTCTTGTGAGAAGAGCTGCATAGTTGTTTTGCTTACCGTTGTAAAAAAAAAAAGTTAGGCCAAACACTTCAAAAAATTACTCGGAGGAACCCCAATATTTGGGGAAACTATTTTTCGGTATCCCAACTTTTCAAAACTAATTTTGAGGTACTCTTACTTTTTGGGTTAGTAATTATTTGGTGTTTTTCCGGCCATTAATTTTATTAAGTGACTGAAATACCCTCATTCTTCTTCTTCATGGATATTTCTTCAAGAATGGAAGAACAAGGACATTTTGGTCATTTAATAAAATTAATAGTCGGAAAAGCACCAAATAATTACTAACCCAAAAAGTAAGGGTACGTCAAAATTAGTTTTGAAAAGTTGGGGTACCGGAAAAACATTTCACCAAAAGTTAGGGTAATTTCTTGCAAACACTTCAATAATTCTCCAAAAATAGCTTTTGTGAAAACTGATTTTAAATAACAAAAAAAGTTTGTTTAGAAATTAGGCCAAACATTCTAAATTGAAAATAATTATCCAAAAATAGCTTATTCGGTTTTGTTCAGTATAAACTTTATTTGATTTCAATTTAAATTGAAAATATTTGAGTTTTGGTTTTAGATTTTTGGGATTTGAATCGATGAAGAGACGTAATTGATTGTAATTCTGATTGTGGTGAAGCGGGAAGCAGCAGATTGTCCCTGACTCCAACTGGAAGTTAAAACTTAAAACCCTAAATCCCTACCTCTGCAGCTTTCTTTCTGGTGTAGTGTCCATCGATAATGGCGATGGGGAGTAAATGTTCAATGGTTGGAATGGAAGTGCCGTACATTAGGAGCGATTGCATCAAGTGGGTCGAGGCTTCCGTGCCCGACATTCGTGGATTTCTTCCGCTTCAGGCTGTTGCTCCACCCACTCGAGACTATGCCTCCTCTGCTGTCATTGGGACTCCTCCAACCTACTTCGTTTGGTACTGCTACTGCTATGCAATCCTCTTTTTTTGATTTCTCTCTTACTTTGTTATCCATATCTTGCTACCTAATTCAGTTGAATGTTCCCAACACTTTTTCAGTCGTATTTGCAAGAGTCTGCCCCAAGTTTTACAGATATTGGAGCTATGCATAGACAAACACATCCCACTAGCTGGACTATGCATCACTTTCCCGGAGCCATTGTCTCCTTTTGCTTATATTTGTGAGAATGAGGTTTGTCAATCAGTTCCTTCCTCTTTTTTTTTTTTTAAAAAATTTGAATTATTGAAGAGCTTTTCAAGGAAAAATGCTTATGGGTGTATCATATATGCATGTAAACAGAATAATCATGCTCATGCCAGTGCGTATCTGCTCTATGCCTTATCAATCTCTGGCATTGCATATGTTTTTCAACTCAAAAATATGTCAGCATATGCTGCTTCTTTTGTCTTCTCGAGTAATGAGTTCTTGCACTTCGATACAAAAATCAATCCTCATTGTCCCTCCATAAGTGCCGTCACAGCTACCTCTGGTTGCCTTGTTATTGGGAGAGATGATGGATCAGTGACTTGCTTTAGACCTGGGCTTGACAAAGATGCTCCAGGTAGAATTCTATGTATTGTTTGCTGCAACCTAACGCATGGGCTTTGCCTCTACTATCTTCTGCCATTCATATCCTATTTGTTACTTCATTCTAAGGTTTCGTGCATCAGCTAAAGGATGAGGCAACTTTTGGCCGGCTTTGGGGTCTAATGTCAAGGTACTTACAACATTGCCTTTTTGATACTCTATCCCAAAAAATCTTTTATGCTATAATTTTATTAGTTAATTTTAAGCTAATATATAGTCTATATAGAAAGAATGATGAACTTTTTAAGTATTTTTGTAGGGAGTTGTAATATACTCGTTGTGTCTTAACTTTGTATACATGGCTAGTCTCACTTCCAGATGATGTTGTCCCCATGTTCATATGTTTCACAGAGTATTTGGTACAAGGCATATGATGAATAGAAAGATAGATGTTGGTTGTTAGTTATTAAGGGGTGATACGTGATGGATAAGGGATAGGCAAAGAAGAGAATAGAAAGATTGATGAAATTAATTATAACATTTGAGTCATCGTCTGCTCTTTATCCTTATGTGAACCTTTTTTTTATGTTTAAAATGGATCTTGATTGGCTACTTAGGGATGACTTTTAACAAAATTATGTGGCAGAATGCAGACAAAAGGATACACGCACTTATTTGATCGTTTCTAAAGGATATGGGTAGGGCAAAAAATATATGGCCTAAAGTCAATCTATGTTTGGACAATTCACACGAGTTAGCTAGACTAGACCTTGTCCACGCTATTAGTTTTGACAATTTTTGATGGTTGAGCCTAGTCTTGGGTGCCTCATGTTGAGATGTGTTTGCCTATTCGAGCAAGCTTGTTACTTGCTTTTCAACTCTCTTTTCCTTTTTAAACAAAGCACGTAATTATTTTTATTTAATTTTTTATTTTTTATCGTAGGGGATAACAACTAACAAATGTTGCTTCAAACCAACTTATCCATGTGTTCTTACCCTAGTTTGATGGAAACGTTCAGCCCCAAGTCATCGAACCAAATGATTGAAAGTGTCAATTTTTAAAAGGTAAAATCATCATTAAAACAACCATAAATATAGTATTTTCTAGAGAAAGAAGGGGGTGGAAGGAAGTGTTTGTTGTGGCTACAAGGGGTACTTGGCTGTGGGTAAAAGGACAATGGTGCTTGGCCCAAGGTGGTTGGGATGATTTTTTGATTGTAATGAGATGACTATACATGCATACTTATGTGTTTGTGGTAATTGGCATCAACATGGTATATTGGAATGAGACAATGTCCTGGAGAGTGTGTGCTTTCGTGGTTGTTGGCATCAAAATGGGGATTTGGTGTGAGAGGTCTAGATGTAGGCAAGAGAGATAGAGAGATGATGTCTCAGACTAAGATGTGCAACAATTGGATTGAGCTTGTGGAAACGGTGTAGGTTTTGTAGAGTTCTTGTGCATCAAGGAATGAGAAGCACACCAACCTATTCTAGGAACTCCAAAGACATTCGAAACTTAAGCGCAAACAATAAATGAAAAATTGTACTTGACATATCCAATTTATTTAAAATTAACTTAGGCCCTATAAATAAATATTTAAAGTGGAAAAGCTCGAGTGGGTTCTAATTATGTAGAATTGGAATGAAGTTCCAAAAAAATAGTAATGATATTAGATGTGGAAGGAGTGGACCCCACCCGCATTCCAAAAAAAATGGATTGCCATTGCCCATACTTGAAGATTAACAAAGAAATTAACAACTGAATTATTGGCTTTGGTCTCACAACAAAAGTTGTACTCACTACCTCACTGTAATATGACTTTCGTTACATGTTCACAAATTAAAACAAATAATAACTACTAATCTAACTAATTCAAATCAAAACAACTTTACACTTCACTGAGTTTGTATTGAAGGGGAGAGAGGGGGAGGGGAAGGGAGGCTAGTCATCTTATTCTTTTTATTTGGACAAATAAATGGAGGGTGAAGGTAGGAGAATACTTCACCCCCATTTCCCTCCATTCATCTCTTTCTTAACCCTCAAAATTAAAAAGAGGGGAAAAAGAAGAAATTTAATACTTCCTCCCTAAACTAGATCCAAACACACTGAGAGAAAGGAGAAAGGGGGACACACTTTCTATTAAGGACCTTGGCACTAATTAAGCAGAAAATTAACTAAGTAACAAAGTGATAGAGCTAATCACTGTCTAAGATATAATTAATGAACCATAGAGAGAAATAATCATGGCTATTGTTAGCTAAGTAAACCTAAAAGATCACCACCTAATTAAGCCACAATTAGGATAAACATTTACAAATTTCCTTAAGACAGAAAACAATCACTCCAAATTTTCATTCCTATAATCAAAAACTAACTTTTTACAATGCTAAGGGGTAAATATTTATAGAACCTTACATTTAGGAAACAAATATAAAGGAATAAAATCATCTAATAAGGATTACAATTTAGTTGGATTTCATCCTTTGCTACCCCAAATGTCATCCTACCACCAAGTTCTATTTCACTACATGACGAAATATAGTAATATTCCAAGGATCAACTTTGGAGGGCATCACTCGTTCGTTTCAAATCCAAATTGGGACCATGAGGACATTGTAGAAACCTTGGGAATCAAGCTTTTAAGTTGTGAATAGTGTTGGATCATCACCCAATTGGCTATGTTACTTGTACTCGGGACACGGGTGTCCGACACGCACATGGATCCAAGGGTCCGTTATGGCATCCTTAAAAATTACGGACACGGGGACACGGTAACCAAGGGTCTGACACAACATGGGAAACACGACCCCTAAGTTGCATAACATATTTAATTATATTAGAAGTGAAATATTATGATTTTTTAAAAGGCATTCTTAAAATTAATTAACCCAAGGATATTTTATTTTAAATTGATTTGGCTTATAAAAAATACATTTTTAGCCCAGCTTTTAAAAGGCCCAAAATAAATTGCTGGCACATGTTAAAATAATCTAAATCAAAAAAGTGGAAAAGAACCAAAAGAAAACCCTAGGTCCAACTCACACAGCAGCCTCCTTTGACTATGCCCTTTCTCTCCTCTCTTCCATCTGAAAACACATGCCAACTGAAAAACCCTAGTACCCAATTGAAAGCATGAGCCACCTCTACTCCCTTTCTCTCCTCTCTCCCGTTTCTAACCGACAACTGGAAAGGTGGAAACCAGCGAGAGATATTTGTCAAGGCGAACAAAAAAGATGCACTGCCGGCGACCGGAAATAGGCGACTACTGGCCGGAGAAACACCACCGGTGGGTCGCAACATCCGTTCGACCAAAAGCCCCAACTACGACCCCAAATACCCACCAATTGGTTGTCCAATTTTTCGATATAGTGTTTTGCGTGAGTAGGGTGCTCTTGGCCATGTCTTGCAATTCTGGCCAGTGGCAAGGTCCGCCATGGGTCCTGTGTCCGGATCCGTGTCGGGTCGTGTTGACCCTGGTATGGCATCCCTGACTGCCGAGTCCAGGTAACGTAGCCAATTGGAAATGATGAAAATCTCCCTCATGGTTGATTGGACAACTTTTAAACAAGTAAGCTATTCTCCTTGCAGGACTAGCTTGGACTATTTTATTCTTGAGATGCTCTTGGATTGTCTCTTACTAAATGTTCTTGACATATTCAAAGTCCTAAAAAGCAACTTGAAAGATTCCAAAAGGTAACCAATTTTAAGGCGCAAGCTCTTAGAATTTCCCTTGGTCAGGTTAAGCTCATTTACGTACAGTTGCAATTGCCTTAGTTGGCCTTTTAGGTGAGAACCAACTTACAACATGGCTAACATGATCTTCTTGGTTGGCAATGGTGTTGATGGTGAAGAGATATCCATCAATAAAAAAACCTAAACAATAAAAACCAAAAAATAAGGCAAAACCCAAAAAACAAAGAGAAATTTGTGTGAGCTTTAGCAACAAACCTAATGTCCAAGTAAGGAAGAGGAAGGAAAGAGGAATATAAATAAGGATGTGAAGCTAAAAAAAAGAAGAGAAATTTGAGTGAGAGGAAGAAGAGTATTATTACTTAAGTGTGAGAGAGGTAACCCATATAAGACCAATGCCCATGTTCGTAAGAGGAAGTTCAAATGGGTGGAAGAGTGAAGCAAGCAATGCAGTTTGATTGAGAGGAGAGGGCAACACAATAAAGAGGGGCAGAGTGTTAGGATCATAATGTATGCTAGCTCACAATGATCAGAGTATTTTAATTAGAATGCACCATACATTTACACACACAAGCTGAATGCTGTAAGACAATAGCTAATTGGAAACAATTGGCTGGACTGAATGACAAACCGATAAGAAATAATAAGGATAGACTTGCTTACAACTGTTATGGACACACCTTTAGTTGCAATCAAGGGCAAAGGACTCTCCCATTCATGCTCCTACAAACACACCAGAGCACAGATGATCAAGCAGAGCTGACACTTGCTGGATTTTTGCCAAAATCCAGTGGCAGGAGCTGATTTAACCAAGGATTGAGAGTTATATGTTACTCACAAACTTTCAGAGGTTCTAAGACACTCAAGAATACTATTGAATAAACACTGATATGCCTTTCATTGCAAAAAACTTCAGAATATAAAGAAACTACAGTTTGATTAGCAGCTTGCTTAACATAAGCTAATCTGCCTAATCTCCCTGATTTAATCTAACTTACAAAGCTTAAAATAATTACAACTGATTACATCCTAATCTAACTAATATAATTCGGATTACATTGGATCAGAAAATAAAAGGAAAATACTAGCTAAGTTCTGATTGGACCAAATGCCAAAAGGGTGGCAAAATGAGCCAATCATAAGCTTTCCTGTCTAAGGGGGTAAATAATTTGTTACTGGGGTAGTTCCCGTGCAAACACTAACCTGGAAGTAATCTCAACAGGTTAAGATTGAGCCGGAAAGACCAAAACAACCCTTATGGGCAGATAACAAAAGACTTAGCCTGACAACTGAGGTTCTGGAAAAATTGATAACAAACAACCCTGCTGGGATTGTTTGTTCTGGCACTTGAAACTTGCTGATGCCATGCTTGAACATGCTGAAACTTGGCTTGGTCTTGAAAATGGCATGACTTAGAACAAAAAACTCCTAGGGAACCTTAGCTAATTCTTCCTCAATCAATAGATATGACATTGAGAAAGACTACTGCTTGGACTGTTTTTGCTGGGAACTGGATTTGGTCTGAATGACCAATGTTGATGGACTGAATGGCCCAGGACTTGCTTCACAAGTGTGTAACAAGCTTGGATGGATGCTGTGGATGGATTGGTGGCTGCTGGAGGTGCTGAGATCCTCCTGTTAGGTACTTGACATGCTGAGTGACATGCTAAATGACCTGCTCTCTCTGCTGGGATTAGGAAGTCTGCTATTTCTGCTGGAGATGCTTCCTTAGCTGCTGAATTTGGTAAATCAACATGGCCTCCTACTGGTGCTGCTGAAAATGCTGGTGAAGCTCCTACAGATGCCTCCTTTGCTGATGATGTTGCTGCTGCTTGCTGTTCTTCAGGATGGTCTCCATCAGATGAGGATCACAATCATAAATAGTAGAAGGGTGATGGAGACCTGGGACAATGGATTCAGGGACCAAAAAAAAGGGCAAAACCAAAAAATGGCAAATAAAAAATAGATTTGTGATTGACTTAATCAAAAAGTTGTTTGTTCAAGAGAGGAAGAGGAAAGAGAGAGGAAGAAAAATTCTATGCGGAAGCTTAAAAAATGAGAGAAATTTGAGAGGTTGAAAGAAATTTACTTGAGTGAGAGAGAAGTAGCGCACATGACACTAGAGGACAAGTCCAACTGAAAGGAAAAGAGGTTCAACAACACAGCTGGAGTAAGAGGAGAAATCAATGCAATAAAGAGAGGGCAGAGGGGTTAAGGTAGTCGAGAAGTGAAGAAAAGAGAAGGTTTCAATTGAAATATTTTAGTTTCCTTTTGTTGTGAAAAGCACACTCTTTGTTCATGTGATGGCTTAAATAAAAGCGTAAAAAGCATCTCATAGTCTTCGCTTTCCCATTTTGTTGCGCCTCACATTTCAAATGTGTTGGGTGTGTACAATGCTTTTAGAGAGGATGGCAAATAACATGGTTGGGTTTTGATTGGTATAAAGGGTAGGAGGAATGTGGAGAGGGCTTAGATTAAGTAAGTGCACAAAGTGCAAAAAACCGCAGATGTCATTGGGGGAGAAGTGTGGATGTGAAGCACATGGAGTGCACTTTTGTTTCAACATCACATCCATGCAATAGTTTCACAAAAATAAGTTCAAAAATGACATTAAACAATGGATTGAATACAATTGTACCGCGGAAATTATGAAAATAGTCTTTTGTAGTAGACAATACAACTCAAATAGTCATAGAAAGAGATAAAACAAGCATAGTTATACTAAGAAAGCGTCGAAAACACAACACACCAAAGCAAGTAGCAAACTAGCAAAGTGGGTCTAAGGTCTAATGGTAAACCAAATGACACTCATCACTCATCATTATTATCATCATCCGACACCACAAGCTTCATATATTCTTGTCATCATCCACCACCTCAACCTCATGAATGTCCGCTTCATCTTCCTTGTCCCGTTGAAATTCCTCTTCCTCAACTTCATCAATTGATTGAAATCGAGCACAAGAACTTAGATCAAGAAAGCCCAATGCATAAAAAGGCACAAAAGGGTACCAAAAACTAGGTTTAGGCTTCAAGGTGTGCCTGTCTCTTGGTTGCGAGAGGCACTTTATATATATATATATATATATATATATATATATATATATATATATATATTTGGAAAAATCGGTTAGATGATTCCATTAACAAAACGGATGTACAAAACTACTCTAGGCATACCTAGAGGGGCATACAACAAAATTGCCCAAAACAAGCTGAGAATTCAAACTCTATTTCCACTTAATCTACTCTCTACATCCCCAACTATGAATTCACAAAGCAAAAGAACTAAATGAGCCTTGCTATAAAAGTTCTGCTATTTCTTTCAAACCAAATAAAGTAAATATATGCTGTGAAAAATAGGAAAACTTGATTCAGCCTTCTCTTGGACCAACCTCCAATCTGACAATGTTGTAGAACATCATTCCATGTGCAATGAGGCCATCCCAGCTTGCTAATCGCAGCATTCCAGATTTGTTGACCAAAAACGCAGTTCTCAAACAAATGAACATGAGATTCTTCATTTCTTTCGCACAAACATCTGTTGGCCAAACTATAGCCAAACTTTTGCATTCTATCCAATGTATATAATCTTCCTTTCAAACAGAGCCAGGAGATGAATGAAAATTTAGGAACTCTGAATTTATTCCAGACGATATCATGCCATTCAACAACAGGAGTATGACAATTCAGCAGCTCATAATAAGCAGTAGAAATAGATTATGTACTTACTTTCATAAACTGCTTTAAATCATCAGGAATCTTCAATAATCTCCTCCAATACCAACTATTATTCTGCTGGATTTCACACTCAAGGAATGACTGCCGTTTGAGGTAGATATTATGTCCCATTTGACCCAAAGCGATTCTTTATGCATCAACAATTGCCAAGCTAATTTACCCTGAGCAGCTGAATTCCATTTATAAACATTTCGAATGTTTAAGCCTCCAAATTTCTTTGGAAGGCAGCATGAATCCCAGGCATATATATATATATATATATATAATATGAGTAAAAATCAACTCTTGTGCAGAAATCACCCATGGTTCGAAATGTAGTGATGATGTCTACATCCTAATAAGGAGAGAAAACTTGGTAGAGAACATTTTTTGAAATAGGCCATGGTCTGTTACGAATTTTCACAAAAAGGCCACAATGGTGCTTATAGCACCAACTCATTGTCACTGTAGATAAAACTCAACCCAGCCAGCAAATTGCAACTTCATGTATAGTTTTCAAAGGCTACAAACTAGAAATCAGGCAGTAGTAAACAGACAAGCAAGAGCAGTGGTGATGATGTACCATACGGGAGGGGTCCAGTTTTCTCTGATTTGGAACAGAAGCCGGAAGGCCCTCTAACTAGCGCCAGAACACAAGAAACTGGAACTAGGGTTAGGGGGCAGCAGCAAGGAGGTGGTGGCGCTGTGCGCGGTAGGATTAGGGCAGTTTGGGTTTTTGTTTTGGATTTCTCTTTTTTCTTTTTGGTTAAAGCTGGGCAGAAAATTGAACGAGAGAGGGGAAAAAAAATTGAAAGCTTGATCGAAAAGGCTCTGATACCAAGTTGATGTAGAACCAAGGGAATTCTCACAAAGGAATTCACTCAATTCAATTCAATAATCATCAAAGTCTACCTTATCCCTAATACATGAGGGATTTGTATAGCTAGCAATCCTAACGCAATAAGGAAACTAGAAAATATCAACTACTATTAAAATACTAACCTAATATATCCTACTATCTTAGAAAACTAAACATCACTAATATATTTTGCTAATTCTAAAGTATTGCTAAAAGTTACCTACAAAAATATAATTAATAAAATACAAAAGATCTATAAATATATGGAATGATATTGATTTCCTAATCCATCCTTTACTCTAGCCCTGCATCACAATCATTTGGGAATGTTATCTCTCAAGCACCAATAGCGCTGTACAATATACGAGTTGCATTTAAACTTTGAAACTTGGAAATTTCTTGTGAGGAAACTGTTTTAAATTTCGTTTCGGATATATGATATGACACAAGATTCCATACTTGTGTCTGGAATTTGGAAAGTGCCTTCATGTCTGAATTTCAGAGTCTTGCTGTGTCGTACCATTGGATCCTTATCCATTCAAGTATAAGGTGTCCAGGTAACCTGGCATATGGGTTGGCTGAGCAGCGTAAGTCTTGTGCATCGGGAATGCTTTGTGAGTCTTACTAGTGTCATCCACTTTTGTGTAGCCAAATCAACAGTCTTACTAGTGGCGTCTGCTTTCCTTTGGGTAACTGTGGTATTGTGGCCTAGCTAGACTTATGCATGATGTCGGCTCCAACATGGATTGGCCTAGGTTTATGCATAATGTCACCTCCAGCATGGACACTGCCTCTAACGTTTCTGGATCTGAGTGCAGGAGCAGATTTGCTGGATCTGTGAAGGATTTGGTGGTGTCCAATATCCATGGAAAAAAGGTCATCTTTGTGCTTCATTCTGATGGAACCATACAAATTTGGGATCTTCATTGCCACAAGAAGCTTTTTAGTCAATCCTTGATTGATCAAGGCATGTAGAGGGTACCCTATTTTGGCTGATCTAATTCATGGGGAGCTATGTTACTTTTTTCCTATCCATAGTGCATGTGAAATTAAATTTGTTGCATTATCAAATACTTTGCAAATTTAATAAGTTGAGATGATTATATTGTCCTTTGCTGGTGGTTTAGAAGAAGCAACCATCATGAATGTCCTTGTGTTTATTTGGTTCTACTTGCACCTATCTTTAGTTCAATATTGAAAATAGGTGGGAAAATAGTTCTGTAGATCATACGAAAAACAGTGTCCTGATTCTGGACAATTTGAAGCCAATTATTAGCTAAATGAAAATTGGACTCTAATAATCCTTACTTTGGTCAATTGTTTTCTAATAATCCCTACTTTTTTTTTGTGTTCTTGTGGTCCAAAGAAATCAAGAGTGGATTTTAGTGGCATCACTAACGAGTGTGTACCCTAAATATCTTGGATTTTGACTTGTGTTTGCTCCAAAACTTAGCACATACATTGCTTTCCCATGATTTTTAGTGGATTTAAGATGTTTGTCCCAAATTGTTTCGATTTTTTTTCTAATTTTTATGATTTCCCCCCTTTTGTTTCTCAAAAAAAAAAACATAATAATTGCTCGGATTCTCAAAAAATAATTTAAAATTGTTTTTAGTGATTACACTTCATAACCTTTCTGGGGCAGGGATGAAATTTTTTTTAAAATCTGGAGGTAGATTTGGTACCATTAAAATACAATTTTAATTTTTTTGGGACCACTATAATACAAAAAAAAAGTAGGTATTATTAGAATACAATTGGTTAAAGTAGGGATAATTAGAATCCAATTTTCCTTAGCTAAATGTCGAAATTTGGTGCAGTACAGATGAAGAGACTCGAACAGACTTAATTTGAAGGTTTCCTTTTTGTACATGAATCATTTTAACTTATTTTTTTATGCTTGGTTGGAGAAATTTCCTAATATGGACAGCTTATAGCATCATACATGTAATTCGAGGAAGTAAGTCGTTTATTCACTTTTGTGCTTCATAAAAACGTCTGTCCATGATTCATTCTTCTGTATATATTTTCTTGTTCTAGCTACCAAATACCAATGTGTTTGATAAAACACAAATTCTCCGTAAAATTGTCCTATTTGTGGTAAGTTTCTTAACACATCATTTTCTCGAAGGGGTTAGAGTGACCTGTAGGTCGTTTTAGAGTGGCTTATTAGTGATTGTAACTGTAGTTTCATTTGTCTTCTATGGGTTTTGACGGTAAATCATTCTCTTTCAGGAACTACTTTACGGTTGTGGGTTGGTCCTAATGTTGATTCATCTCTGGTTCATTTGGTGATTTTTCATGAAGAAGCTACGGTATGTTTGTCTTGCTTGATGGGGGTCATGACACTACTTTATCTGGTTTGTAATTTTGATAAATGTTATGGTTGTTGTCTTATCTTTATAAGGGTTATGGTTTTGTGCATTCCTTCCTCCTGTCCTCGATAGCTTCTCCACCTTGACATTTGTTTCAATGGGACTGTAAAGTCTTCTAAGTATTTTCATTCAATCTGACAAAACATAAATGTTATGATTGTTGTCTGTTTTTGCCAGGGACATCAAGGGGACATCAAGTTTTTTTTATTTGAGACATCAAATATTATAAGGGACATCAAGTATTTTCACTAGGGACATCCAATATTTTCATTGCGGACATCACATATTTTCATTGGGGAAATCAAATATTACAAGGGGGATCAAAATTTTTTCCACTGGAGACATCAAATATTTTCATTGGGGACGTCAAATATTTCTTGTGGGGACATCAAGTATTTTCATTGTGGACATCAAGTAGTTCCTAGTCCTTCTTTCTCGTTCTTGATTCGTCGACAATTTGTTGTTCTATGAAACACATATGAAACGTTTTTTCCAGTTCTTTTTTTTTCCATTTTTCCTCATTTCTGTTTTATCGCACTGAATGAGAAGATATGGAGGAATTCGGAAGTGAGGAGGTAAACACAAATCGCCGACAACCGTAAATCGCTTGGAATGAGATGAGATAGATGAATTCCGAATTGGGGAGGGAATTGATAGAATGAGCATTGAACTATTTATATATACAATAGTTCAATGCTCATTCTATCAATATATATATTCCATGTATATATACAATAGTTCAATGCTCATTCTATCAATATATATATATATATATAGTCACACACACACGCGCGTGTGTGTATTGCTCCTCAAAGGGAAAGGTGAGGAAAATGGATGTTTTCATGTCTTTTTCTTGGTTTTATTTTTCTTTTCTTTTTTTTTTGTTTTTGAGGTGGGGGTTCCAAAGCCTAGTTGATGTATGCAATTTGTACTTTCCATGTTCCTTGGGGAGAATGAAGTCGTCTCTTGACCTCTATTCCTTCCCTGTTCTTCTAGTATTATGCTTTCCCTTCATGTTGTTATTCGCTATGCTCATGTATGCAATTTCCTTAGTTATGTAGTGAGTGTTTCAGCTTCCTGTGACATGCTTGTAGGCCATATTCTGGTGCTGAATTCAATTTCTGCTAAGATTTCTTTCCTTTACCATTCAATGGTGTTCATTATTTGTATACGACATACATATAGATTTCTTGTAGTTAATTTAATTGTCTTGAACTGTGAAGGGAGCAAATTTACAGGGTGTTAACATCTGTGACCTCCAATTAGGACCTGTAGAGAGATGCAATTTCTCACTTGATTTGTCAATGCAGTATATTCCATTGGCTAAGGTAATCAGCAGCTTTGGTGTTTGATTATCACGTGCTAATCTTAGTTCCATTATTCTTGTTTATGGTTGATTGTAATTCCATTGTTTGAGGTATCAAGGTTCCAGTACATTTTTCTTTTTGTTTATTTATTTATCTTTATGTATGTTAGGGAAAGTTGATTGATGTAAAATTTGCATCGGACAAGCTATGGATTTTGAAGGAAGATGAGTTACTCGAGTGGGACTTGTGTAATTCAACGGTGAACGTGTGAGTGTTTTCAAATTCTTCATTTAAGATTTGGAGTTACTTGTTCTTGTTGATCATTTAACTAGATATAACAATTTTCTTTTTGAAAAGAAAGCAGAATAGATTCATGTAGAATTGTCAAAGGAGCGAACATACATTTAATGTCCTTCGAAAGGCTATATATGTTCATAGTACAGGCTATTTGCATTGCTGTCCACTACTAATAAAGGTAGGGCAGATGGTCATATCATCCTAAATAGCTTGATGTCTTTTGATAGAAAAAGAGACAAGGTGCCAAACGCTATGGTTTCTCTTTGTGTGTGCTCTGTCACATGACATGGGGTATTACTATAACCTTCTTTTTGACTTTCCTACCTGTCTTCAAGCCAAAATATGATTTCCAATGGAATATGTGCAACTCAAGATATAGCCAGTAACTGAAAACTAGCGATGTACGGGAGTGAAAGAAGCCAATGCCAATGTAGATAGTCTTTAAGTCCGGGGAAATTTACACCAACTTGAAGCAAATTTATGAGGGGCTTTATGAGCTATTAAAGAGGCTAAAGTAGTGGATAAATTTTGTGGCTATATTTTTCATGATCACATGGTGTCTTTGAGTTAAACTCAAGTAGTCCAAACAATTTAGGATAGCTTAAGATCAACAATTCTGTTTTTCTCTCGTGGGTCTATTGGAATCGGTCTCTCCACTGTTAGTGATGGATCTCCCCAGACCCTGCAAATATGGGACCCATTCTGGGAGGAGTTGTTATCATCAACTTAGAACTGGGAACTCAAAGAGGTATGAGATCCATAAAAAATATTCTCTGTGTATTCTGTTGTGTATAGTCTGTTGCTAACCTTATTCTGCGAGGATGTGTTATATGCTCAGCCCACAGGATGCATTCTATTGTGTATTAAATCGTATGTGCTTTGCATTGATGTTTTTGTTCTTCTGTTAGGGAAGAAAGGAAATGTTACTCTCTGCAGGAAGCCTTTATTGCTGAACAGTTGTTTCAGAATTCTGAGCATTGTCTGGATGATCTTTATCAAGCTGTCAGTTCAGTTTTTCCATCATCTGAGGTATATATTCAATTTCAGATACTACTAATGAACTCGTGATTTTTTGAGCCCCTTTTCTACACTCAGTTCATGAATTGAAAGTCATCTTTGCTACCGTTTTTTTGCATTTTGACGGCTCTTCTTTGTTGTGCGTGGCGTTTCTCATGGTGGCATCATAGTGAACATTTTGACAGAGGTTATAGAGGAGTTAAATCATCCTATATTTGTGTAACTAACTTGCAAGAGAACGTTTCAATGACAGAGGTTATGGAGGAGTTATAGAATTGTAGAACTTGAAACTTTGGTTGTTTCTTGTTGTTGTTTTCTATTTTTCCATTTACAATTTATGCTTAAATGCTAAATTTTCACGTGAGTGGCTTACTCAATTGGCATATTTGTTGATAGATCTGAAAACATGGATTTATTGTCACCTAAGTTTTTTTTAAATGCACAATGTTCCATTGTATGCTTCATAGTTTTTAATGGTGAAGCTTGGGGGGTCTTTCTCGAGCTCTAGAGGCTTAAGGTAGGGTGATCTTTTGTCATCGTTGTTCATTGGTTTTGGAGGTTCAAATTGGTTAACAAAGCAGTAGAGGTGTGTTTTCTAGATGGTTGTGTTTTTAGCAATCCTTGTTCTTAGGATTTTTAATGTTCACTCTCATGTTGATACTGTTAACTTTGCAATCTTTATGACAGTAATTTGGGATATTTGAGATGGATCCTTGCAACATTTGAAGCTTTGTCTGGCCTAAAACTTGTCTTTTCAAAAGTGCTCTCTTATCGCTCTTGCAAAAGCTCATGCGCTCAACTATTTCTTTAGTTGTGTGGTTAATTACCTCCATTATTCTTGGTTGGGTCTTCCACTCGGAGCTCTTGACAAGGGTGCAATTGTCCGAGTCCCTATTGTGTAGAGGCTATGTTACCTAGACTCAGGACACGGGTGTCCCACACGGACATGGATCCAAGGGTCCGACATGGCATCCCTAAAAATTACGGACACGGGGACACAGTATCCAAGGGTTCGACACGGCACGGGAAACACAACCCCTAAGTTGGATAACATATTTAATTATATTAGAAGTGAAATATTACATATTATTTTTTAAAGGCATCCTTAAATTGAACTCATGGATACTTTAGTTTAAATTGATTTGGCCCATATAAAAAATATATTTAGCCCAATTTTAAAAAGTCTAAAAAAAGTTTCTGCCACTTTAATTTTAAAATAATCAAAATACAAGTGGAAATCATCCAAAAAAAACCCTATGGTACAGGAAACCAGGAGAGGGAGGGGTGAGGAATACCTCTCGAGATCTTCTGCCAATACAATACGTGATAGACAAAGAGAGAGAGAGAATGAGGGAAATGATTGGTTGTATTACTGTCAAAATGCATAATAGAAGTCAGAGGCATACCCCACTACTCTAAATAGCCTGTGCTGATTCTAGAACCCAGCCAGGTGTCCCTTCCTTACAATAGTAATTAAAAATACCAAAAAAGAAATAAAATAGCAAAAATTAGCTATGCCATATCATCACTCATCACTTGTGCTGGAAATCCACAATTTGTTCTTCCTGTATCATACCCCACCCCTTGAGAACAGACTTGTCCTCAAGTCTGAAGTGCCGCAAAAAACTTGGGGTACTGCTGCTTCAGAACTTCCTCGTCTTCCCAAGATGCTTCGGACTTCGGTTGTTTATCCCATGCGATTAAATAATGTCGAAGCACTCTCCGACCCTTCCTCAAGACTCGCTGATCAAGGACGGATGCAGGCTGATAATATCCCTCGGCACTAGCCCGATGTAATCCCATAGGTATGTGTGGCTTAGCCGGCAATGCCCCCTTGAAAGCCTTAAGTTGCGAAACGTGAAAAATGTGATGTATGCGTGCTTCTGCCGGCAATTTGAGTGTATAGGCCACTGGTCCCACCTTCTGAGCCACCTGAAAGGGACCATAAAACCGCGGGCTTAACTTCTCATTACCGCTCCTCTGGATAGTCTGTTGGCGGTATGGTTGCAACTTGAGCCACACCCAATCCCCAGGGACGAATTCTCGCTCAGATCGGTGTCGGTCAGCTAGCTGTTTCATTCGATGTTGGGCCCGTAAGAGATGAAAATGTAGAGTTTGGATCATATCATGTCGCCGTTGGAGTGTTCGGTCGACCAGATCGTTGGGTGATTCTCTTGGCAGATAGGGCAGATAGGTAGGTGGTGGTTGATTGAATAGTACCTCATAAGGTGTAATTTGAGCCACCGTGTGAAAAGTGGTATTGTACCACCATTGAGCAACCGGTAGCCACTTGCTCCATTCCTTGGGGTGCTCCGATGACATACACCTTAGGTAAGTTTCCAGTGTTCTGTTGACCACCTCTGTTTGCCCATCCATCTGAGGGTGGTATGCCGAGGATAGCAACAGGCCAGTTCCCTGTATTGTGAACAGAGCTTGCCAAAAGCGGGTCAGGAATACCGCATCTCGATCGCTAACAATGGTCTTGGGCCACCCATGTATCTTGAACACATCGTCCAAATAGGCTTGAGCTATGCCATGCCATCACTTGTGCTGGAAATCCACAACTTGTTCTTCCTGTATCACCCTAGGCCCAACTTCAATGTATGTGGGCCCGTGGCTGTTCACGCCTCCCCATCTCCCCCCCCCCTTTCCATTCCCTTCTTTCTCTGTTTCTGGAGTAGGAAAGCTGGAAAAGCAAAACGCAGTGCCTATGTGCCTACGCAACGTCTGCTCCCCCTCTCCTCTCTCCTGTCTCTAACCGGCGACTTCTGATCGGAGAAAACACACCGGTGGGGTCGCATCGTCCATTCGCCCAAAAGCCCCAGCTACCACCTCGAAGACGCACCAACTGGTTGTCCAATTGTTCGATCTAGGGTTTGTCACTGGCTAGGGTTCGTTCTTGGTCGTGTCCTGCACTTCCGCCCAGGTTCGCCACGGATCCCGCGTCAAGATCCGTGTCGTGTTGTGTCGACCTTGGTACGACACCCCCAATAGCCGAGTCCTGGTAACGTAGTGTAGAGGTTTACTAAAAAGTCGATGGGTTGGAAATATAAGATTTTCTCAGGAAGAGGGTGATTAACCATGTTGAAAAGCTCTTTGTGTAGCTTGCCTATCTACTACATGTCTCGCTTCACTGTTCTCATTAGCATTCACGGTCTTGTAGAGATTACGCGAGACTTCCTTTGGAGAAATTGGAGCGTTTCTGTGGATGGGCAATTGCTTGACTTTGATAATCGAATGATGTCTTGATCGAATTCCCAACCAAAAACGAAAACTTGATTGCAAATAGAACTGGATATAATCTTGGATTGAAGGAAATTCCGCCCTCCATGAACTAATTGCCCCGCCAAGATTAGATAAAAGAATCCCACCACTAATCTACAAAAGAACTAGCTTATCCACACCATCATAAAAATATGGATAAAGTAAATAAGACTTTAGAGAGATTTGAGTTTTGATCTCAAAAATACCGTTCTTTTCATTCGTCAAAGTTTGCTGCCTTTTCTATCGAGTGCCTTGGTATTTATAGGCAATTGTTGGAGTTATCCCCAAGAAAAGGAGTCAAATCAAGGGCCTTATATAACCCATCAAAATTACATCCAATGGCTAAGATTTTAATAAGATAAAATTCTAGAGAGAGAGAGATTGAGGGGCTACTGCTGGCCATGGGGAGGGTAGAAAGGGAATTACATGGGTAGTGGGAAATCCCACCAAAGGATAAAACAAAATACAAATCAAATGGAAACATTCGAAAAACTTAGGGTGACATGACCGTGTCCATCAATGATACGTTTGTGTCCTATCTTCTGGATGGTGGGACACGGGCGTGTCCCTGATGTCTTAGAGAAGGGGGTATTGAGAAGCCAGGGTGTCACAGGCGTTTCATATGGTGACACGGTCGGGACCTCGCTTCTGGGAAAGGGGTTACGACTCACGCCCATGTGGTCTAACGACACGACCGTGACCTCTTTTCCTGAGCCTTTATTTTCTTTGAGAGCGACACAGGCGTGTTGATGGTTGACATGGTCATGTCCCTGCTTCTTTCTTTATTCTCTTGGCCTTCCTTGCATCCTTAGCCTTGGTTTCTCCGAGTGTTCTTCCTGCACATTATAGAATCTTCAATCCTTTTTCCATGTGCGGCGGAAAAGGACCAAATTACCCTTGGCTTGATCCTTAACCCGATTTGCACCAAAATTTATAGATAAGCTAGAATCCATCTCTCTTGTTCTTGCTGAATCTTCATAGTTCCTTTAGATCCCTAAGGATACTTGGGAGTAGCCTATGATCCCAAAACGAGGTTGGACTACCCATGATTGAAGCTTGGACATGTTTGAAAATCAAAAGAACTTCTTGGTTCATGGCCTTGATCAAATGGACCTTGTAGGAGCTAGGGAAGGTGACCCCATCAAGCTTGAGGTCCCTTGGGTGATACGGTTCAGAAGTGATGCTTACAGTGGCTTCCATTTTGTTAATTAGGAGGAATGAAATTTTAAAATCTAAAGTGGCTTTAGAAGCTTGTTGAGGATGATACATTATAGAAAAGTGTGATAAGGACAAAATATGTGATTGATGATTTGGGTCGGGATAAGAGCTTCGTGTTCATAGGGTTGGGTGTTGGAAAACTATCACCACTTTAAATCCTTTGCTTATTTTATGCTAAAGGCTAGCATTAGAATGTTGTTTTGGCATGGTTTATGGTATGGAGATATGCCCTACAAGCAACAATTCATAGATATGCTTAAAGCGGTTCGTTTGAAGGACCAAGACTCATGATTTAGCTCTATGGATTGGTGACTATTCATTGGGATTTAACTTTTGTGAGGGTTCATGGTGATCGGGAAGATGATAATATTTGTAGTTAGTTGGCTTTACTTGTCCAAAAGGTTGCCTTTGTTTGCTAGTTGCGATGAGATGGTTCAAACTCTTGACTATAATGGGCCCTTTAGTGTTAGGAATATTTGCTTTACATATTTTGGGGCTTTTAGTAGACTTGATTTCCTTCCCAATTCCATTTAGAATTCTAAGTCTCCCCCTAAAGCTTGTTTCTTTGTTCCGGTTGCTACAAACTATAAGATTCCTACTAGGGAAATATGCTTGTGTCTTTAGTGGACTTGATTTCAACTTTTAGGGTCCGTTTGGACCTAGGAAAACAACATGGAAAAAAAAAAATGGAAAATGAGAATTTTTCCTTTGTTTCGATTGAAGAAAAATGAATGGAAAAAATATAGTTGGAAAACTATATGGAAAATTCGGGGAAACAAAGAACAAAAAATTTTCCTTGAAAAAGGAAAGGAGAGTTGAGAGAATAATTTTGGATCTAAAAGCCAGCCTTTCTCTCCTTCATCTCTCGCAGCTCTCTGGATTCTCTCTCTCTCTCTCTCTCTCTCTCTCTCTCTCTATGTATATATATATATATATATATATATATATATATATATATATATATATATATATATAGCATCATTGGATTCTAATAATCCCTACTTTCACCAATTGGACAATGGTGGACCGTACTTTCACTTTGTATTTTGGTGGTCCAAAAAAAAAAAATAAAATTGGATTGTAGTAGTACCAAATCCACCTCCACATTCTTCGTATTTTTTTCATTCCTACGCTATATTGTTTTTGATTTTTTCGTTCCTGCCCTTAGAAAGTTAATGAATTGTAGTTTCTAAAACATTTTTTAAATTATTTTTTTGAGACTCCGAATAATTATTATGATTTTTTAAAAATAATAAAAGTGAAAAAATTGTAAAAAGTAGTAAAAAAATGAAAAAATTTGGGAGAAACGCTGTAAATTCATCAAAAATCATTGTAAAGTGTTATACTAAATTTTGAATCAAATGCAACACAAAATCTATGATTCCCTTGAAAATATCCCACTACAATCCAATTTTATTTTTTTTTGGACCACCAGAATACAAAGTGAAAGTACGGTCCACTATTGTCCAATTGGTGAAAGTAGGGATTATTAGAATCCAATTATCCTATATATATATATATCTTTTCTCTCTCTCTCTCTCTCTCCCCCAAATCACATCATATGATCTAGAAAAATGATACTTGACATTTACAAGTTTCCATGCAAATTTTATTTTTCCATGCATTTTCCTCAAACCAAACAAGGAAAAGAAAATTGAATGGAAAATCAATTTTTTTCCTTCAAACTTTTACTTAAACCAAACAATAAAAATAAATTTACTTTACCCAAAAAAAAAATTCCCTCCTAATTTTTTATCCCACGAGATTCATTTTCCACCCTATTTTGCTAGGTCCAAACGGACCCTTTTGAGATTTGTTGTAGCTGGAGTGTGGTTGTTAGGGGCCATAGAAATTTCAAGTTTTTTAGATTTTGTTGATAGCATTATTAATGAGGGCTTAAGGGCTTTAGTGCTTCTATTTATTTATTTGTTTATTTACTTTCTGCACTTGCCTGTTGGGTAGATAGGTGACACCCTTGGTGGCTATCCAATACATCTTTTGATTACTGGTAAAAAATGTTCCCTTAACTTGTTACGTAAAGTCTTCTAAGTTTACCGGAAGTTGTCTGTATGATTACTCATAAAAAATATTCCCTTAACTTGTTATGTAAAGTCTTCTAAGTTTACCGGAAGTTGTCTGTATGGGTCTTGCTTGATCTCCACCCTTGCATTAGATTCTTAAGTACACATCTGCATGCTTAAAACTTAAAGAAGATAAAAGCTGAAGAAGTGTATTGATGTATGGCACTATGGTTTGCGTGCCTGCTCCTTTGGACACCCTTCCCATCCCAAACAAAGGAAACCTAAAATCAAAAGGCAAAGCTTGATATCCATTGCCTGGAGGACAAGTTGAAAAGCCAGTGGAGTATGTCACTATGTCGACACCCATTTTGTCTACTGCTGCTGGCTACACTGTGCAAGAAAGGAAACTCATAGGCAAAAGGGACAGAAAATGATACAAGAAAATTACAGTTTTTTATTTATTAATTTTTTTAACCCTGCTATGAAATTATTAGAATGGCAATTACAATGCATCGTACATATCCCGTCACTGGCAAACTTTGGAAATGTTGAGATTTATGTAATGTCAGCGCTGAGGTGTGTTGAACTTGAGACTAGGGAGGTTCTTGAAAGAATTAAGCCAGCCAAAGAGTTCTGTGCTAGAAATTAATTACAAAAAGTCATTCAAGGATTGTTTCAGTTTATGTAAGGCAGAATTACTTTAAAGTGGCAATGACATTACACTCGCTAAACTTTAACAGCTTTCCAATGTGTCCTGTCAGTTGGGGACTTGCCACATGGAGTCAAAACAATATGTCAATTCATGAAAACAATAATGAACAAGAAAAGGAAATGCTTTGAATTACCAGACAAATGATTTAGTGCATGGATGATTTGATTTGCGGAGGAGATTGAATTCCCTATCCACAGTTGTGAATGTAAATTTGAAAAAACAGTCTTTCATAACAACGCTCGTAATTCTCAATATCCAAAGAGTTGTGAATGTAAATTTGAAAAAACAGTCATTCCTAACAATGCTCGTAATTCTCAAATGACTGTTCAACTTTTTTGTGGAAATGCTGCCTTATTGTTTATTTTGTGATCACTTTTTCCTCACTGATAGATATGTTTCCTGACCTAAGATGATAGTTATTGGATGGCAATACATGCTTTTGGCTTGTCTTCATAAATGTGGTTTTGTTTAAACACAAGTCATTTGGGAGAAAAAGAATACATTATTTTTTTAGGGATGTTTGTTTTAATTGTCACGCCCATATCCTATCTGTTCCAGTTATCATCCAATTAGGTTAGTTTGTAATATTTATAGCGATACATCTGTGCATGGCTGAAATGTAGTTGGGTGAGGGGTCTGCAATTCCTCTTGTCTTGTGTGATTGAAACGGAACTCGTGTGCAAGTTAGGTTTCCTGCCTTTGGCCATTCTATGGTGTTACTGTTAGCGCTGTTTGTTACAAATATCTGCAGTCTGTTGACTTCTTGCTTCGGGTTATGTTACATTGTCTAATGCTTAAGCATGTCTTTGGCTCACTGTGATTCTTTTTCGCATGTCATACAGGCCCAATCGGTCGGATTTGTTGCGTCTATTTTCTTACGCAGGCTTCTGCATCCTGCTGTGCATAGTAGTATTGCCCTGCGTTCAACTTTGGAAGATTATGGCAAGAAATGGATTGATGATGAATTTCAGGCCCTGACAATTGATGAACTCAGAAGAGAAATCCTGTTGTTGATAGATCAAGAGGTTCTTTTGTTATACAGCTTCGTTTTCCATTACGTTTTTCTTTCCTTAAAGGGTGGATGGGGCAGGAGGGAGTTAGAAGCTTTTGTGTTTACACCCTTCATCCCAAAAAGATAGTCCCTCCTAGGAAATGAAAGTTTTTGAGGAGCATCATTTAGTAGAATGTTTTGTGTTGATTTTAGAAAATATTAGAATTTAATTTGTAAAAATAGTTAAATGGACTACCATTTTAGGATTTCCATAAATGGTTTATGGAGTATCATTTTGGGATGGAGGGATTGATTTGTTTCATTCATTTAACAGTGGAGTAATCGTTGTTCTCCTCTCATAACCTTCACTAAGGCTAATGAGAAGAGAGACGTGAGCTTAGTTTAAAAAAGCGTGAAACGCAAAGATTCGGTGGGTTGGGCTTTAGTCTAAAGAATCTTGAGGTGTACGGAAGCACACCGGGTCCTACAATTCAAGGTATGGGCTTCAAGGTGAAGGGGTGAGCTCTTTGGATTATTGGATGCAAAATGCATTTATACTAATACTTAACATCACTGCCAAGCTATAGTTTCTTTTGAAAATAATTTACATATGACATCAAAGAAGTAATAAGACTTTATTATAACTATTTAAAAAACACATACTTTTGCATTCTTTAGGGCTTGGAGGCAGGGGGTGGGGGAGCGAGCAATATTACAAAAGCAAAGAACAATCATGAAAAATAGGAATGGTTGATGTCGGTGTAAGACAAGTTTTTGACCTTAATTTAAGTACCAAAACGTGCGGGCTTTTCCTCTCGAGGCGCAATAGCTTGAGCTTTGGGATTTTTTGAGCCTAGGCACGCTTTTCTAAACGAAGGGGCCTAGGTTGTTAGTTCCGAAGCTCAGGTTGGGCTTTTCGCACGTGGCATGCACCTGAAAAAAACCAGAGAAGTTCACATTGAACGGCATAGCGCACTTGTTAAATGCACCCTTCAAGTTTTTGGACTTCTTTATTTTTAAACTACAGAAGTGAGTAGTTTTACTTGGCCAAAAAGAGACGGGGCATGTTTCGACTTGTTAACTCTTATCCATAATAAAGTGCTTGAAGTGAATCTTGTATAAATCGAGGCAAGCTTATCAAATTAATATAAGGGTCGAGGGACTTTTTTCTTGCTGTTTCGTATTTGATAAAATTCAATTGTTTGATTAGTAGGGGTTTTCTTTCATTTCCTTTTCTAAGGTCCTGTTTAGAGCTGGGAAAAGCTTACCCGACATGATTACCGACCTGAACCGAACGCGATATTAAGCAGGTTTAGGTAGAAATTTTCAAACCCGTTAATTAAATGGGTTGACACGGTAACCCGTTTAATTAAATGGGCTAGGTTCAGGTCAGGATTTTTGACACGAAAAAACACCTACTTAACCCGTTTAATTATGCATGTTAACTGGGTCAAGTCATTTGCTCGATAATTGTTACCTAATTATACCATTAATCAATAAACTTAGGTGAAAGTTACACTTAATACTCTTTGAAATTTGCTTAAGACTTGTAATTTTTACTTATATTTATCTTTGACTATGAATTAAAAGACATCTCCTTAAATATAACTCGAATTATGTTACCATGCAAATTGTTGAGTATGATATCTCATTATTTCTATCCCACACTGAGTTATTTTGTATAAATGAGTTAATGGTTAAATGGTAAATTGGTAACTTTATTCTAACACCTTTACCTAAATGGGTAATCAGGTCAAAATAAGGTCAACCCGTTTAAAATTTAAACGGTAAACTGTTTCAATTTCTAACCCGTTTAATAAATGGGTTAGGTTCAGGTTGGAGGATTGTGAATCTGTTTAAGTTTGACACGAACACGAACTTGACTTGTCTAGACCAATTAGTCAGCTCTAGTCCTGTTTAAACAACTGTTTCAAATATGTCTTACTTGAACAAATGTTCCTATTGCCTAATAATGTTCATATAAACTATTTGCAAGAACAAAGGTTGAAAACACTCATCTTCGTTCATTGTGTATTGTTGGATTTTTATCCATCCCCCCCCCCCCCCCCTTATATCATATATGCATTGGAAACTCGTTGAGTTGGACTTATTTAATTCTTCTTCTATTTTTCATTTGTTTTCAATTTCATCTTTTTTTTTTTGGGAAAGAGGGGAGGGGGGGGGGGGGGGCGGGGTGATAAAAGTATATATGCAAGACATAGAAAGGAACACACAGACTGAATTGCTAGCATGATTTTGGCTTTAAGTAGTTTCATATTTTGTTATCAGTTTTGATTACTTTAGTATTTATATTTAGGCATATTTTAGAGTGGTCACCTTTATTAAATATTATCAAGATTTATGTTCCTAGTTCTTTTATGATATTATTTTTAATCCTTTCCTAGGTTTTATCTTATCCTTTAAGTTTCCTAATGTTAGCTAGTCTCTTCATTATATAAGCGCCCTTTATGTAATCGAATAAAGGAGATGTGATTATTGATTGGTTTTGAAGTTTCCTAGGCTTGATTTTTATAGTAAACGATGTCTATGTTGATTGATAATTTCGTAGCATAAAAACTAAAAAGCCAGACAAGAAAAAGAAAAATAGATAGCATGGCTTGTGCTGGCTAATGAAATTGATTTTGTACTAGGCCGTTGGTGGAAGTCCATATTCGGCATTCAAATGCTGGAAAGACTTTTGTTCGCGATACTTTGATAGATGGCGGGAAACCATTGTGGCATTTGGTTTACTTGTTGATGCACGTGGTGGAGCTGTTGGGTTGATCAGAGAGAAGGCTATTTCACTGTTTCGTTATTTTGAGGACATTGAGCTGCTTGTGTATGGTTTGTCTAACGTCCTATTGTCTGTTATTTTGTGTGTCTATTATCTCTTACTGTTCTCTAATTTTTGATGCGAAATCAATTTTGACTATTATCATTCTGTTTTTTTAATAAATCTCCTGAATTATGTCTTATGCCAGGCAAGTTTGAAGAACTTCAGGATTTTCGTAGGTTTGGGTTTGATGCATCTAATGATCACCTTGAACATAGGATTCTGTTTGAAGTCCTTCACTGCACTAGGATGTTGAGCCAACGATTGGGTCCAGCTCTTTCACCTCTGTTTTATGAATCAGTGGTTGGTGCACCAATGGTCGCCCCAGAAGATATAGTTGCTTGCTTGCTGAAAACTGTGGAATGCGGATCTAACTTATCTATTGCATCTTCACGTATGTCAAGACTAGGGACTGATTCTGTTTGGCAGAAGGAACTCGCAGATCACAAAAGCTTGAGGAAATTCTCTGCTGCTACCCTTGTATCCCTCCGTGATCTGTCCAAGAAAGCGGGGGGTTGGAGGAGGGTTCTGAATGTCATAGAGAGCTACTTAAATCTTCTAGTGCCTAGGAAACCCTCAGAGAAGTTGGAGTCAGAGCTGACATTAAATGCAAACATATCTCTGATAGTTCAGGCAACTTCTCAAGTTGCCGAAGTAATGTTTGAGTCTGCTTTGGATGTACTTCTATTTCTGAGTTATCTTTTGGACATCAGTGGCCAGGTACATGAATTCTCTCTATGATCACCATACAGGGATGACACATATGTTATCACTCTTTAATTGTTGTTGTTTCTGTTAATAGTCCAACAAATGCATACCATTTTGACTGCTTGCAGAAATGTTCTTTATGTACTCCTCACCCCTTCCCCAATAGCTAATTTTGTAAGGTAGTGGCTCACAAGAATAGCAAATAATGATCTTAAGGGGTTCGTTTCGCTGGTAAGTTATCAGTTAAGTTGGTTACATACTCTACCTATTGCCTCTTCCAGAATAAATGGAGAAAGAGAAGTGGAAAGGGGATATGGGGCTGGGAAGGGGAAGAAAAAAATTCACTTTTATTTAGCCATATTGGTATCAAGATTCCAGGTTCCACCATGCCAATAACTATTTTAGATTCAAATGCTTTATTAGGTTAATATGTGTCCACTCTATTGCCGAATTGACAATAATAGTTTAGGTATGCATTCTATGCCCAAATCAATATTGCCTTCTGAAAGGTAAAGAAGTCAATTGATGTCAATCCACATGTACTTTTATCATTTTCTGTCATGACTTTGATACCAGGAGTCTCCACTATGATGCGCTGTATCCGTGCTCCAGATGCGACGGTTCACGAATGGACATAGAGTGGTGCCAAACACGCATCAGAGATACTGGTTTTTTATTAATAAAAAAAGGAACACATGGTCTTTTCTGTCGATGTTCCTAATGACAAAGGGACGACCATGCTTTCTAGTGTATCTGTTATTTTTGCTATGGGTTTTCCCCCTGGAAAGTACTAGTCGCCTTTTATTTAGTGATTGTAATTTAATACTGGTATTTGGTTTAGGTTTCATTAATAAAGTATTTAAGTGGAGTTTCATAGCCTGACCTAAATGGCTAGTCCCTGGTGTTTGTTATCTGTGTTCAAATTTTGGATAGTGTCTTTGTGCCCTAAATTTACAACTTTGATGTCTGGGACACCCGTTCTTATATAAGAATCTCCGTATGTGAGTCCTAGTAATCAATTAATTTTCATTAGCTGCTCTCTAAAGTAACTATTCTTGAATGCATGAGTTCTTGTTCTATAGTACTTGTCGCTTTAGCTAACATTTTTTGTCCAATAACATTTGTCACCTTATCATGCCAGTGGAACGTTTTGCTATGAACTACTTTTTCTATTGATTTTTTTTGGACACTAAGAGAGGAAAAGTGAGAGAGATAAAGATGAACAAGCAATTTAATAGTAATGTTTCACAATTTTCCATGCAATACAATACTCAACTAAGTTATTGCATTGGTTTTATAAACTTTGGCTAAAAGGTCAAGTAATATGGGACAAAGTAAGAATAAAAGTCCTGTGTACTTCTCAAGTAATCTTTCCATAGTTTGTTGTGCTAAAGCTTGCTAACGGACATTGATTTTGATTTTTCCTTATGCTTCATATGTCAAGCTTAGAGATTGTACCAATTTCCAATCGTTGGAAAAGAGAAAGACCATACCTAAACGGAACACATTCATTCCTAACCTATGTTCAAAAATTGACCAATTGGCTCTTATATGGCTACATTATCTACTATTGAACACACTTGGAGGAAATAAACTCTTTTTTTATATTAAATGGTCATAGAGGTCACCGAATATAATCCAACACCTCTCTCCTCCCCCTTCTATGTAGCTGCCTTTTTCTCAATATAATTGCTTTAGCGGTAGAATTGTTTGTGCATTAGTTTGTGCATTTTTCTGAAATTGTCCAGCTTAGGTATTTGGTAGAATCTTTCTGGCAACTGCTTTTTTGTCAGATATAGAATATATATAAGGAGGTTGGTTTAATGTCCTGTTAGTTTCTGATGTAACCAATTTGCTCCCGTTATTACCCTCCCCCCCCTCTCTCTCTTTCTCTCTCTCTCTCTCTCTCTCTCTCTCTCTCTCTCTCTCTCTCTCTCTCTCTCTCTCTCTCTCTCTCCCTCCCTCCCCCCAAGGCTCCAACCCACCCACCCACCCACGCATGATTCTTAAATGTTATGTGTTGGTACTGGTTGCTAGGTTATGAGAAATTAGCCTTTTAAAAAGAAAAAAAAATATTGAAGGTAGCTTTTCTTCTTTCACACTGAGGTCCATATTAATCATTTCTTTTTGGCCAAGCAATATGAAAATGTTACACTTAGTCACTAGGAATAATATTGGATGATACTGATTAGGAATATAAGCACGAATAATGAAATACGTGCAAATAGGCGATGCTGAACCTGATAGAATTTTCAGGAATATGTCAGGTGCATATAATGATTATGTACCAGTACCAAGATAGGTGATATTGAATCCTGCATAAATTGATATGTTGAGAGTCTGATAACAGACCTTGTGGACAACATTTCTAAAGTTGGACATTTAGTTGTATGAAATAGGCAGTAGTTCTCCTCAGACTGCTGCTTCCCTGGATATTAGGGGTTATTAAGTATCTGATAAGAATTAACGACACATTACACCTCTGCTTTGGTTGGTTATAGCATTGCATTTTTAATGCCGGTTTGAACCTTTTTGAATTTTGTGTATGTTGTCCAACCTCTTGCCAGATGTTTGTAGTCTACCTTTTACTTCATGTAAGATTATCATTATGTTTGCTGATGGTTAGTCCACGTTGGAGATCTGCAGAATGCTGAAATAAGCCTCATTTTTCTTGCTGCAGGTTCATATGCTTCCAGATGAAATGCTGAAAGTCCAGCAAGAGTTCATCCCAATGATTTATGAAATTATTGCCGAATGGCTGATCATTCATTTTCTATGTAGTAAGCCTTCAGAACCTGTGGAAGATTTCAGCTTCCAAATGTCTTCACTAACGATAGGTATGTCTACATCGTATTTGTTGCTAGCTCGGAATTGGAGCAGTCATAGCTGGAGCAATGGCATTTTTAGTCGTATACTTGTTCATATCGTGTTTTACTCTCCTATATGGTTAAATGTTTTGGAGCTTACTTCAGAAGGTACAACTTATAATTTTTCCATCCTTGGATTTTGTACTTCCGATCTTTCAGTAGTGAGCATTATGGTAAGCTCTTCTGGTCCACAACATAAAGTTCTCTTACTGATCAGTATAGCAGGATTCCTACCTTTGTAAGAGATATATCATGTAGCAGCCAGAAAACAGTGATAGTAATCATGCATTCCAGTTTCATGAGTTTCTATGTGTGTGTGTGTGTTTGTTTTCTTGTTTTGCCCCCTTAAATAGTAAAAGAAAGGTTTTGGTCTGGGGCTTGTCAGACTTTTTATGTTCCCCCACGCTAACTGCTTTCCTTCGTGTAGTAGATAGCAATACCTGGAAAACATCATGGACTGAGAAGCTTGGTTCTGTTGACTTCACACTGGCTTTTGTACTGTTATTGGATGCTCAAGGATCATCTGAACTTTGGGGTAGCAATTACTTGAATTGTCTTCCGCAACCTAGATGCTTCACCAATTTAATACAACATTTCAGCAGTTGGATTATTTGGGGAGGCTCTGCAGAGAAGCCTTTGAATGCTTTTGGGCGTTCAACTGATCTTGCACAACGACTATTGAGGCATGGCCAGTGGAACGCTACTGAGGTTCACATATTCCCCCTTTTTCATCCTTATTTAGGTTTTGTTCGCTGGGTGCTTGATAAGATAACCTATTTCATTGGTAATAGAACTTGCTTATGGCCGTGGATGCACATATGAGACATGAGAAGTTTTACGGAAGCCGTCAAAGCATTGATGGTGACTGGTGTGTGCTTCATCATCTTCTGGGATGTTGCCTACTTTCTCAGGCTCAACTTGAACCACATGGATTGGCGAAGGAGAAAAAGGTCAATGAATCCATGAGATGCTTCTTTAGGTAAGCAACATAAGTTTGTACCCTCATGAATGTCCATTCTTTTGTTTCTGTTTTTTTTTTTTTTTTTTTTTTGTTGGTTGGGGGGGGGGGGGGGTTGTGTGTAGTTAACACTTTTTAGTGTGGGGGGGTTAAAATTGTTTTTTTTTTTTTGGGGGGGGGGGGGGGGGTAAAGAATGTCTGATTGAGTATTTAGGAGCCACTGAATTGCGGAGAATTTTTAAACTGATTTGGAGTTCTCACTCATTGGTTTTTTTGTTTGTTACAAGCTCATAAGAAGGTTTCTTGCACTATACTCGATATTCAGTGGTACTTAATTTATGACTTATTTGGGCTTTGTTTGATTAGTTCCTTAGACTAAAAGAGTGTGAACCGCAAAAAAGAGCAAAGGCTCCTAAGAGTTGGGGGGGGGGGGGCGGGCGTGGGCTTTTCGCATGCTAGTTGCAATGTCGAAAACCCAGAAAAAATAATAGAGAAGTTTGAGTTAATAGAAAAACAAAAGTTGATAAAAGCATGCTGGGATGCGGCTAATTGAGAATTCCCCTGAAGAAGAAAAAATAGGAGGGGAGAATTGGGAAGATGAGGAAGAAGACAGTGAGGAAGCTAGCAAGACAAGTTAGAAAGATGGAAGACGAGGAGACCAGAAGAGGAATAAAAAAGACTTATCTGGAGGTGACAGAGCAGCATCAGCAGTGTAGGATGCAAGAAGCCCATGTGCTCTGTGTACCACTAAAAGGAGAGGAAGCTAGCAAGATGAGTTAGACGAATGAGGAGGAGAGCAGAAGTGGGAGAAAAGTGACTTATCTGGAGGAGAGAGAGAGAGAGAGAGAGCAGCAGGGGCTTAGGATGCAAGAAGCCCATGCGCCTTGCACTCTACTAAAAGGCGCAAAATGCCTCAAAAAGCCCGCGCTTTTGGAGTGGGTTGGGCTTTGAAATGAAGAAGGCTAAGTTGGTGCGTTGGGACTTTTTTGGGCCTTTTGTGCCCTGAGTGGCGTGCGCCTTTAAAACTAAGATCAGTTCAAAATTTTAAGTGGACCAATAAAACTTGTTATATTGTTGATAAATATTCATCATATTGTGGCATGCTTGTGTTAGACACAGAGCACTCACACACAGTTATGATATGTAGACCTTGAAACTAGATCCGTAAATGTTTTCTGGAATTCGTGACTTGGACACATGGACAACTAATCGTTGTTGATGCTGGTGGTTGTCAAGGTATGGGAATAGCGCATTGGCTGCTTATCATGTCCACATAGTTTCGGATTATTAAAAGTAAAAATCTTTTTGCTCTAGTGTATGGGATGCAGATTTGGAGACAATAAAGACAATAACAATAAGAGATCCACCAACACTCAGATCCTTGTGGAAACCCAAACCGGCATGAAACCACAGGAGGCGAAGGGCACAAATCCACTATAGGGGTGTGAGAGTACAAATGAATCTCAAAGCAATGCCCAAACGAGTTCAACAAAAGGAGAATACAATCTCACAAGTAAAACTCAAGAATATAAATCTCTAGTACGAAAGGGGAATAGAAACAAGAGACAAATCTGGAAATTCTCTCTAGATGCCATGTTACCAAATAGCCAAAAGGTACCATACTACCATATAAGAATACCACAAATGAGAAAACCACTCCTGGTGGGAAGGGGTCACGCTTTGGGCTGTTGTAGAACCATCATATATACAGTTAAAATGGTGGATGGTCGGGAATGCTTTTGGCATGCTGCTTTGATAATTAACTGCCCTATGAACAGGCTAATTAAACCTGCTAATAAATGGGTAAATAATTATATGAATAATGGTGAATTAATTGAGTCTTCAACCCTCGAAATGCTCTTGCTATATCATGAAATATGCACAACAACTAAGTGAATTAAACAGGAGATATACTAAAGGGCTAATAATTTTGGGCCACCACACTCAACAAGATTTCATATCCGTGGTGCACATTAAGGCATCTTTTTGTACATCTCTTTCTCCCGTGTTTCCGTCTTTTTTGGGTTGATTATATTACATGTGAAAATGTTCCAGCAAGATGCTGGTTTGTGATATCTTTCATTCCCTACTGTTGTTCCTGTTGCTTCAACTTGCAGTTATCCATGCCATTTTCTACTCTATATCTTGCCTTAATCAGCAACCTTAATTTTCTCGAAGATGGCATTTTGGCAATTATAGAAGTTTCATGTGACAACCATGCGATAGTTGTCTCAAGTATTATGTGGTACCAATGTGTGTGGTGGTGCCCATTTTTTTTATGTTGTTTCCAGAGTTCAATCCAAGTAGTCTGAAAAAGAAAGTATTAGACATTTAGGAGTGGGATCAGATCTGGGAAAGGCACCGGGGGAATGCCTTCAAACAGTTGGCCTTTGTCCTGGTTTTGGTCCCCTGTGGAACCTTCTGAAGTGAACGATACATGAAAACCTATGCCAATGAATGCGATTGTGAGATATTCCCTGTCAATTGCTTGGGAATGCAGGCTTCTGATCAGCTCCTTGCAATCATCTTTAGTCTAATAATAGTCCATTACTTTGTTTCCAGGGCTTCATCTGGAGAGGGTGCTTCCCATGCATTAAGGAAATTACCGTATGAAGCTGAATTGGTGCATCCCAGTCCTTGTATGTGATAAACCTTTGAGAATTGGGATCTAGATCTGTTGTCATGAAGTTTGCTCTAAATTTTTGTTTCTGAGTGCAGCCAGATGTCTCTCAATTGGCACATGGAAGCTTCACTATTATCAGTGGGTAATGCAAAAATACGAGCAGCATGGTATGATTGGCGCTGCTTGCCAATTCGCTCTTGCAGCCCTTGAGCAGGTAGATGAAGCTGTTCAGGGTGACAGTGATTTCTCTGAGGCCACTCTTACTGGTGAATCAGCAACTGTCATTAAAGGGAGGCTCTGGGCAAATGTGTTCAAGTTTGCTCTGGACCTTGATCAGTTTTATGATGCATACTGCGCAATGGTGTCTAATCCAGATGAGGAAAGCAAGAATCTTTGCTTGAGGAGGTTCATAATAGTTCTTTATGAACGTGATTTCACAAAGGTTGGTACCTTAAAATAGAAATAATATTTATCGTAATCTTGAAAAAAGTAATCCTGTTTCAGTGGAGAAAAAAAATCAACAATAGCTGGCGTTGCACTTTATAACAAGAGGTTCTGATATATGCGATATTAATGTTACACATGTCACTACATGTAAGCTTTATTTGTCTACTGTTGCTCCCATGCCTTCCCTCCATCCCCGGCAGTTATATATCAGATATTGGCGCTGAGACCTTTTCATCCATGTGGAGATATCTGAAATGCTTATTTGTTATTTGCAGATACTTTGTAACCGCCATCTGCCATTTATTGGACTAAATCATAGGGTTGAGCAAGATTTAGCTTGGAAGGTAATTCCCTTCGCAAGATATGATTCAGAGTGGATTTCATTTTTACCTTTAAGCATTTGTGTTGAACTATTAGATACTTTGATTTTGCAGGCAGCATGCTCTGATATCTCAACAAGACCAAATCCATACAAGCTGCTTTATGCTTTTGAAATGCATCAACAGAATTGGCAAATGGCAGCTACATATATATACTTATATTCAACACTTTTAAGAAGTGAAATGAACGTGACAAGTTACCAGAATGCTTCAATTGCTCTTCAAGAAAGGCTGAATGGAATTTCTGCTGCAATTAATTGTTTGCATCTTGTGCATCCCATGTATGCCTGGATTGATTTGCAAATATTTGGAAGTGTTTTACAGAACACATCTCGTCCAAGTAAGAAAGTGAAAACATTAGAGGAAAAAGGTAAATACCTAATTATATTTCTTTTAGATTTAACATAAAGGGATGCCGGGTGGCTTAATTTCATATCGACATGTTTCGCTTAAGATTGTCTGAACCTAGCCTGCTCCTGGCGATGACGTCTCTAAATTCAATGTAGCAGGCGAGGTTGACTGTCCGGCTCAGAGACAGGACTCTTACGTTGATGTTGAGAAACTCGAAGATGAGTTTGTGTTAACTTCTGCAGAATATTTGCTTTCTCTGGAAGATGTTAAATGGACACGTACAGGTAATAGCCCAGTTATTCTTGATCCTCTCTAAATTCATAGGATGAGTGTTTGTGTGTGTTCTATGTGTGCTTGTGTCCTCTGTTATTTTGCCTCCTGGTGTTGAACGTCCTCTACAATCTGTAACTATCATGGAGTTTATTTTGTGAAGTAAGTGGCTTCACATTCCCTTTATTAGTGGATTAGTGACAAAACCTTTTCCATAAAGCTATCCAGTGTCAATTCCTGTAACATTCTTTCATCAGAAAGAAATGGGAGGGATCAATGGAGCTTGTTATCCATTTTGTATGAGTGTTCTATCAACACAAAAAGAACATATGCATCTTGCTCAGCAAAATAGGTACCCTTTTTCAAAGATAAAAATTGTACATGTAATTGGTTTACTGTTTAGTCTAGCAGAAAAATTGAGATCCCTTCACAACTGTTGATACTTGGACCTTTAAAAGTGTCCTGACACACAATAATTAGGGTCACTACATTTCTTATTCCTGAAAGCCAGTAATTTGATGCATATTATTGGGAAGTATGGGATTTGAAATAAATCATCGTGGCTGAGTGGGAATGGCGAATTGATTTCATTATGCTTTTCAGAATTTTTCCTCACTGTGCATCTGTTCTTATAGAAGGTTCTGTATTTCTATTCTTATCAGATTTCGTTATTGTCTAATAATTTTGTTCCATGTTCAGGAAACGAAATTTTCCCGTCAGATTTAGTTGACCTCTTGGTTGAAACAAATTTGTGGGATATGGCGCTTACAGTCATACTAAGATTTTGGAAGGGTTCTAGATTGAAGAAGTACATATCTTCCTCATTGCTTAATTTATTTCAAAAAAGGCATTGCAGTAATATGAGCTCTTTCTTTTGTTTCAGGGAGCTGGAAAGAGTCTTCTCTGCTATGGCCTTGAAATGCATCCGAAGTAAATCCAGTTTTCCCTTGATTGGGTAATGCCTGTTGCACGTTTGCTTCCTAGCTGCTTTACCATTTTACAATTGAATCCGAATGGAATATCTTAAGTGTATAATTTTGGTTCTCACCTAATCACATGATATATTGCATTCTGAGCTGTACTATGATTGCAGATCACCTAGTCTGCTCCTGATGTCATCAAAGAATGAAGCAATGACTACAGGAATATTTGATGTTGATCCCCAATTTGAACAAGCCAAGAGTAGTCAGTGGGAAGTGCTTGAGCAGTATCTTGTATGTGTTTTCTTTATTCATTCACATTCAGGTCTTGTAAAACGTGAACAATAAGCAGAATGATAATGAGAGATGAGAGATTATTATGGTACCACAAGTATCTTATTGCTTGAGTATAGATTTTCCCCCTGATGCTTTGGCATATCTTTGCACTAAAAAGAGTAAAGGATGAGAGAGTGCAAGTAAAAATGTTGGTAAAGTTTTTGGTCTTGCTCTTGGGTGCAAAATATTGCAACACCCAACCATATACATACATACATACATATATATATATATATATATATATATATATATATATATATATATATATATATATATATAAAATACACATACAAGTTGTGATCCACAACATGTATGATTTTACCCATAGTTACAAGCCCAAGAAAGCACCCCATATATATATACATATATATATATATATACATATATATATATATACATATATATATATATATATATATATATATATAATGCACATACAAGTTGTGATCCACATGTATGATATTACCCATAGTTACAAGCCCTAGAAAGCACCCCTGATAAGCCCCAAGTTAGACCCCCAGTAGTAGTAAGGGGGTTGTATGGGTGCTAGGACCTATAATATATATATATATATATATATATATATATATATATATATATGCTATGTGTGTGTATGTTTGTATATATGTTTATGTATCTATGTATGTATATTTGGAGACTCAAGTAAGGAAAAACAAATCTTGAAGATACTTTTTTGTTCCTTTATCCTTGATTGGTGTAAAATGATGGTTACAACTCCGCGAAAAAGCTAAGAAGTGATCACTACAACTTGCTAAATTGGTTTTGCTTTATCAGATGGTTCCCCATGTTGAAACCTTCTCTAAAATATTGAGGATCTAAGTTTATTTAATTTCATGAAGAGAAGTTTAGGAGCAAGGAACCTTCTCAATCTAATGTGACCACTCCCACTCCTATGGGTGGCAGCAAATGGTGAAGTTCGATGTTTTTATCTGATTATTTGATTTGTTTGATTCTTTGTTTCTTTTGACAGGACAAATACAAAGGGTTTCACGGAAGACTTCCTGTGGTAGTTGCAGAAACTCTCCTCTGCTCTGATCCTCAATTTGAGTTGCCTCTTTGGTTGGTCAATTATTTCAAGGTAATTTCATGCTGTAGTGCTTAAAATTCTCTTCAGGTTTGCTGCTGTTAGTTATTGTTGAGCAATTTATGTTTTAAGCCAGAATTCAAGCACGATAAATATGATAAATTACCTATCAAAACTTTGTCCAAATTTCTTGATGATTTTTTGACTGAATGGGAACAACCAAACTGAAGTCTTATCCAAATTTACAATAGTGCCGAACTTGTTTTTGTGATTCATATTCCCAATTTAGAACATTGTTTGATGAGTTGTCTCATTAGAAGAGTTGCATCTGTTATTTAAAAAGCTGTTATATCAGACAACACACCAGTTGTTTTGTGCTATGTTTCACTTTTTGCCAACCTTTGTCCTTCTTGTGGGAAGACAAAAGAGGGTTTTTTTTTTTTCCCTCGCCGGGGGGGGGGGGTGGTTGATGGGACCATCCTACCAGCCCTGCAATATCAGCCATGATCCAGCTGTGCCATCAAGAAGTGCAGGAATCCTTGGCAATTGAGCTCATAAGTCCAGCTCCTACAGTCAGTGCACAAGCTTTAATTTTCACTTGCATATCTTCCCAAGGGAAGATGGTCTTGGCCTGATCTTTGTTTCACCTATTAGTCCCATGAGTTAGCTGCTTGGAATAATCCATTGATCACCATGGAGAGTTCATTTCTTGGCTCAAACCAACAGAGGGGT
Source organism: Portulaca oleracea (assembly GCA_029582165.1). Taxonomy (NCBI): domain Eukaryota; kingdom Viridiplantae; phylum Streptophyta; class Magnoliopsida; order Caryophyllales; family Portulacaceae; genus Portulaca; species Portulaca oleracea. The sequence goes on along the minus strand of CM055869.1, from coordinate 35,970,409 downwards.
CAGACAGTGCATTTTTAGCCAAATTCAGACACCCGAGGGAGCTGCCTGCCTGCCTTCTTATAACTACCGTCTGTTTCTCCACAAATTTTTGCAATTTGAAAACATAATGTACAAGGATTGGATGAGGCCTTATGAATAGAGTAGCAGGAAAGGGGAAATAAGGCTCTGATTTGCCAGAACAGAGGCAGCATTTTTTTTTTGTAACTAATTCATCTGGTTGCTTTCTTGCTAAAATAGTTTTAAAATGCATGTTGACCACTGGTTTTTGTGTGTTAGCAGCTGGCTTAACATGTTTCCAAGGCTGTACTTTAGATTACAATAGTTTTATCGCTATTTTAGTCTTAGCTGATTTCACATTAACCTAGGCTAAGATAGATTAAGATCGCTAATTACTTCGTGACTTAATCCTGATTTTAGGGCCTATCTTTCCCTATAAATAGGACCCCCATTGCGATACACAGTGAATGAATGAGACCTGAAGCTTGGTTTGGAGGTCCCGTAAAACTTGTCTAAAATTCCCTAGTTCTCTGTATTTGAATTTTGGCTAGGTTCAGTGATGTTCTAAGGTCTTCTAAGTGTGTGTTAGTTGTGTTGTCTGTCTCTAACTTGGCTTAGGGGCTCGCTGGTGTGTTCTATTTTTTGGTGTTTCCATATCACTTTAGTATTCACTTGATCGATCTTGGAAACCACAATCTTACACTCAGCTTCCTAGGCTGTTAAATGGTGTTTAAGTCTTGCTGGCTTCCTGCTTTCATTCTTGTTGTTGAAGTTCCTTCACTTTGCTTCCTTCTGAGGTGAAATAGCACCCTTTCCCCTTGGAAACCTTGCTGCCTTTCCCTCATTCCTTGTTGCTTGGTCAAGTGACCGATCCTTGTGTTGGAAGGTACAAACCTTCCCGTGGATAGTTATACTTGAATGACAGAATTGCTGCTAAGAGTTAGCTGTGCAACCAGGCTCTTTCCTAACAAATTGGATCACTGAATTGCTGCTAGGTGTCTAGGGGATGTTGGCCTTGTTTCTCATCCATCTTTCTTTGAAACCCAACTAGACAAAGCCTGCACAAGAAAAAGAAAATAAAAAGGAAGTTATTTTGCTAACCAGCACGAGAAAAAGAAAAATAAAAAGCAAGTGCTCCATGATCATATATCCTTATTTCTAGTTGATGTGATTCCCGACCTTGTCATCCTATTTCCCATTATGTATTGTGCAACTACACTTGAAGCAACCTTCCTTTGTGTGTGTGGGGGGGGGGGGGGGGGGATAAAAACATAAATAAGAGGTTGGAGACATGAAAATAATTGACATAAATCAACTTGTAGAAATCTCATTCTTTACGAAACATTGGCCGTTCATGGTTTCAAGCTCTACTTTCTGAGGATGCCGTATAGTTGGAGTGGTGGTTAAGGGTGATGGTAACTTGAATTGTTCGGACCACATTAATTGAACACCACACTGACAAAAGGGGAGACTGTCCCATAAATTGTCACATATGAGAAACGGGCATTATTTGTAGATAAACTGAAATTAAACTAGTGATTGACATAATAATTAATTAAAATGGGGCTTATCATGGACCAAAAGACCCCATTACACAGGTGTCAGGCTGGCAGCCCTTCCAATGGGGCAGAGGCTGGGGGTGTTTTTTAGGAAATTGACCAATGGAGAGATCACTCCTCTATTTTATTCTCCATCACTCTTTTTTAATCTGAGGTCTGCTGGCGTTAGTTTTCTATTGTGTCATGTACCATGATTGGATCATGATGAACTTAGTTGTTCCATGGAATTGGCTTTTTGTACTGCAATATTTTGTATTAGCATTTAGCAACAATTATGATTATCTTGCTAGCTGCACTATGTTTTTTCCCTACTCCTATATCTACCTTCTGTTCTGTTTCATTTTGGTCTTGCGCTTTGCCCCCCTCCTTCATTTGTTTCTTTTTACGTTTTGTCTTAATTGCCAGAGATTCTAAGAATTTGTTGTTAAAAACAAAATCATTTCTACAATTTTTTTTTACGAATTTGTCAGAACCTGCCTATTTAGTTTCTTAGAAGGATCAGCTCATGTTTATGATTTGGATCTCTGGAGACGCAGCTTGCTTGGACGGGATGACTGAGTTTGTTGTTGTACTGCCTTAGCTTCAGAATCTTTCAGTTATGTTTTTGTTGAGATGAAATTTTTTGTTCTGTAACTCTCAACTCATTTTGTTCTTCACCGTCTTCTCAGAAACTATGTATGATTTCATATTAAAGGTCCATTGTGCTATTTCTAGGTGCAGTAATTGAGTGAAAATTGAGAAGTCAATATCACTGAAAATATGTCTTTGAAGGATACAAATTAGATATAGGGATTTCAGGTTCTTCATAGTCGTTTAAAACTTTTGAGTATTTGCAGGAAAGGAACTGAGTAGGTGAAGAACAACTATTTCAGTACCAAATAAAAACTCTAAGTGTCTGTGCGTAATATATTGATCCACGTCTAATTATAGTACTGAATAACTGAATCTGGAACGAAATTGTGGTATGCAGATCAGGAACTTCTGGACTTCTTGAGTGAAAATGTGGTCTGATGTTTGTTTTTGCTGGTTTGTCCAGGGTAGGAGAGAAAGTAGGGGTGTGAGTGGCCAAGAAGCTGATCTGGCAACTCTCTTCAGGTTATATGTTGATTACGGACGGTACCTTGAAGCTACAGAACTGCTGCTTAAATATATAGAGGCCTACTGTTCGGTGGTAATTAATCTCCTTTGGATTTGTTCTTTCCCTTGACTTTCTCATGATTTCGATGAACTATATGATAGATCAATGATATAAATAATTCTCAGTTTAGATTCTGGGGCATGCTGGGTTTTACTTATGGTAGTATTTGTACTTCAATTTAATTTTTCCATTTGGTTTAATGTTGGAGCTATATATGGGATGGGATGTGGAGAATCAGAGGGAAGTCCACTACTGACATGGTAAATGAGTCTCTCAGCATGTACTATGGCAACCGATGATTGTCTTGAGCTCAAGTGGAAATTATGTATTGCTGTCGACCTTTTGGTGTTGGCCACCATTTTTCAATCCAAAATGAGTCTTTTCGCACTGAAGATGTCTACAGCTCTACTTTAAGCGTCTGTGTTGTTCCTAACAGAAACAACTTGCAGCTCCGACATTGCTTCAATTTTTCCATACGACAAGCCAGTTTCATTATAATGCAGAAGAGCAGTTGTAGAAAATTTTCTGTCTGCCTTTATCTTTAGCCACTTATATCTATAGGTGCTTTCTCAGTTTAGGCAAGTATGTTTAGTTCCCATGGGACAAATTCTTAGTGAGACCCTGATCTATTTAGCAAGGTAGACCTAATGGCTATAATTTCTCCCCCCCCCCCCCCCCTCCTTTTTTTTTCCCTTTCTTTATTCCTAACCCCTTATTTTCCCTTTATATATTGGGGAAAGTTTGTAAGGGGCTACTTTACTAGATCGACCATGGTGTACCTAAGACAACTCAGTCTGTGGTAACTATCCCAAACTAACACGAAAATGTTGTATGTCAAGCTTTGTCTGGTGTCATGTAAGGGTATCTCTTTGTCCAACGTCTTAACATATTGTTGGATGGGTTCCTGTTCTGAATATTCTGCGTATAAATGCCAAATGTGCTTTGATTGCTGAATGTGTAATACTCAAATTGCAGAAGCCAGCGTCCGTGATTCATCGAAAAAGGCCCTTTGCAACGTGGTTCCCTTACACAACAATTGAACGTCTATGGTCCAAACTTGAAGAGGCAATGCATGCTGGTCCTAAACATGAGCAGTGTGGAAATCTAAAAGCACTTTTGCTTGAAGCCTTGCGGAGCCATCTTAATGTGGTATATATCATGTTCCAACCTGCCTCCCCTCTAGAACTAAATGTCATTTGAATTCTTCTATCTGCTATCCCCTGTCAGTCTGTCACATTCCTGGTATATCATGTTCCAAATCCCCATCCCCTCTATAGCTGAAGATGGTCTCCGAGGATGCTGGTTCGGCGGACTAATATCATATTTAAATTCTACTTTCTATTGTCCACTGCCACATTCATGATCTCATTTCCTGTTATTGCAACTTTTGTAGTTGAAGGTGGACTCAGAGGATGCTATTTCTTCTGTTTAAGATCGCGTTCTATCAGTCTATGCAAGGCTTGACGATCCATGGTTGTGGATACTTGATCTGTAAGTGTGAAGCATGTTGGTGGCGATGGTGCTTCATAATCTTGTTTTGCGATCCTGTAGAAAGTTAGGTCAATCCAATCAGTTGCGCTGAATGATGCCCTAACTGGGATCCTCTGTTCTTGTACCAAATGTGATGACCTTCAGGTTTTATTAGGAGATGGGATGTTGAGTTGGTTCAATGCATCGATGGGTTTGCCAGGTAGCTACTATGATGTCCAAGTGTTACTGTTTTGGCAAAAACATCGATGGCCTCGTAGGTTTCGTTTGTATGTAGCTGTTAGTTTATACTTTATATGAACATTGACCCTGGTTTGCAGAGACAGGAGAGAGCTTCGTTGGGTCCAGGGCTTTGTGTCTCTCTTTTGCTCCATTCTAGGCAGTTAGTCTTAGTGATATATTATCATATTGTCCAAACCGCTGAATTGCATCATATATCAATGGCATCTTTCTATTTAACGGGAAAGAAATTTGTGTTGAAAACGAAAACACAATTAATTGCAGCGTCATTGCTTCTATATGTTATTTTTGAATCTATTGGATAAGGATTTGGCTCTCAGCTAGGACAATTAATTGCGGGGTCATTCCTTGTATCGGTGTATCCTTTAAGAAATTTGGTCAGGAGATTAAATTGGCACTGTTGAGACCAATTTTAGAATTTAGATACGACACCGGTTGTCATGATTAAGTTTCCAAAAGTGATTAAGTTTAACAGGGGCTGTTAAAATTTTGGGTCAAGACGAATCAGATGTCGGGAATAATTTGATGTTTGATATTCGGTTGTTTTAGATATAATTTGTGTCAAACATAGGAAATGTAGTGTTGTATCCGAATCTTTGGTCGATCTTAGAATTTAGATGAAAAAATTATGATTGTAACTAGTTTTGTTTAAATTTCTTTTTAGGGGTTGGACTAAATTGGATTTTTAAGTTGGACATTTTTTTGATAGCCCTAGGTTTAATATTGATAACAGACAAATCATAAATTGTCACCAACCCGGTTGGCCCAATAAATAGGCTATATTGTTAGATCTGGACCGTCATAAAACCGTTTGACATAATGGGTTGATGGGTCAATTGGTCGGACCGGTTTGATTGGATAGGACTAGTTGACCCTGATCACCGGTTGAATTGGTCAAAATTGGCATAGTTTGGCCATGATTAGAAATATTTTTCTTAATAAACTATAATCATTCCACTGTGAAAATCGATTTAGTTTCTAATCAAAGTTATGTTCTATGTTACTCTATCATTGGGTAAATAGATCCAAATTTAGACTCTATTCTTTTGTGTGGCGGGTTATTTAATGTTGTGGTGTGGTATGATAAAGTGTAGTTGGTATGATATGATAAAGTGTAGTTGTTGGGATGAGATGTGGTTATTTACTTATTTGTGATTAAATTTGTAATAAGAACGGTTGGTGTGGTAAGCTTTGTTGTCAAAACCGGGCCGGTTGGTTGAACTCGTTCGACCAAGAGTCGTTCAGTCTGTATATTATCGAGTTTTGCTAGTTTAACCGTCTAAAACTGCTAGTATTAGTTAGACTGTTTTAGGGGTTTTTCTATTTAAAAAAAAATTGATGCTTTTTTATTGAGAACCGGTGCCCCGTCTTCATTGCTTGTTGTATAGTGTATTGCCAAGAATTTAAATTTGAAAAAAAAATCAAGTTGCAAAGTGAGGGGGATTTGACGAAGAATCTTGTGAGAAAAAATATCAATTATATGACAAACATGATTGTGAGGACATGTAGCTGTAGATGATAGCTTAGACAGAGACAAGGGAAGAGACTAGAGAGGATAGAGGAGAGAGGAGAGAAGGAAAGAGAAAGAAAGAGGAAGTGACACTGTGGAGTAAAATGAAAACTAAAGACTTATGCTCTGTTTGGGAGAGAGGTTTGAGGGAAGAGGAAGGGGGGGGGGGGGGGCTTACTCTTTCTTACCCCTATTTGGGCAGTGGGGGAGAGGGGGCAATGAGGAGTAACATGGAGTGAGATTTACCCTCCTATATTCATTTTAACTCTTATTTTTTTTAACACGTCAATTTCATGTGTAAGGAAGAACAATGATATTATAACATATATAATAAATAAATTACAATTTACCTACCATTTCTCCATGTCATATTGCGAGATCTTTTTTTTTCTCTCTCTCTCACACATACACATCTCTCTCTCTCTCTCTCTCTCTCTCTCTCTCTCTCTCTCTCTCTCTCTCTCTCTCTCTCTCTCTCTCTCTCTCACTCATTAGAGAAAAGGGAGGGAGGGTAGAGAGAGAAAAGAGAGGTTGGGTTGGGGGGGGGGGGGGCACAAAGAGATGGGGAAGGGAAGGGGGTGGGGGGGTGTAGGACCTCGGGAAAAGGGTGATGTAAATCAGCCCACGCCTACTTCCCCAAGCCCAATTAAGAAGGCCCAATGGAAACTCTAGGTTACAGATAGGGTCCCTCATGAAAAGACTCCGTCCAAATCAGGCCCAACAAAGGTGATCCAATTCAATTGCATGGAGATAGAAAGGGCCCAGGAAGAAAGAATTAAGATAGAGGCCCAAAAGCCCATTCACATGGTGTGCTTCTTATTACAAGAGGATGTCCAAACATCCTAAGAGGATCAAGTCCACGCGACTCTCATCCTAGAGAAGTCCAAGAATTCATCCAAGACCCATTTCCAAAGCCCAAAGTGAATTTCACAGTTTTGATCATTTCAGTTTGAATTTCACGGTTTTGGTTTTTTGGATGTAAACTTCACATTTCTAGCATTTAGTCATTCTTAGTGTGATTTATATTATAGTCTTATTATTTTGAGTCATGTAAGATGCCAAATAATATATAAACTTGGACATCAAGTCATAGGAGTCTAGTAGGAGTCTAGAAGAGTCTATAATGTTCTAGAATGTTCTAGGAGGGTGTGTGTGGTGTGTGATCTCTAGCTTTGGCGCCAAATTATTGTTTCCGAGATAAGGTTGGCTTATTTTGTAACTAATCCATCTTGGATTAGGAAAGCCAATTCCTATTAGGATAATATTGTTATAACTAACTTCCCTTAGGATAAGGAGTCCTAATCCAAGGAGGAGAGAGTAATCTTAGGCGTCTAGTAGTAGTATTTGATTGGCTTGCACGCCAAGTCAGAGAGTCCAAGTCCATATAGGACTTTAGTAGTATGAGTACAATAAAGCTTTTAACTTACCCCTTGAGTGTTTCGTGAGAACCTCGTTGATCTCTTCTATTGTATCTTTGGTTTGGCAACCAAGTGGTGAGGAAGAGCTTGAACCCTGAACCTAGAAAGTGTTTCTGTAACTACGTTAAAGGTCAAGTTAGCCCTAGGGTTTCTTCTTGTGGTGTTTCTGTATAAAGATAGATCCCTTGAACCATCCTTGTTACTTTTATCTTTCTATCTTAGTTAGATAAACCCTAAGGCTATTTCAAGATTCTCTCTCTCTCACTCCCTCTCCTCCCCTACGCACCTCTCTCTCTCTCTCTCTCCCATAACTTTATTTATTTTAATATTCGAAATTGCTCAAAATAATTTAATAATGATTTGATACCGGCCCAAACACCAGATCCAAGCCCAAGAAAAAGCAAGCGGGCCACCAGAATTCGTCAAAACCCGCAGGGGTTTTGACAATTCCTGGATTGGGCCTCTTGTTTCCTCGGCCCAGAGAAAGCTGGGTGGAAATTGATAAAACCCGCAGGGGTTTTATCAATTTTTGGCCCATTTCTCTTAGGTCTAGCCTTGAATTGATGAGAGGAATGTATTAAATCATTTTTTTAAAATTATTTTCATGCAAACGCGAATATTGTAAATAATTAAACGGATTGCAAAAAAAGGTTAAAGGGTCGCCAGCCGATTTAAGGAAACAGAAACCATAAAATCAAATAAATAACTCTGGTCTATGAAACCCGATTTCTAAGTTCCGGGGTAAGGTTACGGATTCGAGAATTATAAGAATTCTCAAATCCGCCTTTTTGAAAACAGACTCTACTAAAATCAAACTTGAAATGAAAGAGAGCGGGGAGAAGTTAAATAAGTTTCACGATGTTATTATTCCAAACATGCAAGATTAAAACATGATGTTTTCTTTACAAAATATGTACAAGTAAGGGAATTAAAGCATAAATTACATGATGAAATACAATAATGATAATGAAAAACAAACCTTATTTATAGGTGATGGATGAGATGAAAGTTGATCTCTTGAATTGACCTTGGCTTGGAGTTTGAATGAAAGGATGTATATATGAGAATGGTTAGAAGGGTGGTGTAAGAGTGAAGATATGATAAGAATGATTATAAGAGAATTAGAGAGGGAGTATGGATAATTAAATTTTGAGAGAGTATAGGTGGAGAGGTGATAGTAGTTGATGAAATGAGGGTGGAATGGAAGGGGTATTTATAGGTGAAGGTATGGATGTTTTGGAGGGAATGGAGGGGGACACATCCCTACAATTATGTCCTTATCCATGCAGAATCAAAACTCATACGGGTTTTGGGATGTCAAGGCAAGTCAAGCACGTGGGCTAAAATCGTGGGGGTTTGCATGAGATGATTTTGGCGCCAGATTTGAAGACTAAAACCCCTGCGGGTTTTGATATCCCTCACACGGATTGCTGACGTGGCAGGCCAAAACGACGCGTTGCTCCTGAGATCAAAACCCCTGCGGGTTTCGATATCCATATGGGCCGGAGGCGTGTCTTGGGCCCACTTTTCTTTTGGGCTGCTTCTGATTATTCAAACCCCCGGGGGCTTTATTATATCTACGCGTGTTGTTTTGATCTGTTGGGCCCATATTGCTGATTCCATGGGCCTAATGACCCATTTTGGTCCAAATGACTTTGATGAGTTTTGACGGATCGGAATTTTGGCGGTGCAAATTCCGGTGTCTACAGGGGGATAGAGAGAGAATGGGTATAGAGCTAATATACGAATCTAATTATATATTATATATAATATCAAAGGGCAAATATGTCCATTAAAAATTTACTTTTATAAACTCTCCTAATTGATTTCTCAAGTACGGGTAAATAGTTTTTATTCTTACAAACACTCTCATATCCTTACCTTCCTTTACTCTTATGAACTTCTACCCTTGTTTTTAACTCCCCTCCCAAGTGGACCCTGACGGTTAGGAATAGACTGCTTAGTAGGTTATTAGTGATCACCTTTTCTCTTTTCCTTTTAAATCTTCATTTTGTTTACGTGTACTAAAAATGTAAATTACTTTTTCTTTATACCTTCATAAGGCGTATATAACCATAGGAATCGAAAATGAAGACCTAGCCTAATAAGGTGATTAATGAAGTTTCTTATTTTTTTTTTTAATATTTTTAGGAATGACATGATTTTTTTAATTGAATTGGGTCATTTCAGTTTTGACCGATTCAACCAGTAATCGGGTCAACCGGTCTATTCTGGTCATAATAATTCAACTAGTTGACCCATGGACCCACTAGATTAATCGGGTTGGTTACTAGTCCGGGGTCTGACAACATATGTGGTAGGTTGGTAGGTAGGTCTCCAAAAGGTAAAATGTAGTAAAAAAAAGTGAGGAAACAGAAAATTATGATTATTGTGGTAAAATGTGGTTGGCGTGAGTTTCAAAAAATGTGAAAAAAAAGCAAGGAGAAAGAAAGTTATGATTGTAGTAAAATATGGTTGAATGTGGTTATTTGTGATTAGTGTGGTAAAATATGATTGGTATGGTATGTTATCACGCAAAAGAACAAGGCTTAATAGTTGCACCCACAAAAGTGGAATTATTGTCGTACATGTTAAGAATTTGGTTTATTCAATATATCTATGAATATTTATAATTCTATTTAAATAAATCGAAGGCTTAAATTGAATTGGTAAAAGAAAAAGAAAAACAATATGCAAATATGCAAATAAATTGCAACTTCTTTAGTTAGGTTGGCAACATAAGTGGACACGTCACAAATTCATAACCCATACCTACCAAACACACAATCGACTGTCTTTGCTCCAAATAAACAAAAAGAATAATTTCACATGCCTCATAGAAATTCAAAGAAAAGGTGAATTATTTACCCCATTCCTCTCATTCTCTATCTCCCCTCTCCTTCTCTATCTAACAAATTCTTAGCCGCCCTAATGCCCTTTGACACTAACTCCAACCAAAGCAGTGTAACCAACGATTTTAATTTCACAAGCCTCACACAAATTTAGAGAAGAGAAGCCTATGTTGTAAAAATCGAATTGGATTGGCAAGTCCGATTGGTCCAACCGTGAATCCCACAAGCTGACCGATCCGACTCCAGGTTTATCTTGGACAAGTTGTTCAACTAGGAAAAAAAGGCCAAAATTGGTTGAATCGGTTGACCTAGACGGTTCACTATCAGACCGGGATTTCAGTTTCACGGTCAAACCAAGATTTTGATAATTTTATTTTTGGCCGGTTCATCCCGATTTTCGACCGATTCATCCCAATTTTTGACCGGTTCATGCCGGTTTCGACCAGTTCATGCCATGTTCATGTCAGTTTAATTATTTTGGTAGTTTAATTATTCATGAAGTATATGAAATTGTTTAACCTACGTTGTCAGAACTAGACCGATCACCAAACCTGTTGACCAAACCAAAACTCAAAACTCCACATACCTTATGCGTTATACAAGTGTGAATACTTCGATTTCATCTCCTCCTCGACTTCCTTGGTGGCTTCACTTGGGGGCATAGTTCGCCCATCGCACCTTTACTAATGGGATGATCTTCCTTCGAAGTTGCTTCTCTCGGGCTCAAGCATCTCCAATGGCTACTCCTCGTAGGTCTAGTCTCCTCTCAACCTTCGAATTCTCATCGGGGGTCTTCTTCTGCTTTCAGGCCCTCATCAAGGTTCTATTCGATATCGTCCTCGAGATTTAGGTCTTTCAGAGAAGCTATAGTCGAGTACTCATAGAAAAGGCGGCGATTTTCCATCCGAAATATATCAAAAACAAACCAATATACAATTGCAATACAAAAGGAAACAAACAAGAAGACACACATCCCATTCCCCCATCCTACACTCATCACTCCGAACGTAGCATCCTAAATCCTAACTAAGATTTAATAGACACTAAGGAGCAACCATGTGATAACCTAACGCTCTAATACCATTATGTAACTTCCTGGAAATTCAATTATAAATTTAATGGTCAATGTCCAATGTTAACTAACTTTAACAGCGAAAGTCTCATTTTTTTTCTAAATGGGCGTTATTGCCGTATCCCCGAAGAAATACAAGGCAAGAAGGAAAAACTAACAACTGTTCTTCGAATTAAAACCAAACAGAACAACTTCAAATCCTAAAATCAAACAACTCAACATCACTAACTCAAAGTCTTTCTGAATTGAAACACAAGATAAATAACAACTACTAAACACGCCATCCTCACTTCAAATTCCTATTCCCAGCATAGAGATTTTCACCTTAAAACAAAACATTTACAAAATGAGGGGAAACTCAATAATGTCTACCCTTAATAGTCAAAACAAGTTAAAGTTCATTTCAATTCATTTACGGGGAGGAGGGAACAAGTCAACCATTTCACAAAACATTAACTCTTCTTAGAAGTAAAAGCAATAACTCTTCTTAGAAGTAAAAGCAAACCCTCTCTTAACACCCAGAGACCAGTGGACTTTTCTCAACCACAACCAATTTGTATTATTATTGTGCGGGCGAGATGCTAAATCCCTTAATACAACAAATCACTCATATATAAAACTATATTAGGGCACCCCCTGATCTCTAGGTCTATAACCCTACAAGGTATCAAATCCTGGTCTCTAGGTTATTACCCCTAATTCATATATCAATCACAAAAACTCTATCAGGGCACCCCCTTATCTCTTGGCCCATAACCCTGCAGGATGTCACATCTTGAACTCTGGGTTAGCACTCGCAATTCACTTACCAATCATAAAACTATATCAAGGCACCCCCTTATCTCTTGGTCCATAACCCTATAGGATGCCAAATCATAGTCTCTGGGGTTATCACCCGTAATTCACTTATCAATCACAAAACTATATTAGGGCATCCTTGATCTGTTGCCCTCATTATCAGCTAAAGATAGAATATTGTTCTAGTATTGTCTTACTTTGAGCATAAAGTAGAAAAAAGCTGTGTTTTGGTCTCCCTTCTTTATCTAGTCCGCCTTGGATCTCTATTTCAGCAGTTTCATAGCCGCGTCAAGAGAATGGTAATATTGTTGTTTAGCCATATGAGCACCATTCAACAAACTTTCATCCTCAAGGTTTTGAACAAATAGTTCCTGAGCAATCATCATCTTCTCATAGTCCTGCTGAGATTGAATATATATGTTACTATAAGAGGATCTATGTAAGACAAATAGGGGACTCTTCAAAAGTTTTAATTTGGTAACAAGTGTATACATAGGAGAACCCTCAACCTTTTTTCTTCCAAATATTCGCAACTAAAGGAAGAAATAAAGGAGAATCAATAAAATAAATAAAACGCCTTTATAACATCTACTGAAGTGTCTAAAAGGGGGAGCACAATGCCGGATACACCGATTGTCTCTGAGATGATAGTTGGTTCTTGGCCTGTTGCCTTATACCCAATTCTTAAATTGGGATTGGTTGATTGTGGTGATGTTCCTTACGCTTCCTCAGCTTTGGATCATGGATAATTTCTTATCCTGGAATATTCGGGGTCTCAATGGCCCTAAGAAGTAGGAAGGTTTAAAGTACTTTCTGCAAATGAATAAATGTGATCTCGTTGGGTTAGTGGAAACAAAGGTGGCTAAGGATATGTGTGTAGGTAACAAAAGTTCAGTATGTTTTGGTTGGAATTTGATACATAATGCTACAGATACTGTTCAAAGTAGAATTGGATTCTTTGGAGGGGTGGCATTTTGGTTACTCCTTTGAGCATTCATAATCAGTTCATTCACTGTAAAGTTGTGTTGGGTCACTTTTCTCTCTTATTGACAATCGTTTATGGAGATAAAGAGATTGGAAATAGGAAAGCTTTATGGAAGAGTTTATCTTTCATAACTGCATCTTGTGGGGAACCGTGCATAATAGCTGGGGGATTTCAATCATGTGTTAAATTTTGATGATAGAATTAGTGGTAATCCAATCATTGCTGAGGAGATTGTTGATTTTCGTCAATTCTTGAATGACAATCAACTTAGTGAGGTAAAACACTCTGGGATTTGTTATGCATGGCATAATAAGAAGACCTTCTCTTGTATCGATCGTATATTAGTCAATCCGGAGGGACTAATTCAGTTTGAATCTCTGCATTATATGGTTCTTCCACATGGCATTTCGGATCACTCTCCTCTTATTATAAAGTTGGATTCCAAGATCACTACTCATAAGGGAAGATTCAAATTTTGCAACATGTGCAAAAAAATTACTCGGAGGTACCCCAATATTTGGGGAAACTATTTTTCGGTACCCCAAATTTTCAAAACTCATTTTGAGGTACCCTTAATTTTTGGGTTAGTAATTATCTGGTGCTTTTCCAGCCATCAATTTTATTAAGTTACCAAAATACCCTTATTTTTCTTCTTCAAGGGTATTTCTTCAAAAATGGAAGAATAAGGGTATTTCGGTCACTTAACTAAATTGATGACTGGAAAAGCACCCAATAATTACTAACCTAAAAACTAAGGGTACCCCAAAATAAGATTTGAAAAGTTGGGGTATCTGAAAAATATTTCACCAAAAGTTAGAGTACCTCCGAATAATTGTTTTGCAACATGTGGATTGATTCTCGTTTATTTCTTCCTTTAGTTGCGGATATTTAGAAGAAAAAGATTGAGGGTTCTCCTATGTATACACTTGTTACCAAATTGAAACTTTTGAAGAGTCCCCTATCTGTCTTACACGTACAAATCCTCTTATGGTAACATATATAGTCAATCTCAGCAGGACTATGAGAAGATGATGTCTGCTCAGGAACTATGTGTTCAAAAACTTGAGGATGAAAGTTTGAATGGTGCTCATATGGCTAAACAACAATATTACCATTCTCTTGATGCGGCTATGAAACTGCTAAAACAGAGATCCAAGGCGGACTGGATAAAGAAGGGAGACCAAAATACAACTTTTTCTACTCTATGCTCAAAGTAAGACAATACCAGAACAAGATTCTATCTTTAGCTGATAATGAGGGCACTATTTTAAATGAAGCAGAAGACATTGGTAATTTCCTGGCTGGGCATTTTGAATGTTTTTCGCAAAGAAGCCTTGCTTTGGAAAGGTAAGTTTTGAAGTAATTATGAAAGGGAAGAGACTGGAGACATCTCAACATAGCAAGCTTCTGAAACCTGTTACTGCTTCAGAAATAAAAGAAGTTATCTTCTCCATAGATGGCAACAAGAGTCTGGGTCCGGATGGCTTCAACTCATCGTTGTTCAAGGCAACTTGGCATATAGTGGGTACGGACGTAGTTCAAGCTATTCAAAACTTCTTTGTAAAAGGGAAGTTACTAGGTGAGATTAACTCTACTCTATTAACTATGATCCCTAAAGTCAATAGCCTTGAAGGTGTGGGTGATCTTAGGCCCATAGCTTGTTGTAACATCATATACAAGGCAGTTACGAAGCTTTTATGTAATCGGTTCCAGGAGGTGCTTTGTGATGTGATTGACTTGTCTCAAGCAGCCTGTGTGGAAGGCCGTTCTATTCTACATAATATTTTGATTGCAGAGTACCTTGTGAGGTTCTATAATCGTAAAGGGGTAAAACCTAGTTTCCTTTTGAAAGTGGATATCCAAAAAGCCTACGATACGGTTGACTGGGACTTTATAAGGAATTTGATGTTGGCGTTGAATTTCCCTGAGTTGTTTGTGACTTGGGTAATGACATGTGTGTCTTCAAAAAGCTTTTCGGTGGGTTTCAATTCGGTGTATCATATGGGTTTTTTTTCGAAGTGGTCGTGGCCTTCGCCAAGGTGGTCCTACATCGCCTCTTCTCTTTGTACTGGTGATGGACTATCTGGACCGATCTTTGAAAAATGTAACACAATCTCAGGAGTTCAGGTATCATCAGTTTTGTGCGCCCTTAATCTCATCCCTCTTTATTTTGCTGATGAGTTACTCATGTTCTGGTATGGAGTTCTGAAAAGTGTTAAAATCTTAAATGGTGTTGTGGAACACTTCTCCCTGGTGACTGGACTACATCCGAACAAAAGGAAATTAGAAATTATTTTTGCAAATGTTTCTAGTCAGGAGAAACATGACATTTTGGAGTCTATTGGCTTTGAAGAGGGGGTCCTTCCTTTCAAATATTTGGGTGTTCCCATCAAACCTTTCCGATTGAACCATCACGATTGTGCTGTGCTGATTGAAAAGATGACTAATCGGATCAATGGTTGGGTAGTTCGAAAACTTACTTATGCAGGAAGGAATGAATTAGTCAATAGTATTTTGATGTCACTATACACCTACTAGGCTCAGATCTTCATAATCCCCACGAATGTTATTCAATCTATTGTACAACTGTGCCGTAGATTCCTGTGGGGATCGAACTCTAGAGCTCCACCTATATCTTGGGATACTTGTTGTCTCTACAGAAGTGAAGGGGGCCGGGGCTTAATATTCGAGATGCAACAGCCTGGAATACAGCAGCCCTGGGGAAACTAATATGGCAACTTTGGAGTCATAAGGAGGCTTTGTGGATTAAATGGGTTCATCACACTATATTAAGAGGAACTCGATTATGGATTGTGCGAAAGACAAAACTCCAGCTGGTATTGGAGAAGGCTGTTAAAAGCTCGAGACTCCCTACTTCCTCTTTTCCAAAAAATCATTGCGGAAGGTAAAAATTACACAATCTAGTTGGGTTACGATTTTCTGAAAAATCATTCTCAAAAATTTCTGTGGCGCAATCTAATTTGGTGTTAACCGAGAATACCCAAATGCTATTTTATTTCTTGGTTGGCTATCAATAGAAGACTTCTTACTCAAGATCGTTTGCAGAAGTTTGGTGTGCATTTAGCTAACAGATGTTTCCTCTGTAAGAAACAATTTGAATCAGATGCACACTTGTTTTTTGAGTGTGAATTTACACTTCAGGTGGGGGAGTTGGTATGGAAATCCCAAATTGGAACTATGACGATCTGGGAAGAATGGGAAAACCCAAACTGGTGCAATGCAGGCTTTAAAAGGAAAAGTAATCGGTTGATTCTATCTTCTATCATTTATCATGTTTAGACAGAGAGAAATCGAAGAGTGCACCAAAACGTCTAGTATTTGCCTGCTGATGTTTGTTTGTACATCAAATCGGATGTACAGTTGAGGCTTTACTAGGCCTTTGCTTTGATTGTTCTGTTTTGAGGAACTGCTATTTTGAATTTATTTGTTTTGATCTTGGGTTTGATTTCATTGTTGACCCCAGGGTATGGTCGGGTATCATGTACTTGATTTTGTTAATGGAAATTCTCACCGTTTTTCCGAAAAAAAAACAAACAGAAAACTAGACAGATTACTACACCCACATTGCAAGGACCATAATTTGTTCCGACATCCCAAGGACCTGATTCTAGACTTTCTAGAAACCTCGGGATGTCTACTAAAACTCTCATGTTGACCTTGAGACCTAAAACACACCCTAGAGTCCCAAACACATCCAACAATCAAACTTGTCCATATCTAACCTAGGACGGGTAATTTGGTCATAACTCGAACTATACACCTCAAAAGCCTGATCCGTAAAATTCTTATGAAAGCTAACATCCTAGGGAACTCCCAGACCAAACGCCTAGGTTAAAATCTGAATTCATAATTAATGGTGGGTGTTCTAACACGACCTATCAAGACTGTCCCGAAACCGATTTAATTTTATTTTGTATCTCAAAACTTAACTTTAATAAACTCAACCAAAGACTCCCACATTGACTTGTAAACATCTAATTAAGGTCAAATGACACCCTTTAGCCCTCTTAACCCAACAAGGCCAACCCCTACAATTTAATTAGCACAAATTTCCCAAACAAACATATTAACTTCCAATTAAGCACATAAACTTAAAACTCACACTAATAACTGAAATAGAACTAAACTTTGTACATCTAAAACTTCACAAAAACATAACAAAACAACACGGGCCTGATTACCCACCAAATATAAACAAAATCAAACCTTTTTATGTAAAGAAAAATAGATAATAACTTAATAAGCACATAAGCACATACTAATAACATAAAATAATATAACTACGCAAAGAATAAAACTTTACTACACATAATACATTATAAAATTTATGAAAACAATAAGAGGAGTTTTAGAACGCTATTTAGGTAATTACAACATAATTTTATGTTTATAAGACGAATAATTAATCTAATACTCTAATAACTCATAAAATAAAACTAAATTTACACAATTCACTTATGAATATGAAATTAATGGAGATTAAACCACAAACGTACGTACTTAGTTAATCAAACCAACATGCATTATAACACACTATGATCACACACCTAGAATTAAACACAACCATACCAACACAAAAACCCAAATTTACTATCAAACAACGATTCAAATAATCAAACAAATAATTATAACTAAAGAACAAATCTTTGCCTTTAAAATTTTACAAAAACACAACAGTACTAACACAAGCAAAATAATTAAATATCAAAACTTTGTACGCAAGACTTTGTAATTAATGGGTGCAAACATACAACTCACAAATAACACAACTTAATTCTAACATGCATTCATAATTATCTAAACAACAACCTGAACCTGCATCTCCTACTTATAATTTCGACATAATTAACCTAGAATACTAACAACCTAATATACTAATCATGTATGAAAACACAATAAAACCAATAATAACACAAACTAGGTTAGAGTTTACCAACACTAGAGGGTTAGGGATGATTGGCACTAGGGCGGCGAACAAGCAACAGTAGGGCAGGTGACGGTCACAAGGGATATCGTCGGCGTCTGGGCAGGGCACGGTGTTAGGGATCGACCACAGCAACAACAGCCAACAAACTCTTTGATCTCCCTCAGCGTTCTCCGGTGGTCGCGATGGTGTCTGGGCGGTGAAAGATGTGGTTGTTGTTGTAGTGGTGCGGTGGCTGGCGCAAGGCGGAGCGCAGAATCGCGAGAGAGAGAGAGAGAGAGAGAGAGAGAGAGGGAGAGAGGAGGGGTGAACGACGGGAAGGCGGTTTTTGATGGTGGTTGGACGATTACCGGCGATGGGGCCGGCGGCGTGGTGGCGGTAGACGGCTGGAGGCAGGCAGCAGATGGGAGGAGAGGAGGAGACGGGTTTAGGGTTTAGGTTTAGCAAAACTAGGGTTTTGATAATAAAACTAGGTATGTATAACAAGCCTAATAAAAAATACAAATTAATTTTTGTAAAATAAATAATTGCATCAGTTGCTAATATTAGTAATATGAAAATAATTAAAATTTTCAAGTTTTCCAAAATAATAATAACCAGACAATAATAGAACTAAATATAATCCATAAATAATTAAAAGAAAACACGTAAAATCATACAATATTAATCACATAAAATTATCAAATTACCCTTACCCCCATGCTCGTAGAAAATGACTAAAAAAACCCTTGTTAGTCTCTTAACAGTTCTTCGAGCTCAAGTGTTAGCAGAAATAATGGCCGATAAAATCTCAAAATGTAACGGAGTCAACTAAAATAACTAACAACGTAACAGTCAAAGCATTCGAATTTTTCAGGGATTTACATCATCACCCCCTTAGAAGAAATTTCGTCCTCGAAACTTAAACTCAAAACTAACAGTTTTCCAGACGGAACTAACGACAACTCAAACAAAAAACTCGGGGTTTTACATCATTACCTTCTTCAAAAGAGTTTCATCCAAAAGGCGGCGGGTTTGCATTCGAAAGATATCAAAAACAAACAAGCATGCAATTGCAACACAAAATGAAACAAACAAGGAGACACACATCCCATTCCCGAATCTTACACTCATCACTCCGAACATAGCATCCTAAATCCTAACTAAGATCTAATATACACTCGGGAGCTACCAGGTCGTAACCTAGAGCTCTGATACCATTCTGTAACGCCTTGGAAATTCAATTATAAATTTAACAGTTAATGTCTAACGTTGACTAACTTTAACAACATAAGTCTCATTTTTCTTAAATGGGTGTTACTGCTGTATCCCCGAAGGAATACAAAGCAAGAAGGAAAAACTAACAACTGTTCTTGGAATTAAAACAAACTGAACAACTTCAAATCCTAAAATCAAACAATTCAACATCACTAAATCCAAGTTTTATTCGTATTTGCATATTGTATTAGAATCTTAGGATCCTCGATCAGATTCTATGATTTCGATTGTAACTACGCCCATAGATCCTAAATAGGATCTTGATTCTAACAACCTTGTTTACACATGATGTCCATTTCGCTTTAACATGATGTCCACCTAGTCTAAACATTATGTCTATTTGCGTTAACCATGATGTCCATTTGGTTTGAGCATGTTCAAAAAACTAAAAAACACATGACATCAAGTAATAAACATATGGACATTAAGTAATAAACGTATGGATATCAAGTAATAAACACAAGGATATCAAGTAATAAACATATGAACATCAAGTAATAAACATCTGGACATCAAGTAATAAACATCTAGACATTAGATAATAAAATATCACTACAACATAGTTACTAATTTGAGACTGGTCTGAATGGTCTTAAATCAGCTTGAACGGTCGCTCGACAGGGCGGGCGACCGTTCATTTGGGACCGTTCAGGACGGTCGCATCTCAATAGTCGTTTGGGGAATCGGGCGACCGTTCATTTGAACGATCACTAATTAATGACCGTTAATGAACGGTCACAAAGGCGGGCGACCGTTCATGAACGGTCGCCCGCCTTTGTGACTGTTCATTAACTCACGAAAATGCCCTAAACGCTCTGTGCAATGGGGCGATCGCGGGGAAGGAAAAAGGCCGCTAAATCTGCAAGGAAATCTAGGATTTCTGTTGAGTTTGAATCTCCAGAGGTCTTGATTCCAAATTCTGCTGTTCTTGAGGATCAATTTGATCCTGATGATGATACCACTCTGAATGAAGGTGATGTTGAAGGTCAAGAGGAGGTTGTTCCATTACAAATAACAATGGGAGAGGAAGAGCATCCGACCTCCGAGAAAGCTGAATCTCTTTCGGAAGCACCTGCTAGCTCAGAGTCTGATGATGATTTTATGAAGTTGGATTTCGTCCCTCCTTTGAAGGTTGATGGAATCTTAACTCATCAGCTATCTTCGGATGATATAGAGTCTGAGGTAATCTTCTGGAAATCTTCTATATTGGGATTTGTTTTGGGAGCTCGTCCACCTTTATCTGTAATGGAGATGTCTGCTCGAAGAATGTGGGGGAATGAAGGATTGGATAAGATTGTTTGGTGTAAGGAAGGGTCGTTTATATTCCGATTCTCTTCGATAGCTGCTCGTAATAGAATCCTTGCAAGGCATGTGGTTTATTTTGACAAGAAACCTTTATTGATGAAACCTTGGTTGATTCTACTATTCCAGACAAGGATTTCTCTGTTCCAATTTGGATTAAGCTTCCGGGTTTGAATTGGAAGTACTGGAGTAGGGATAGTCTGAGTAAGATTGGAAGTATTCTTGGTGTTCCACTTCTGGCGGATTCATATACACGGGATAAATCATCGATGAGATTTGCTCGTATTCTTGTCAAAATGGAAATTAACCATTATTTTCCAGAATCCATTCCATTAATTGATGAAGATGGGTATGCTTATAATCAGAAAGTGGAATATGAATGGAGACCTGTGTTATGTGCTGAGTGCAAAATGTTTGGTCATCGAGAGAATGTTTGCAGGAAGAAGAGTAGCAATAATTGGAAGCAAAAGCAACGACAGCCTGGAGTTACAGCAAGCAATTCAACTTCGAAGGTTTCTCAGTCTAAGGTGCCTAAAAGGGGGAATAACAGGCCTGACACTCCAATTGTTTCTGAAATTGTGGTAGGGTCTTGGCCTGTTACACTCACTCCCATTCCTGAATATGGATTGATTGAGGAGAGTGATATTCCTTGCACCAGTGAATCAAATGGTAATGGATAGGTTCCTTTCTTGGAACGTAAGGGGGTTGAATGGCCCCAAAAAACAGGAGGGAGTGAAACACTTCCTTCAGATGCATAGCTTCAATCTTATTGGGTTGATGGAGACTAAGGTTACTTTGGAGAAATGTGAGTTAGTCAAGGATGGTATTTGTGTTGGTTGGAATCTGTTACATAATGCTACTAATTCTCATAGAAGCAGAATTTGGGTGCTTTGGAGGGGAGGTCTTTCAGTCCAAGCTCTATTGATTCATGATCAATTTCTTCATTGTAAAATTTCTGATGGTCACAAAGAGGTACTGATTACTTTTGTTTATGGAGATAATGATCTGGGGTCTCGGAAGTTGCTTTGGGATGGACTGTCAAATATTGCATCAAACTGTACTATGCCTTGGATTATAGTTGGTGATTTCAATCATGTGTTGGATTTTGATGATAGGATTGGGGGCACTCAGATTACTGCAGAAGAGGTCATTGATTTTAGGAGTTTTCTGAATGATTTTCAAAATGTGTGAGGTTAAACACTCGGGAATCAGATATACATGGCATAATAAGAAGGTGTTTTCCTGCATTGATCGTGCTCTTGTAAACTCAGAGGGGCTGGAAATATTTGAATCTATTTCTTATACGACCCTTGCTCATGGTATTTCAGACCACTCTCCTTTGGTTATTCAGTTAACTTCTCAGTTTCAATGACCAAAAAGAAGGTTCAAATTCTGTAGTATGTGGGTTGAGTCTCCTTCTTATTTTGGTACAGTTTCTGATGTTTGGAGGCAGAATATTACAGGTACTCCAATGTTTAGTCTGATTTCCAAGTTGAAGTTGCTTAAAGGCCCTTTATCAGCTCTTCATTGAACCTCCTTTGGTGATATATTTCAAAGACCCCAGCAAGATTATGAAAGTATGATTTCTGCACAGGAGAATTATATGCAATCGCCTGCTAATGTCAAGCTGTTTGAGGATGCTGAAGCTGCTACATTGATATATCAAAATTCATTGAGTGCTGCTACAAAATTGATGAAGCAAAGGACTAAAGCCGACTGGCTAAACAAAGGGGATAAGAACACAACATTTTTCTATTCAATGCTAAAGGCTAGACAATATCAGAATAGAGTTATGTCTCTGGAAAATCATGAAGGTGTTCTGGTACAAGATGAGAAGGATATTGGGCTTTTTCTTGCTGGTCATTTTGAAGCATTTTTTGCCAAACATTCCTGTGTTGGGAAAGTCAGACTCGATATTATTGCACAAGGGAAGAGGTTAGACAGCTCTTTACATGAGAATTTATTGAAGCCAGTTACTGATGATGAGATCAAAAGAGTCTTCTTTGAGATGGATGGATCAAAAAGCCCCGGTCCTGATGACTTTAGTGCCTCCTTTTATAAATCTTCTTGGTCTTTGGTGGGTAAGGATGTAACTTCTGCTATTAAGTGTTTCTTTTCTTCTGGAAAGTTACTTAAGGAGGTTAACAATACGATTCTTACTATGGTGCCAAAGGTTAATAGTCCTACTAAAGTTGGTGATCTACGCCCCATTGCTTGCTGTAATGTCATTTACAAGGCTATTACCAAGATTATGTGCACTAGACTCCAAGAGGTTCTTCCTGATCTCATTGATGTTTCACAGGCTGCTTTTGTTGAAGGTAGGTCTATTTTGCATAATATTCTTGTGGCAGAGGATCTAGTTCGATTTTATAACAGAAAGGGTGCGCAACCAAGCTGTTTACTCAAAGTGGATATCCAGAAAGCATATGACACTGTGGATTGGGATTTCTTACGGAATCTCCTCCTAGCTTTGAATTTTCCCTGGAAGTTTGTTGATCTTATTATGACCTGTGTATCGTCAGCAACTTTCTCTGTCGGTTTCAATGGTTCTACTTATGGATTCTTTCGAAGTGGTCAGGGTCTTCGTCAAGGTGATCATATCTCTTCGCTTTTATTTGTATTGGTTATGGATTATCTTGATAGAACTATTAAGAGCTACACAAAAGTACCTAATTTCAGGTTCCATCAATTTTGCTCTTCTTTGAAACTGACTCACCTGTGTTTTGCGGATGATCTACTCATGTTTTGTTATGGGAATTCTGCTAGTGTGCGTATTCTTTCTGAGGCTTTGAATCATTTTTCTACATCTTCGGGGCTTATTCCAAACTCTTCAAAATCTGATATTGTATTTGCCAATGTTGATTTGGCCGAGAAGAAGGAAATTTTGGAGGTTTTGGGTTTCAAGGAGGGTCACTTACCTTTTCGATATCTTGGTGTTCCAATTAAGCCTTTTCGCCTCAATAGGCATGACTGTTCTGTTCTTATTGAGAAAATGACTAGGAGAATCCAAGGTTGGGCTGTGAGAAAACTCACTTATGCGAGTCGTGTTGAATTGATAAATAGCATTATGATGTCCATTCACACATATTGGGCTCAAATTTTTATTATTCCTAAGAATGTTATTGTATCAATTGAAAAGCTATGTAGAGGATTTCTCTGGGGGTCTGAAACAAGAATTCCTCCTATATCTTGGAATACTTGCTGCTTGTTCAAGAAGGAAGGGGGTCTGAATTTGAGAGATGCCCAAGCTTGGAACACAGTTGCTTTGGGTAATCTTATTTGGCAGATTCTTAATAACAAGGAAGCTCTTTGGATTCGCTGGGTTCATCATATATATATGAAGAGGAGCTCGATATTAAATTGTGAAGTTAAGCAAAATGCAAGTTGGTATTGGAGGAGACTCTTGAAAGCTAGAGATTGTCTTCTTCCTCTTTTTCAGAAACTGATTTCTGAAGGCAAGAATTCGATGTGGCTATGATTTTGTGAAGAATCACAATCCGAAAGTTTTTTGGCACAATCTGATCTGGAGCGACTCTAGGATCCCTAAATGTGCTTTCGTTACTTGGTTGGCTGTTAATGGGAGGTTATCCACTATGGATAGATCCCAAAAATTTGGTTTGCAACTGGTGAATAGGTGTTTGTTGTGTGAATGCCAGGCTGAATCAAATTCTCATTTATTTTTTGAATGTGACATTTTGGTGAAGTCTCATTGTTTGGTACTGCTCCTGACTGGAGTAAGTGGAATTGTTCAGAATGGTGTGCTGCAGGCTTCAAAGGCAAGAGGCAGTTTGGTGCTTTCAGTTATAATTTACCATGTGTGGGGTGAGAGGAACAGAAGACTTCACCAAAATGTCTCTCATGACCATGCTTTTGTTTGTCTTTCTATTAAAACTGATGATAATTTGAGACTGTATTAGTCTTTGGATTTTGATTACTCTTTAGTGAGTGATTTGGGTGGTATTAGTGTTTGATCTCTGGGTCGGCTCAATTGTATGACCCCTCGGGTATGCCCGAGTATCCTGTATTTGATTTTGTCAATGGAAAATCTTACTGATTTGTCCAATATATATATATATATATATATATATATATATATATATATATATATATATATATGGGAATGGATCCAGTGAGAAGAAAATTCAGGTGAGAAGATGAGAAGGATTGATCCTGGCCCTCCATTATAATCTAACGTCCAAGATTAAAACCACCATTCATTCACGTGTGCCATTTTATTTTTAAAAAAAAAATTGAAAACTGGTGCGTGTTTAACGGGATTGTGGAGGCGCCAGTTTTCAATTCTTTCCAAAAAACACTTGATTGCTGCTGCAGAGCATCCAAGACAGAAGATATGGAGAGAGAGAAAATGAATTGTGTGTAGCGCCGTCATCATCCATAGAATTTTTAGGGTTTTCTTCAACATTGCTACGGGAGCACGAACTGGGGATTTTGAAGCAGGAAATCGATAGAGGTTTCTCGCATAATCTACACATTAGACTGCAGAGATGAGTGATGTAAGTGCGAAAAAAACTCTTTTGATTGAATAACGAAGCAATTCTTTGTTGACATTCGAAAACTTGATGAATGTGGCTTTAATTTCGTGTATTCTGGAATGATTGATGTCAGTTAAAAAGTACAGAGCAAGACAATTTTGGCAATGTAGTCGATGGATGTCCACTTAACAAGTAAGTACTCAGACAATTTTGTAGTTCATAATTTTTTTTTTTTTGTGTGTGAGTGAGGCATACTTGTTTGTTATTTCCTTCTATGTGGGGGCTGTGTATGTATGACAAACTAAGAAGTGCAATCTTGCCATATGATGACATGATTATGAGTGCGGGGGTAGTGATGGGTAGTGTTGGGATTTGACTGCTAATGTGGTATATCCATATGTTGTGGTGGGGTAGGAGGATGATGCATATCGAGTAAATATATGTGCATGTGGTTGTCCCACAAGAGATCACGAGTGTGATTGTGTTACAATTGACTGTGGTCATTTGGTGCCTTGACCACGATATAAAGTAGTGTGATTCACTGGTATGACCACAGACAATATAAATGTGATTATATTGCAACTGCATGTGGTCATTGAATGGCTTGAACACAGAATAGTATATGTGATCATTTGATTTGTTAGTCATAGGGAATTATAGTTTGGTCTTTAAATTTATATTTATTTATAACAGCCACCCAGCTTCGACAATCGATGTGTGTAATGAGATGGTTGCAGATGTGTTGAGGTTACTGAACAACAGCCACGATATTGATACGTAAGCCTCAATGCACAATTCATGTGATATGGGAACCAAACCCGAGTGAATTACTGACTTGTTTGTTTTTTTTTTCTGATTTTTGCAAGTGAACATGTAAAAGTAGATGACGTCAAGGATGTTCGCAAAAAGAGACGGGTCAAAATGGTTACACGCAAATGTTCAAGATCGGCCAATCCCGAAGACTTCTCTGATGACGAACATAACATATGGGAAATGATGGACAATGCCAAAACTGAGTCAATGGTTGAGGTAGAGCGAACAAAGGGGGTTAGTTTGATTACACAAACATACCAGCGGAGGCGTCGTGGTGATTGTGGGAAACCACGTGAAGCACGTGCAGTAATGGCAGGTGTTGCATCGGATAAAACGCAACCAAAAGGAAAGTCCAAAACTGGTGGGAAAATTGACGCGAACGTTACCGATGTCATAGGTACCAACGAGGCAGTGCCATGTGGTGAAACTATTTGCAAAAGTTCATTGGTTGGGGCTGCAGTAGCGCCGTCAGGTGTTATTGGCGCGACCGACATGATTGAAAACAACACAAAAACTACGATCAAGTCAGCATCGGGCACCGCGTGCTGCGATCGCAATAAAGGGGATGTTACTCAACGTGTAGACGACGTACGTGTGGTAGTGGAGAAGACGACCGCAGCAGACAATAATGCATCACGCCAGTATGTTGGGCTGACTCCAATTGGGTGTAAGTCAAGCACCATCGATGCGGGAGTTGTTCATGGTGTCGGAACCAGACTCAAGCAAAATCGGTGGAGTCAAACCAGTTGACACAGTTCAGGCTGCTGATGCGATCGGCAGCCATAAAGGCAAAGCGATATTGATAGAGGACTCACCAGGTAACAACACTAGGGCGAAAGTACGCAGGCGATATGTTCACATTGCCGACAACGACGAGGTTGAAGTTGTAACGAAGCCAATGGTAGGGACAAAAAAGAGGGCAGCGACAGTTACGGAGTCGGTAGAGGAGACATCTAAAAAGGTTTGCCTAACGTTATATTCCATATTTCGTATTAATTGTACAAGTATTGTGCGTGTCAAACTCATCGATCAGACTGTGATCATGCTTGAATTCATGAATTTATATTTGTTAACATGTTTATATGCGTCTGCCATGATAAGCAATGTACCATAATTATGTATAGACTGACAGTACGTACTTTCGTTTAGTGCAATATACTTGTGGTTAACTAATAACAATTTATCTTTTTAACACGTATGTGCAATAATTGTTTATGGAATAGGCCAAGACTGATGATGACCACGATGAACAAGCTGATCAGGGTGTTGATCGTGTGTTCCCAACGAGGATGACACCAAAACCATTGATATACCTCCTCGATCACATTTCCCCCGAGCACGTGTCAGTCATAAAGGATTTGGGGTTTGGTGGGTTTTTGAACTTGCGGATGAAGTTGCTTCCGGGTGATTTGTGCAAGTGGCTCGTAGATCAGTTCGATACAGAGAGCATGAGGCTTCATTTAGGCAATGGTAGATACATTGAAGTAACTGAGGAGGACATTTTTTTGACTACGGGCTTACCCCGTGGAACGATTCCAATTGACGGAGACAGAGCTGTTGTTCCAGATGAAAAGGAAGTTGCCGCATTACTTGCAAAGTGGCGTGGCGAGTACAACATCAAAAGCGGCACGCCGAATGTTGCGAAGATGCCAGCTCATATTGCGTCATTGCGGCCAGACAGTAAGAAGTTTAAGAGAAACTTTGTGCTATTCATGGTTGCTTCGTTCATACACCGAAACACACAGCGGTATTGCACTGCTGATTTCTTACCGTATGTTGTTGACGTTGATAACATACCCAACCTGAAATGGTGTAAGTATGTTTTGAACGAGCTGAAATCGGCTGTTGAGGCCAAGCAAGCAAACCCAGCTAGTTACTTCACGGGGCCCATCGTACCCCTCATGGTATGCTTGACAAGAAGAATGCTTTTTTGTTTTGTTTTGTTTGGACTTAGTTTGGACGAGTACACTTATATCATATCATTTGTTGTGTTAGATGTTATACTTTGACCGTCTGGTACGTGAGGAACACCCAGCAATCAGGGGCTGGCCAACAATGTATGCATGGACCTATGACAACGTTGAGAAGCGGATGGTACATGAGACAGGCCCAGGGGCGTTTGGTGTCGGTGACCTTCTGCCACGACCAGTAGCTGCCGAAATGCGACCTCTTATTCAAGGGGTTGCATTGAAAAGTCAATTGCACACGTTGTTACAGGTGCATAATGTTTAAAATGCGATTTATTATTTTTGTACCTTTATCATTTGCACACACGTTAACATATATTAACTATCAGGATGATGTCCGCTTATTGGGCAAATACCTACAAGATTGGACAACTGCGAAGTTCAATGTCGAGCGACAGGTTCAACACATTTCGGGTTTTTACCGTGACCATGGCGACATCACCGAAGTAAGAAGTCAGGTTGAGTCACTTGTGGCTCGCGTGTTTGAGAGGGGTGCATTGCATAATGCAAAACAGACGGAGGGTAATACACGTTTTGTGCCTGACACAACACATGACGTGAATGCTCAAAATGAAGATCCGCAACATGACAGAACAGTGCAGTCGAATCAGAATGACAGAGGTGATGCCACATCCCATTTGAATTACATGTTAATATATTGTATGGCCACAGCATAAAATATGATGTTTGACCACAACGTAAGGCAGTGTGATTAAAGTACCAATGATAGTGGTCATTTGGTGTATTGACCACAATATAAAACAGTATGATTAACTGGTATGGCCATAGTAAAATATATGTGTGACCGTATTGCAAATGAATGTAGTCAATTAATGGCTTGACCACAGTATAATACATGTGGTTATTGTATGATCACATTATAAACTATAATGTGTGACCACAATGTAATGACTGTGGTCATTTGGTGTATTGACCACAATATAAAACAGTATGATTAACTGGTATGCCCACAGTTAAATATATGTGTGACCGTATTGCAAATGAATGTGGTCAATTAATGGCTTGACCACAGTATAATATATGTGGTTATTGTATGATCACATTATACAATATAAAACATTATGATTAACTGGTTTGCCAATAGTAAAATATATGTGTGACAGTATTGCAAATTAATGTGGTCAATTAGTGGCTTCACCACAGTATAATATATTTGATTATTGTATGATCACGTTATAAACTATAATGTTTGACCACAATGTAATACAGTGTGATTGAAAAGGTCAATGTTTTTAAAGCAAAATTGACTATATTTTATTACAACATAATGTGACCATTTTTTTGTTTTCTGTATTATCAGAGAAGAACGATGGTCATTGTGATAACACCGACCCTTGTAGCAGCCAGTTTTGGTTGTCGTCGCAAGTGGGCGATATATTGCAGGCCGTGGAGGCGGTCGAGGCCAATGTGCGTGCACAATCAATCCCCATGCCATCTTTCAGGTTGTTGAGTTAATCAGATGATAGCCCAACACATACAGATGATGACGCTGTGGAGGGGGAGTTCGAGTTGCGCCCGCGTCGACTTTTTCGAGGCAGGGAAGCCAAGTCGACAACGGCCAGAACACCACATAAGCCAAGATGCGATGTTGGGTCGTCTATGCCACCCATCCCCAGTTGCAAAACCAGATCCAAATGTGGTGGTGCAGTACCATCAGCGGGGCCAGGAGGAGATAATGTAACTCGTTGTGCAGAGCCCCAAAAGGATGTTGGCTCGTCATGCCAATCAAGATCAAATTGGCAATCACACAGTACACCGACACGCATGGTCGGACATACAAATAAAACAGCTGATCCTACGTCGCGGTCTGAGGGGGCACGAGGTGTTGCCAATAAGCCATACCAGACATCACGGAGCGGCGGAGCAGCACGGTCTGCCGATGATGGTTCCGTACCCAGTCATGTTGAAAACCCAGCATCTATAATTGGGATTCATACAAATCAAATGCGAACACAAGGGACGCAATAAGCGGATAAATCGGTCATAAAGCTCAGTCTGCCCAACGTCCCGGTGGTGAACGAGAAGTTGCCACCACTCTTTACCAAACAGCAATAAGCAGCGACCATGGGCGGTCTGACGATGGTCAGTCATCATCGCGACATGGGGGGCTAACATCCAAAAACATACGTGTCGAAGAAACCCCACTGCGAAGACCCGGAAATTTTGTGTCGGTTCGATCTGTTTCACATTCTTATTCAACACATTGCAGTTCGTCATCACGAGGTGCCAGTCGTGATTCTACGGGTGGTACTTCTGGCAGCACTACCCCATCGTGCGGACCTGTTTCTATGGTTACACCTGAAGGGCAGCGCATTATTGGCCCGAACAGAACACCCAGTTGCAGTGTGCCACCCCCCGACGGACCAAACATGAGAATCATTCTTGATACACCTGTGGGAACGATGTCCGAGATGGGTCCCTCGCCTATTGTACCGGAAGTCTGACGGAACCCACGGAGGGAAAACACTCGTCCCGCTCCAGCGTTATGTTCGCCTTTTTATGTCAGACCAACATCGATGGACATTGTTCCAAAAAAAGGGCCGAAAATCGTCAGCACATATCTGTTCTTGAGTACAACTGAGGCGTCGAACCAAAACCAAAGGTTAGTGTGTGTGCCACACATTTTGGTAACGTTCGTCTATATACAACATGCACTTTTATTGGAATGTCATATTTATGGAAAAATAACAAGTTACCTTTACATGCTTTTTGGTACAAACAAATATTAGGGAGTTAGTGTACGATCGGGACGGTGTTGTGGCAACGAGGTTGCATTTCAGGTCACTGGCCCCAGGCAACCAGGTGTCGCCGAGGATAATAGATATATATGCATCGATGTTGAACGACTACGAAATGCTAAAATCACTAGATGCCCCGCTTCGATTTTTCATTCCGATAAATTGTTTTGTAAGTGGCTAATTGCATACATTATTATCTAACATGTAAATATATGTTTGACAAACTAACATATTGATATCCTTCTGATGTTAAAAGGGTGATATGTTCGACATTGCTTTTGATGGAGATCCTTTAGATGACCGTTCAGTTGCACTTTTCATTGAAAAAACATCTAGAGAGTTGAGGCGGTGTCCCTGGATAGACATCAAGAAAATTGATCTGGTACGTATGAACTATTGTTTTCATAAACATGTTATTAATTTTTCAAGTTCATTATACGTGGATTGCATCGAAGGATGTTTTCACCACTGACTGGGCCACACTCATGTCATTTGTGGTCACAATATACATACATATATATTGTGTCTGAAATTAAGTGGGTATAATGGAGGTGAATATAGACTACACTTTCTTTTTGTTTACATATACGAATGTGTCAATTTGAGTTGTGAAACAAATTCATATTTTATTTCACAATGTGAAGTTATTTGCGCCGGCACGCATGGACGGTCGATATTTCTTGTGGTGCGCTGATTTGCATAACGGGTGCATCTATATTATCGACAACCACTACACACGTGTGTCGGTGGAAGACGGGTACGGCCATATCGACGAAGTAGTGGTAAGCACCGATGAACTAATGATATGTTTGGCACTGACTCGATTTGTAGACCAAATGCTTACTCCAAGTCGTTTTTTGCAGCGCACTATTGTTCGTAGATTCCTAAGTCACGCTCGTAACCCACTTGCTGACGTGGTCGTCGAGGGCAGTGAACTAAAGAGGTCAGGCATGGGATGGAGGTTCAACGACCAAGGTAACGACAGTGGTGTGTATTGTATGCGACACATGGAGACCTTCTTCGGTCAGGCACGGAACTGGCTCACGGGTTTTTCCCGGACTGACTCAATCCCAGTACGTACATGTCGTCACTTTATATTTTGTTGGCATACTGTCTATTATAATGTCATTAATGCATGTCATTGTCATTTTGATTGACAAATACATTATGTAGTTGTATATGATGTTTACTATTTGTTATACAACAGATGAGAGAGGCGAGAGTGCGTTCCCTTCGCATCCATTATTGCTATAGTTTGGCGATGTACAAGGAAAATCAAAAGAGGGAAGAAGTGTACATAAATGCGGATCACTGGGAGACTCGTCGAACAATCAAGCCGGACGCAGCAAGCCTATGAGTCATCCATTTCAAATATTGTTTTTTTTTTAGTGTGTTGGGATGTCGTACAATATCGTGTAACTTTAGTACTCTTAGCTAGTTAAGGGGTGAGTGTGTGGATATTTGAGTGGGATGGATGGTTTTGTTGGTTGTTTGTCACCATTTAGTACTTGAAGTTATGCGCGGTGCAGCGTTTTGACACTTGTTGGGTTTTGTAACTGATATGAACACGTTGAATGACGTCACTTGTTTTTGTAATCTACATGACATTATCTTTAATTCGGTCAGGCACCAGTACTTTGATGAAATGACTCTGCTTGATACATATGATCACATCAACCCGTAATGTGTTCATATTAAATATTTTTGTTTTGACAAACTGTCTTTAATCACATGTCCATGTTATGTGACATACACGATGTTTTTGATCACAGTCCATCGTAATTTGTTAATATAATACATTACATTGCTGAAATGATCATACAGGATATATATGATCACATTCACACATGATGCGTTCATGTTATGTATCTTTTGTTGTGACAACATGTATATGATCACATGTTCTGTGACATAAAATATGTGTGTGTTCACAATCCATCATAATGTGTTCATATAACAATACATGACATGTATGACCACATTCAACCATAATGTGATCATGTTACATTGGTTGTTGTTGTCAATAATCGGTGTGAACACAAGCCAGTTTGTCTTATATGATTACACTCCTCCATAATGTGATAATGTAATACAGTACATTTTTTTCAAAGATATCCATACATGGTGTGTATGATCACACTTAATCGTAATGTAATCATATAACATAGTTTATTTCTGACAAAATTGGTATGATCACATGTCAGTGTAATCAGTGATTTATATGATGTTTATGATTAGACTCAACCATAATGTGATCATGTATTACATTATATTTTTTACAAAATGTGTATGGGCACATGTTGCGATAATGTGGTCTAGCGGATTGAGTAGTATTAATTTGGGGGCATACAAAAAATCAGTTCGGATCCACCGTGTAAATTTTTTAATTGTGACCATACTGACACAATATGAGGTCAAAAATAGATTCGTCCAAGAAAAATAATAATGCTACGGCCACACTAATCGAAAGTGTGGTCAATGTGTTATTGTTAAACAAACATCAAGTTCTGAGACATTTCACGACACAGTATAAAACATTTATAACAAAACAAAAAAAACAAAGGCTAGCAAACCTGGCCAAATGCATAAACTGCATACTAAACTAAACGACTAGCTTACTATAAAATGAAAACCATTTCACGACTCAATGAAAACGTTCGGGGCATGTTCGGCTGTCATGGTTGGCAATCTGGTCACAAAAATGGCACTTCCTAGCGGAAGCTTTCTTTTGCACTGCAGCCTCCAAACCACTCTTCTTCCTCTTAGCACGTCCTTTTGGGTTCGACGTCGGTGGAGTTTTTATTACTGTCAGTTCAGGGACAGGCACACCAAAACAAGCTTCGACATCAGTCGTCACCCTACCGTCACCATTGCTACTTTGGCCAGCAACCATTTTGGTCAGCACATCGTCAAGCATCCCACCTAACATGGTCAACAATTCAGGATCGTTGCCAGCTGAATCCATGCACATATACACCTTTGCCCACGTGTCTGCCTTTCGTGCTCGCACATCATCGACTTTGGACTTTGCCGCATCTAGCTCTGGATCAACATTGAAATACGGTCGTGTCTTTGACATCTTTGTCCACCTTATATGGACAAACTGTTCCGGAATTTCAGGCAGAAATCTCATTACCGATATCATGTGGCGACACAAGATTCCTTGGAGATCATAAAACGGGCATTCACATGTCGTGTCATATGTGATTGGATCAAACACAACCAACCTGACCCTATTTGATTTAATATCACGCACTTCATATATGGCACAATCACCAGACTGACTGGGACCCCGTTGATCCGTTTCGTATAAAGCAAGCTTCAGATTCTCCTGAAAGACATAGAAATTTGCATGAGTATATATCTGCCTAGCGTGGCGCTCGATTGCCAGCTCTGATTTCAGAACAGGGAGCGACGTCAAAGTCTTGTTCGTCATGTCCTTCTCTCTGTGACGTTGTGCATCAACTGCGTGTTCATAACGCAATAAGAACTCAACGAAACTCAGTGTTGGGCACGTAAGTGACGCAAAAACTGCATTCTGACTCTCAGACGCTGAAGTCGTCCGTAGCATACCACCCAAGTGTTGATCACGAAAGTACGCCTGCACCCACTCTTCGCGTATGTCCCATAAATCAGCCATGTGTGAATTGTCTTCGAGACCATACTTTCTCATCAACTCAGT
Source organism: Portulaca oleracea (assembly GCA_029582165.1). NCBI lineage: Eukaryota > Viridiplantae > Streptophyta > Magnoliopsida > Caryophyllales > Portulacaceae > Portulaca > Portulaca oleracea. The sequence goes on along the minus strand of CM055869.1, from coordinate 35,936,134 downwards.
CCACTTCTCCTCGAACTCGTCACCATCTTCAGAAGCCCAAACACACAACTTCAGCTCTTCCTGAAACTCATCACAACAGTTCAGTTCTCGCCCCAACTTTTCAGGGATCTTCCGCATTATGTGCCACATGCAGTACCTGCGCATGAAAAAAAAAACATAACGTAAACACTATTAAATATACCATACAATATGTTGACTACTTCGGCAGGATAACTTTATTGTGTTCATGATCACACTTTCGTTGTGTGTGATCTTGAATGATCAACACTTCATTATTGTCGTGAATTAAATACTGACAATACATAAAAAAAAATAAAAAAAAAACTCAAACATGTGTGTACATATTGATGCAAAAAAAACTCAAACACATGTGTGTACATATTGACGCACCTGTGTCTCGAATCTACGAATTTTTCTCGGACCGCAGCCTTTATTGCGTGGTCTTGGTCCGTTGTCACTGTCTTGGGATGGTTCCCATGCATTGCTTCCAAAAACCTCTCAAACAACCATTCAAATGATTCAATTTTTTCGTTAGTAATCAATCCGACACCGAAACACACCAATTTCCGGTGACTGTTCAAACCAGTAAAAGGGCAAAAGGCCATTTTGTACTTGTTGGTTTGCTGTTTTGTGTCAAATGATAGGAGATCCCCATAGCACATATAATCTCTTCTGGACGTTGAATCACACCAGAAAACATGCGTCAATCACGATGTTCGTCAGACTCATATGCATAAAAGAAACCCGCATCCTCCCCCTTACGTTTTGCAAGTGCATCGACCAACATCTGTGCGTCGTTGTCCTTCAGAGCTGCTTTTAGTGTGCGCCGGTAGTTTTTCATGTCTTGTTGGGTGCACCCTATGTTGTCGTACCCCCCCACACACTCTTTCAATACATGATAAACCTTTGACGCACCTATGTTGGCACGGTTGAACTGGTTAACAAGATCCTTTTGTAATGATGAAACGCGCCTAGCTGTCTTGTTGAACTGGCTTCTGCTCGGTGTCATCAATGGGTGGTTGTGTGCCAATGTGAGCCTATGCACTTCGTAACCAATCCCATTTTTCGGGGTCCTCACAGCCATAAGTGCGTCACACCCAACTCTTGTTTCCGCAACCCTACGTCGCGTTGATTGCGGTTTGTCCGCTGTTGCATCAACACTGCCGGCAATACCCTTCCCCTTGTCAGAGTGTGTATCGGGGCTGTTTGAGTCAACATTCTCAAATGCGTCAACCTTCGTCCGCCTAAAACCCTGGCGTGAACATAAAAAATACTTCCACTCGCCTTTCGGTCCTCTCTCTGGTATGCACCACTGCAAGACATCGAACCTCATTGCTATCGCATATTTTTCGTAACACTTTTTGGCATCTTCCAAAGTTGGAAACCACATACCCATTTTTGGACATATTGACTCGTCATCACACGTTGGCCAGTATAACATAATGCTCGTGCCGTCATCATCCGATACCATTGGTGGCACCACATAACTGTTCTTGGTACAATTAGCTTCACTGCATTTTCAAGTATAAACATTAGTTAATTTACACTATAAATCATCTGATGTAATGAATTGAGCGATAAGTGTTACACATATACATGTTTCATATATAAATGAAAACACACGTAGTGGTTGTCGTGAAACAATATTCATATTTGTGATCATTGGTTTACGTAATCTAATCACAAATAAGGCAATCGTGTTCAGCAATAGATGTGCGGTTATAGACTGATGTTTGTTGTGCACAGCTGATACGCAGGTGACTAATGTGATCACAAATGAGAAAAATGATCACTATGTGTGATGACAGTGTGTTAACAACTACATAACCTCACGTAGTCCACATTTGTTACATAAATTATCAATATGTGTCTTCTACGTATCCAAATGAAGAAACACCACTCAGGTAATACCCATTCCATATAAGCGATCATTTTATACAAACATATTTTAAAGTGATCACATTACAATTAGTGTGGACATACTTCAAACAATACACAACATCACGTAGTCCACATTTGTTACATACATGATCAATATGTGTGTTCTACGTGTCCAAATGAAGAAACACCACTCAGGTAATACACATTCCATATAAGCGATCATTTTATACAAACATATTTTAAAATGATCACATTACAATTAGTGTGGACATACTTCAAACAATACACAACCAATTGTATATGTGTTTTCTTGATTTACAGTGTTCACTAAATTGTAATTATACAGAACACACATACTAAATTTTAATGCCACTATGCACAAACGCCCACGATAACATTAAAAATCATTACCGGTGTTTTTTGATAACAAATTCTATGAAATCCACTCCAAAAACTCTTCGAAAAACAGAATGCTCACTATTGAATGATGAATCAGTACAAATAAAAAAAAAACCGCAATGAAAAATGAACATACCTGTTAGAAGCCATTGATTCAACTCAAGGTTAATGTGTTCACGTTTGATGAATTAGAGTGTATTGTGTTGAACGTGATTGTATTAAGCTATGGGAAAAATATTGAGATACTGTTGACTGTTATTTTAGGATATACTAAATTAGATTTATTAATCATAATAATTGTTTCCTTAATTCTAGCTAACAATCAGATTTTTATTTTTTTTTAATTGATTTTCAAATTTTATATTGAAACCACTAGCTGTTTTATCCTTAATTAAACAGTGGTTTCTGGTTTTAGCTAACATGTGTGAATTTTCAATCTTGGACGTTAGATTATAATGGAGGGCCAGGATCAATCCTTCTCATCTTCTCACCTGAATTTTCTTCTCACTGGATTCATTCCCATATATATATATATGTATATATATATATATATATATATATATATATATATATATATATATATATATATATATATATATATATATATATGTATGTATGTATGTATGTACACACACACACACACACACATATATATAAGTGTTTCACACCAATATAGTATGTATAAATATTAATTTACTTTTGTGTGTATTGGTTTTTTATTTTTCTTTTTGCGTATCTCTTATATAAACTATAATAAATATGAGTATTAAGTAAAATATTAGTTTGCATAAATGTTTAGTATGTAATAGTACAATATTTAGTATGGTTAGGTATCTTAGTTAATGTGTAATAGTGATATTTGGTGTGTCTTGTTCATAGTCACATTATCATTTTGTATATGCATAAGTAGCATCATTTTTTGTGTGCATATTATGTTTGGTGTGTGAATTAATTAGTATGTAATTGTGTAATAATTAGTGCGAAAAAACATTATATTTAGTGTGTAACAGCATACTCATTAGTGTGCTTATCAATTATATTTAATTGGGTAGTGCATATTATGTTGGTGTGTGAATTAATTAGTATGTAATAGTGTAATAATTAGTGCGAAAAAGCATTATATTTTGTGTGTAACAGCATACTCATTAGTGTGCTTATCAATTATATTTAATTGGGTAATAGTATAATCACTAGTGTTCACAAGTATTATGTTTAATGCGTAATACTATAATGCCAAAAAACATCCAACAAAAAAAAATTCGTAGGCAAAGGAATATGTGCTAGTGTATAAAGGAGTCTATACTAGTGTGCAAAGACGTTTATGCTGGTGTGCAAAGGAGTCGGTGATGGTGTGCAAGTTAAGAGGTATGTGTATAATAATGTGTAAATGAGTATATGTTAGTGTGCAAAGGAGTTTATGGTAGTGTAGATGGTAGTGTAGAAAACAGTTTATGTTAGCGTGCAAGTGAGTTTGTGCTAGTGTCCAAAGGAGTTAATGGTAGCGTGCGATTGACTACATAATAAACGAAAACAATATTTCATGAGACTACACGATACTTTTCACCCATAGAAAAACCTCAAAAATAAACCATAAAATCATTATTTAGAGGAGTCTGTCCTAGTCTAAGCGAAAAAACCCCCATGTTAGTGTGCAAAGACATGTGTACCAATGTGTAAAAGAGTTTGAACTAATGTACAAAGGATTTTATGCGAAGAAGACTTTATTAGCGTGTAAAGAAATTTGTACTAGTGTGCAAAGGAGTTTATACTATTGTGTAATGCATAGTAATGTATGAAAGGAGATACTGTTATAGTGTGAAACTAGAATGTGCAATCTCAGTTTTAGATATAGGTAATACCTAGAAATATCCTACAAAAAATTAATGTGAGTTTGTATTAGAGACGTGCAAAGGAGTCTATGTTAGCGTGTAAAGAGTATGTGTTAGTATGCAAATGAGTTTGTGCGAGTAAAGAAAATAAAACGAAACTAAAAGATACCAATTAGATTGGAAAATATAAAATGACTCCATAAAAATAAGAAAAATATAAAGTGACGAAAAAAAGAGAAAACGGGTGAAAAATAAGGGGGGAATATTAAAATGAAAAGTGAATTGAAAGGGAAAAGATCAAATTGAGTCAATAGAATACTAAGGAGAAAAATTAAAAAAAAAAAGATACCAATCACAATAAATGGATAGGGCAAAAGAATGAAGAATGGTGATAAAGTTAAATGGTTAGATAAGATTCAAAAAAATAAAAAGGAAAATAGATAATACGAGGAAAAATAAATTAGAAAGTTCAACATCTTTAGAATCAAACCCCACACTTCAAACATACCTAGGTATAGTTCTAACTAGCACACCATAGAAGTTACAACTATCATTGCAGGCAACAGGTTCTATATAAAGTAAATAAGTGCGAGAATTTTTTTAAAAATAGAAACAGCTTACGTATAAGCGGGAGTAATAACACAACGTATGCTCCCGCGAGACCACCATAATTTTTTTAGATTAGATGGTGAGAACTACTAGTCACTATCCTGTGTAAAATGCGGACGGACAAGTTGCAAAAATCCCTCGCCTTTGAATTGCGGGGGCAATGAAACCGTATTCGTCCATCACTTGATTTGATGTGCGCCCGTCTCCAACATGTCAACTTCTGCATTGCTTCTTGTTCATCGAAGTTTTCACAACTGTTCAAACACCATGAATCAAAAACTTGATATGCCGCAAGTGCACCGGTGTAGGTGTAGTAGGTATCAAGTGATGCATATCATACTTCTATGCATCAAGAAGAAGCTCTTAAAGACATCACAAACATGCTACAACTCATTTCAAGTGGTTTCTCACATGACATCATGGGTATCTCCTACACTAAGAGATTTTTGAGCTCCTTATCTCAAGAGTCTTGAAGTTCTCATTTAGCCATGTAATAGAGCTATTCATTGTGTAAATTTTGGCTTTTGAATCTTTAGTATTGGAGTTGTATTTTAGGAGATATTGTATTTTCTTTAAAGTGATGTAATATGTGAGTGGGATGATGTAAGCCCTTAAGGGGCCTAATCTTGAAGCTAGGTGACGCCTAAAGGGAGGGCCTCTACTATAAATAGACCCCCTTAGGCCTCTTGTAAGACACATCTCATTCATATTGAAATAACACAAATCTCTCTAAAGTTGATATGCTTTAGTTTTCTCTCTAGTTTTGGCTAGAGTTCGAATTCCCTTGGGGTTTTCGAGAGGAATCTCCTCTTCTAATCCAAGATTGAGCATTCTTGGGTGGTGTAAAGGAGGAGTAGGAGCTCTTGAAGATTGTGGTGTGGCTGTAGCAATTGGAAAGGCTTCGTTGCTCAATTCTATCATTGTTCTTCACGTTTGACGAGTGGTTCTACATTGTTGGTATGATCTTGGCTTTGTCCTAGTTTCTCTTGATTGTCTTTTTAGTCCTATGCATTAGAGCTCTCGTCCATAGCCATCCATTTCATTCCAAATTCCTACATTCCGTGTGTTTCATTGAGAAATCAACAATCACAAGTTCCATCTTGTGAACGATCCATTTTTCATTTCGTGTATGATGAATTGTTTTGATTCATTATGCATCAAAAGTGGTATCAGAGCTTAGGTTGTTGATATCTCGTGTGTCTTGCATCATTTTTACCTTGTTTTCATCACAAATCACACGCCATTGTTGAGTTCTTCCAAGAACTCATCAAGAATTCATCAAGAATTCATAAAGAACCTTAAGCTCCACAAAAACTAGCCAAATCCGTCCCTTATCCCATCACATTCACACGCCACCCTAGAGTTCTTCCAAGAACTCATAAAGAACCCATCAAGAATTCATCAAGAATTCATAAAGAACCCCAAACTCCACAAAGAACCCTAAAACCAAACACAAACCTACCCAAATCCATCCCTTACCCACGAGAGTTCTAATTTGACATCAAGATTGAATCAAATGGACGAGTCTCAATCTAGTTCACCTAAGAATGCCGACGCCATGAGGATGCAAATTGAGATGTTGCAAAAACAATTAAAGACTTATATGGATTTGAATCGAGCTTTACAAAAGGAGTCTTTAAATGTTGATCAAGATGCTTCATATGGCACGCCTAGTCCTCTCAAGAAGAGGTGAACGCGTTTTGATTTTAAAGTTGAAATACCTGAATTTGATGGTAGTTTAGATCCGGAGGTATTTCTTGATTGGATTCAAACGGTTGAACGTGTGTTTGATTTGAAAGAAGTTAATGATGAGCTAAAAGTGAAGTATGTAGCCTTGAAGTTGAGAAAGCATGCTAGTATTTGGTGGACTAATCTTCAAAAGAAACGCCAAACAAAAGGGAAGGATAAGATACGTTCATGGGAGAAGATGAAGTCCAAATTACAAAGCAAATTTCTACCTCAAAGTTACGTCCAAGACAACTATGTCAAACTTCAAAAGCTTGTTCAAGGATCCAAATCGGTGGAAGAGTATACTAAAGAGTTTGAACATCTCCTTTGGCGTTGCGATTTAAAGGAGAATGAGCCACAAGTATTGGTACGTTTCCTAATTGGTTTGAATGATTGGATACGTAATGTTGTTGAGTTACATTCTTATCAATCGTTGGATGAATTAAGTACTTTGGCCTTGAAAGTAGAAAGGCAAAGGAAAGAAAGAGGAAAAGATACCATGAGAACGTACCCTACACAATCCAAACCTTATACCTCACGTCCACCTACCCAAACACAATACAAAACTCCACAAAATCAGCCCCCAATCTCCCAAAAACCCTACGGCAAAACCCCACAAAATCAGCCACAAAATCCCCCACCTAAACCCCACGTCCAAGAATCAAGGACATTACCTCCAAGAAGATGTTTTAGGTGCCAAGGGTTGGGTCATATTGCATCCGAATGTCCTAACAAACGTGTAGTCTCTCTTGTTGAATATCAAAGTGCTTTATATGTTGAACCAAGTTGCCATGAAAGTGAGTATGAAGAAGAGCAACTTGAGGAGGATGACGTTTGCGAAGAGGAAAATGTAGAAGAAGCGGATGATGGAGAATTACTTGTGTTGAGAAGGGCATTAAGCGTGGCTTCTACACCAAACGAATTGAGCAACGTGAAACTATCTTCCATACTAGATGTACGATTCAAGGAAGGTATGTTCACTCATTATTGATGGTGGTAGTTGTACTAATGCGGCTTCTACTATAATGGTTGAAAAATTGAAGTTGGAAGTAAGTTCTCATCCCTCTCCTTACAACATACAATGGTTGAGTCATGGGAAGGGTATAAAGATTGATAAACGTGTGCTTATATCTTTATCCATTGGGAAGAGTTATAAAGATCAAGTATGGTGTGATGTAGTACCTATGGATGCTTGTCATATTTTGCTTGGGAGACCTTGGCTTTTTGATAGGTCGTCACACATGATGGAAGAATGAACACTTATTCCTTCACCATCAACAAGAAGAAGATCACATTGGCCCCATTGCCACCTTCTTCTATTATTCGCCACCCCAACAAAAGGAGCAAGAAAAGGAGTCCAATATTGTTTCCTTGCTAAAAGCGGAACAACATGAGTTTCATGAGCAAAAGGAGTTGATTTTGGCAAATTTGCAAGAGGAACAAGCTTCCCAACTATTGAACACCACGGCTTGCCCCTTGATGAGGAGATTTGGTCATTTGTTTCAAAAGACATGCCCTACGCTTGCCACCAAGGAGGACATTGAGCATAAGATTGATCTAGTTCGGAGCTACATTACCAACAAGTAAGCATACCGAATGAACCCCAAAGAATCTCAACAAGTTCAAAAGCAAGTTGATGAGCTACTCCAAAAGGGTTTGATTCGTCCAAGTATGAGCCCATGCGCGTTCTGTTACTTGGTTCCAAAGAAAGATGGTACTCAACGTATGTGCATGGATTGTAGGTCCATCAACAAAATCACCATCAAATATCGCTTTCCCATTCCACGTTTGGAGGATCTCCTAGATGAACTTTATGGAAGTGTTGTGTTTTCAAAGATCGATTTGAAGAGTGGATATCATCAAATTCGCATATGTGAAGGAGATGAATGGAAACGGCTTTCAAAACCAAAGAAGGCTTGTATGAATGGTTAGTGATGCCTTTTGGTCTAACAAATGCTCCTTCTACTTTCATGAGGTTAATGAATCATGTATTGAAACCTTTGATTGGAAAGTGTGTTGTTGTATACTTTGATGACATACTTGTATATAGTAGAAGTGAGAATGATCATGTAAAGCATATAGAGCTAGTTTTGTATATCTTGAGAAAGAAAAGCTCTACGCCAACTTGGAGAAGTGCTCTTTCTTCTCACCCAAGGTTGTCTTCCTTGGATATGTGCTTTCCAAAGATGGAATCCATGTCGACAAGAAAAGATCAAGGCTATCCAAGAATGGCCAACACCAACGAGTATACATGAGGTATGCGGTCATTTCATGGTTTAGCTTCTTTCTATAGAAGATTTATCAAGAATTTCTCTACTATTATGGCTCCTATGACCGAGTTGTTGAAGCAAAAGGAGTATTCTTGGAGTAAAAGCTCAATTAGCATTTGAGAGCATCAAAGAAAAGTTGTGTAACGCACCGCTTCTAGTCTTGCCATGTTTTGACAAAGTATTTGAAGTAGAAGTGGATGCTAGTGGAGTTGGCATTGGTGCTGTCCTTACACAAGAGGGAAGGCCAATAGCCTACTTTAGTGAGAAGTTGAACGAGGCTAAGAGGAAGTATAGTACATATGATAAAGAGTTCTATGCCATTATAAGAGCTCTTGAGCATTGGAGACATTATTTGCTAAGTGGAGAGTTCATCCTTCACAGTGATCATGAAGCTCTCAAATTCATCCAAGGCCAACACAAGCTTAACCCACGCCATGCCAAATGGGTTGAATTTATGCAAGCCTTTCAATTCGTGATCAAACACAAAGCCGGGCACTTGAATAAGGGTGCCGATGCTCTTTCAAGAAGGTACTTACTCACATATATTCTTGATTCTAATGTTGCTGGATTTGAGCATATTAAGGATTTGTATCAAGATGATCAAGATTTCAAAGAAGTGTATGAATTGGCGAAGAAACATCCCCATGAAATGTTTCATATGAAGATGGTTTCTATTCAAAGGGAATCAATTATACCAAAGACTTCCTTGCGTGAATTGTTGATTCAAGAGGTCCATGGAGGTGCTTTGGCGGGTCATTTTGGTATAGAGAAGACTTATTTGATGTTGAGAGATTATTACTTTTGGCCAAGTATGGTGAAAGATGTTGAGCATATTGTGAAGAGATGTGGTACGTGCAACCTTGCCAAGTCACATGTGTTACCACAAGGTTTATATACACCTCTACCTATCCCATATCATCCTTGGGAAGATGTGAGTTTAGACTTCGTTGTGGGTCTACCCCGAACTCAAAGAGGTAAAGATTCTATTATGGTGGTTGTAGATCGATTTTCAAAGATGGCACATTTTGTACCTTGCAACACTACATATGATGCTACGAGAGTTGCTACTTTATATTTTGATGAGATTGTTAAGTTGCATGGTATACCCAAGACTATGGTGAGTGATAGAGACTCTAAGTTTCTAAGTCACTTTTGGGTTACTCTTTGGAAGAAGATGGGAACAAAGCTCAAATTTAGTACGGCATGTCATCCCCAAACGGATGGACAAACTGAAGTTGTCAACCGTACATTGGGAGCCTTATTACGAGCTTTGGTGAGTAAGGATAAGAAAAGTTGGGATACTTTGTTAAGTCATGTTGAGTTTGCTTATAATCGTAGTCCAAATCGAGCTACAAAGTTATCTCCATTTGAAGTTGTGTATGGTAAGAACCCTCTCAAACCCATGGATTTATCTCCTATATCTACATCAACTAAGTTCAGTTTTGAAGCTAATAAGAGAGTTGAGGAGATTAAGAAGTTACATGAGGAAGTTCGTGAAAAGATTATGAGGTATACGCAAAGGGTTGAAGAGAAGGTCAATCAAAAGAGGAAGAAAGTTATTTTCAAACCTGGAGATTTGGTATGGATTCACCTCAAGAAAGAAAGGTTTCCAAATAGAAGAAAAGGGAAATTAAAACCAAGAAGTGATGGTCCTTTCGAGGTTATTGAGAAGATCGGAGATAATGCCTACAAGTTGAAGTTAGATGATGATTATGAGGGAAGTTGTACCTTCAATGTAAGTGATCTTAAACCTTATTATCAAGAAGGTGAAGAGATTCCAAGTTTGAGGGCAAACTTTTCTCAAAAAGGGGTGAATGATGCATATCATACTTCTATGCATCAAGAAGAAGCTCTTAAAGACATCACAAACATGCTACAACTCATTTCAAGTGGTTTCTCACATGACATCATGGGTATCTCCTACACTAAGAGATTTTTGAGCTCCTTATCTCAAGAGTCTTGAAGTTCTCATTTAGCCATGTAATAGAGCTATTCATTGTGTAAATTTTGGCTTTTGAATCTTTAGTATTGGAGTTGTATTTTAGGAGATATTGTATTTTCTTTAAAGTGATGTAATATGTGAGTGGGATGATGTAAGCCCTTAAGGGGCCTAATCTTGAAGCTAGGTGACGCCTAAAGGGAGGGCCTCTACTATAAATAGACCCCCTTAGGCCTCTTGTAAGACACATCTCATTCATATTGAAATAACACAAATCTCTCTAAAGTTGATATGCTTTAGTTTTCTCTCTAGTTTTGGCTAGAGTTCGAATTCCCTTGGGGTTTTCGAGAGGAATCTCCTCTTCTAATCCAAGATTGAGCATTCTTGGGTGGTGTAAAGGAGGAGTAGGAGCTCTTGAAGATTGTGGTGTGGCTGTAGCAATTGGAAAGGCTTCGTTGCTCAATTCTATCATTGTTCTTCACGTTGGACGAGTGGTTCTACATTGTTGGTATGATCTTGGCTTTGTCCTAGTTTCTCTTGATTGTCTTTTTAGTCCTATGCATTAGAGCTCTCGTCCATAGCCATCCATTTCATTCCAAATTCCTACATTCCGTGTGTTTCATTGAGAAATCAACAATCACAAGTTCCATCTTGTGAACGATCCATTTTTCATTTCGTGTATGATGAATTGTTTTGATTCATTATGCATCATCAAGGTCGTTCCTACAGGGACTTTGCTAAGCTACACACCAAACTAGCCTCCTATGTGATTGTTAAACCGGTCAGGTTTTGTTTTGGATTAATATTGACTACTTCTAATCACTATCTAAAAGCAAATCAAACAAATAATTCCAACAATTTATGAAATTAATCAATGGGAAAAGACGTTTAGGGGACAAACCTAAGTAACTCTATGAATCAAACAAGTGGATTGAGCATGTATGCCACTAATTTCGTACATTTTAGGGTTGATAATCGCATTAAGTCTTTCATAGCAAGCTTTTGGCAATGAAACGAATTGCTTAATAAAATCAATCACCTACTTTCGTGGTTATTTCAATTTTATCTAAGTTAAAGATCCAATTATCTCAAGACCCCTAATTACAAAATCCTCTATATCTAGTTTATTTTATAATCAGTTTAATCATAAGGGTTCCGATTATTGAATTTCTCTGTTCGGTACTTCATTCAACAATCTAATTCCATGATAATGGTGATCAAGCAAAAGCAATGACATACAATATCAAAGGATAAATAAAATGCATTCAAATTAGATAAACAAACTTGTTCAATCCAACAATATTCAATCCATAAGAGAAACTACTCGGGTTTATTCCCTAAACTAAAGAAACTACTCACTACTTATTGTCCGAATCACAAAACATATGAAAATATGTACTAGAATGCATGAAGACTATAAGAAAGAGAAGTAAACCGAGTATCGAATCGATACTTGCTTGAATTGTAATCGGTGGGGACTTTTGCTCCCCCACTTCAATCGAGAAACTTGAGAACCGATCTTCAAAACTCAACAAATTCTCAATCTTCAACTATTATGAATGTGGATGGAATTGTGGATGATAGGGAGGATGATTGTGGCTATGGATGAAGATGAATGCAGGGAATGAATGACAATCAACACAGCCGACATAGCCATTATATAGCAATTAAGAGCATATGAAATGGCAAAATGCAATAAACAGACCCCACCACGGACCGTGCTACTTCACCACGGTCCGTGGTGACTTGACACGGCTCGTGATGATGGGTTGCGTCCTTTTTCTCCTCTTCTGGACCCTAGCACGGGTCATGCTGGAACTTTAGGTGCCCATGTTCCAAGCCTGGCGACTTCCTTTTGATACTTTGGGCCTTAACTTGGGCTTTGGGGTGGATTTCTTCTAATGCATGTGATCCACTTGGGCTCCAATGCTTGTATTTGAGTTTGATTTCTTCACTTTTCACATCAATTTCCTACAAAACTATACCAAACTCCAACAAAGCATAATATAGAGAATTCGAGTATAAAATAATACATTCGTATCGAAAATCACTCAAATTAACTCCAAATAATTCAAGAACACACACACATGAAATACACTCATCATGTATGAAACTACTGTGATGAGTGGAATGGATTCATGTATAAAATGTATTGAGGTGTATAGAATCTCTTGACATATGAAAACTCCTCACGCGCGCGCATGATAAAGACATTTTTCTTGGATCCTTTTTGGGTACATTGGTGGCTTGGTGTGGTGAATTTTATTTTTGTATGTATATAATCTTTCCTTTTTTTTTATTTCACAATAAAATATCTTGGATGGCCAATATTCGTAGATTGCATGCTTGATAGTATCGTTTCATGTGTCTCACATCGGCCCTAAGTTGTTTTATTGTGTGTGGTGGTCAATTCTTTTCTTTATGTTAGTGTGCTTATACCCTTTCTGATGATGTCAAAAGGGGGAAGCATTGTGCAGAATTTAGGTTCTGATTCTATTAGATTTCGCTTATATTTTTTCTATTGGAGTCATCTTTTCTTTTGATTTGTGTGCTTGTGTGGGGTGTCTGATGAATTTGTTTTCTGTAAAATTTTAGTTCTATTAAGTATGTTTAAATGAAAACAAAATAAAAATCAAAAGTGAGCAAAGCATAAAATTGAAAATTTGTGAAATTGGAATGTCCAAGCATAACATGACTGACTGAATGTCGAACGTTCTTTCTTTTGATTTGTGTGCTTGTGTGGGGTGTTTGATTAATTTGTTTGCTGTAAAATTTTAATTCTATTATGTTTAAATAAAAACAAAATCAAAATCAAAAGTGAGCAAAACATAAAAATTGAAAATATGAGAAACTGAAACACGCCCAAGCACAACATGACTGAATGTCGAAAGATTGTATGCTGAGATGTTCAGACACTGAGACATGTTGATTCTGATACTTATGATATGTTTTGAAACTAGCAGATGTGTAAATGTTTGCTCTGATTTTGCAAGACTATTCGATTGCTAGACTTGGTTTATCGCCATCAAAAAGGGAAAAGTTGTTGAAACAACTAACATTAATGTTTACTAATTTGTTTTACTTATGACTCGGTTATACTTGCCGAATAATGTTGTGTGAAATTGTTGTTGTTGATGCCTTGATGGTATGGATGGGATTACTGTGATGACTAGAATGGTTGCATGCGTAGAGTGTATTGAGATGTAAACATGTACTACTAAAGAGAGGGAACGTGATCGTTTATTCATATCACCGATATCACTATAGTATTATCCTAGTTGCTAAAGAAAGCTACTTGAGGAACTGATACTTAAACAGAAAGAAAGCTTATGAAGATCTATGAAGTTCTTGACACCGAACTGGAGCAATCGCATGGAAATTAGAAGATTTGAGGAAGTTCTTAACTGTAGAGATGCAAACTGAGTTTATGTTTGGAGAATAAAGATCAAGAAGACGTTGAGCGTCTTATTTTAGTTTAGTTGTTCTTCATATGATAAACTGATTTACTTCATTACTAGATTCATTGTAAACACATTAGCTAAGGCTGCTCACAAGGGAACTTCCCTAATATCTGCGCGCAAATATATTAGGAGATTTAAGGAAGCTATTTGACGTGGTTAGCTTAGCTAGGAGGGGATACAAAACACTGTCGTACACACATTAAACAAAACTAGGAAAAACCCTCGTATAAATTGATGATTCCAAAACATTTACATACTATAAAAATAAGGGGGGCGGATTTTTCCACCACTGAACACTGTTAATGCGGTTTAACTGTGTTAAAACTAAATCTAAACAAATACAACTCCAATAATAATCCAATTTAACCATATGAAAGCTGCTTGCTCCATGAAAAATGATTGTGCCCATCTGCCAGCCCTGTCACAGCAAAGTTAAATCAGGACCGATATGTACTGCCAGTAGAAGCCAAAACTGAGAGATCCCAGCTCACTAGGAAGATCCTGCATGGTAGCTCTTAAATATGCACAAAAACCCAATGCTACTCAACATCTCACCTTAGTTTCGGTTTGCCAGGAGACAATTTTCAGATTCTATTTACAGTCAGCATCGTTATGGGCAAGTGTAAATACTAACAAGCCATGTCGAACCTCCAACACTATAACCAGTAAACATCAAACTTGATTTTACTCTGAATCCGAGCCAATGTACAAGCGCGGTCGTACAGAACGTCTTGGACGAGGAACCAAGAAAGGGCTGTCTGACCGTTCTCTGGTCTTCTCGGGTCTGTTGCCATTTGAACCCAGACGAAAAGCTGTACATGGAGGGTAAAAAATTAGAACCAGTGTTGACAAAACAGGCTAGCTCATGTCAAAATTTTAGACAGGGCATTAATGGCTCAGGAAGCAAAGTATATGATAGTGCCATTGCACTCAGCTATCAAATAAGTCGTATCTTACTCAAACCTATAAATAAAGCGGAAGTTTATGTAATCCCCATCTAATTTTCTTTTCGCTATTCGACATTGATCAACCCTGGGATTGAGAGATTATGAACTAAACATGATCGTTCAAAACAAATTTCATCCAAAGCGCACCAAAAATTGCAAGAAATTCAAACAAGGCACAGCTATTTTACCCTATATGAAAAATCAGAGCAAATTAGTTTCGGTACCCAAACGCAATAATGGCCCGACTGTAGAAGCTCCACTCCAGATGCCCCGTTGTAACAAGCAAGTCCATGTGAAATAGTCCCACTAGTCTAATCTTTGCTAGCACATTAGAACTTTTGGAACAAGTAAACATTTTTCCAATTTATTTGACCATTGTATTTGACGGCTACCCAACAAAAGAACATTATGAAATATCTTGAAAAACAACAGAGAAAAAGAAAATCCCAATAAATCCCAGAATCGAAAAAAATGCCCGAAGTACGAGATTGGGTGGGGAAGAATGTCATGGAGCGAAAAACAGTCGCCCACAAGGGGGGGAGGGGGTGTTTCCTAGATTTGTAAACATAGGCACAACAAATCCTATCATGGGCCTTTTTGGGGAGAGGGTGATGGCCCTGACACTAGGCTCAAAAAGGCCCAAAGCCTAAGCCATTGCACCTCTATAGGAAGAGCTCACGCTTTTTCACATTCCAAACCAAGGTCAAAAACTTGTCCTACAATTACCACCAACCCCTCTTAATTTTCATAATTTGTCTATGTAAAATATTTCTCTTTACCTTACTCCCTTTATTTCTCTCTCTTTAGTCAATTTCTGTGTCCTTCCTAGCCCAAAATCATGCAAATCATGTGCTACTTTTCATAGTTATACTCAAGTCTTATCACCTCTTTGGTCATTGTATCTAACTTATTCTCATAAGAATTATGGTTTGGGAACAATTTTGAGCATCAGTACAAGTGCGCCTCCCAGACAAAAAGTCTGTGCCGCACCCTTGAAGCCTGTACTTAGGGCTCCAGGACCATTGCGCTTTTATGCGCCCCAAGCTTTTTTAAACCAAGATGGCAATCTCAACCATGGAGACCTATTTTTGGTCCTCTTACATCTTAAACTGCATATATTCCAGAACAGCTGTGTAATGACAAATCCCAATTAACCCAGCAAGCATAAAGATGCCTACAAAGAATTGGAGACCTGGATGCTAGCAGAAAAAATTTTATCAAATAGCACCCGAGTGTTACCAAGTAATAGTACAATCTGACATAAATCAGGATATATCCTCTTAGAGATGTGATCACCAAGCAATTTGCAAAAATTGCATACCAAAACTCTTGTCATGCAATTCGATAGGAAAGGAAACAAGACATTTCTTCTAAGCAATATATTTGTATTAGGTTTATAAAGGGGCTTTGCTATGTCGAATAATCCTTGTCATCCTTCCCAACGCCTTGACATGTCGATTCCAAACTTCCAATACACATGCAATAATTCGAACAGAAGGCCATAACTGAACCATATTGACTATAATATCCAATAAACAGAGGGAGAGACTGTCATACAGCAAAGAACGGGGAAAAAGCGAACAAAAAAATTTCGACAGAGGAAGATGAAGAAGGGGAAGCCAAGCCAGAAGACCAAAACACCGGAGGGGGAACAGAAGAAGAGAACACACACACACCGACATGCACACACAGAGACAGAGAGAGGGCAACGAGCATATAGCAGCAGTGCACAATAGAGAAAGACCAAGGGCTCAGGGGACAAAAAGGCAAAAACAGCCTAGGGTTTTAACAAAGTTAGTTGCGTAGCAGGATTAAACAAAACATCAAATTTGTTTCTCTTTTAAATCCAACCTGACGGGGAAAAGTGATGCATAGAACCCACTCTTTTGAAAGCCTCACACCCATCTAAACAGGGCCCATAAGCATGCTTTTTTGGGGGGCTTTTCGAACAGGCTGGCTTCCAACTGAAAAATGGCAGGCACGTATGCCTCGGGCTTTTTCCCAGACGTTCTTTTTTTAAATAAGCCTATAGATATCCTTTATACTATTTTATTTTCGGAGTTGAATGGAGCTGATTATGGAAAAATATCTGAGTGTTCAGTTTTGGAGTGAATCTTCATCAGTATCACATAACTTTCAATGAACTAGATTCCTTTTCTTAAATTACGTAGACGATGGGAGCACAGAACAAACCTGTCTCAGTGATAGAAGCCGCACCACCTTCTCTAGAATCCTGTGCAGAATTTAAGTTATCCACAGCAAGAGATTCCCCATGACTCCCGCTGCCACCATCCCCTAATCTAAGTGATATCCAATCTCCACCACATAAACCATTAGCCATGTCCTGCTTACTTCTTGTGTCAGTCTGCCCTGATATATCAGAAGGCCTCGTGGGGAGAAAGATCTGAAGAGATGGATCCTCTCCACCAAAAGCCATCGGATTATCAACTAAGCCATCATTTACGTCATTGTGAGAATGACTGAGTGAAGGATCTGCGACCAAGCCAATGGGATTTAAATCAGCATCTTGGGCCAACATAAATCCATTCATTGACGACGGGCAATTTACAGAGCTAAGATGAGGACTGGATAACGCATTTGAACCATCAGCAACTGAAGCAAATAACTGAAAATTTGAACCTCCATGGGTTGGAGGCAGCGGCCAGAGAGATGTAGACGAACCAAACTCATCATCAGGTGGGTTGAAAAAATCAAGACATGAACCTCCACCTGTCTCTACAGTGGATACAGCCTGATATCCGGGGACTGCATGCGGACCAAGAGCAAAGTCAACACCATTATTCACGAGGGCATTGTTGTGGACAGTGCCATGCGACACCATGTCATTTTCTTCATCTGAATCACTAAGCACAATAACTTCCGCATTCCTTGCCGCTGTTGAGTTGTTCTGATTAGCAGATCCATATATTGCTTCGAGATTCAATGACGAATTAAACTCAATTCCATTATTGGCAGTCAAGTCAAAATTACCATTTCCAACCTGATTAACACTTTCTTCACCATCTCTACCACTAGCAGTGCCAGTACTGCTCATCCGTATAGCATTATGGCCACCACCATCAAATTTCTCTAGCATCTTCTCACTTGAAGAGACAGTATTTGACCCAGCTGGTTTACTTACTTCCCAAAGTCCATTGCTGTTCTTCCTGATCCCTAATTTCAAACTTGTACCTTCTTGCTTCATAGGCTTTGATGCCTCTGGTTTGTGTTTGGCCTCTTCCTCATCAGGAAGACAGAGTCTACCA
Source organism: Portulaca oleracea (assembly GCA_029582165.1). Taxonomy (NCBI): domain Eukaryota; kingdom Viridiplantae; phylum Streptophyta; class Magnoliopsida; order Caryophyllales; family Portulacaceae; genus Portulaca; species Portulaca oleracea. The sequence goes on along the minus strand of CM055869.1, from coordinate 35,917,805 downwards.
TCAGGGAAATGCCATTGCCTCAGATCCCTTTGCTCATTATCATTCTTTACACGCCAAGAGCCATCAGGTTTCACCTCAATTTCAGTTGTATCTTCACCACAAGGTTGCATCTGTCAAAATCCCAAACAAACAAAGGGCAGGGCAAGTCAGGAACATGTATAAGAACACTAAATAAAATTTGACAGTGTGTAACATTTCAGAAGATTTGTTGTATAGAGTAAAAGGTACCATCGTTGTGATGCGATTGAAATAAGGGTCGATAATTATATTCTCCAAGGAGTAGTTCTTCAGGCATATAGGACATTGCCACTGCAAAGGTATAGAAAGAGTTTTCACATGGAAAAACTGTTAGACAGGCATTTATTCTATAGAAGCACACTCACAGTTAGTTGCTTGCCTTTCTTGAACGCTGTTGCATCTCCACAAACGTTTCAAGGTCAAAACAACCCATATGCACACAGGGTTTGAATCTTCCAGCAATTTTCATCCTTGAACCACTCATCTGTAGTTTAGAGAGCCAAAAGAAGCAGACTTGTCAAACTATAAACACAAATCAGAAAATTAGTGTATTTGGTCTGAACGCAACCAAAACAAACTGTGCAAATTTGATCATAATGTACAATGACACTTACAGGACAACGTAAGTTTATGGTGAAAGAATCAGCAACAACTTCCAAATCACTATCACTGTCAGCATTATCAGCCGCATTCCCTCCAACACAACGACGAACGCGAACAAGAGCATCTTCAAAGCGCTCACCATCTGACTCCTTTGGGATCATGCTCAAGATCTGAAAAAGTAAATGTGACATAAAACAAATGATGATGTAATTATTAAATACAAAAGAGACACAAAAAAAATTAGAAAACAGAAGAGTAAAGAGCCACCAACACCTAAAAAGAAATGTAATCTTACTAGGGGAGACTAAATTAAATAGGCATCCACAAGGCTCACTGCATTTGAACTTCATTTCTAATTCATATTGATTATCTCATGGAATCACAAAAATGCATTTTACGAAGAAGTCTATAAAAAACAAGCTTGATCTAGATTATGCCTAACCTTAATTTAAGCATGCTTAAGGCTTTACTAAGCATTAAGCAAAGTGTAACTTGTAAACCCTGGCTTTTCATACAAAAGCCTCCTTCCCCTCCATTTTTTTCTCATTAGTTGAATAAAACAAATTAGAGATCCATTGCAGTCTCCTTCTATGGTGTTTCTTACCCAACGAATAGATAAAAGTTTACGGAATATGAAGACGCTTACATGAAAAATTAAAATCGCTATATTCTCACACTAACACAATAATTTAATACTATTAAAGTCAATATAAACCCTAGAATGGTGACAAAACTTTACAGAATGTGAAGACTCTTAAATGAAAAATTAAATACTAAATCTGTTTCCCAAAGGGAACAAGGAGGGATAATGGCTCACCCACCCCCTGCAAAATGATAACTTACAACAACACACCCACAGCATGGCATGGCACTCACCAACAATTAGTCTAAGGAAACGGACACCAATTAATTGCATAAAGAACCCACTCTCACTCGCCACTTTACTACTAGAGATATGGAGTATAGTGATCTCAAAAAGATAAGCTTTCAAGCCCACATTAATATTGATCTTCTAACTTCAATAACATCAATCATTTGGGTGTCACCAACATGAAGAACAATTAGGGTGTAATCAGAAGTAACTTTGGGAAGAATACTTTGATGGAGGTCATAAAAGTGACCTTCTCAATCTACAGTGAAAGGAAACCCATCTACTCGGGATAAAACAGAGGACAACTCAAAACTTCAAAAGAAGGGCCAATTAGGTTAGAAGAGTTGATGAAGAAAGATTTCTCATGGCAAAGAAGAGTCTTCCCGACAGATCTTTACAACACTAAGTCTGCTCCTAGACACCATGTTATATCCCAACCTGACTTCAAAGCTTTCAACTTCTCAAAAAAGGGAAAGCCCAAACTGTCACCAATTAGACCATAAACTCCAATAAGTGCCTAAATAAAATTGTCATGCACAGACTTAAATTTAAAAAATACTGTGAAAAACCTATTCTAGAATCAAAGAGCTCCAGAGAATCTAGATCAAAGAGCTCCAGAGAATTCAGATCACATAATGTTATGATTCCCCAAAAATGACCAGCAGACAGAAAAAAAAAAAAAAAAAAAAAGAGCCACTTCACAGCCAAAGTCCGCAAAGTCTAATTGGAACTATATGGCTGACATCTTCCATTTTGGAACATCACAAGAGAACTTACGTAACACCAACTTAACATTTCCCTCTGTCAATGTTACCAGGACTCAGGACACAGGTGTTGGACACTTGTACAAATCCAAAGGACACGGGTGTCGGACACCGGTACGGATCCAAGGGTCCGACGGTACGTATCCAATGGTCCAACACGGCATCCCTAAAAATAGTGGAAACGGAGACACTGTTCCAAAATATGGACAAGGCAAAAAACAAAAAAAAACATAAAACATATAGCAAAACACATTTAACCATACTAGTAAACTTAAAACCAATTCACAAAAAAAAAAATCATTATTTCTTATAGCAATATAGTCCATCTACTGAAGATTTATTTCAAAAAGAAAAGGTAAAATGGAAAATCAAGAGTCAAGATATGAGCGGCTCTACTTTTGATACTTTATTTCACAAAGTTATTTTTTCCCAACATTTCCATAAATTTTGATTTGCTTTCAATGCTTTACTTTTTCCATATTGCTTTTTCAATTCACGTATCATTGCCTCTTTGCTTTTGCTTTGTTCTTATTTCAGCCATTTATGGCTTCGGAGCAAGCACTTCTTCTGAACCTAAAGAAGGGGGGAAAAGAACTCAGAAGAACTCAACCGCCAGCGACCAGTGGCCAGAGAAAACTCCACCAGTGGAGTCGTACTTTGTGATTGACAGAAAGCCCTCAATTTCCACCATGAATACCCATCAATTGGTCTTCCAATTTAATTGTTAGAACTAGGGTTTTCAGTTTTCTCTCCGGCCTTTCCCCTGCACTTCTTGCTGTAGTGGCATTCCTGACCGTGTCCGGTCATTCTGCCCAAGTCCAACGAGGATCCCACGTCCGAATTCGCGTCAAGTCCATAGTTGCCTGCAATGCCAGCATTGCCAGCGACCCGTGTTTTGGAACACACAATCCAGAACTCAGAACATTTGCAAACCGGAATGGCAGATCTGGCGAACCGAGCGATTCGGGAGAAAGAGCAAGGAGGAAGATTTTGGTGTGGGTCTTAATTATATACTTCCATTAGAGTAGAAAGAGGAATAAAGAGAGGTGAAATTAACTCAAAAAGCAATTACATTATACATTCCTACGCATTTTGAGGAGCCAAACCTTCAAGTTTTCAGATCTGGTGTACTGTTTTAAGTCTTGAATGATGCTTTGAATTTTGTCTAAGAGCAAGAGAGACAAATAGAGTTGAAGTAGAAGAATATAAAGAGAAAGAAAGGAAGAATGGGAAAAAAATGGAGCAGCCATTAATGGTGCTTTGAGCTGTTGAGAGAGAAAGGAGGGGAAGCGGGTAGCAGCGGAGCATGAAAAGAAAGAAGCTGCCCGGGGACTTAGGGTAAAAGGTGATTAAATAAATTAGAAAAGTGAGTAAAGGCAACTCAATTGGGAAACAATAAATCAAACCAAGTACACTTTCTCTTTTTTTTTACTGAATTTCATTTTATTTTTTTGTCAAAATATAAAATTAAAATAATTTAATAAATATTTTTACAATAACTATTTAATAAATTGTCATATCCTTCAAACAATTACCTAATAGGGAGAATTATAGCCTGGTAAAAAAAATTACTAGTACCGTTCCAGAAGAATGAATTTTGTTCCCAAAATGCATTCCAAATAACCCACCGCTCCCATTGTTGGGAGGGCGGCGACCCTCATTCGCATTTCCCATACTAGGTAACTATGGTCAGGTCGGGTCGACCGAAGTACGGCGCCCCAGAATATTGAGTCCGGGTAATGTAGGCCATTTGACAAATAACATTCCCTCACATTCCAAAAAAAAAATGTCCTTGATATAAGGTCAAAACCAGCACACACTCTTATCTCCTCCCTCCACAACGCCACCACCTTCCTTCTTATTGAGTTCCGAAGAGGCTAGAAATGAGGTAACTCCATCCTCTACCTAGAGTTCCTGCAAAAATATTCCATGTCCACAAGATCTGCACTTCCAACCCTTCAAAGAAGATCATTGACCATCATGACCACCACCTTAAACAACATTAGCATAAATTGGGCACCACCATAAACAACAATAGCATAAATCAAATATTTCCTTTTGTATGATTAGAGACAACTTGATGAAGATCTCTCACTCACAGCCTTAGCCAAGGATCAGGAAGCACCCAAAGGGTGAACTTTCCCATCTGATATTCCAAGCAGATCCTGCATTCCATGGGATTTAGCTGGAATTTCAGGAGGGATCAAGTCCCTCATTCGGCAGCAATAAAGGAGAACTAGGAGGAAGGTCCTAGGGGAGTTTTGTAGGCTTGGAAGTGAAGTATTAATCTACCCCAGGATCAAGCATGAAGGGCAGCTTGGCCTTAGAACAACACTCAGTTGTTTGAACTGAGTTTTTGCATAACCCCAGCTTTTGAAGTCCCTAAGGCTGCTACAAGCTGTAGGATGAAGGGTAATGTAAGCTATCGGTCCCTATGCATTCTTTGATGTCCCTAGTATCTATGATCGAGGAGTGCAGCCTACTGTTGCCCTTGGGCATTCTCTACAGCAGCAACAATCCCAGGAAAGACACTGGTAGAGCAAGCTGAAGCAGGATATGGGAATTCCATGTTTTATTGAGGTTATTTGATCATTTTCCATCCTTGATCTAATTACCTCAGTAATTCCCTCCTTCACAACAGCACTCAGGAGCCAAGGAGTTAATTAATATCAAGTGAAGGGTAAAAATGCATGGAGAAGCAGTAGGTGGACCAATCAGAGGCAGCCAGCAACCAATTTTTATTTGCTGTCTTATTTTCGTTCTAATCAGTGTAATTATGTACATTATTAGTCTTAAGCAGCTCATTATGATGTAATAATATACTTAGTAGGCTGATTAGAGGTTTCTTCACACTTAAGAAACCTCATTAGCTCGATTAGCAAGTCAGCTTAGCTACTGTAAAACATTTCATTCATCCGAGTTTATGAAATAGGTGGAGCTTTGCTTCTCTTTGTTTGTGAGTATCTAATAACTCTCGTTTCTACTTGACTGTAACTAAGCCTTAGCAGGCTTAGAAGGTAGTAAGTAGAGCTTGATTTACACTTGCAGTGCTGTGGTCTGTAGCTACAAGTGTGAGTTGAGTGTTGCCCTTGTGTTTTCTAGCTGTGGTGTGGTCTGTAACAGTTAGAACACAAGCCTATCAATTGTTCCTTTTTCGTTCCTTGATGCTATTTCACCCCTAAGGAAAGCTTAGGTTGAATCAGCAAGGCCTAAAGGAGTGAATTGGAGTTGTCCAGCTCAGTTGCACTCTGATTAGTTTGAGCTGCACATACATCACAACTAGGCCATGCTCAAGTTTGAGAGGCTTGAGTGCCCCTTAATAAGCGTCTCTTTCAAGACCTTGGTAATCCCAAACTGCCCATATGAGTTTTCACCTTCAAAGAAGATAACTAACAATGAATAATTAGAAGTTCAAAATTTCAATAACACAATAAACCCTCCTTTGAAGATATTCCTTAGTTGGAGGAGACGAGAATTGCTATCTTAAGTTCACAAACAGAGTAGGTCACCCTTTGTAGACCAGAAACACATCATCTGAATAGCGACTAAACTCCAGCAGGCTTAATATGATGAAAGCCTTTCTCCTACTAGAGCTTGCAGTATGAAAGTATGTCCACACACACCCCCCCCCCCCCAAAAAAAAAAAAGAGAACAAAAAAGAAAAACAGATAAAATAACTCAATGATATTCCATTCAATCGTTAGTGAGGCATAACAAGAATCAAACATCCTTCATGAACCAGCTTGTGAGTGAAGGGAGAATAAATAGGCAAAGCAACACTCTCGCAATTAAAACCACACATGAGTAGATCTAGGAAAGGAAGCAGAAAGCCAGAAAAGACGTCGAAGGTGAACTAGAAGAGAAGACTCTTTGTGGCTCTCAGAGACCAAAGATATAGCAGACCATCGGTGGATCTCCCATGACTGTCAGGACACCCTTAGATTCGCCCACCCCATGTTCTCTCTCTCCAACAGCAACATTGAGATCCCTAATTCCCAATTTCCTCATTTTTAAATAAGTAACCAAAAGATTTATTGTAGGGACACAAAGGGGATATTTCCCATTTACACGAGGAGGCAAATACCAAAAACCCATGCCCTCAACTCAAGATCTCATCATCTTTCAACAAAATCTAAACAATTAAAAACTCGCTCTTAAGCTTCAAACTTCTAAGAAACCGAGGCAAATAGCTCCCATGAATATGTATTTAACTCCCATCCCCAAGGATGTTGTGAAGGTAGGAAAGGGAAAAGAAAAGTAAAACAATAATTAGACGTGTGAGGAGTTGAAAAATGGCATGTCCAGACATTGTTTGGTGGTTTTATGATCTCAGGATTGCTCTTTATGTCACTACATATGAATGAGAACATTGTGTCATTCAAGCAGTGACTACTTAATATATGGTAACATATAGATCATAGTGAGGTGTCTTCAGCATTCCAGCTATTAATGGGTGGCTAGTGAATTCCTACTCCCATAGAGCTCTAAAGTACATCATGCAAAAACTCTACTAAAGGCAAGCCAAATCGGTGGAATACCCTAAATCCTTTCCTTCAGCATCAATCCTTTTAAATCATGCTAGTGTAAGTGTTAACTTGTGTAACGGTTCTGCATTCTATAACTAATTTCTACAAAATATCTCGAACATTGCAATATGATGAGAGATGAGAAAAGTGTTGCACCTTTGCCTTGGCCATGGAGAGCACTTCAAGATTTTACTACACCGGGGATCAAGTGAGACGCTAGCTTGATCGCCTCTCACCTAGGCAACCGTAAGTGCCCTTTGTTTTTAACTAAGGCAACGCAAGGGCTCCTTAGCTGGATAAGGTGAGGCTTAACATCTTTTGTTCAAGAGAAACTAAAAGATTACAATTATGTTCATTTATTACACATCCTACATGAATGGTCCCAACAAATAGAATTACTCTACTAGTATGATGGAGGGCATGGCTATTGGAAGTTCCAGAACCATTTGTAACACTCACTACCATGATTTTCTTATCTCCTCTCCCAATAGTTTACATTGTTCTTTCTCTTTCTTGGGCATTTTCAAGGCAAGGCCTTCAGTGAACAAAAAACATCCATCTCAGATTCCTTTCATGTTGATGGATATCTCTACCTTCATGTTAAAGAATATCTCTACCACTTAAGCTGGCCTTTAGAAGGCTACAACCCATAATTTTTATGCACTGGACATCAATAAATCAGGGAATCCACGAAGTTAATTGCATCTACTGATTAAAATCAGACCTGTTGAAGAGTCCGTCGTTTTACTAGTCTTACACCAACACAAAAAATGCGAGCATCACACCCTGTCACAGAGATTTTATTAATGCCATCTCTGGTAAATTGTGATATCTGAAAAAGAGACAAGCAAGAATATTCACGTAAGACAAGTAAAATATGAATTTAAGTGTGTGTGTGCCTCATAAAATCCATTCAAGAGAACATGTCAAAACAACTCACATTAGGGCCGTCATCACGGCCATTAGCCCCCAGCAATTGCGAACCTGGCCTATTAATAGCTCGAACTGGTACACCTGAAACAAAACAAAAACACCCAAAGGACTAATCATCTTCATTTTTTGGGTTGGGGGTCACACGGAAGTAAATTGTTCCCTAAGGCAGGACCGCAACAGTGATGGTCACGATTGCGCACATTCGCAATTCACAAGTAGAACATCGGCACATGTTAGCAAGAAACACCCCCCCCCCGGCCATAAAAAAAAAAAAAACAAATAATATTGCAAGGTTTTTCCTGCCATGGAACATACGAGACTCTTCTGAGGCAAAAAAAAAACATTTAATATAAAACATTTAATATATTTAATTACATACATACAAGAAAGGATGTAGGTACAGTATCTAGAAAAGGAAAACGACAGGCCCAGGAAAGGGCTATAAACTATATCGATACCTCCTCCCAAGACACTTGGGTGGGGTTTTTTGGGGCTTATAGGCATACCTGCATTAAAACTCTCCCATTTCTCTAACAACCTTAAAACCAAAAGATAGCAGGAGAAATGGCTCAAAAAACCCTTATCATTAACCTTCTGTCTAAACAATCTCACCAAGCTGGCAGCAGATGACTCACTGAACTAGGCAGAAGCAGATAAAGATTGAAGCAACTCAAAGTTAAACACCAAAGGTTTCTAGAAACAGGTCATGGATCATTGAAACCTAACACAAAGAACCAAACCAAACACCATAATCTTTTAATTCTGAGACATCACACAGCTTATATTAACAATAAAAAAATTATGTTATCCATGTACATTGGAAAACCATAGTTACACGGATAACCATTTATACCAGAAGGCGGTGCAGGAACAAGAACTTAGGCTCTACTTTTTTTCTTCTTCTTTTTTGACGAATCATAAGATCTTCCATTAACAAAACAACTACAAAGTACTAGGGCATACCCGAGGGGTCTACAACAGAAACCGACCTAAGTTCAATCCCTAGCATCACAAAATTCCCTCAACACGAATTCAAATATAGCATTCTATTTCATACTTAATGACACATCATTTATTATAAATTTCACCACCATTTTTTCTTGATGACACCCACTCTGATGATGTCTTCTATTGCGTTCTCGCCAGACGTGATAAACAATAGAAGCCAAAGCCACTTTTTCCTTCATTCCTCCAAAACCCGACTGAGACAAATTGCCAGAAAACCAAATATCCCAACTCAGTCTTTTTCCAAACATGTTATCCCAAACCTCATTTCCCACATTTATGGCAAAAGCACATCTGAAGAATAAATGAGAATTCGATCTTCCTCACACTCACAAAGGAAGCATCTATTAGCAAGATGGACTCCAAACCTCTGACTTCTGTCTAACGTAGACAGGCGCCTGTGTATGGCCATCCAAAGTATAAATGAGCAATTTGGGATTCTAGGATTGCACCATACCAATTTGTGCCAATCAACCTCTAAAGAATGGTCCTTCACAAAATCGTACCCCTTCTTGATTGAATATCTCCCACCTTTTCTCAACAAGTCCTTGAATAGGGGTAACAGGACATCCCTGGTTTTGAGTAAGCGACGCCAGTATCAGCTGGTGTTCTACAGTCTACCCCTAACGCTTATGTACAAGGCAATATGATGAGCCAACTGATATGACGAACAAGAAACAGATACAAACAAGTTTTTTTTGGGAAAATTAGGGATATTTACAAGAAAGCCTACCTACAACTACATCTTCCCACAAATCACAAATACGAGACACACTAGGGCTGGTAGTATTTTCCTGAGAGATCTTAAGGATGTAATTCAGCCAGACAGCCACACATATAAATAAATAAATAAATATAAAAACAAACAAGGAAAATGCTTTAGCATGTCTCTTACCATTGACCTGCAAATCAACATATTGTGGCCACTGCATCCTAAACGTAACCTTATCATTGAGAAGCATGCACCATGCCTGCACCAGGTTCACAAGATTGAATCCTTTGTTACAATCAGCCAAACAAACTAAGACCAAAATTGCATAAATGCTAATAGATATCCTCTTCGCTTGCCTTGGAATAAAAGAGAGACTGATGATTGATATGGAAGACTAACACAATACTCATAATCAAAACATGGATGACTATATTTTACCCAGAAAGTTACCTGAACTGCATATTCGGGCTTTAACAACAACTCTTTGTCCGATCTTGTAAGATTGAATGTTTTTTCCAACCCTTGCACTGGGTTAGACCTGAAAAGGAGTAGAAAATAACATTAAACCAGTTAAAGAGTTCATAAATGTGGTCATTGACAAAAGCTACCTGCGAGACAATAAGAAAACAGCAAAAGCGTACTAACCTGAAAACAACATGAATACATGATAGAAAACAATTCATCTTTCATCACGCACCTTACACTTAAATACTTGATAACTAATTGATATAATAAGAAATACTTAAACCTCTACATTTACCTTTTCCCTTTCTTGAGAGAGGGGGGGGGGGGCATTCAGCAAATTTAACTACATTGTCCAAGCAAGACTGCATAACCTCAACCTTTCAACCAACTAAAAAGGACCTTTTTCAATCAGATCTAAAATAGACTGGGTCTGTGCCAAAACATTATCCACCAAAAAAAAAAAAAAATTAAAGGTCGCTACTCACCCGTCAGTTGGAAGATTGGTCGTCATGAGCTTCACAGGACACATAAGATGTTGCACAGTTGCCCAAAAGCTGAACATAAGGAATTAGTAGTGATCAATAACTCTGTAGGCAAAATACTTTCCCTAAAGAATTTAAAAAGCAAGGCAAAAACAAAGGGGAGAAGGAAGACTATCCAACTAAAACAACTGACCCCTAAACATACACTCCTTAATCAGGAGAGGAAAAAGAAACCTTTCTATAATGCGTAAACAATACTATCAAGAACAGTTTGAATCAAATGTAAAAAGAGATAACAAATATAATTAGGAGTGCACAAATAAGAATGGACTCCAGTCTTCTTTAACAAAGATCAGGAATGGCCAATAGAAGCAAGTATGCATTCAACAAGTTCCACCTTACAGTGTCAAAATCATGTGGTGTGGTTAACAAGGCTAGTTTACAGTACATCAAAATTCCACCAACAAACCATAATCATCATTAGAAAACCATTTTTGAGAATGCACAAATATCTAAACCTTCTATATGAAAACATTGCTACTCTTTAGACTATTTTCATACATGTGGAGCTCTTTTTCCATTTAATACGCTCTCCATATTTTTGCAAGTGTCTTTTACCTATATTTTACAATAGCCAAAATTAGCCAAACATTAGTGTTAGTTAATTTTATGATAATAAGTTAGTGTTTTGATCCATTCTAGTACTATCATATATTCCAGTTTCCTTGTGCTTGGACCATCAGTTACATAAACCCCATATGTAAAGGGATAAGTCACGTTTGAATATTATTGAGAATTATAATTCAACGAGAATCATTCGTTTTGTGCGAACCCCCTCGTAGGATTTGCTTGTTGAACGTCCCCCCTAATCCTTTTATAAGAACTGCTCGTCGAGCGTCCTAGTTTATAAGGTAGCCAAACGAGTGAACTTTGGCAAAGGATGATCTAAAAGAGACTGAAAAGGAGCTTAAGGTTCTCCAATTACCAAATTGAATTAATGCTACAAAGACATGTCATAGAAGCCATCCTTTTCATAAAAAGATCAATGGAATAGCATAAGCTTCGAGAAAATGAGATTTGCTTATGGTTTTATTATCTTAAAGAAAAGTTAGAATAACACAACAGGATAACGTCCACTAGGATGCTTAAATTGAGAGAGAAGTCAACTGATTGAAACATATTGGACATTCTCCACTTAGATTAAAAAGGGCATGCGTAAAGGCTCCAGGGGCGTGGGCACCGAGGTGCAGGTGCAGGTGCAGGGTTTTCACACATGAAGCACACTTTTGCTTCAAAATCAATTACACTTTTCACGAAGTTCAAAGATAGCACGAAACAATAGCTTAAACAGATAAAACAGAAAATTGAGAGAGAAGTCAACTGATTGAAACATATTGGACATTCTCCACTTAGATTAAAAAGGGCATGCGTAAAGGCTCCAGGGGCGTGGGCACCGAGGTGCAGGTGCAGGTGCAGGGTTTTCACACATGAAGCACACTTTTGCTTCAAAATCAATTACACTTTTCACGAAGTTCAAAGATAGCACGAAACAATAGCTTAAACAGATAAAACAGAAAATTAACTTAATGACTCATAAATGTTAAAAAATAAACAATCCACTGTTTAGTAAGCTCATCAATTCATCACAAGTTCACAAATTTAAAACAAATAAGTAAACAAAATCAAAGTAGACTAACTACTTAATATATGTACAGAATGAAATAATCATTAATGATTACAAAAGAAAGTACTGTAGTTGGAAACTTAAGGAGTAAAAAAAAGGTACGAATAGAAACACATTTGGGTTGGGGAAATACGTGTCCACTTATTTAAGGGTTCCACTTAAAGAGAAGCAAATTCCTAATTCCCCTTCAATTAAGGTGTTAGTCAACATCCCAAAGAAGCCATCTACAGAAGTGGCCATTTGCTTTGGTGTGTTGTAGGGGATTGGGTACATGGGACATTGCCTTCTATGAGTATTAAGTGAGGCGGTGTGGCTACTGGGACAATGGAATTTATTCAATTTTTATTTCTAAGTCCATATTTTCCTTCAATACAAAATGAATAAAATTTTAATTTCCAATTATAATACTATATATATTTTTGTTTTCTTTCAATTTTTTTATTATTTACCTAATGTTAAAAAATGAAAAAAAATGCATATAGACAGACTAATTTAGTTCAGTTCCATAAATGAACAATTATATAAATAAACGTCAAAATTTGGACCATTTCATCCACAAGAGTCTCGCACTATTTGTTTAGTAATTTTCTTGCTCCCCCCCCCCCCCAAAAAAAAATAAATAAATAAATAAAAACCACAATATCAGAAGTAAAAATTGGGTAATCTGTGGGCGTTTCCCTATGCCCATCCTTTCTCGCTGCCTCTCTCAGTATAAGCAAAAAAACAATTCATGTTTGTCTTATTTTTGTTGGAAGAAAACTCAATTCTTCCCAATGCTTCTGAGTTGTTGGGCGGTCAATGTGGAACATTGTATTGAGCAGTTTGGGTAGTCTTAACCCATTTCAGGAGAACATTTCGGAAAATATGTGATTAGCACTAACCTGTGCATTTTAGAGTGTATTTCTGATTTCCCTAATCCAGGAATTCTTGGATGCTATTAGTAGGGCCCAAAAACACATCGAAGGCCACACCCATGAGAAGTATCCAATCTTAAAAGAGTCTTGCACCTGTCACAAGAGAGAAGCCTCACATGCTTCTCACTGTGTAGCTTGACAAATGACTGTAGCTTGACAAATGAATCCATAATTAAGTCCCTCTGAGACTCCCAACTTAGGATATCGACCTTATGTTTTTTTCATTAAATTGTTTGATTGTATAATATACAACTTTATAATTCCACCATATTTTGGATGCTGTTAGCTAATTTCAATTTATACTTAAATATGCAACAAGCTAGTTTAACCAATCACTTACATCGGACAACCCCCCCCCCCCACGGCAATCGCCCGGGATCCGCATTCCTGGATCTTTGATTCCGATCGGAGATTGATAGCGCCCTAGATCGGCGAGGACCCCGACCCAGACCTGTATATTTGACCGATCCAGTTCTCACTACCACCGGTGGGTATTTGAGGTGAAAGTTAACAAGCAAAGTGGTGACTCCACCGGCGGGTTTTCACCAGCTACTAGTCGTCAGCAGTTAAGTTTGAAGAGACAATAAGCGAAAACTCTTGATCTAACATGTGGATGACCAATCTATGGGTATTCGAGGTGGAAGTTAGGGCTATTGATCAACAAGAAATTTGGACTCCGCCGATGGGGTTTCCTCTGGCCATAAGTTGCCAGTTACTGACTGCCGGCAGCAGATTGATAGATCGAAACAGAGATATGGTAGGGGCTGTAGGTGCGGGGAAATTTAGGTTTAGGGTGAGAGTGAATGTAGACTGAAGCATGGAGAAAATACCAATTTACACATACTTAATTTCGGTTGTGGTAGAGTGAGCACAAATGCAGATTGAGTTTGACGAGAGAACAAACAGATTGTTAGTAATAAATATTTAAAAGTAGTAGTTTAATATTAATTAATTTAAAAAGCAGTACTTCAACAACATAGCCATTTATAATTAGAAAGGAAGTTTTTATTTATGATCCAACAAATATCAAATGATGAATTACGATCCCAACTACTGTTCCTATTGAACCTAACCCCCTCAATCCGGATTTCTGAAAATTTGCGCTTTCGATCCCGTATCCAATCCCCACCCCATACCAGTCCCCTACCCTGGCAACTATGAGTGTAACCATTCTGTAGTTTTGAAGGAAACTCATAACCTAGAGCTTCCAATTGTTGATGCATATGTAAGTTTCATTGCTGTGCGGCTCGAACAAAACTTGGTAAATGAATGAATGAAAAACTTTGTTAAGTACACAACTATTAAATCTCCTTAATAAAAATATTCAGTTTGGTTTAGTTGTTACATAAATCCTTTCAATCAATCATAGTTGCCCAGCATTCAAGCTGATGGATTTCTTAGTTTGGGTGGCTCAGCATGTATAAACCAGATATCACTTTTCAAGTTCAATCATTAAACACAAGCATAAAAAATAGAAAAAGAAAAAGAAAAGAAAACAGATATAAATCCACAATGCCAAGATTTCTTGCAAATTGCAATCAATCTTGAAGGACACTGAAGTTGGTGTGGGGTTGATGATCTAATGCAAATCAACCATAGATCTCACCAGATTTCTTCAATAGATTCCATTACATCGCAGCAGCCTACCACATATAACGTGAATGGCTACCTCACTATAGTCGTTGGCTACAGTAGTTCAGAATACAAATAACAACTAACAAGAAGAAACCTAGAAACAAGGAAAATGGAAATAGATTGGAATCTAGGTATTATTCTCACTCACAGAAGTAGACAATAGCTAAAGTGGAAGCCCTACAGATCTGCAATTGCTAATACTTCATAAGAATTTTATACTCCAATAATCAAAAGAACAATAGTAGGAAATGCCACCTGCTTAAATAAATAATGTATACATGGTTTATGGGCAAAACGATTCCACCAAATTTCTCTCTCCCAATTCATGTGGCAACACACATGTGCATACACACGAAGTACAGAGAAATGAGAAAACCCCCGAAAAAGAAGATTACGTAAATTTCATCACAAAGTGCGACAGAAAAAAAAAATTATCATGAAACTGAATTGCATAGAATAAGACAATAGCTTTACATATTCACAACAGAGCCAGCAAAAGTAACTAATGCACCAACAGCAGACTACAGAACAAGCCACATTGGATGAGTGTACCATCCTTAATATCATTTAGTTTGGTGGGAAGGGGGGTTTCAGCATTACAGAACCCACTAATTTTACGGTACATCCCACATGGAAATTTTAGCAGTTATTTGTCATTGTGCAAAAACAGAAATGAAGCAAACTAATTATCTCACACAAAATAGGGAGGAATTTCTGATTTTAGGGAATTTCACTTATCAAAGAGGGAATTTCTGATTTCTTTGGTCCTACTTGCAGCAAATTAGGGAAAGAGAGGTGTGATTAAGTATCAAAACCAGTATAGAGAGCAATCAAGTGGGTCACAAAAAAGTATGAAGAGAGAATGGATAACAAAGAAGAGGAAGGGGCCACACACAGCACTTTGTATTATTTTCTTTTATATTAAGGGATCCAATCATAGGATTTACAATTCAGAGGGATTTATTGAACAATGGTGCATCAGGTTCCCTTTTGAGCCTAATACACTTTCTTTTTCTTTAACATTTATACTTGTCGATATTGCATGCATTGAGGTGAAATTATCACTCTGTAGTATAATGCAACAGACAAAATAAAGTACAGATTTACCAAACTTGCCCGTTAAGAGACAACAGTAACACATCAATTGGAAGATAGCAAACAAGTCACAAGAACACAGGCATCACATTGCAGTCACCCACGAAACAAAATATACAATATATAACACCCAAGATACATACGGATCTGCCCGAGTAAGGCGACAAACTTCACAGTAGAATTGGGAGGGAACTGGTGGAATCCCATCAACAGGCTTCTCAGGTATGATTACACAGCTAATATGCTGCCATATCTGACACCTTGGATCCTCACACTGCATCAAACAATATCACAAAATTAGAGGCTATACAGGAAATATTCACGGAGGAAACAACATATAATATTAGACTGTAGATAAATCCACTTCACTAGAATAAAAGGCAAAATCCCTTATTTCACAAGTAACAAAAAAGCATCAAAATGACACCAACAAGATGATCGAAAACACAGGACCCAGTTTCATACCATGACAAATAAAATAATGGGAATGCACCAATACTGAATCCTAAAAACAAAACACAAGCCTCTCATACAAAGAATGTTTTGTACAATTGTGGCAGCTCCTTGCAACTACTGGGCTAAGAGAGTCGCTGAAGATGAAAACATGCATAAAAAGGAGATTTATAGAACGTTCCCAATGATTTAAAAATATTTTTCTCTGCCCATGATTTATGCCTCATGGGTTCCCATCCCAATCATTAGCTTTTTAGGGTCTACATTTATTTATCTTCCTGAGTTGGCTCAAGACTTTACTCTTTTGGAAGGAGGATTTTAATTACTTTGTGAATGTTTTTGGTAATGTTGACAGCCTACTCTTGGGTTGTACACAGCTTTTGTAGGATGAACATATCTCTGTGTGCATGCGCTCGTGCATGCATGACGGCAGACACCAAGGTGCATCCAGCCAGGCGGCCAACTCCGGTTATGGCATAGAAGCTACCAACATCGAGGATGACAAGAATGCCTTGATGAGGCCTTCATCTTAAATTTAGATTAAGCAACCTATTGGACCAGTGCATATGAAGACACTCCTAAAAGTGAGTTATGTTGGAGCTCTACTTTATGGGACTTCTTAAAAAGTGTACTTTGAGACCGCCAATTTGCTTTTTACCTATACGAGGCTTGTGTTCATCAAGGCGAAAGTAGCTCATGTCCAGTTTTGATGTATTTCAGCTTAACTTGGTTAATTCACCCACCAAAGCTCGATTTGGGCCCATTTTCTCATTTGAGGGGCAACATAATATCCTAACTCCTAGTAAGTACTACCAAGCCAAGAAACCACAGTTAAATTGTCATTTTGAAGGTGATCTCATCAGCACTACAATGAGTGCCTAATTCAATCATTCAAGGTCTAATCTACAGCTAGGAGCACTTCCCTAAGAAGGTACCAGTTTAGCAGAGAATTTGCATCAACAATGAAGGAGAGACATCCAATTCCACTCACTTTAGCCAGGAAAAATGTGCCGCTTACAAATACCTCTTTTAGGATTCCTTTTTGGAGTAAGTAGACCAAGTTATGTGGTGCATTATGCTTACGGTTATATGAATTATTCAAGCAAGAAAGCTGGGGCAGTGTTAATCAACAGCAACCGCAGCAACTTGTTAGTAGTTCCACAACTATGACTTGGCACATAATGCAGGATTATAAGTCAAGGTCGGTGCTTGACACCTCCACGAACATATCTGAGTATTATGTCATGGCAATCTCTTTAAACAGGTGCACAATTGTTCTTTGGTGAGCTCTTCCCTAGCACCTTGAATGAACCATTTCAGATAGAAACTTTTAGTGATTTTTAGGTTTAAGTTTGATGAATTATTGGAAGTATTGTGAGAAATTGCAAGCCTATTCTTGGAAACTTAATTTTCACTTAAATCTATGTTTTGCTAATAATGCAAAAGATCGCATGCTCTCAAGTGATGAGCATCAAGTTTGCAACTTAACTACAAGCTATGGGTTCTTTCACTCGTGATCATAGTGGAAAATTGATCTATTTTCTGTCAATTGCTACTTCTAACATGGTGAATTATAACAATTTGAAAGGTGAATGTTCAAACTTGCGGTTAGCGCTGGCAAAAATCCGTCTTACCCGAATACCTGAAATTGTCCAAACCGAATTAAATTAGGTCTGAACATCCAACTTTTGGTCCGAATTTTAAATTCAGACAATTTATTCATATTCAAATTCAGTTCGGGTTCGGGTTCGGGTCTGAAGTAAGAAAATCGGGTTGTCCGAATTTTGTGTCAAATTCAAGTTCGAACATATTCGGACACTGTCCAAACCCTAACCAGAATTTTAAATTCGGACAAAGTATTGAAATCATGTGTAAGTTCGGGTTGGGCATATCCGGACAAATCTGGGTTCGTACACATTCAGACAATTCGGGTCCGGGTTCGGACATCACAAATTGTCCGAATTTGAAATTCAGACAGGTCCGGGTTTGAGGACTTTGTCTGAATTGACACAAACCTGAATATTTGTCACCGCTACTTGTGGTTATGAATTGTAAGCTGATTGTTAATGAACCAATAATTATTGTTTGAATTTTAAGCTGAGAAGAGAGAAGCTCCTTGCTGAGCTTAGTGGTGATAGTCGAGTTTTTTTGGTGAAATTTTGAATTTACTCAGGTGCACTATTTGAATTAGTCCAATCAATTTACAAGATTGTGTGTGTGTGGGGGGGGGTGGGGGGGTGGGGGTGGGGGGGTGGGGGAGGGGCGGGTGGAAACTTTTGCCACACTTATAGTGAACAATTTTACCAGCAATAAACTGACCAAAAATAGGCTCATAGGGCATGATGCGCTACATGGTGGAGGTCTACGACGATGGAAGTGGAGCTAACAATGTAAGTTGATGGGTTGATGAAGATCAAGCATCATCCTTGACATTGGGACACCAAGGAGAGATAAGAGGAGGAACGGAAAGAGGACAAAGAGTGGGCATTCTCCATCTACTAAAATACTCATATACAATTGTCCTAGAGCTAGGAACAAGCATCAAAATATAACTTGTTCATAAATCCTAGATTTTAAAGACTCATGTTGACTCTTCCGACCAATATAACTCTCACATGATCCAAGCATGTGTGTGTCTGTGTGTACAAACACATACATATATACTTGCACACACATATATATACACATACATACACACGCACACACACATACATAGTCCCTCCTTACCAGTTACCGTTCAATCTGTCGCTACATTTTCTTGCGATCTCCAATGTTCTTTGACCGGCAATTTTTCAAATAATATTTGATCAAAAATTACAATAATTTATCCTTATGATAGTGTTTCTCATTGCATAATTTAATTGTAGTATTCTTAAATGATAGATCATTGTATTTGCTGATAAATAGTCAAAGTTTTTAAAATTTGCAACTCATTTTGTGGAGGTGACAAAATAAAAATGGGAAGGGTGTCCGAGTGTGCATACACACACATGCACGCGCGCACATATGTATTTGTATTTATACTATATTATATGTAAGTGTGTGTCTGTGTGTTCGGTGTGTGTGTGTGTGTGTGTGTGTGACAAACCCACACAATGCGTGTGCTTGAGTGGGATGAAAATCTCTATATATGTAGTCATTATTATGCTAGTGAAAAGCACAAACCCTGATCATTGATTCTGTAAGCAACGTATTTCCACATGGGCATCGAACTTTCATGTCTAATTGGAAAGAGTCCTCGACTTCTTTTTTAGGTTTCACAGTGCCACTATCCGATGGGCCTGGCCCTTTTGATGCCAAATCAGTAGCTCCGGAAACCTGCATTTTCCTGCTCACCATAAAATGATTGCATGGTTCAAAGGAGATGCGTGAAAATGATGTTTTACACCATAGCCATCTTCCAAAATGTGTAAAGTAGAAGGCAACATAAACAAACTTCTTGTTAGTATTGATGATTGACCCCTCCTATCTAAACTACTACCCCATTAGAACATGTAAACAGAGGCGAGCGGGGGCATTTCATGAACATGAGAGACTATAATACCATTAATTTAGAAGTTCAAAAATCATTTGCTTATGTTTGGATCCATAAACGTTCTCAAAATCACTTGCTTATGTTTGGATCCATAAACGTTCTCAAAATAAGCAAGAAAATGAACACTGAGAACAAGGAATGCTCGCACAACAAATGAAAATAGTCAATTTTGTCTAAATATGAGCACATGTGCAAGGAAAGAACCTGTAAGTGTCATCCACCAATTTTGCTACATCTTCCCTAGTAACAGCAGTCCTCTTTGCCCACATCTTGGAAACTAAGGGAGGCCAAGGGGAAAACAATAAAACATAAGTTGATCTTCCACACAATAAATATGCCTGTCTAGTGTCAAATTGAAAACACCAAGCTCACAGATCAAAGAGATTTCCATTTCAGAAGAGTAACAACCAGTCCCCCCCCCCCCCCCCCAAGATTAAAAAAGCCCAAGGCGGAAAGGGGTCCAAGAGCCTAGGTGCGGGCTCCAAGGTGAATGTGCACACCTTTTGAATGCAAGGCACACTTCATATGTACATATTTTTTATGTATAAAAAACATTCCCACGTCAATGCACAGGAGAAAAGTAAAAGTTGCGAGTGTTTATGGAGGTGTTTTAGGGTTGAGGGCATCGGATTAGAAGGAAACACAACAAAAAGAATGGTTTAGATTTCTTTTTTACTGGGATCCAAAAGGAGCAAAAAGGTCCTCAAAAGGGTGCAGAAAAGGCGCGCGTTTGTGGGTTTTTTGAGCTCGCCTCGCCTCACCCTGTTGAGGCGCCAAGTTGTGAGCCTTGCGCCTCACTAGGACCAGGCTTTTTAAAATAACCCCCCCCCCCCTTTTTTTCTGAAGCAAATGATAAAAAAAGTTTCAAAATTTTCATCTGAAAGATGTGTAGGAGCTTAAGCGTGATAGCGTTACCCCATGAGAATGACAGTCACCATTGGTCATTCAACCACAAAGACTATCTGACAGTCTCATGCAGATTGGTTACACTCCATCTGTTGAACTTCACATTAAGAATATAGCTTAAGGCAGGAAAAGAAATAAAAGTAACATAATGTTTACCTTGATCATCAGCAAGAATAGCCAAAATCCGATCAACAAGATCCTAGAAGAGATATTGTAGATATATATTATAAGCCATTATTCATGATGACATATAAAGACAACATATCAAATCAAGCATGATGCATCAAACAAAAGGAAGCAACATATCAAATCTTCAACACACATACAATAAAAGAGGTCACATGCCATATCATATCATTACATGAATGCCTACTCTAATTTTCTTTTGTATGGCAGGATAAGGAGGAAACAGTAGGCAATATATATCACCTTTACCCCAGTAAACCCAGCAGCTATTGTGAGTCTATTTGTTGGACGCCTAACTGAAAATGCATCAATTGATTGATAATAAACAGACTGAATCTGATACCACAGTCAATAGATCCGCATAAAAATTTCATAAGCCATGGGAATCTTCTCCGCACAGAATTGTAAGGCATAGAGATGTGCATGTAAGAGTTGACATGCACAAACACAGAAAACAGAAGCACACAATGGACAATGCTCCCTTGATAGCTAATTAAACTAACCTTGAACTGCAGGCCTATTTACCACAACTATTGCCCTCTATGCTTCTTGGACCCAAGAATGGATGATACACATATACAACAGGATATGAACATTTAATAGTAACGCAACAGGCATAGATACTAAACGAAACTATATGAGGAATAAGTTGGCAGTCAGCAGACGTGTGTACGTTAATCACAATGTGATTTAGGCTCTGCATTTCACCTAAATACCCATGTACCATGTCAAAATACTTGAACATGGGCGTTGACCTTGGGCCCTTCACTTTCAACCAAAAGTGCGCAAAATTTCTCAAAATATTGGTGAGTACAACACGACATCCTTGTCCAACACTGACACTTTGACATTGGTAAGGCCAAGTCTGAGTAACAAGGCTACTTAAAAACATTGGACAACATTGTCCATAACATTAATTTTAATAAGTTTGAAGGATATGGTTCATTACATGACTTATAGACTCATCTCATCGGAAGCCAATTAATGCCTAAGGGAACAATCAAATGACACAAGCTAAACTAGCCTTTCTACATAAACAAAGCATGACCATGTGAACATTGAATAACAAATTCAGCCAACTATGACAGGCCCAATAATTTCCAAGTTCTTGCTCACTCTCTCAACTCAGAAAAGGCAGCAACTCTTGAGAAATGATACATACTTAGTGCTTCAGCTACCTCAAGCCACAGTACTAGCAAATTCGCATTCTTATTCCAAGATGAGAGGCATAAAATTGAATAATTTCCAATTTTTTACCTTGCCCCCACCATCCATCCAAATTTAAACACAAGCCAGTTCAATCGCTTGAGATTGCTTCAATTTTAACCAAAAATCAAAAGCAACTATTAAAAAGATTCGCAAAGTGTTAATTGTATGAAATTGGAGTTACCATAAATCCACACTTTTGGGATCCATGCATGACAATCATAGCTCCATCTGATCCGTGAATCGACTAGGAAAGCTCTCGGTGTATACTAGAGGCTCGCCGAATTTGGTAGTCATCAGAGTTGTATTGAAGGAGTTATGATCAAAAGAGTGAAGATATGTCTTTTCTTGTTGCCCAATTTTGCCCAAAAACATGATATTCTTCAACTTGCTCACCTTGGCTTGGTCTTATTCCCTCATGACTTCTTCCTTGCCTCCTTGGGTTAGGTTTTCCGGGCTTGACTTGATGCTTCATGTCCCATCCCAACCCTTAAGTAATGACCAAAATGCCCCTTGGCTTGATTCCGACCCCGACTTGACTCCTCGGCTTCTACTGGCTCCGTTCTTGTCTTCATGGGTGATTTTCCGGGCTTGAATGTTGAAAAATTAGCTGGTTCACCATGAGACTTCTTCGATCCGAGACCAAATTACCAAGGTATTTGAAAATCTCGGGATCGGGCCATCAGGCAAGTGAGGCGCTAAATACCCCCTTGGTCCTCATGGATCACCATCAAAAATTGCCAATCTTCTAGTGAGAAGACAACCGTATTGCAAAATCTCCTTGATCCATGTTAAGTTTTTATCATCACAAATACATTCACAAGTCCATGTATTTCCCAGTAACTATTTGCAATACTCCATATTTAAAAGAGGTGAATTTCTACAATATCTAGTTCGCGCTAGTTGGTTTTAGAAGCTAGGATCAGCATTGTAAATAACTTCAGATCGAATGTGCCCCCAGCTGCATGGCTTAAGACCACTAATTCGACTACTTAGCAAATTAAATATCTCTATCCATGACTATCGACAAGAAGACCTTTTTTCCTCTCTCCCATGCAACCTTTATCTCATCCAAAATCTTGTACACACTTCAAGTTGTATACAATTTGTACCAACACTTGCTTCCATGTGCAAGTACAGCAAACATAGACCATTTCCTCATCTAGCCACCATTTAATCATGAGAAACACCGCCCAAAAGAGCAACTAAGAGCAAGAAACACTCATCCAAGAAGTAACACAGGTCAGATCCCCCATTCAAGCAAATGCAAGGAATCCTTTTTTGCCCATACGAAATGTGTTTTCCCCTTGGACTGGTGAAGAATTGAAATTTTTCAAATTTGTCAAGAACACATATTTCATATCATATCAACCACACTATCTAGTCCAGTCGTACATTATGAGATGTCTCTAAATCTTATCAATAAAACCACTTCCAATCACATAAGCTGCTTTGTACTGATTCCTTTTGCTTGATAGAAGTGAACTTCAGCAAAATGACCACGAACCTGTACTCCAGTATCACTTTATTTTCTATTGTAGTAGGCAGCCGACAGTTCTAAACCTGAGGTCTCAATGGAGAAAGTGTAGTACAATTCAAGGATATGGCTACACACATTGTTTCCTAATCCACTCCTCAGTCCGTTCTTTACCCCGTGTGTGATCACCATCCCAAATCGAAGTTTTGAGAACAAACCAACTCACTAAGGATGGCACTCCAGATTTCGGTGACACGAATGGAAGCGATAGGAGAACTTGAAACAGAAAGACGGTCTGCTCAGGAGAGACGGATCATTTGAAGGACAGCTTGAGTTGAGTGTTATGAAACTCTCACAATTTAACTTTAATCAAGTTCCCGCAGAGAGAGAGGATAGGGATGTCATCAGTGTAACAAGGATTCTCCCAATTCAATTTTGAACATTTTCCCAGATTATCTACAGTTTGGATGCCTTCTTTACTAATTTTTCATCATTTTTTTATTTAGAAAGTTTAAATTGATTATGAGTTATGATGCTTTAGGGTCAATATATATTTATTCAATAACAATTTATACACTTGGAAATACATGTAAAACAAATGGACATTTGGAACAAACCAAAAAAAAAAGGAACTTTTTAAATCTCTCGACCAAAAAAACATCACAACAAATTATGATCCCAACTAAAATTACTATTAAACCACCCCTCAATCCAGGATGTTAATGCACTTAAGATTTTATTTCCATCCAAGGTTGTTAAAATCGGGATCCTAACTCGAAACTATGGGGAAGTTAGGATCGAAAATTAGCCCATGTAGGATCGTGGATCGTGTGTAAATAGTAGAATCGTGTCGAGGATTTTGGACCATAAAATCATAGGATCGTAAATCAGGATCGGGATTTTAATAACTATGTTTCCATCCTCACGAATCTCCAGCCCTCGTAACAATGGCTTCACACATTCGAAACCCAGACCCAAGCAAGAAAGGACACTCTAATTGGTGTATGTATTTGGATATGAGCTTAGGAATGGATGAAATACACAACCACTTCCAAAATGAACCAAAAAAGCATATGTGAAAAGAAGCAGATAGATACACACAAATATTTGGCAAAATCATACAAGAACTTAACGAGTTTCAAACAGTTCTTAGATATATAAACCTGTTTCTTTCCTTGTTTAGAGAGACCTAGTTGTGTCAACACATCCTTGAGCTCCTTTATTCGAAAATACTGCAACTTGTCCTACAACATAACATTAGGGTCCATTAAGAATCAGCAGAAACAAACGAGTAAAAAGAATACAACTACAACCATTAAAGAGCAAAATCAAAGGAACTAAGGCACACGTTAAATTCCAGCATTTTAAGCTTTCGTTGTTTTTTGTTGGATGGGTCGTCCGTGGCTGCACTTTTCACTTGTCACTTGTTTGGTTGCTCCGTGTAACATCACCTTACATCCTTCAAAAGGTGTTGTAGTAGCAACATACTCATACTAGACTTGCCTTGTATGAAAAAGTCCATTGCTTTTTAAAATTAATTGATATTATATGAGATAGAACACTAAAGCAATTCCTAAAGGATACCCTTCTCTCTTCTGTACCGCCCTAAATAGTAATATCCAAGTAATTAATTGCATCTAAGAGCTTGCTGTAAGAAAGCACACATGCATCTAAACCCCGATCCCAAGATCCCAAAACAATAAAATTTATCTCTTTTGCCACCTTTTAGGCCAATGCAAGAAGACCCTTGATCCTAAGTCAGCATGTCAAATCCCAAGGTATTCCTAATGAAATGTATGAATAAAACAACTGTAATTAGTTACTCCCTCCTTCCCATATTTTTTGTTGCCTTGATATACATGTCGGTCAAACTTTAAAAATTCTTATCATTAATTTCTCAATATATATAATATTTTTATAGAAAAATACTACCATTAGATTTGTAATGAAAACTACTTTCGTAAGAGTATAATATTGTAAATTTTTGATAAAATAGTATGCGAGAAATTGTCAGCCAAAGATATATATTGAAGAACGTGAAGCAATTAATGTGTGACAAATAATATGGGAAGGAAGGAGTACTCTACTTCAACATTTAATTTGTCCAATAGGCATAAAAGCAAAAAATGAAAAAATGGTAATTAGCCACGGAATAAACTTGTTGAAGAATCTCATTGAGGTGCAATGCAGTGAGTTTATGATGGACTGCAAACACATTGCTTCTTTTTTCAAGACCACACCAGATGTCGAATCACACCTGCATGTGTTTGGACTCCCATAGTCCTCTCTAAATACCAAGAGGAAACATTAAAGTGCATTGCATGTTCCATTCCCACACAATGATTCTTCGATGAAGGGTAATATATGATGCTATAACTTACATCTAAGACTTTGAGGATCATAATCAATAACCCCCCAGTACAAATTCAAGACCACAAAGCACACCTGCATGTGTTTGGACTCCCTTACTCCTCTCCAAATACCAAGAGGAAACATTAAAGTGTACTGCATGTTCCATTCTCACACAATGATTCTTTGATGAAGGGTAATATGTGAAGCTATAACTTACATCTTAGACTTTAAGGATCACAACTGATACTCCCTAGTACAAATTAAACCTCTCTCCCCAAATTATAATATAGTAACAATCTACCAAAAAAGAAAAAAGGAACATCCAGAACCTGCTGGTCAGCTTAGCATTCTAGGGCAACAGCAAGGGAATCATGATGAGGAAGCCATATTCAACAGTCTTTTATTGTGTGAGATCCGTAATAAATACCAAGCAAGTGAGTCTCATAAGAAAGATAGCAAAACTACAGCAGTACACCTCAAACAAGAATGTGGATTCCAAAACACGCAGTGGAAGATAATCACTCAGCTCATATTCATGGGGGCTACAAGAAGAGAGATTATAGGTTCAAACCGCATTCACAGAGAGTTACATAGACAGGTAGAGGGAGAGAGCTGGAAATTCACCTTACAACTAGAAACTAAATCCATGAGGGGCTAGATTAGCTGCAACCTTTAGAGTCCAACCAATAGGCGAGTTAATCTTTGCAAGTCATGCTCAAAGCAACCTTAAACTGAAATAGACCAAACTGGGACCAATTAACAAAAATCACAAATATCCATCATCACAAGTACCCTAATGCCAAATTCGCTCCAAATATTCACATCAAAACCATTTTCACAATTGTATAATTACAATATCAGCAACAGTAGTTAATGAAAGATGTATCAGAAATCATTAAAGCCGAAGTCGAAATCGCAACAGAAAGCGGAAAATCTAGGAACCCAAAAAAAAAGAAAAAGAAGTTATTACAAGGCGATTGAGACGAAGGGGAGAAGGAAGGAGAAGGGTGTCGGTGAGAGTAGAAGAGTAAAGAGAAGAAACTTGGGATTGGCCTCGGCGTCCTTCTCTCTCTTCCTCCTCCTTCCTGCGTAGTTGAAGAATGAATGATGTGATTGATAATCGCAATTTTTGACTGGAGGTGAAGATGAAGATGAAGATGAAGATGAAGATGGAGATGGAGAACATTAGAGAAGCGAAACGCCCTTTTGTTTTTTTTTTTTTTTTCTAGTTGCCTTTTTCTCACACCCCAATCGCAATTTGCAGGAAAAGGTTCGGACTCTTCAGCCCATTATTGAATCCAGTTTGTTAGTTGGCCTTCAAGTCCGCCTTGGTTTGCCCTATGGTTGACTTGTTGAACTTACTAATTTCTTTCCTTCCGCCGCTACGTCTTGGCTCCGGCGAACGCTTACCACGGGAACCTACTCACCCCCGTTTCCCAACCTACTTAACTGTTTCCAACAATTACTTGTTTGGATTTGTCTATTACTTCTTTTTTTTTCTTTTTTTTGGTAGCGCAGACAAAAACAACGTAAATAAACACTTGTTAGGGAAGAGCTCATCTCTTAGCCCTTTTGGCCAGAGTATGTGCTTCCCGGACATATGATCTTTTTACTTTAGTAATTTATATACTTATAATGAAAATCTTTGTGGAACGGTAATCGCTGCCGAGCGTTTGAGGTTCATCAACGATATTACGTAAGAAAATAACAATTTTTAGAAATTTTTTTAATAATTTTAGAAAATCATAATAATAATCGATGAAAATCAAAACTTAGTCTGCATTGGACTCTGACCCCATTTTCAATAATTTTTTATTTTATTTTGAACCGAATTTTATTAGAAACCTTGGTTGCTTTGGACTTGACCCCATTTACAGCTGTTACATAACTGTTTCGGATTTAATTTTATTTTAGAATTTAAAAAAAAACTTTTACGAATCCCATATGGCTTTGGAGTTTGATCACGTTTACAACTGTTAAAATATCTGGTGCAACTGCAGCTAGGTTATGTTCATTACTTTTTCCAAAACATATAAATACAATACTTTCACATATCAGCCAGAATCACAATTGGTCTTCACCGTATTCGTCTCAATTGATTATTGACATTCCCAATTCATACTCTCATTAAGGTAAGTTTCAAATCATTATTATATAGATATTCAAACCTATTGGGTTCTACATTGATTGCATTCATTGTAATTGATATATTCAAAAACTACTTTTAATTCTGCGGATTCAATTTATATCACCATTCTTGATATAATCTATATTTTATAATAGAAATCATCGTGAGTCCCACGAAATAGATCCAAGGAGTGATTGTATGAGATTTGACCAATCACAACATAGAAAATTATATTTTTTTCTATTTTCAATTTTTTTTTAATTTTCAATCCGGATTTTATTTTAAAATTAAAATAACAGAAAGGATCACTAATCCTTGACTCCTTTGGACTCTGAATTAAATTATTTTGGTGCAAATAATATTAATTATTTTGATGTTTGCCTCATGTGTTTTGTTATTACAGGCATATATAAACATATGTATATATTTCGTTTGAACAATCGATTATGGTGTCTTTTCATTGAATAATATAATATATTTTTCTTTATAAATTATACCTACAGTTATTTTTTTTCTTTTTAAATTAAAATTGTTTTCAATAATTTTTTATTTTATTTTGAACCGAATTTTATTAGAAACCTTGGCTGCTTTGGACTCTGACCCCATTTATAGCTGTTACATAACTGTTTCGGATTTAATTTTATTTTAGAATTTAATAAAAAACTTTTACGAATCCCATATGGCTTTGGAGTTTGATCACGCTTACAACTGTTAAAATATCTGGTGCAACTGCAGCTAGGTTACGTTCATTACTTTTTCCAAAACATATAAATACAATACTTTCACATATCCGCCAGAATCACAATTGATCTTCGCCGTATTCGTCTCAATTGATTATTGACATTCCCAATTCATACTCTCATTAAGGTAAGTTTCAAATCATTATTATATAAATATTCAAACCTATTGGGTTCTACATTGAGTCATTGATTGCATTCATTGTAATTGATATATTCAAAAACTACTTTGAATTCTGCGGATTCAATTCATATCACCATTCTTGATATAATCTATATATTATAATAGAAATCATTGTGAGTCCCACGAAATAGATCCACGGGAGTGACTGTAGGGGATTTGACCAACCACAACATAGAAAATTATATTTTTTTTCTATTTTCATTTTTTTAATTTTCAATCCGGATTTTATTTTAAAATTAAAATAACAGAAAAGATCACTAATCCTTGATTCCTTTGGACTCTGAATTAAATTATTTTGGTGCAAATAATATTAATTATTTTGATGTTTGCCTCATGTGTTTTGTTATGATAGGCATATATAAATATATGTATGTATTTCGTTTGAACAATCGATTATGATGTCTTTTCATTGAATAATATAATATATTTTTCTTTATAAATTATACCTACAGTTATTTTTTTTTCTTTTTAAATTAAAATTGGGGAAATTGGAATCTAATAAACCAACCTTTGGAGGTGCTTTGATTTAACGAACCAACCTTGAACTTTAATATTAGACGAACTGACCTTGACACCTTATTTTTTCTAACGAACCGCCATCGAGTCCAACTCGTCGGAAGTGTGACATGGCGGTGGCGGTAGCTTATGTGGCGGTGTTTAAGCAAAAAAAAAGAGGGTCATATTTTTATCTGAGTTGGATTAAAATAATAACAATTTTCATTTTTTTTTAACCCAGGTCAACACCCTTCTTCTCTTTCTCTTTCTCTCTCTCCCACTCTCCCAATCTCCACTCTCGGCTCACTGACTCTCTCTCTCTCTCTCTCTCTCTCTCTCTCTCTCTCTCTCTCAACACCCAGCCCGACCCATCCCCTCTGTTCGAGTTCCCTGCCACCAGCACCAACCACCCATCGCCGCTGTTGTCGCCGGAAAACTGGCCCAACACCACCTGATTGAGAATTCGACCAACTGAAGAAACCCAGAAGACGAGTGGGATCAAACGAGTGACTTCGACGAAGAACAGCCTGGTTAACATCTGGGTTGAGTTCCTTTGTGAGTTAGGATGACTCCATTAACAAGCTCCAATTGTTGTGCTTCAGAAGGTGGGAGATTTCTTCGATAGTTTCGCCATTTTCAATCGTCGGGGAAGTGTTGAGATGATGGGAAGAAGAGATGGAAATGAGATGTTTTAGGTTTGAATAGGTTCGATTTGGCAATGAAAGAGTTTGTTTCTCCTCAACGAACAGAGAACTGCGAAGAAGAAGAACTGCGAAGAAGTAAAAATGGCGAAGAAATGAAACCTGGGTTTTCTGGGTTTTGGGATTCTTCTATGAGGTTGAGGATGAAACCTACCGAGGAAGGGAAAAAACGAACATTGGGCCCATTTTAATCCAACTCAGATTGGGGGAGAGATAGAGAGAGAGAGTGGGAGAGAGAAAAAAAGAAGAAGGGTGCTGAGTTGAATTTTAAAAAAATGAAAATTGTTGATTATTTTAATCCAATTCAGATAAAAATATGACCCATTTTTATTCTCTTTTTTTTTTTTGCTTAAACACCGCCACATAAGCTACCGCCACCGCCAGGTCACACTTTCGATGAGTTGGACTCGGTGGCAGTTCGTTAGAAAAAATAAGGTGTTAAGGTCAGTTCGTCTAATATTAAAGTTCAAGGTTAGTTCGTTAAATCAAAGTACCCCTAAATATTGGTTTATTAGATTAGATTCTAATTTCCCTTAAAATTGTTTTATTATACTTCGTGCATCGCACGAGGCTTTTTCTTTTTAAATATATTATTGTCATCTATTTTTTTATCGAACATTATTGTCATCTATTAAGTGGTTCATCATTAGTTTGATTTTTTTTTTTTTGCGAGTTTGGGCCAATTTGTGTCTTTCGCATCTGGAATTGTTGGCCTGTGTATTTGAACAATTTGTCATGTTTCATTTTCATTGGATAATATGATCAATGTTTCATTCTCTCTAAATTATATCTACGATTACTATTAAATTTTTGATTTTATAAAATAACAATTTTAAAATACTCCATGCATCGCACAGGTTGAGGCCTAGTACAAACAAAAGTGAACGATAGAAAAAGGGACTTGCAAAACTTAAGAAGCAAATGACACTCAGGCTCAGGAGTTTTATTCGTGCGAAATGCTTGGACTACTTCCACTGCATCTATGTGAATTTGAATTCTTCTCATCCCCTGGTCTCTATAAATTATTATAAGTAGTGACCCACATGATCGAGTGGTGTAATTTATCCAACATAAAATTGATCAAAACGAATAAATATACAATAACTTGGAAAAGAATATAAATATGGAATAAAATTAGGTTACCTCGATAGCATGGTTGCCTGGCGTTGATAGCAATAGACAAACATACAATCACCCAAAGCTTAGATATGGGGAATCACATTTATTCTCAAGCAATTCATCAACTAATTGATTGATGAACAACTTTTTCTTCATATGGTGTTTTGCTGCTCTAACTCTTGATCGTTGATGGTGTAAACACATAAGCTTGATGGTCATTCTATTGGAATGTTCACCTAGGCAATTTGACAAAATATACTGCACTGATTAATATCAAACTGGCAGAAATGATAGCCAGATTATTTGTAGTCTGCCGGTCAGCATGCGATTCCAATGGTTAACTGTCAATTGCCAAGACAAATTTGCAGCATTAGTAAAAAGTACCAATAAATCATCACTAATCTACTATATAGAGGATGCTTACTGATTTTGTCTATGTCCTCTGCGGATACTCCTGATTCGATGTTGTTTTTTCGTGGGGCATTCGGCGAAAAAAAAGGTGTAAAAAGTTGTTACTATCACCAAAGTTGCTGCATTAAAGACTGGCCCAAGAAGCAAGTGGAGTTGTTTAAACTGTGAAGAAAAGGAGCACATGAAATAGCAATAGATAGTCAGGAGTATTACTAACACACACACAAACAAGATTTACCAAGCTTGAGGAGCTAAGTATTAACAGAATACCCATTATCTAAAAGTTTCAGCAGAAATTAGGTACAATTGGTCAATCTTTTGCCCAATTTCAAGAAAGAAATTATTAAATACCTGAGGATTGATGGTTCCAATGGAGTGAACCCAAGGGCAGGTGACTCCTTGTGTTGATGGACATGAGTCACATGCCTTGCCAATTCAAGATCTGTATCCATATCAGCCTTGTCCAATATTAACCATAGAAGATCAAACCTTGACAAAACGGCTGGAGGAAGATGTTTTCAGCTGGAGTTCTACGAAGATCATTTCAACCTGACATACCCCGAAGTAATCAGAAAAATCAAATTCATCTAAAAAAGAAGTCTTAAAGTTGGGGAGAAACGATTCCATATGCATAATATTTACCAAGTTGGATTAGCAGCAGCAAGCACAACAGTCCTTGCGTTCAGTGAGGTTGTGATCCCAGCCTTAGCAATGCTTACTGTCTGCTGCTCCATTACTTCATGTATAACAGTACGATTTGAGTCTTCCATCTTGTCATACTCATCAATGGCACATATACCCATATCCGCAAGAACCTAACAGAAGGAAACTGATTAATGGGCATTCGTTTTGCAAGCATGTGATTGTTACAAGTCCACTGACTTTGTGAGCATTTTTAAGCTGTGATTGTTGCATAGTAATATAATAAAAAGTGGGCTATATGTTTCCTCAAAGCTTACAGATGGACGACAAACAAGAAATTTAATTAATATACCAGTGTTCCGCCTTCTAGGACCATCTCATTGGCGACAGGATCCTTCTGCACAGCAGCCATTAGACCAACGCCACTGCTTCCTCTCCCTGTGGTATCCATCCCCAAGATGACTTTTTGCAACTCCAGGATCATCCATCAAATAGATACGTAAATCTCCTCTAATCTGCACTTCCCAAAAGGAGGCGTTATAGGTTACAGAAGTGCAAATAGAAAGAGGAAAATGAGACTGGAGTTACATAAAGCATATTTTAATATCTTAAGTACGTTCTAATGGCATGCAAGAGCAGTGTGAAAAACTCATTCCTTCTATGATATCTAGTAACAAGTGTTTCTCTTCAGCCCATTGATAAACTTTCCCATCTTCTGCAAAGAACCGAATGTTGACCAGATTATTTGACAGCTAAAAGTCCATCATATTTGCTTACCTGCATTCCATCTTTTAATTTTCGATGAGGTGCTCCTACGAGGAGCAGAATGAGAGCTTTCTTAAACCAATACTAGGCCTCAACCCGTGCGATGCACGAAGTATTTTAAAATTGTTATTTTATAAAATCAAAAAATTAATAGTAATCGTAGATAATTTAGAGAGAATGAAACATTGATCATATTATCCAATGAAAACGAAACATGACAAATTGTTCAAATACACAGGCCAACAATTTCATATGCGAAAGACACAAACTGGCCCAAACTCGCAAAAAAAAAAAAATCCAAACTAATGATGAAGCACTTAATAGATGACAATAATGTTTGATAAAAAAATAGATGACAATAATATATTTAAAAAGAAAAAGCCTTGTGCGATGCACGAAGTATAATAAAACAATTTTAATTTAAAAAGAAAAAAAAACAATAATTGTAGGTATAATTTATACAGAAAAAAAATATTATATTATCCAATGAAAAGACATCATAATGAATTATTCAAACGAAATACATACATATGTTTATAATAACAAAACACATGAGGCTAACACCAAAATAATTAATATTATTTGCACCAAAATAATTTAATTTAGAGTCCAAAGGACTCAAGGATTAGTGATCCTTTCTGTTTTTTAATTTTAAAATAAAATTCGGATTGAAAATTTAAAAAAAATTGAAAATAGAAAAAAAATATAATTTTCTATGTTGTGCTTGGTCAAATCCCCTATAGTCACTCCCGTGGCTCTTGTTCGTGGGACCCGCAATGATTTATATTATAATATATAGATTATATCAAAAATGGTGATATGAATTGAATCTGCAGAATTCAAAGCAGTTTTAGAATATATCAATTACAATGAATGCAATCAATGTAGAACCCAATAGGTTTGAATATCTATATAATAATGATTTGAAACTTACCTTAATGAGAGTATGAATTGGGAATGTCAATAAACAATTAAGACGAATACGACGATGATCAATTGTGATTCTGGCTGATATGTGAAAGTATTGTATTTATATGTTTTGGAAAAAGTAATGAACGTAACCTAGCTGCAGTTACGCCGGATATTTTAATAGTTGTAAACGTGATCAAACTCCAAAGTCATATGAGATTCGTAAAAGTTTTTTTTTATTCTAAAATAAAATTCAATCCGAAACAGTTATGTAACAGCTGTAAATGAGGTCAGAGTCCAAAGCAGCTAAGGTTTCAAATAAAATCCGGTTCAAAATAAAATAAAAAATTATTGAAAATGGGGGCACAGTCCAATGCAGCCTAAGTTTTTATTTTCATCGATTATTATTATGATTTTCTTAAATTATTAAAAAATTTCTAAAAATTGTATTTTTCTTAATTGTGATTGGTCGAAACTCCTTGAAACGCTCTCGTTGCAGTATTTGCTGGGCCCCACAAAGATTGTCATTATAAGTATATAGATTATTATTATTATTATTATTATTATTATTATTTTTATTATTGTAGGCAACACCAAAATAATTCAAAAATCGACCGGTGGGTACCCTCCATTTTGTGGAAAGTATTATTGGGGGACGATATTTTTAGAATTAATTTGGAGATACCCCATATTTTGCGGTAAGTATTTTGAGGGGACATTCCGATGATACTTGGCGGAATCTGGCAAGACTCTACCAAAAATTACAAAATTTCCCCTCATTTAATTTGAAATGGTGAAGTTTTTTAAAAGAAATTGCCAAAGGTGTTTAACAATTGTTTTTTTTTTAAAAAAAAAAGATACATGCGTTTGTGTTCATGGCATTAAAATCATGCGCATGAATCTTTCACTCCGTCAATCTATATATTCCATTTGTTTCCTTCTTGTCACTCCTTCAAATCTGAGTCGGGCAGCCATCAAAGATGCAAGATCAGCCACCTCTTGGACCGCCTGAAGTGGCTCGAGCAAGTAAAGGACGTGTGGGCGTTTGGCGTACCATTGGAAAGAACTCCATTCCCTACATACCGGACACAATCGTTGCAAATTTTGAATCCATTCCATTAATCTTCAACTGAGAAATCTGCAAGTCTGGAATGGTGATGGAATGGATTTTGGTTGTATGGGCTTCGGCTGAGCATATGTGCAACACACTGGTCAAACAATCTATTCACCTTGCTTCTGTTTGGCTGGATGTATTTATCTTTTTGCTTTATGTCGTTCTATAACTATGGCTAGTTGTGTTTTTGTACCTGTTTTTTGCTTTATGTCCTTGGATTGTCGCATTTTTGAAACCCTAGACAAACGCTTGAAGAAGTTCAACTGTCTTCGACTGTTCCAGTAAAAAACACTCATCAGTATCTCTTTTCCTCTTTTTTTTTTAAGGCGACTAATGGGCATAGACTTAGCCAATTAAATGGGCGAGGGGGCAATTTTGTAATTAACTTAACCATTTCAATTAAAAGAAGGGTAATTTGGTAATTTTCAAACAATCTCGTCGAATTATGCTAAAGTATTACCGGAATGTCCCCATAAAATACTTACCATAAAATATAGGGTCCCTCAAAATTAATTTTAAAAATATCGTCCCCCAATAATACTTTCCACAAAATGAAGGGTACCCACGAGTCGATTTTTGAAAATAATTAATATTATTTGTACCAAAATAATTTAATTCAGAGTCCAAAGGAGTCAAGGATTAGTGATCCTTTCTGTTTTTTTAATTTTAAAATAAAATCTGGATTGAAAATTAAAAAAATTGAAATTGAAAAAAATATATAATTTTCTATGTTGTGATTGGTCAAATCCTCTAATCCTCTACAGTCACTCCCGTGGCTCTATTTCGTAGGACCCACAATGATTTCTATTATAATATATAGATTATATCAAGAATGGTGATATGAATTAAATCTGCAGAATTCAAAGTAGTTTTTGAATATATCAATTACAATTAATGCAATCAATGTAGAACCCAATATGTTTGAATATCGATATAATAATGATTTGAAACTTACATTATTGAGAGTATGAATTGGGAATGTCAATAATCAATTGAGACGAATACGACGAAGATCAATTGTGATTCGAGCTGGTATATGAAAGTATTGTATTTATATGTTTTGGAAAAAGTAATGAACGTAATGATGTATTTTAGCCCACGCCAAATACAGTCCTAAAGGCCCAAATCAATTTCCAAGAAACAAGGCAAGCTATGGAGGAAAGCATGAGCATAGAGGCCCATAGGCCCATACATATTGTGTGCTCCTTATGCCTTATGGCAAGAGGATGTCCAAACATCCTAGGGTCTACAACATCACGCCAACCAAGCCCAAAGAGGGCCCCAAGGTCACGTCCAAGAAGCCCAATTTCATCAACTTTGATCTTTTTGGATGTACTTTTATTTTTATTATTTTTGGTGTGTTTTATTTAATTAGGAGTAATTAAATCTAGAACATTCTAAATTGTTATAGAATGTTCTAGTAGAGTAGTTAGGCGTGTGGTAGAGTAGAGTAGGAGTTAAGTCATGTAATCCTAGATTAGGATGACTTATTTTGTAACTAATCCTTCTTGGATTAGGAAAGCCAAATCAAACTAGAATAAGGTGATTGTAACCATCTCCCGTAAGGATAAGGAATCCTAATCCAAGAGGAAGATGGAGTAGTAGTAGTAGTAGTAGTAGTCGTAGTAGTAGTAGTTGTAGTAGTAGTAGACGTGTGGGCTTGGCTTGCACGCCAAGCTAGGGTTTGTTAGAAACCCTAGGTTCAAGTCTAGTATAAATAGCCTAGGCTTTTAATCTTTTAAACACATCAGTTGAGAAATATGAATCAAGCTTTGAGCTTACCCCCTCGAGTGTTTGGATAAACTCTCAACCCCTCTTCTATTGTATCTTGGTTTGGTACCCAAGTGGTTTAGGAAGAACTTGATCCTAGGTTGCGGTTTAGATCAAGAAACCCTAGGTTGTCCTTCTTGTGGATTCAAGTAGGAAACATAGCTCTATCCCCATTATCTTTCTATCTATTAGAAAGATAATATCTACCCCCATCCCATCAAACCAACGCCACCCTCACCCCCTCCATACCCTTCAATTCGTCCACCTCCTTTCTCCCTCTCTCACAAATAGCTCAACCAACTCCCTCTCTCCATAACAAACTCATAACAACTTTCTCTCTCCTCCAACAACCTCTCAATCCTCGTCCTCCCTCCTTCCCTCACGTCAACCCTCCTCTCCCATCTTCACGTCAACCTCTCCCTTCTCTCCATCCAAGAACCAACCTTTTCCCGTTCAAGATTCAACCCTTCTTGAATCTTGAAACTACAAAGCCCTCACGGCAAAATTCCCTCTCTCTTTTTCCCTTACCTCACGTGAACCACCCTAACCCTAGCCTCAATTTCACGTGAAGCCTCCCACTCTTAGATCGTTTGCACGCCTCCCCTATGATGTGTAATTGATCAACCATACTCTTGATCCCATTATACATCATGTAACCTAGCTGCAGTTGCACCGGATATTTTAACAGTTGTAAACATGATCAAACTCCAAAGCCATATGGGATTCGTAAAAGTTTTTTTAATTCTAAAATAAAATTAAATCCGAAACAGTTATGTAACAACTGTAAATGGGGTCAGAGTCCAAAGTAGCCAATGTTTCAAATAAAATCCGGTTCAAAATAAAATAAAAGATTATTGAAAATGGAGTCAGAGTCCAATGCAGCCTAAGTTTTGATTTTCATCGATTATCATCATGATTTTCTGAAATTTTTAAAAAAATTTCTAAAAATTATATTTTTCTTAATTGTGATTGGCCGAAACTCCTTGAAACGCTCTCGTTGCAATATTTGCTGGGCCCCACAAAGATTGTCATTATAAGTATATAGATTATTATTATTATTATTATTATTATTATTATTATTATTGTAGGCAACACCAAAATAATTAATATTATTTGCACCAAAATAATTTAATTCAATGTCCAAAGGAATCAAGGATTAGTGATTCTTTCTGTTTTTTAATTTTAAAATAAAATCCGGATTGAAAATTTAAAAAAAATTGAAAATAGAAAAAAATATATAATTTTCTATGTTGTGATTGGTGAAATCCCCTACAGTTATTCCTGTGGCTCTATTTTGTGGGACCTACAATGGTTTCTATGATAATATATAGATTATATCAAGAATTGTGATATGAATTGAATCTGCAGAATTCAAAGTAGTTTTTGAATATATCAATTACAATGAATGCAATCAATGTAGAACCCAATATGTTTGAATATCTATATAATAATGATTTGAAACTTACCTTAATGAGAGTATGAATTGGGAATGTCAATAAACAATTAAGACGAATACGACGATGATCAATTGTGATTCTGGCTGATATGTGAAAGTATTGTATTTATATGTTTTGGAAAAAGTAATGAACGTAACCTAGCTGCAGTTGCGCCGGATATTTTAACAATTGTAAACGTGATCAAACTCCAAACCCATATGGGATTCGCAAAAGTTTTTTTTTTAATTCTAAAATTAAATCCAAAACAGTTATATAACAGATGTAGATGGGGTCAGAGTCTAAAGCAGCCAATGTTTCAAATAAAATCCGGTTCGAAATAAAATAAAAAATTATTGAAAATGGGGTTAGAGTCCAATGCAGCCTAAGTTTTGATTTTCATCGATTATTATTATGATTTTTTGAAATTATTAAAAAATTTCTAAAAATTGTATTTTTCTTAATTGTGATTGGCCGAAACTCTTTGAAACGCTCTCGTTGCAGTATTTGCTGGACCCCACAAAGATTGTCATTATAAGTATATAGATTATTATTATTAGGGAACGAATCAAGTAGGAAGAGAGTTTAGGTAGGAAGGTAGGAAGAAGCAATCTAGAGCGTCCAATCCGGATTCGATGGATGAGATTAAAATTGTCACACATGTGGTATTTTAATGAAAAACCACTTTGCACTCTTTAAAAAACAACTTGTGGTTTTCTATTTTAATGAATGCCATGGAATTACAACCTACTCTAATGGAGGAGATCAAGAGAACCCAAGAACTGGACTTACAGCTTGCAAAGATACGGGAGGAAGTTGTGCAAGGGAAAGCCCCTGGCTTTGTGATCCACGAAGACGGTACATTACGGTTTCATAACCGCATCTGTGTACCCAATAGCGGGAGTCAAAAGGAGGATTCTAGAAGAGGGACACAATACGCCATATTCAGGTGCATCCAGGGGAAATAAGTTGTACAAGGATCTTAAACAGATGTTCGTGGAGTAATATGAAACAAGAAGTGGCGACTTTGTGGCAAGTGTCTTACTTGCACATGAGTCAAGGCAGAGCATCAACGACCACCGACTTCCTGCGGCCGTTAGACGTCCCCGAGTGGAAATGGGATTCGATATCAATGGATTTTGTGATAGGTCTACCAAGGACCAGCGAAACACAATGCAATATGGGTGATTGTAGATCGTTTGACCAAGTCACTCATTTCCTAGCCATCGCCAACAATTGGTCTCTAGATCGGCTAGCTCAAGCCTATGTAAGGGAGATTGTAAGGTTACACGAGTACCCAGTTCTATAGTCTCGCAGATGCAGATACCGATTGCAAATGTTTTGGAAAAAGTTACAAGAGGCGTTTGGCACAAAGCTCAAGTTCGATCAGCTTTTCACCCAGGCTGATATGGCGTACGAGAGGACCATCCAAACCCTCGAAGATATGCTGCGAGCATGCGCTTTAGATTTCAAGGACTCGTGGGATGACGAGTTGACCCTCATTGAGTTCTCATACAACAACAGTTACCATGCTAGTATAGGGATGTCACCCTTCGAAGCCTTGTATGGAAGGAGATGTAGAACTCCCCTATGTTGGCAGGACATCGATGAAGCTCTAACGATCGGACCGGACCTAATACAGGCCACTACTCAGAAGGTTCGAATCATTCAAGACAAGATGAAGGCAGCACA
The DNA here is from genome assembly GCA_029582165.1 of Portulaca oleracea. NCBI lineage: Eukaryota > Viridiplantae > Streptophyta > Magnoliopsida > Caryophyllales > Portulacaceae > Portulaca > Portulaca oleracea. The sequence continues at coordinate 35,877,883 of CM055869.1, read as the reverse complement.
AAATCGACAAAAGAGTTATGCTGACAGAAGGAGAAGACCCTTGGAGTTCGAGGTAGGAGAATATGTGTTTTTACGTGTTTCACCCACGAAGGGAGTTATGAGATTCGGCCAGTCGGGGAAGTTGACACCAAGGTTTATCGGGCCATACCCAATTTTGGAACGCATCGGGAAAGTCGCCTACAAGTTACAGCTGCCGGGAGAACTCCCCAGAGTGCACAATGTCTTTCATGTGTCACAACTCAGGAAATATGTTTCGGACCCGACCCATGTGATTGATCCCGAGCCGCTTCAGCTGCAAGAAGATCTGAGCTATGAAGAGCAGCCGCTAGAAATACTGGACAGTAGAGAAATGCTGCTTAGGATGAAAGTAGTTCCCTTGGTAAAAGTACGATGGGCTAATCATACCACAACTGGGAAGCAACAAGACTAAATGAGGAAGAAGTACCTCACTTGTTCCAAGACTAAGGCGCGTCAAGTTTCGGGGACAAAACTTCTTTTAAGAAGGTAATGATGTAAAACCTCGAGTTTTAGGAGGAATGAAACCGTTAGTTTCCTTACCGGACCGTTAGGGTTAAGTTTAAGTTTCGAGGACGAAACTTCTTTTAAGAAGGTAATGATGTAAAACCCCGAAAAATCCAACGATGTTGACCGTGACTTCGTTAATAAAATAGGTTTGACTTATTTCTCGTTGTTCGTAATGTGTTTATTTATGCTAACGCTTGAGCTCGAGGACCGTTGAGGGCTAACAAGGGTAGAATAGTAATTTCCACTGGTTAATATTATTATATGATTAATTACGTGAATATTATTTGCTATGTGATTATATGATTATTAGTATTAATATTATTATTACTATTATTAGTAATTCTTTAAATCTGTTTTTTTAGCTTAATGGGTTGGGTTAGGAATATGATTAGTTAATTGGGCCTAATTAAGTGTCTAGTATAAAACCATCTTTTTCCACTCAAAACCCTAAACTATAAAACCTCAAAACCTAGATCTCCACCACATCTCTCTCTCCTCTCTCGCCCAAAGCCACCACGCCACCACCGACCACCGTGCAGCCGCAAAGAATCGCCGGAACCACCGCGACCTTTCCTTCTCTCTCTCTCTCTCTCTCTGCTTTCTCTTTCTCCCTCCCTCTGCTCGACCGACGCGAACCACCGGCCGCCGACGCAGCCCACCGCCGGAGTCGCAACCACCGCAACCACCCTGCACCGGCCTGCTCACCGGAGTCGCCGTCGCACGAAGGGAACAACCCCGATCTCCTTGTTGTCGCCGTTCGAACCCCGCTCCACCGACGCACCATTGCACCTCCGACCACCCTTCGTCACCCCAGCCGTCGCCCGTCGCCGGACCCCCCTCCGATCGCCGCCCGCCGTCGCCAGAAACCGCCCCTCTGCTTAACCTACGTAAACCCTAACCCTAACCCTAACCCTAATACGTTTTATATTCTTCTTTTTCCTTTTCTTTTTCTGTTTTATTATTATTACAATCTGAAATTATATTTATAATTTTTATGTTTATAATTTCTGTAATTTTGTAATTAGGGAAAATTATTTGTAATTGTAATTCTTGTTGTAATTAGGTGTAATTTATTAATTGTTATGAGTAAATTCTTAATTGTTATGTGTAATTTTATGTTATAAATTGCAATTAGATTAGGTTGTAATAGTTGATTATTAGGTTTAAAAGTAGTTCTTTAGTATTCTTTATATTCTCTATATGAATCTTTTAGACCACAATATTATTGTATGTACGAATTGGAAATTTATTACCTAGGTTAATTCTTGAATATTTAGTTATTAAATCGTTATGTTCTTTATTGTTTCTTAAAAGAAAATCTTGTTTAAGTTGCTAAATAAATTAGGTTGACTTAATAAAAGTATAATTCTTGCTTAGTAATTCTTGAATTCTTGAATAGTAGTTAAGAAATTTACATATTGATCTCTTTTAAAAGTTATCCATGATTAAGTTGTTAAGTGAATTAGATTTGTTTAACTATTAAAAGTTCAATTTTGTTAGTAATTCACGTTTCTTGTTAAATCTTGATTCTTGAAAATTAATTAGGTTCTTGTTTCATTAAGTTAAATATTATATGTTCTTTTATTTCTTTCTTAGGGTTCATTCTTGTTTAATTCATGTTTAATCTTGACTAAATAAGTTAGGTTGAGTTTACTGTCTATGAATTCTTGATTCTTGATTAAATCTTGTTTAAAGAAATTAGTTGTTGAGTTCTTGATTAGTAGTTTAAATGTTTATATGTACTTTATAGTTTATTTACATATTCTTTAAGTCTTTTTCCGAATCTTGATTAAAGAAACCCACATGTTATAATCATCCTTTTTAATTCTTGGAACTTTGAATTAGAATAATGTAGAATTCTTGTTAAGATAATGTTATAATTATTTCATGCATGACTTTAGGGTTAGTGACAATAGTAAAGTGGATTTCCATGTTTTACAAATGTGGTTTAAGGTTAAAAAGTGTGATGTTGGATTTAGTTAGATTAGGCTAACTACCTTGGACTCTAGTTACTGTTTTAAGCCCAAGTTAGAACCCCAAGACCTTTTGGTAGAGGTTAGAACCGAAATAACAAGTTAGCTAATAACCGTTATCGGGACAGTTTCGTTAGCGCCTAAAGATCGGGTTGCCACGGCTAGTGTAGTTACCTTTTGATCAAACCCTTTGAACTGGAGGTTCCCTTAGATGTTAGGAACCATAGGAATTTTACGGATTGAACGTTTGATTTGTATAGCCCGAGTTATAACCGTTTTTCCGGAACCTGTCAGATCTGCACCAATGGGAAAGACGGGTGTTTTTGAGGTCCTTCGGGACTGAGTTGGGCTTAACCATCAACATAGAAGTTTTGGTAGACATCCTGAGGTTTCCGAAAAGTCCAGAACCAGACCCATAGGATGTCGGGAAGTCGAGTTGTGACCCGTTTTATGTGAATGTTATAATCTGTCCTCTGCTTGCTTCTTTTTATAAAGAATTGTTGAGTGAAAATAATAGGTGATCTTGTTATGTGTTTTCTTGGAGGTGTTAAGTGTAATTTCATAAATGATAGGAACCTAAGTGTTCCTAGGGGATGGGTTAGGTAGTTAATAGTTAATACTAATTTCGTTAGAGCGCGTTTTGATTAGATAATTATTTTTATTCTAGGCCCGAGTTAGTGCGAGACGTTAGTGAGCTCAAGTGTGTTCTTCTTTGTCTTTGTGAAGTATATCAGGTAATTGTCTATGCTCTAATCCCCACCGGGATGCTCTTTAAATGTGTTTTGATGTTTTATAATTTATTTTGAGAATTGCATCCCGAAAGGGGACTTTTGTGGAAATACGACCATCTGTTTTGATAATCTTTTGATTCGTTTGTGATCTTGGTTTATTTGAGTTGAGAAATGGGATGGTCTTTTATTCAAAGTTTTGTTAATGGTTTTGATAACTTGGATGGTTTGACTTGAGAGTCGTGAGTTGAGTTTGAATACTGTGTAATTAATTCAAGTGGAAACGTTAAGCGGGTTTCGGGGGATAACCTGTTGTGCAGGTGTAACAACCTGCAGGGTTATGGACCAGGAGATCAGGGCTTCCTTCCCTGATATAGGATAGTATTTGATGCCTTTGGTAGGCGATGTTCTTGATGCCTTTGGTAGGCGATGTTTTATGCCTTTGGTAGGCGATGTTATTTATGCCTTTGGTAGGCGATGTTCTTGATGCCTTTGGTAGGCGATGTTACTTTAAGGGATTTGGTATCCCGCCCGCACATTAAAATATGGATTGGATGGGTTGAGGAAACAGTATGGGATTAAAGGTTTGTAAAACGTTTGATTTGATCCCTCTCCCTAAAATGAATTGAAATGAACTTAAACTGTTTTTAACGTTAGGGGTAGACATTATTGAGATTTCCCCCTCATTTTCTGAAATGTTTTGTTTTCAGGTGAAGATCTAAATGCTGGGGACGGGAATTAGAAGTGAGGACGACGAGTCTAGAAGTCCTTACATCTCTTTATATTGTTTTCGTTATGAATTCTTAAAGTTTGTTGAGTTGTTAGTAGTTGCCGTTAGCAGACAGTTGTGTTTTCCTTTCTCGCCTTGTATTCCTTCGGGGATACGGTAGTGACGCCCAAACTAAATTTGAAGTCTTCCGCTAAATTTTGTCTGTTAACGTTAGTTTGACTTTGACTTTCTATAATTGAATTTCCGGGGCGTCACAATAAGTATATAGATTATTATTATAGGCAACACCAAAATAATTTAATTCATAGTCCAAAGCAGTCAAGGATTATTGATACTTTCTGGTTTTTATAATTATCAAATAAAATCTGGATTGAAATTAAAAAAAATTGAAAATAGCAAAAAAAATATAATTTTATATGTTATGATTGACCAATTCCCCTACAGTCACTTACGTGGCTCTATTTTTGCGTGACCTACAATGATTTCTATTATAATATATATAGATATAGAACAGTTGGAAACGTTATCAAAGTCTAAAGCCGTATGAGATTTCTAATAGTTTTTTTTAATTCTAAAATAAAATTAAAGGTAAAACAGTTATGAAACAACTGTAATTGGTGTCAGAGTCCCAAGCAACTTAGGTTTATAATAAAATCCGGTTGAAAATAAAATCAAAACTTATTAAAAATTGAGTCCTTTTTTTCTTTATTGTGATTGGTTGAGACTTCTTGAAACGCTCTCGTTGCAGTATTTGATGGGTCCCACATAGATTGTCATTATAAGTATATAGATTATTATTATTATTATTATTATTATTATAGGTAACACCAAAATAATAATTATTATTTGTACCAGAATAATTTAATTCAGAGTCCAAAGCAGTCAAGGATTAGTGATAATTTCTGTTTTTTTATAATTTTAAAATAAAATCTGGATTGAAAATAAAAAAAATTGTAAATAGAAAAAAATATAATTTTCTACATTGTGATTGGCCAATTCCCCTACAATCACTCTTGTGGCTCTATTTCGTGGGACGCACAATGATTTCTATTATAATATATAGATTATTATTAGAGGCAACACCAAAATAATTTAATTGAGAGTCCAAAACAGTCAAGGATGAGTGATACTTTCTGGTTTTTTTAATTTTAAAATAAAATCTGGATTGAAATTAAAAAAGATTGAAAATAGCAAAAAAAATATAATTTTATTCGTTATGATTAGCCAATTCCCCTACAGTCACTGCCCTGGCTCTATTTTGCGGGACCCACAATGATTTCTATTATAATATATATAGACATGGAACAGTTGGAAACGTTATCAAAGTCCAAAGCCGTATGAGATTTTTAATAGTTTTTTTAATTTAAAATAAAATTAAATTTAAAACAGTTATGGAACAACTGTAATTGGTGTCAGAGCCCCAAGCAGCTTAGGTTTATAATAAAATCCGGTTGAAAATAAAATAAAAAATTATTAAAAATTGAGTCCTTTTTTTCTTAATTGTGATTGGTTGAGACTCCCTGAAACGCTCTCGTTGCAGTATTTGCTGGGTCCCACATAGATTGTTATTATAAGTATATAGATTTATGAGAGTGCTTTCGAGTAATTGTTGTCTTTTCATTCTTTGTCTTAGTAATGTAGATGATTTTTCTTCCTTGAATTAAGAAACATTGTGTCTATATTTAATTTTTCTTATTATATTTGTTTATATTGGCAGGCACATATGATTTCTGTTGTTGTCAACTTTAGTTACAACAGCACTCCGGACATTTTTACACCTTACTTGGATGAAATACTGAGCAAATTAATTATCATTTTGTAAGTAAATTGAGTGAAAAGTTTTGTAAATTATTTTTCTCTGAGGTTGTTGTTTATGTTATTATTTTGCTTACACCATGCATCTTGTTTCTGCAAGCATGAACCCAACAATATTAATCTTTGCGATCACAATAAGCTAGATAAGCTATATGCATAGTCCCCAACTACCTTATAACAGTTTAAAACATGGTTGGGGATGTCATAAATATAGACTCTTGCAACTTTGCTATGTTGATATTGTAGGTATTGGATTAGAGTGTTGTCAAAGCATTTGCCAGATATTGTTCACAAGGTAAAATTGTTCGTCAGATAAAATTTTTGAGTTATTTATATCCGTCACATAGTTGGTGGTATAATAGTTGGTCACTTAGTAGCTCTTTACTGCAGAGTAAGCAATGTAAACCATCATTCTCTTTTTTTGGATTTTATTTCTTGTATGTAGGTTGTGGCAAGGAAGATGAGGCTTCTCTTGCTGTTTTACTTGACCTAATAAGACCGGAACATAGGTAAGTTCTCTTTTCTGGCTAAGACTCTATTTCACATGGGGGAAATGTGGGACAAAGTTTCTACTTGTTATTGTGCTAAAACTCTGACATACTTGTGACTGATTGTTGGACTTCTTGTTTGAGCTCTTCTAAATCTTTTTACAAGGGCCATAGTTAATGGAAATGAGAAGTTGCTTAACTTTGTTAAGAAATTGGAAATTGAAGGTCTGACAATGATGGTTGTTTTCAGTTTGATTGATTTGTGCACACATCTTGTTTTGCATGCAATCTTCCACTGTGAAGCTTTGGGTATTGTCACCAACTGGCAATGAATTATGTAGTATTAGAGGTAATGGGACCTTGGCATTCTCCCTCACCGAACTTGCATATCTCATCGTTTTAGAGTCTAACCTGATTGAATAGATATGATAATTTAAGAGGGTTTGTATACCCCCCCCCCCCCCCCCCCCAAAAAAAAAAGAAAAAGAAAAAGAAAAAAAAGAAAATCATCCAAGAAAATCAAGTTCTATATCATGGTAATTGATAAATGATGAAATTTCCACAAAGTAAGAGATGAGAGTTTCTATAAAGTTCATATAGTTGGGTTTTCACATTTATCTAGCTTATTTTATAATTAAATTGATGGAAATACTTGCTGCTTGAATCCTGCAACTGTCCTTCACTCATAAAGCTCTCAATTTGCCAAAGTGTACATATACATATCTCAAAAATATATGTATTAAGCAATTATGTAGCCATATTTACATATAAATACCCTGCCCCACCAACCCAATAAGCCCTCCTATATTAGCCATATTCTTCTAAGGTAATTACTTCCACCTACTTATTTCCATCATACTAAAGTCTTATCATTTTCTCCATCGCTCTCTCAATTATAGTAATGCTATTGCTTCTCATTACAATAATGTCTTCCCAATTCTTGGACAATATTTTTCATAGCTTTTTGTTTGACTATGCATGCGTGAATGTATCTTGTTTGTGTATGTATGCATCTACAAACCATTCCTTTTGCTTGTTAATATGTAACTCAATTGGCTCCCTTTCCACCTAAGGTAATAATATAATATCATCTTAATTCCTATTGTCAGTGAGAAATAGACGGTTCTTTTTAATTAACAAAAGGATAGGCAAAATCTCAGTACTTATCTTGGAACTTTTGCCAGAGAATGTCTCAAACATTTTCTTCCGTGACTCGATCTCGCTTCTAGAAGTTAGCCATGGAGCAACATCAAATAATTATTTTCAGTCATCCAACTCCTTCACTATTTATGCTAGAGTGTTCCTTTATTTGGGCTATTGGGATGTCCTTTCTTGAGCTATTGCGATGCATTTGTTTTGCAAAATATTCGTATATTATGTAAACATGTAGCACTTTGGATGATCAGAATCAGAATGTATGAAAGAACCATCTATACCATTTTTGAGATGAACACTTGCACATCAATACTTATCAACAATTACAGTATGTGACAGGCTTTATCGGACACTTGACATCAACCGCTACAGTTGTCGCGGATCAGCGTGTGCTCCAGACTAGTATGTATGTATATATATATATATATATATATATATATATATATATATATATATATATATATATATATATATATATATATATATATATATATATATATATATATATATATATATATATATAAAATGAAAACACTAGTGTATTTGTATTCTTGGAGATGTATAGTGCGGTAGTCATGAACTTCGTGATTTTTTTTGTGCATTTTATGTTGTACAGTTGCATTTTTAGAGTTGATGTGTTGATGATTTTTGTAATGTTTTTATGTTGAATTTTGCTCATAGCCTTGTACAATGAACTAGATGTTTTTATTGTGTTGAAAAATTGTGTATTTAAATAGAATAGTCATTATTATACAATTGCGTATATATAAAATTAACTTGAACAAATTGATAAATCTAGTAAAAAAATACATAAGAGTGTTTGATCCAATAAGGACCCGCTATGGGCCAGTGGACCCATGGACCCAGCGAGTCCGGGTTTGAGTCCAAATGTTTGGGACCCACTAGGTATCGGAGCGGGTCTGGGTCTAAAAGATTTTAACGGGTCCGGGTCCAAATTTTTGGGACCCACCGGGTCTCGGGGCGGGTTTGGGTCCAAAAAAATTTGACGGGTCCGGGTCCGGATCCGGTTGGACCCGCCCCCAGATCCTGCCCATTGCCATCCCTAGGTTTTTGGCAGGGAGAAAAGTGGAAAGTGGGAGGAATGTAATTTTTTTTTAACTTTTGAAACATTAACATGTAATAATAGGTAAAATATGGAGAGAGTGACAATTTTGAGTTTTTTGGAAACAACAATGAAATTTTTGATAATTTAGAAAAAATAACGGTACTTTTAACTAATTGGAAACTTCAATGACAATTTTATCTCAGCAATCAACTTACATAAATTCTAATTCTACTCAACCAATGGTAGGTTGATAAGTAGAATGATCAACATAATCATTAATTGCCTTGTCAATTTACTTTTCAACGGTAAATATTTAATTCCTCACTAATGTCACTATCCAGATGCTGTCAAAGTGTTAATCATGATTATTTTATTTTATTTTTACTGAAGCCACTTGTTTGTTTATCACTTCTTTTAAGTAGGTAATGATGTAAAACCTCGAGTTTTAGGAAGAACGGAACCGTTAGGATTATTATCGAACCGTTAGGTCTGAGTTTAAGTTTCGAGGACGAAACTTCTTTTAAGGAGGTAGTGATGTAAAACCCCGAAAAATCCAAGGATGTTGACCGTGACGTCGTTAGTAAATTAGGTTTGACTTCGTTAATTGTTTATTTGTTCGTTTGTGTTTATTGTTGCTAACACTTGAGCTCGTAGGATCGTTGAGGGACTAACAAGGGTATATCGGTAATTTCATGGGTATTATTATTATTAGTATTACACTTATTATTATTATTATTATTATTATGATGATGATGATGATTATAATTGTTATATGATTTATTATATGAAAATTATTTGCTATGTGATTATTACTATTATCATTAATATTATTTTTATTTTCCAAAAAATCTGATTTTATTGGGTTGAATTAGGATTAAGAGTGTTATTAGTTGGGCTTATAAGTGGTTAATATAAAAGCTTCCTCTCTCTCAAAAACCTAAACCTAAACCAAACCCTAATTGTTGTATGATTTATTATATGAAAATTATTTGCTATGTGATTATTACTATTATCATTAATATTATTTTTATTTTCCAGAAAATCTGATTTTATTGGGTTGGATTAGGATTAAGAGTGTTATTAGTTGGGCTTATAAGTGGTTAATATAAAAGCTTCCTCTCTCTCAAAAACCTAAACCTAAACCAAACCCTAACCCTAACCTCTCATCTCTCTTCCTCCCTCCCCTCTTTACCGTCCACCCCAGCCGTCGCCTAGTCGGCCGCCACCAGGAGCCGCCGCCGGCAACCGCGACACACCACCAGCCACCACCGGTTCTCCCTCCTATCTCTGTTTTTTTTGTTTCTCTCTTCCTCCCTCCCTCCCTATGTTCTGCTTCGCCGCGCCATCGCTCAGCCACCGTCGTCCGCGCCGTTGTGCACCGCCGCCCAGGCCGACCGCTGCGCCACCATAGCCACCGCTTCCTTGCGTTGCTGCCACCCTGATGAGGAAGACTCAGGGCCTTTTTGGTCGTCGCCGTTGTTGAGCCAAACCACCACACAGCCTCGATGTGCGCCCACCTCCGCCTTGTCGACCACCTTGACACCGCGGTGCCAGCCCCGCCGCCGTCTGGGCGCCGCCCCACAGCCCAACACAACCCTTGCGTAAAAACCCTATTTGCAGTTTCAAGTTTTCCTTTTATTCTTTGTAGTTTCTGATTTTATTTATCTTTTGTTATTATTAGTACTAATGCTTGTAAATTGATCTACATTATGTAAATATTAAATTATGATTCTTGGTTGTTAGTATAGATTGGTTATATGTTTTCTTTTATTTCATTTATGTGGCTAATATGTGATTAATTTAGTATACTATGTGTTAAATCATGTTTAGAGTTTAGATAATACTATTCTTGTATGTACGAATTAGGATGTGTAATTATCAAGATTTATTCTTGTTCGTTAGATTAAGTATTCATATGTTTTCCTTGATTCACTTAGGTGTTTAATATTATGTTTAATCTTGCTAAATAAGTTTAGATTGATTAAATTATTAAAGTACGATCCTCGCCTATTAGTTTCGTGATTCTTGATTAAATCTTGGAAAAAGAATTAGTTGTTGTGATTCTTGATTAATAGTTTAAGTGTTTATATATGTTCTTTGTAATTCATTCACATGTTCTCTTGTTTTTCTTGTGCCTTGATTAAGAAATTCACGTTCTTTGATCATCCATGATGCTATTATAGGATCTTGAAAGAGTATGTTGTGGAACTCATGTTTAGGGTAATGTTATTATAATTTCATGCATGTTTTAGGGTTAGAGAAAATATTAAAGTTGTTTTCATTTTTTACAGTTTAGTTTGACGGTAGGAAGTTGATGTTTGGATCTTGGTTGGATTAGATTAAATATCCTTACCCTTAGTCACTGTTTTGAGCCCAAATTAGAACCCCGGGGATCGAATGGTGAAAGTTAGAATCGAAATTACCAATTATATGAGAACTGGGATCGAGACAGTTTTGATAGGGTGTAAAGAACGGGTCGCCATGAGAAATATAGTCATCCTTTGATCGAGCCCTTTGAACCATAGGTTCCCTCGGATGTTAGCTTTCATAGGAATTTTGCGGATTGGACTTTGGAGTTATATAGGTCGAGTTATACCCCAATTACCAGACCTAGGTCAGATCTAGATAGTTTGGATTGATGACCGTTTTCGAGAACCTTAGATGGTGTTTTTGGTCTCATGTTCAACATAAGAGTTTTAGTAGACATTCTGAGGTTTCCAAAAAGTCCAAAACCAGACCCATAAGATGTTAGGAAGTCAAGTTATGACCCTTTTTCTGTGAATGTTGTAATCTGTCTTATTGATGTTAATTATAAATGAAAATGTTGTTGAGTGAAAATGTTGTTTTGATCTTGTTATGTGATTACTTGGAATGTGTAAGGTAATTTAGAGTGTGAATTCATGATTGATGAGAACCTATAGTGTTCCTAGGGGAGGGTTAGGTAGAAGGTAGGTAATACTAACTTCGAAGGGCGCGTTTTGATTAGAATAATTATTTCTATTTTAGGCCTGAGCTAATTCGCGTCGTTAGTGAGCTCAAGTGTGTTCGTTTTTGATGTGAAGTGAAGCTAATCAGGTAATGTCTATGCTCTAATCCCCACCGGGATGCTCTTTAAATGTGTTTTAATGTTTTCTAATCTATTTTGAGAATTGCATCACGAAAGGTGACTTTATATTGAAATGTGACATCTGTTTTGGATAATTGTTTGTAATTGTTATACTTTGATTTATAGAGTTGAGAAATTGTGATGGTCTTTTATGAGTAGTTTTGTTACTGGTTTTAATAACTTGGGTTGGGTTGACTTGAGAGCTGTGAGCTGAGATTTGCATAAGACACTAATAATTCAAAGTGAAACATTAAGCGGGTTTATTGTTTTGATGCCTTTGGTAGGCTAATGTTTTGCGGGCGATAACCCGGAGACCAGGATTTGGTATCCTGTATGGGTTATGTGTCAGGAGATCAGGGTTTCATCCCTGATATAGGACATATGATATGTATTGATGCCTTTGGTAGGCGAATGTTACTATAAGGGATTTGGTATCCCGCCCGCATAATAAAATATGGACTGGTTGGGTTGAGGAAAAACAGTTAAGGGTTAAATGATTGTGAAATGTTTTGACTTGTTCCGTCTCCCTTAAATGAATTGAAAAGAATTTGAATTGTTTTTAACGGTAGAGGTAGACATTATTGAGATTTCCCCCCTCATTTTTGAAATGTTTTGTTTTCAGGTGAAGATCTATATGCTAGGGACGGGAATTAGAAGTGAGGACGACATGTTTAGAAGTCGTTAAATATGTTGCGTTTCTTTTCTGAGAAACTTGAAGTTAGTTTTGAGGTTTATTTCTAAGTATGAGTTTGTTAGTTGGTTTACCGTTGACAGACAGTTGTAGTTTTCCTTCTCGCCTTGTATTCCTTCGGGGATACGGCAGTGACGCCCAATAAGAGTTTGAGTCTTCCGCAAAATTTTTCTGTTAACGTTAGTTTGACTTTAACTTTTCTATATTTGAATTTCCGGGGCGTTACAGAATACATTTGGTCAGTATTTGCCCTAACCAAATATATCATCCACATATATTTAACCTGTTCGTCCGAATTAATAGGTCTAGTAGCTTAATTTTTATTTGATATTATTATTCTTGGTTATTGAATTCGAGTATGAAAATTAAATTCATGTGTGAACACATATAGGTCTAGTAGCTTAATTTTTATTTGATATATCATCCACATATATGTATTTTCCATTAAAAAAATATAGGTATTTACCTAAATTTAAAATACACCCAACTCGTATTTTTTAATGTCAAATTTGCATGAACACAAAATATATTTAAACTATATTTACTCTAACCAAATATACATATGACTTGCATTTAACCCGCCCGTTCGAATTGATAGGTTTAGAAACTAAACGTTCATTTAATGTTAGAATTCTTAATTATTGTACTTGATGGCCAAAAAATAAATTTGCATGTAAAAACAAGCTACAAAGTAAGCTATTGATTAATTATTATATTCAATTATTATATTTAAGGATGAAATAGTAAATTCATTCAAGGGTGAAATAGTAAATTCGTGTGTGAACACAAGCTAGCAAGCAGTCAGACAGACCTTGAGAACACTACAACAAAAAGATTCATTTCTACTTTAGGAATGATAACTGGTTGAACCCGTGCGTTGCACGTAGTTGTTCCTTGCTCTCTCAAGCAGAAGAAGGATGCATTGAAGGTTGTTCCTTGCTCTCTCAAGCAAAAGGAAGGTTGTTCTTTGCTCTCTCATGTAGAAGAATGGATTGAAAATTCAAAAAGTACAGTATAGTACAAGAAAATTCAAAAAGGCTACTTTTATAGAAAAAGTACAGTACAAAACTATTAACATATGTGCTAATATGCATTGACAAAACCCATATAACTACAAAGTTGAGTTATTCCTATAACCATTTTAGCACCAAAAAGCTACTTCTTGACAGCCAGAAGGTCTTCAAAAAGTGTTGAGTGTTGAGAAATTCTTTATTGCAGCAGGAAGCAACTGACTATGGATACTTCAAAAAGGATGGATTACAGCAACACATGCTGGTGGGTGGGTATAACTTCATGGTTATGTACATAGAGAAGTGGTTCTGATATACATACAGTCAAGTGTCAACGTCATGAACAGACACAACTGAGAATTTGATGTTTATTTCCCCGTGATACTCATGTCGAGAAGCCTTTACTACAAACATATGATCTTTAGTTGCAGAATTCAGAATGCACTTGTTATCGACTAAACTATCCGGTAATTGATGAAAGAAGTGATATTTTTTTGAAACACATGGCACAAAAGTGAGAAACCATACAACTACCCTAAGTGAGAATTAGCAACAATACACCAGAAGCCGTTTGTAGAATAAGAACTAAAAAAAAACATCATAGAGTAGGTCTCAACTTTTCGAGCGAATTCCAGAAAGTAGTTAAACATATTCAGAAAACATAGCATTGAAACAAAGAATTCAGGGTGACTGCCTATTTACCCGAATGGAAAAAGTTTGGTTGTTAGAAATTTCCCTTTCAGTGAAGAACGTTCGCCTCTTACAAATCCTCTATTGCGGAAAGAGAAGGGACAAACAGATATGCATGAAATATAGAAGCAAAATTGACAAAAGTTGGACACAAATATTAGAAATATTTTCTGTTTATTACTGTCACAAATGAAATGACAAACAAGTCCTAGGTAGTGTTATGTTTCTTATATTGAGATTCTTTCAGGCCAACATGGCAAAAGAAATTGTTGAATACTTAAATAAGATGGTGGCTAAAATACCAAAAATAAATCATGGGAAGGCGATCATTGAATATTTAACCAAGATTCAGGCATCAACATGTTTATGAGGTATGTTGTGTTGCTAAGGCTTTTACTTAGTTTTCCTGCTACTCGTGTCCTCTTTTGTTACATCATCTCTTATTTGGTCATAAATGTTGTGCAAAGGGCTTTTACTGTGTATATTAGCAAATTCCTCAAGTATACTGGATCATTACTTGCGTAGAATCAATGAGAACTATGCAATTGGATTTACATCAGTTGTAATTATTGTAAGTATGATACTCATATTTTACATCATATTTACCATGAATGTTTGCTATACGCATGGAGAAACTTGTGAGCTATGGTCAATGCTGATTGTCTAGTCTAAAGTGATAACAAAATCAGAACAGGTTTTACACAAGTAAATTGAATAGGTCGAAGTGACAAATGTGCTAGTAGTCTGGTATGTATGCCATATAATGTTTCACAAGTATTTATGCTGGACTCCTAGGCTGTAATATGGCTCTCATCTTGTTCTTGGTTGCAGAGGTAATATGTTTGGTCATGGGAATTTTTGGACAAAACAAGTGTTGGCAACATACACCCATGGACAGCAACAATCACACAACAACAAGGCAGCAAATTAGCTGAAAATATCATGCATTGAATATATACTGGAGGTGAACCCAGATAACTGTCAAGATGTAGGTACTCAGTTCATTAGGTTATATAGCTGGTGATTGGCATTAGGAAGTTTGTGGGCACCTACTGTCTGATAAAAGGGTATGGGCTCATTTGTTCATGATTTTATGACAATCTTTTGGGTTTGTAATTATCTTTTTTTATTTTTCCTAGTTGAATTTGAGAGATAGATTGTTTTCTTATGGTCTGCCTTCACCCCAAGTAAGTTAAGCATTCAAGGAGAATAATCACAAAGTGTGACACACATATATGCTTTATTTCACACAGACACAACCAAATATAGAAACAAAGACATGCTAAGAAGTAAGAATATCAAATCTTCCTATATATGCAAATACTTTCTAAAATATCTCAAGTCTTCATCATAAATCAACATACTCATCAATTGTTCAATATAAAATTCACCGCAATCAATAAATTAGACACAATAAATTAGACACAATAGATATAGTGAAGCTTTCATTTCTTTTGTTATCAAGTTTATAACAAATTCGAATCTTCCTTACATATTCTACGGTGTTGTTTTTTGATTAGGTTAGTTCATATTAGATTGGTTAGGTTAGGAGAGGAAAGGAAGGAATAGAAAATGATGAGATTGATTTGAGTTAAATTAGTTGTTGGATATTAATAGTTTATTAATAAAATTCGAATCTTTTGGGTAAAATAAATGAAAGAGTTATATGTACAGGAAAAAATGAATTGGTAAAAAAATAATATTATTTGAATTACCTACCAAACGCACCCTAAGTGTTTGTTGAGGTTTGAAAATGATCGAAAGAATAGCATGATAATACAAACGGTAGGACATACCCTGTGAAGAGTAGTGCAGCTTGATGTAATTCTTTTTTGGAGTTTGGTTTTATGCCGGATGTGAGTTGTGAGTATCCCAATCGTGCACAGCTGTGAGATGTTGCTTGTGCAATAGCAGTACATTTGTTTCAGTTTTTAATCACACCCCCTCATCATATCATCATATCATTCATGCTTCTACTCTAAACTCTTCACCCACTAATCTCCTCCTATTTTTTTTCTTTGATTTCTTCTATATCTCAGCAAACCCAAGTTGTTCTTCTTCGCCCCTTTTTTTTAATTTTTTTGGTGTCTTTTTCACTAGTTAACAGATTTAACATATTTGGGCATTTGTTACACTTCCACTAAGTCGATTTGGAATCACTTGCATAAGAAAACTTGACATGTATGAAGTCAGATAAAGATGGACAGCAAGGGACAAAATCACCTACCAGCACAAAGTTGAATTGGGTTTGGTGAAAACAAGAACAGTCCGAAGATTACTTTCCCACTTCAGAAAGATCTGGAAAAAAAAAATTAAAAACAAAATACACCAACCGAACAGTCAGATACTTCACAAAAGATGCACGTCAGCAAGAAACCGTATAACAGTTTACATATAATCATATAATACGTGTTTGCTACTGCGCTCTGCAGTAGTAATGTTTCCCCTGTCAAAAGAATCGCTATCATAAATTAGCAAAAAGGATGAATCAAATTAAAATCAGTTAAATAAAAAGACATGCAAAACAGACGAGGATTGAACTTCAGTAAACATTGTAGACAAATGGGTTTCCAGAATCATTACAGTCGAAACTGAAGTCTCTACCATGAAAAATAGATCCTAGAATAATCAATAACCATTATTAAGTTGTTGTGTCGAATTAGGGTTTCTAAGACTCAAAGAAAACAAAAAAGCGGATTGATTTATACCTAGAAGAGTGGAAGATGAACTGCAAAGATGCGTAGAACGGAAAACATAAAGGAAATTTTAGGGTTAAGAGTTGAGAGGAATGTAGAACTTCGAAGGTGGGGACGACCGTATGCAAAGGAAGCAGACGGGAAATTAGGGTTGGGAGGTGAGAAGAATCTGGAAGTAAGAAGGATCTGCAAGCACGCGTATATTTAGCTGGCCTATTAAGGCAGTTGGCCCATTAGCGTATGTGCAAGCAACAACTGCATACAAGACACACACACGCACGCATACGCACACAAGACACACACTATATATATATATATATATATATATATATATTGTACTGTTCCTAAATTATATACATTGTACTATTCCTAAATTATATTATAGGTGAGTAACAAACAATATTACAACTTTATGCTCTAACAAACATATTTACATTACAACTTTTTGTGTTATCATACTCACAAAACGAACCATGATTTGGGGGAAAATTTACACCTGACAGGGTGAATTGATAGGGGCTCCCATGGTCACTTGTGATGTTAAAATATAGCAATATGTTGGCAGCACCCTATATGCAAGTTGACTTATGCTGGCCATTATAAAAGGTAAAAGTTAAATTGATTTATAAAATAAGACTATTAGAAATCTCTAGCTTTGCCTCACTCAAAACCTCTACCTTTTTAGAAGAATTGCAATAGGAGAAAATTACTACTTGATAGTTGAAACATATCCTCTGCAATTGCTGGAAGCCCATATAATTACAAGATTGGCTACTCCTCTTTGAAGGCCCTCAATGAATCACATACTTTTGCAGTTTCACTCAAAAATAGCATTGAATTGACATCTTCTTCAATCTGATTGATGGAAAATTTTAAATAAAAACTAATATTAATATTAATAAGGAAAGGAAACCATGAAAACTAAAGCAAAATGACATGAAATAAAAGTATAAATCTCACCTAGAAACTTACCAATAAGAATGTGTTGAAAAGTTTAGCAAGGAAAGCTCACCAACATCAGCTGGGTCCATGTCCATGCCATCGACATCATAATTGGAGGAATTCAGACATCCCATTCATTTTTCAAACTCCGATCATGAATGTTCTGCACTTATTTATGCATTTAACGATGAAACCCCCTATTCTTCCGGACTACTCATTCCTTCCCATATTATTTGTAACTTTAACTAATTTTCTTTTTTCCCATAATATCTGTCATCTTACAATTCCAATAGCACATTAGTTACTAATTTATCAAATTACCTTAAATAATACATCTTTTCTTCAACTTTGCTCTTTTATTCACCATTTTTCTTTAATATTCACCATTTTATTCACATTTTTCTCATTTCCGACAATATAAATTAATGTAAATTGGAAGTTTTTTTGGTTTTGTAAATTATGTCTTAAGAAACAAATATTATAGGAAGGAGGGAGTATTATTTTCGGATTAATATATAATAAACCAATGAACATGAATTGCCCCCAAATAAATGATTCCATAAGTCTGAAGCAATAACTATCAATATTTAGGCAATGGCGTAAAAGTTATTAAATCCCATTGTAAAAGACAAAAAAGCGAATGTATCTTACAGTAAGAAAGACAAGCACCACTAAATTCTACCTCATTAAGCTCATGAATACCAATATTGATGTAAATCAGCCCACGCTAAGTCCCCCAAGCCCAATCAAGGAAAGCCAATTGAAACACCAAGTTAAAGATGGGATCCTTTATCAAAAGACTCCATTCTAGACAAGCCCAACAAGGAAGGTTCAGTTCTTTTTCATGAAGATAGGATGGGCTAAAATGGAAGGATACAAGGTGGAGATTCGAAGGCCCATTCACATGGTGTGCTTCCAGTTTCAAGAGGATGTCCAAACATCCGAGAATGAACCAAAGCCACGCCAATCAGGCCCAAGTCCACGTCCAAAGGCCCAGTTCAATATTCAAAGTGAATTTCACATTTTTGGTCTTTTGGATGTAACTTTTATATTTAAAGCTTTTAATTGTTTTAAGTGTGATTTATATTATCGTCATAGTTAATAGAGTCATGTAAGATGCAAAGTAAATTATAAACTTGAGCATCATAGGAGTGTGTGTGTGAGTCACGTGTGGTAGTAGTTAGTTAGGCGTCAATTTTGATCTCCTAGATAAGGTTGGCTTATCCATATTGGATTAGGAAAGCCAATACAATTAGGATAAGGTAGTTGTAACAAACTCCCCTTAGGATAAGGATTCCTAATCCAAGGGAGAGTAGGATTAAGTAGGCGTCTAGAAGAGGAGTTCTCCTTGGCTTGCACGCCAATAAGGAGTCTCCTAGCTCAGATAGCTTGGCTTGCACGCCAAGTATGGAGTACTAGTCCATATAGGACTCTCTTAGTATAAATAGATAGGTATGTAGCCTTTCAAAGGCAACAACCCTTGAATTATGAATATAGTTAAGCTTTTAGCTTTCCCCTCTGAGTGTTTGGATTAACCTTGTCTCTCTCTTCTATTGTATCTTGGTATGGCACCCAAGTGGTTAGGAAGAGCTTGATCCTAAACCTAGGTTGAAGATCAAGTTAGCCCTAGGGTTTTCTTTCTTGTGGATTCAAGTTAGATCCCTAGACTATCCGTCTTTATCTTTCTGTCAATACAGTTAAGATAATCACACCTTTGTCTTTCTATCAATATAGTTAAGACAAAAAACCCCTACCCTTTGTTCCCACCTCCCTCAAACGTCAACCCTACTCCCTCTCTCTCAATTTCGTTCTTTCCCTTCTCTCTTACAAAGAACCTAACCACCTTCTCTTATCTGTCCACAACAAACTCTCAACAAACTCCCTCTCTCTCTTCCTCTTTCAAACCACACGCCAACCTCACCCAATTCCCTCTCAAACCTCACGTCTTCCCCCCCTTTCCCATTCAAGAATCAACTGATTTTTGAAACCACAAAAGTCCTCACGACAAATAGCCTCCCTTTCTCACGTGATTTTCCCCTCTTTTCCTCCATATTCACGTGTTTTTTCTCCCCCTCTCTGTCTTGGTTGCACGTGTAATTGAGTATTACTAGATCAAGAACCTTTCTTTGTCCCGTAATACACCAAAAGTGGTATTAGAGCTCTAGGTTAGTGTTGAGTGCAACCCTAAACTCCACAGAGTTAATCCAAACACATAACCTTCAAATCCAAAAGCTTAACCTGCAATACCAAACACATAACCTTCAAATCCAATCAGCAACCTGGAATTCCTAATTTTGCCATTGCTCACGAATTACTCTTTATGATGAGGATCCTCAGCAGTTCGTTTGTTCATGTAGATCAACAACAACGAGAAGCTATCTTTCAGTCTCGTTGCACAATCAAGGGAAAGGTTTGCTCTTTGATGATTGATGGTGGAAGCAGCACCAATGTGGCGTCAACTACTATGGTGGACAAACTTCAGCTGGAAATGAGTCCCCATCCAAATCCCTACACCATTAAGTGGCTCAATCAGGGTGAAGGTTTACAAGTGACACAACGATGTTTGGTAAGCTTTTCCATTGGCAAATCCTTTCAAGAATCTTTATGGTGTGACGTTTTGCCAATGGATGCTTGTAATATTCTGCTGGGAAGACCGTGGTTATTTGACAGGAGCGTGTGTAGGACCCCGGAAAAAGGTGAACCCTTTTTTCCGTGATGCGCTACTTAAGGAATCGGGAGCCGACTAAGGTTTCTTAATCCTTAAATAAGGATATTTTTAATTTTCGAAATTCGTTTACGAGGTGATGAAACTTTATTTATTTACAAACCCGTTCTTATTATTTAAATTATCCGTAATTACACAAACTAATTTAACAATAATTTAATCCCGACCCAATTGCTAAATTCAGGCCCAAAGAGGAGCAAATGGGCCGCCAGGAGCTGCTAAAACCCGCCTAGGCTTTAGCAGACCCTGGGCTGGGCCATTTGCATCTCTGGGCCGAAAGGAAATGAGTTGAAATTAACAAAACCCGCCTAGGTTTTATTAATTTCTGGCCTATTTCCCTCGGGCCCAACCTTGAATTAACAAATAGGACGAATTAAATTATTTATTGAAATTATTTTATGTAAAGAACGAATATTTAAACAATTAAACGAAATTATAAATTATTTTAAAGAGTCGCCAGTCGATTTAAGGAAACCGACAAACCATAAAATAAAAGAAAGATTCCGGTCTACAAAACCCGATTTCTGGATTCGGGGGTAAGGTTACGAATTCGAGAGTTATAAGAACTTTCGAATCCGCCTGTTTATAAAAACAGACTCTACTAAAATCAAAATTGAAAAGAAAATGAGCGGGGAGAAATTTGATTAATTTCGCGGGATTATTATTCAAATCATGTAATATAAAACAATGCGGTTTTTATTTTACAAAATATGTACAAACACGGAATTAAATAAAGGATTACATGATTAAACGCAACAATTTAAATAAAAGAACCGAACCTTGCTTAAGGTGTAGCGACGACGGATTTGATCCCTTGAATTGCCCCTTGACTTGAAGCCCGGTGAGAAGATATGGATGGTTTAGAAAAAGTGGTGTTTGGATGGCGGTATGGTGGTGATAAGTGTGATTATGAGTGTAATACCCCGGGTATGTGGTTAAAGTGTGGCTTAAAAGGATTGAAATGACTACTTATATTACCAAGGTGCACCTTCTTTTATGGTAGCTCATTCGTTGGGAACTCCTTAGTTAAGCGTGCTTGCCTGGGAGTAGTAAAAGGATGGGTGACCTCCTGGGAAGTTTTCCCATGCAGCGTGTGAGCGAGGACGAAGCACGCTGGAAAGACTCGTGGTGATTTGTGGGGCGGCGATCCTTGGCGATTATAGGTAATGTCCGTGGCGAGTGGGGCCGGATGTTACAGATGGTATCGAGCCGACCGCGGCCGTGAGTCGCGCCGATGGGCGAGAGATCCATGGCGATCACTGAAGGGCAAAGATTCTGGAATGGATTGTGGCACAACGAGGACGTTGTGCGCTTAAGTGGGGGTGATTGTAACGCCCCGAGTATGTGGTTAAAATTTGGCTTAAAAGGATTGAAATGACTACTTATATCACCAAAGTGCACCTTCTTTTATGGTAGCTCATCTGTTGGGAACTCCTCAGTTAAGCGTGCTTGGCTGGGAGTAGTCCAAGGATGGGTGACCTCCTGGGAAGATTTTCCCACGCGTGTGGCGAGGCGAAGCACTGGAAAGACTAGTGGTGATTTGTGGGGCGATCGATCTTTGAAGCGATTATCGGTAATGTCCGCGACCGGAGAAGTCGGGCGTTACGAATGGTATCGAGCCGACCACGACCGTGAGTGCGCCGATGGGCGAGAGCCATGGCGATCACCCAGCGGGGCAAAGATTCTGGATTTGATTGTTGCACAACGAGGACGTTGTGTGCTTAAGTGGGGGTGACTGTAATACCCCGGGTATGTGGTTAAAGTGTGGCTTAAAAGGATTGAAATGACTACTTATATTACCAAGGTGCACCTTCTTTTATGGTAGCTCATTCGTTGGGAACTCCTCAGTTAAGCGTGCTTGCCTGGGAGTAGTAAAAGGATGGGTGACCTCCTGGGAAGTTTTCCCAGGCAGCGTGTGAGCGAGGACGAAGCACGCTGGAAAGACTCGTGGTGATTTGTGGGGCCAGTCAGCGATCCTTCAAGCAGTTATCGGTAATGTCCGCGGCCCGGGAGGGGCCGGGGCGTTACAATGAGTGGATGAAAATGGATTATGGAGGAAAAAGAAGAGTAATATGGATGTGATGTAGGAATATGATTTTATGATGGGAGTGGATGTTAGAAGTATAATATGGAGATGAGGATAGAATAATGATAAGGGAATTTGAGAATTAGAGAGAGTGGAAGTGTAATATGGTGGGAGAGTAGAGTGAGTGTATCAGATGATGATCCTTTTTGTCTTCATGAAGGTGGAATGGAGGGGGTATTTATAGGTGGAGGAGTATGGATTTTGGAGGGAAAAGGAGGGGGACATACCCCAAAAATCATGCCATCAGAGGCCAAAGCCTAGGCGGGTTTTGGGGTGGTCAAGGGAGGTCAAACACGTGGGAAAAAATCAAGGGATTGCATGCATGGAGATCGTTCATATTTTTTTTTTGGCGCCAGATTCATCAAAGCCTAGGCAGGCTTTGATAATATTAGCGCACGGATCGGTGACATGGCGCTGAACGACGTCGTCTGCTACTGCGCTCAAAGCCTAGGCGGGTTTTGAGCTCTCTGGGCCGGCTCAAACCCTAGGCGGGTTTTATTCTCTCTGGGCCGGAGCGCTCAACTGGGCCTGCTTTTGTGTTGGCTTGTAAATAATAATTAAAACCCCTGTGGGTTTTAATAATTATTCGCGGCCTGTTTTATTTTCTTTGGGCTCAGTTCATTGATCTTTTGGGCCCAATGACCCGTTTCACTTGGCCCATCTGTCTTGTATATTTTTTATGGGTCGGGTTTATACCGATGCAAATTCCGGTGTCTACAGAGAGCCCCCACTTTGATCGAGTCCGAATGGGACGAAGGTCAAAGTAGTATGAGGATATGACTTTGGTTTGCAAAGCCTGATTTGATGCTTGGAAACTAAGTCCTGCATTGTGGTTGTGGGCGGCATGCGCCTCTTTTGGGGTGATCTCGAGCAAAAAGATGCTCTACTTGGTTGTTGATGTTGATCTAGGGCGAGAATGACGCCTTGTTATTGGACACAATGCCGATGGAATTTTCTAGTCTTTCCCGGTGTCGGTCCTAGTCTTTCCCGGTGTCGGTTCCAGTCTTTCCCGGTGTCGGTTCCAGTCTTTTCCGGTGTCGGTTCCAGTCTTTCCTGGTGTTGATTCTTGTTGGTCCTAGTCTTTCCCGGTGTCGATTCCAGTCTTTCCCGGTGTCGGTTCCAGTCTTTCCCCGTGTCGATTCCAGTCTTTCCCGGTGATGCATAATGGGACCAAGGGATGATCTCATTACACACAATCTAAGGATCTTTAAAAACGAAGATAGGAATCTCCCTTCTCAAAGTTCCAAAGAACCAAAAATGGAATAGAAATGGATGAAAAAGATGGAAAGAACTATGAAAGATGGTTACCAATTGAATGGAAATGATGAACGAATAGATGAACGAATGTAGGAATGTTGAAAACGAATGGATTGATGAATCTATCTTATGATTTAGCACTTTAGATGTGTAAATGAAAGATAGAAACAATGAAAATGCAATTGAAAGAATTCTAATGAATCAAACAAAACTCACTAGAATGATAGAATGATAATGGCTCTTTGAAGAATCTTGGAGGATACAGCCACACCACCTTCAAGAATGCTTCAAATCCTTCCTATCACCACCAAGGACGCCAATCTTGGATAGAAGAAAGGGATAGTTTCCGTCCTCCCTCAAGAGAAACGAAGAGACTAGCACAAAGCTAGAGAGAACAACACATCATGTGTTTGATTGTATTTTGATATATGATTGAATGAATGAATACAATGGCACCCTAGGGGGTCTATTTATACTACTCTAGGAACCCCTTGGACGTGTACCTAGGGTTCAAGAAACCAAGAATCAACTATTACATCATATATCCTACTTATGACATCATAAATTCTAAAATACAACTCTAGAAAGAAATTGCTATAACTCCTTCAATACTTGTCCGTTTTCAATGATTCAAAAACCATTGGAAAGCTTATTGAAAGATCTCCAATCTGTCTTTTGATGATTTCCTCAATAGATGTATAGATCTAGAGTTATAGAGCAAAATATCGAACTGTACTTGATGGAGTCCTTTGCTGCCGTGAGAAATGACTTCTCAATAAGGACTTGAGAGTTATTTATGCTCATTGATGTCCTCCAAAATGTGAGAGTAACTCCATGTAAGCTAGAATACCATCAAGGTCCTTCATGCTTTCTTCCTTGAGCTAATAAACCCTTGTAGTTGTTGATACCCAAGGCGACATTTGTAGCTTCTAGCTGGATAGAGGTCCTTTAGCTAGGCCTTGATGTATATAGCTAGGCAAATATACATCATTCTCCCCCGGTTAAAAAAGTTTGTCCTCAAACTTAGACAAAACTTCTTCTAAACCAGTACATAACACTTCTTCTTCCTTGTTTATAAGATGTCTTCCCATATGTGTTATTGACATCACTTCTCTTGTTCCTTCTTATGAGTTTACAACTTTTCTTCTTGAATGCCTTGAAATCATCATAGATTCCTTTGATGCTTGACTTGAACTTCCACTTTCTTCCAAGTCTTCTCATGAATAAGCGAATGATATTATGGTGCTTCAAATCTCGTTTATTCATGGAGATTGTAGAAATCTCATATAACTTCTCAACTTCAAAGTATAGATTCACAAGCTTGTAACTCATGATGAAGACAATAGTAATATGGTGTTCCATCTTTGAAGGATGACCTTCAACGATCTTAATATCATCTTGACTTCCTTGAATCCATGGCACTTCAACCATAAAATTCAAGCTTTCATCTCCATATGGTATAGAAGGATTGCAAATGTCACAATATTGCAGTTTATACTCGATATCAACGATCATGCTAGGCCAGAAATAATACTCCTTCATCTTGAGATACGTATTGAGAAGACCCAAATTATCAAAAGAACTTCCATGTACTTCCATGATCAAGATTTCACGAATTCCACTCCTTGGAATACACACTTGATTCCCTTTGAAAAGAAATCCATGATCAATATAAAAGGATTGTTGAGGATGCTTCTCACATACCTTGTATACTTCTTTAAAATCATCATCATCTTCATACAACTCCTTGATATATTCAAGACTAAGTACTCTTGAATCAAACATGTATCTCCTCGTTAGAAAACTTCCTTTAGTCAAAGGACTTGCTTCCTCCAAGTGACTTGATTTTGATGAATGAATCAAGTACTTCATTTCAAAACATGATGATGACGTGATCTCCTCTTCATATGAAACATACTCCAATACTTTGTAAGATTCACGAAGCTTAAGCATGAATCCTTCAAGATAATAATCCTTTTGCTCAAATATCCTCATGATAGCAACAAGTATAAATGCTAAACCATAAGCATGTAGATTCTTCTTTTCTCCACTTGGTATTTCACCAAAATAATCCATGGGACAACTTCCTTGAGATAGGACTTCGCCTTTCTCAACTCCATTTGTAATGAACAAATATGATGCAAGAATAGGGAATAAAAGAATATGACGATCATTAGCATCCTTTAAGAGACATAGTACCTCAAGTATAGATGCAAGTATGGACCCTTCTTGAATAATTCTTTTCTTCCTTTTGTCCACTTGAATTACTCCATTTGATGAGATATGGTGAGATAACATATTCTTGGACGAGAGGTAAGGACATTTCTCCAAGTACTTCTCCAATTCTCCTTGTGGCTTATGCTTAGCTAAGGCTAACTCCAAAGGATTTACATACTCCTTTCTACTTCTACTACATACAAAAATATTATCAAAGTATACACATACATTCTCTTTACATTGCAATGGTACATACTCTTTCAAAATATGTTGTATACTATGAGAATCAAGGACATTGATGTAGTTATCCATGAATTGTGCTTGATCCTTTGCATAGACCATTCGGTGATGAATCATAGGATTTGGTGGCAGCCTTTGATGCATGATAATACTCATGGAAGAGAAACGTACCAAAAGAGATAAGTGAGAGAGGTCACTTGTTGATGGTGCTTGTCTTTCATCCAAATATTCACAAATGAGAACAAGTGATGGTAAAGGATCTTGATCCTTTATAGGCCCATGGTTTCCAACCTCCATTGGTGTAAGA
This sequence comes from Portulaca oleracea, assembly GCA_029582165.1. NCBI lineage: Eukaryota > Viridiplantae > Streptophyta > Magnoliopsida > Caryophyllales > Portulacaceae > Portulaca > Portulaca oleracea. Next base: position 35,851,436 of record CM055869.1, on the reverse strand, counting down.
ATGAGACTCCTTGGTTCTTCAAATTCATGATACTTATTCTCCATAAGTGCCATAAGAGTTGATGCATAATGAGACCAAGGGATGATCTCATCACACAATAACTAAGGATCTTTAAAAACGAAGATAGGAATCTCCTTTCTCAAAGTTCCAAAGAACCAAAAATGGAATAGAAATGGATGAAAAAGGATGGAAAGAACTATGAAAGATGATTACCAAATGGATGGAAATGATGAACGAATGGACAAACGAATGATGAATGATGATGAACGAATGAAGCTTGGACGTGTTTGATGAAGAACAAACGTTTCTTGTTGAATGCTTGATGAATTCTTGTTGAATTCTTGATGAATAACACGAAATGGATGATAAATGGATGAATAACGACGGATAGATGATGGCTTTTGAAGACTCTTAGAAGGATATAGCCACACCACCTTCAAGAGACCTTCAATTCCTTCCTTTCACCTTCAAGGATGCCACCCTTGAATAGAAGAAGGGGATAACTTCAAACTCCTCAAGAGAAAGCGAAAACTAGCACAAAAGCTAGAGAGAAAACAACACCATGTGTTTACTTTGTATTTGATATATTGAATGAATGAGATTACAAGAGGCCTAAGGGGGGTATTTATAGTAATCCTAGCCCTCCCTAAACGTGCACAAATCAAGAAATAGGCCTTGAGGCTTACATCATCTATTCTAATGATTACATCATAAAGAAAACAATGAACTAAACTAGATTTCAAATGATGATAACTCCTTGGATTCTCATCCAAACTTAAAGATTCTTGAACCATATGAAAGCTCTTGGAATGTAGAATAATCCTCTCTAGGATGACTTCTATGATAAGCTTCATGGTCCTTGAATTAAGGAGCAAAAGTATACGACCGTATGAGTTGATCCCTTCCAAGTAGAGATATATGAGAGACTTGAGCTCTTCTTCCTTCTAGGTGAGTATTAGATGTCTCCATGGTTGACCTTGATGCATAAGGCCATCAATTATGCATCATACACCGGTTGAAAAGTTGGTCCTCAAACTTTGGAAAAATCAACTCTCACTTGCCTTCTTCACAAAGACTTTCTTCTTGAAAGCTTTGAAGTCATCGTAGATTCCTTTGATGAACTTCTTAAACTTTCTTCCGATGATTTCTCGAACACCATAAGACTTGGACTTGCATTTCTTCACCGTGAACGTGGGTTGTTCACGTTGCTTCTCACTCCCGAGTCTATTCTTACCACTTTACCCTTGTCATTTAGCATGAAACAATGTACCTTGATGACTTGGGCTATTTCATCCTTTCGATTCTTGGCCTGTCAACCAAGTGATCTAAGTAGAGAGCTCTTGGATGCTCATGGAAGATATGCTTCATAGGAAGATTCAAAATGTGATGGATACTTGGATCCGCTTCATTCTTCTCCAAATGTATAAGAATAGGATCCTTATATTCTTTATTCCTCGATACTCTTTTTCATGATCGACACAAGATGGCTTTCTTCCTTCTTAGTGTGGTATAAGATGGAAGTAGAGATGCATCAAGAGGCATGATATTCCTATCAAGCAACTTTGGTCCTTCCAACAAAGTATGACAAGAATCCATAGAAGTAATTTTGCAATATAATGAATCTTTGCAAATTTTTTAAAGCAAAGACTTACTAAACTTCTTGGATTGAAATGAATGAACTTGTCATGGCTTAACCCTTGCGTAAGGACAACAATATTTCCATAGGAGGCCTGACTTTCCTTTTCTTGGTTCAACGAACATACTTCTCCTTTGTTGGTATAATGAGAGATCTTGCACTCTCTTTGTGGATGTTCATACGCCACTTGCTTCTTTTTCACAAGCCATTTTTCCATATGCTCTTCTCTTACCTTTTCTTCCTCTTTATTTTCCTCCTCATATGCGTCAATCCCAATTTCTTCTTCCTTTTCCTCCTCAAATGGTTTGTTATCATGTGTTTGGTACTCAACCAAAGACACATCTTTCTTTTTGTTAGGACACTCCAAATCAATGTGACCTAAACTTTGCAATGACAACATCTCCTTTGTCTTTCAACATCGAGAGCTAAAGAACTTAACTCTTCCAAGTTTGTAAGAAGTTGATTTGCAACAACACGAATGTAATCATTAAGATCAAGAGTAGTATACCAAAATCGTGGATCGTCCTCCTTAAGGCCGTTCTTCCATAATTGCCATGAACTCTATTGTATAATCAAGTACATCCATGCCGCCTTGCTTAACTCCTTCAAGATTGTTGATGGAGTCACCTTTATGTCGGATGGCAAGAAATCTTCTTGAACTTTCTTCCCATTCTTTTGTTGGAATGTTTACTCGGGCATAAGGTGCTTCATATTCAACCTTAGAAGAGTGAACCACACGTGATCTTGTGCTTCTTGACCTTTGAAAGAATCCCACATTCTTCCATTTGCTTGGCAAGATCATCGATTTGTTGCTTCAAGTATTGTAGCTCACGTTGGGAATTCTTATGGACCTTTGCAATCCATTAGAACCTATCTTGATTCAAAAGATCACAAGAAACTCATGGTAGGATGGTTAGCATAGAAGGGACGTGAGGGGGAATTGGTTGGATTTGTGTTTGGGCTCACGGGTTCTTTGTGGAGTTTATGATTCTTTATGAGTTGTTGATGAGTTCTTGATGGGTTCTTGATGGGTTCTTGGAAGAACTTATGGGTGGCGTGTGATGGAGAGATGATGGGGGATGAAATTTGTGATGGAAAGATGGGTAAAAGATGGTTCAAGAACTAAGAGAATCAAACTCCTAAGCTCTGATACCAAATTTGATGCATAATGAGACCAAGGGATGATCTCATCACACAATAACTAAGGATCTTTAAAAAAAAAGATAGGAATCTCCTTTCTCAAAGTTCCAAAGAACCAAAAATGAAATAGAAATGGATGAAAAAGGATGGAAAGAACTATGAAAGATGATTACCAAATGGATGGAAATGATGAACGAATGGACAAACGAATGATGAATGATGATGAACGAATGAAGCTTGGACGTGTTTGATGAAGAACAAACGTTTCTTGTTGAATGCTTGATGAATTCTTGTTGAATTCTTGATGAATAACACGAAATGGATGATAAATGGATGAATAACGACGGATAGATGATGGCTTTTGAAGACTCTTAGAAGGATATAGCCACACCACCTTCAAGAGACCTTCAATTCCTTCCTTTCACCTTCAAGGATGCCACCCTTGAATAGAAGAAGGGGATAACTTCGAAACTCCCTCAAGAGAAACGAAAACTAGCACAAAAGCTAGAGAGAAAACAACACCATGTGTTTACTTTGTATTTGATATATTGAATGAATGAGATTACAAGAGGCCTAAGGGGGGTATTTATAGTAATCCTAGCCCTCCCTAAACGTGCACAAATCAAGAAATAGGCCCCTTGAGGCTTACATCATCTATTCTAATGATTACATCATAAAGAAAACAATGAACTAAACTAGATTTCAAATGATGATAACTCCTTGGATTCTCATCCAAACTTAAAGATTCTTGAACCATATGAAAGCTCTTGGAATGTAGAATAATCCTCTCTAGGATGACTTCTATGATAGCTTCATGGTCCTTGAATTAAGGAGCAAAAGTATACGACCATATGAGTTGATCCCTTCCAAGTAGAGAGATATATGAGAGACTTGAGCTCTTCTTCCTTCTAGGTGAGTATTAGATGTCTCCATGGTTGACCTTGATGCATAAGGCCATCAATTATGCATCAAGAGTACTTTGATCCTCCTTGAGCCGTGAGACACAAGGTGGTAATAAGAACGCCTCTTGGAGCATGATACTCCTATCATACAACTTTGATTCTTCCAACAAAGTATAACAAGAATCCATAGAAGTAATATTACAATATAATGAATCTTTGCAAATCTTGTAAAAAGCAAGACTTACTAAACTTCTTGGATCCATATGAAGATCATTGCCATGGTGTGAATAACTCTTCATTTGCAATTCTTGGACATTTGTTGTAGCGAGGCTAATATCTTGGTCAAGATCAATGTCAACGTCAATGATGGCACAACTTTCTCCTTCTTGGATCAATGAACACATTTCATCACGTAGCTCTTCTCCATTCAATTCTTCTACTTCCTCTACTTCAAGATCCTCCTCTATGTGTACCTCATTTACTTCTTTAGCCATGCTACTACATACTTCTTGAACTTGCTCATTTTCAACAAAAACATCACATTCGGCAAATTCAACTTCTTCATTCACGCCTTCCTCCTCATACAATGGGTTGTCATATACTCGAAACTCTTCATTATTCTCCTCATACAATGGATTGTCATACACTTTAAACTCATCTTTAGGCACGCTACATACTACATTAACTTCCTCATTCGTGCCAAGGTTATCACATACTTCATGAACATCCTCATACACATCGAATACATCAAATGATTCACTTTCAAATTCTGGTTGCTCATGGGATGGCGTTTGACATACACTTTCAACATGATCAAAATGAGTTCTATCCCAAAGTTCTTTACTCTTTACTTCTATTTCAACATCAAGGGCTAAAGAACTTAACTCCTCCAAGTTTGCGTAAGATTGATGTACAACAACACACCAAATGTAATCATTAAGACCAAGAGTATAACATACCAAAACGTCTTGATCATTCTCCTTAAGGCCATACTTCCGTAGTTGCCGTCTGAATTCTATGGTATATTCAATCACGACATTGCTCCTTGCTTCATTATTTCAAGCTTGTGGAAGTTATCTCCTTTGTATTTGTAGGGCAAGAACTCTTCTTGAACTTTATTTCCATTCTTCTTGCTGGGACGTTTACTCCATTCACAAGGTGCTTCATATTCAACCTTAGAAGAGTGAACCATACGTGATTTTGTGCTTCTTGATCCCTTTGGAAGAATCCCAAGTTCTTCCATTTGTTTGGTGAGATCATCAAGTTGTTGCTTCAAGCATTGTAGCTCACGTTGGGAATTCTTGCTAGAATCGTCCATCTTGATCAATCTTGGTGCAAAAAGATTGCAAGATTCATGGTTTAGGGGTTTTGGATGGGTAAAGGACGATAGAGGTTTGTATTTGGGGCGGATTGTGTTTGGGCTATGGGTTCTTTGTGGAGTTTATGGTTCTTTATGAGTTCTTTCCCGGTGTCGATTCCAGTCTGTCGATTCCAGTCTTTCCCGGTGTCGATTCCAGTTTGTCGATTCCAGTCTTTCCCAGTGTCGATTCTAGTCTTTCCAGTCTTTCCCGGTGCCGATTCAAGTCTTTCCCGGTGTCAGTTCCAGTCTTTCCTGGTGTCGATTCTAGTCTTTCCTGGTGTCGATTCCAGTCTTTCCTGGTGTCGATTTTGATAATGGTTGGCATTTTTGATGCCGAAGGACTTCATCAGGCGCATTGCTGATGGCCTTGGGGGTCTAGACTTCATCGGTCACGATGCCGATGGCTCGGAGATTGAGACTTAACCGGGCGCGATGCCGGTGGCTCAGGACTGCATCAAAGATCTGCCGATGGTCCAGAATGATGATGATGGCAGCGACCTCTTGTGCGGTAGCTGAGTAATGTTGGTCCCATTGTCGGTGACCTGAAAATCATAAGAAAAATTGAGCATCAGTTTTATTGAAATAAAAGAGATTCTATTTTCACCTGCGGGCCACAAAGCCTGAGTGTGGGCTCCGACTGTGGGCCGAAAATTTGGGCTGTAGGCGCTCTAAAACCTAGGCGGGTTTTGGCGTTTTTCATTGGGCCGTGTCCACGCCTGGTCCGTGTCCTCTGGGCCGCTTCTTCTGGGTTGCACAAAACCTGGGCGGGTTTTGTGCATTTTTTCTTTTTTTTCTTTTTCTGCCTCGTGAAGGAATCAAAGTGGGTCCGTCCCACTTGTGGTCATAAAGAGGCCACGTCACCCTGCCTTTCTTTTGGGTGACAAAGGGATAACCTTTGGGATTTCTGACCAATGAAACGCGTTTGGCATCTCGAGGCGGTTACTAAAACGAGTGGCTCACACTCACCCACCCTTTCTATAAATTCAAAAGGGTTTCTTTCATCTTCTTCACATCTTCATTTCCTTCATCTCTCTCTAGAAAGAAGTTTTGTCCTTTTGAAGCAATTTTCGGGTTTGAAAAGATGCAACCCCGAAGTCACCGAAATCCTCCTCTTCCACATGCGACGGCTTGGCCTCATGAGCGGTCTTCGCGACGCAACTTTGTTCCTGGCATGGAAGTGGCTCCCTCTGATCTCGTTGTTTAGTCCTGGAACCATGCTTGGTTTTACCGTTCCCATGGCAAGGTAATCCTTCAAACCTTCTTCTTGTACTTAGTTTAGCGTAAAAATGAGCAAGCATGAATTTATTTTTCATACTTTGTCAATTTTTAGCTATTTTATGCATGTTAGGATGTAGAGTGACCCATTCTTTTGCATTTTGACCGAAAAAAAATCTGAAAATCGCTTTTTTGCCAAAATGGACCAAAAATTTTTTGCATGCATTCTGGGCCCATTATCCGAGTCGCGGCCCGCTAGGCGAAATAAAACCTAGGCGGGTTTTAATTCCAGGCCCACTGGGCCGTTGCACGCTCTGGGCTGCCTAACTGGGTTTAGCGAGGTCAAACCCTACGCGGGTTTTGACCCGCGCTTTCCTCTTTTTTTTTTCTTTTTTTTTGTTGTTTTCAGCTGGGCCGCGACTGTGGGCCTGTTTGAGTCAAAGCCTAGGCGGGTTTTGGACTCTATTTTCCCTAATTTGTTGTTGAACCGACTCGAGCCGTGTCATTTGTTTGTGATGCATAATGAGACCAAGGAACAATCTCATTACACAAAATCTAAGGATCTTTAAAAACGAAGATAGGAATCTCCCTTCTCAAAGTTCCAAAGAACCAAAAATGGCATAGAAATGGATGAAAAAGGATGGAAAGAACTATGAAAGAAGGTTACCAAACGAATGGAAACAATGAACGAATGAATGGACGAACGTTGAATGATGATGACGAATGGAGTTTGAACGTGAATGATGAAGAACAAACACTTCTTGATGAATGCTTGATGAATTCTTGTTGAATAGTTGATGAAGAACACGAAATGAATGATAAAATGGACGAACGATCGATGGATAGTAGATGGCTTTTGAAGACTCTTTGAAGGATACAGACTCACCACCTCCAAGAATACTCCAATTCCTTCCTTTCACCACTAAGGATGCCAACCTTAGCTAGAAGAAGGGAATATTTCGAATCCCACAAAAGAGAGACGAAAACACCTAGCACAAATGCTAGAGAGAACACATCATGTGTTTGAAAAATTCAATGTGAATGACTTGAATGAATTGAATGAATTACAAGCACCTAGGAGGGGGTATTTATAGCTACAACCCACCCCTTAGGCGTCACCTAGCTTCAAGAAAAGACCCCTCAAGGGCTTACATCATTCATCCTAATGCTTACATCATAAAGAAAACAATATACTAAACTATATTACAAATATGAATAACTCCTTGGATTCTCATCCAAATTCAAAGATTCTTGAACCATATGAAAGCTCTTGGAATGTAGAATAATCCCTTCTAGGATGACTTCTATGATAGCTTTACGGTCCTTGAATTAAGGAGCAAAAGTATATGTTCGCATGAGTTGATCCCTTCCAAATAGAGAGATAAAAGAGAGACTTGAACTCTTCTACCTTCTAGGTGAGTATTAGATGTCTCCATGGTTGACCTTGATGCATAAGGCCATCAATTATGCATCATACACCCCCGGTTGAAAAAGTTTGTCCTCAAACTTGGAAAACCAACCCTTACTTGCCTTCTTTACAAAGACTTTCTTCTTGAAAGCTTTGAAGTCATCTAGATCCCTTTGATGAACTTCTTAAACTTTCTTCCTCGCACGCCATAAGACTTGAACTTGCATTTCTCCACCGTGAACGTGGGCTGTTCACGTTGCTTCTCATTTATTCTTACCACTTTACCCTTGTCATTTAGTATGAAACAATGTACCTTGATGACTTGGGCTATTTCCTCCTTTCGAATTCTTGGCCTTTCAACCAAGTGATCCAAGTAGATAGCTCTTGGATGCTCATGGAAGATATGCTTCATAGGAAGATTCAAAATGTGATGGATACTTGGATCCGTTTCATTCTTCTCCAAATGTATAAGAATAGGATCCTTATATTCTTCATGCCCTTGATACTCCATCTTCATAATCGACACAATATGACGTTTCTCCTCCTTTTGCCGAGATGGTGGATCAAGAGGTTCCAAAGTGATCCTCTTTTGGTTGATGGTGAGAGTGTAAGTGTTGGCCCTCCCATCATGTATGACATGTCTATCATATAACCATGGCCTTCCTAACAAAACATGACAAGTATCCATGGGAACTATATCACACCATAATGAATCTTGATAATTCTTTCCAATTGAAAGACTCACCAAAACTCGTTGATCCACACGAATACCTTGCCCAAGGCTTAGCCATTGTATTGTGTAGGGTGTGGGATGTGGGCTAATCTCCATTTGCAACTTCTTGACCATTGTTGTAGAGGCGGCATTGGTGCAACTTCCTCCATCTATGATCAAGGAGCATACTCTCCCTTGGATGGTACAACGAGAGCGAAATATTGCTTCTCTTTGTAGTTGATCCTTTGGCACATTTGTGATATTCAAGGCCCTTTCTACCACAAGTAGTTCTCCTTCATCCGCCCTTCCACATATTCTTCTACTACATCTTCCTCTTCTTTGGCACCAACCCCAACTTCCTCTTCTCATACTCATTTACATATAAAGCACTTTGGTATTCCACCAAAGACACTACTCTTGTTTGGACACTCCGAAGCATAATGTCCCAACCCTTGGCATCGAAAACACCTTCTTGATGCTATGGGTTTGGCCACTTGGTCGTGAGGTTTAGGGATTGATGGGGGCTGATTTTGTGGAGTTTTTGTGGGAATGTGTTTCGTGGACGGTGGAGGTTTGGATGGGACGAAGGGTGGGGCGTTTTTTGTGGAGTTTGGTATTGGCTTGAGACTTCTTTCCCCTTATTTCTCCTTTGTTTTTCAACTTTAAGGGATAAGGAGCTCAATTCATCCAAAGTTTTGTATGGTTGTAATTCCACAACGTGCCTAATCCCATCATTAAGACCAAAAAGATAACGTACCAAAGTTTGTGGCTCGTCCTCCTTTAGATCACACCTCCAAAGTAGATGCTCAAATTCCTTTGTGTACTCCTCCACGCTTCTTCCTCCTTGAACCAATCTTTGCAATTTGTAGTAGTTGTCACGTAGGTAGCTAGATGGTAGGAACTTTTCTTGGAGCTTTCTTTTCATCTTATCCCACGTACGCACCTTATCTTTCCCCTTTGCTTGCCGCTTCTTTTGCAAGTTTGTCCACCAAATGCTTGCATGCTTTCGTAGCTTTAGGGCAACATACTTGACCTTCTTATCATCTTCCACATCTTTGAGATCAAAGACCCTTTCCACGGTTTGTATCCAATCCAAATAAACTTCCGGATCAAGATCACCAACAAATTCGGGGATCTCCACTTTGAAGCCGAACCTTTCCTCCTTTGGACGTCCATGCCTCTTTCTTGGAACGTCTTCTTCTCCTTCTCCACTTGATGATTTACTTGATACTTCCTCAAGATTCTCCCTTTCTTGAAGGCGCATGTAGTGTGCTACTTGTTTGTTGAGATACTTGATTCTTTGTTTCATCTTCTCAACATCTTCTGGGGACGATGGAGAGGACTTTGTAGGAGAGCTTGCACTCGCCATTAGAACCTATCTTGATTCACAAAGATCACAAGAAACTCATGGAAGGAAGGTTAGCACGGATGGGACGTGGGTATGGGACGGATTTGGGTAGGTTTGTGTTTGGTTTTTGGGTTCTTTGTGGAGCTTGGGGTTCTTTATGAGTTCTTGATGGGTTCTTGATGAGTTCTTGGAAGAACTATCAAGGGGGACGTGTGATGTAGAGATGAATGAAATTTTGTGATGGGAAACGTATGATGGGAAACGTGTGGGAGAGAAAAGATTGTAAAAGATTGTTTCAAGAACTAAGAGATTCAAACTCCTAGCTCTGATACCAAATTTGATGCATAATGAGACCAAGGAACAATCTCATTACACAAAATCTAAGGATCTTTAAAAACGAAGATAGGAATCTCCCTTCTCAAAGTTCCAAAGAACCAAAAATGGCATAGAAATGGATGAAAAAGGATGGAAAGAACTATGAAAGAAGGTTACCAAACGAATGGAAACAATGAACGAATGAATGGACGAACGTTGAATGATGATGACGAATGGAGTTTGAACGTGAATGATGAAGAACAAACACTTCTTGATGAATGCTTGATGAATTCTTGTTGAATAGTTGATGAAGAACACGAAATGAATGATAAAATGGACGAACGATCGATGGATAGTAGATGGCTTTTGAAGACTCTTTGAAGGATACAGACTCACCACCTCCAAGAATACTCCAATTCCTTCCTTTCACCACTAAGGATGCCAACCTTAGCTAGAAGAAGGGAATATTTCGAATCCCACAAAATAGAGACTAAAACACCTAGCACAATTGCTAGAGAGAACACATCATGTGTTTGAAAAATTCAATGTGATTGACTTGAATGAATTGAATGAATTACAAGCACCTAGGAGGGTATTTATAGCTACAACCCACCCTTAGGCGTCACCTAGCTTCAAGAAAAGACCCCTCAAGGGCTTACATCATTCATCCTAATGCTTACATCATAAAGAAAACAATATACTAAACTATATTACAAATATGAATAACTCCTTGGATTCTCATCCAAATTCAAAGATTCTTGAACCATATGAAAGCTCTTGGAATGTAGAATAATCCCTTCTAGGATGACTTCTATGATAGCTTTACGGTCCTTGAATTAAGGAGCAAAAGTATATGTTCGCATGAGTTGATCCCTTCCAAATAGAGAGATAAAAGAGAGACTTGAACTCTTCTACCTTCTAGGTGAGTATTAGATGTCTCCATGGTTGACCTTGATGCATAAGGCCATCAATTATGCATCAGTTTGTTTGCTTCATGGGCCGTGGCTGTGAGCTTAGTGTCCGTGCTGGGTCCAGCTTGGGTCCATGAAATTATGCTTTGAGCCCCCATTTTAAAATGATGTGTTGGAATTCTTCCCTTAGGAGGATAACCTAAAAACTCCCGGTGCCTTAAAAGAGCCACTTAAGGCAGCGAAATCAATCCCGGGGAGTTTTGTCCAAGAGACTTTAACCGCGGCGGGCTTCATGCCTTTCTAGAAATGCTTGGAGGCTTGGAAAAAAAGGACGTTCCGCATTATCGGTCGAGCGATGGCGGAGAGGTTGTGGGATTTCACTAACTCGTTCCACTTCCCCGTGGATGAGATGACAGTCACGCCTAAAGATTTTGTCATGATCACCGGTCTTCCTTGAGGCGGGCAGGACGTGGTCTTCGATGCAGATGTTCCTCCCGTAGTTCTGGATTTGCTGGCTCCAGTGTCTGCGCGTTTGGGACGACGTCAAGGTCTCCCTAACCTTGCCTATAAGCACTTTGAGATGACCGTTCGCGATGCGAATTTCCAAAACCTGCCTCTAGAGCAACGCCGCTTCATTTTCTTGGCGTATATCATCTCTGCTACCCTCTTTGCCAACCATGGGGATAATATTTCCTTGACCTGGTTTCGGAACCTCTTCAATTTTGATAATATCCGAAACCTGAACTGGGGCAAGGCGGCCTATGCCAACTTCATCCATTGGCTCCGTCATGGCGTCCGTCTTTCGTTGGATGCGGATCCGGTTTACCACCATGCGACCCACGCTCGCTACCAGTACGATCCTTCCTTGTGGAAGGTGCTCGAGGTACGTGCTCGATCCTTCTCTTTTTAATGTACTTATTCATCTTTCGTGATGCATAATGGGACCAAGGGATGATCTCATTACACAATATCTAAGGATCTTTAAAAACGAAGATAGGAATCTCCTTTCTCAAAGTTCCAAAGAACCAAAAATGGAATAGAAATGGATGAAAAGATGGAAAGAACTATGAAAGATGGTTACCAAATGGATAGAAATAATGAACGAATGATGAACGATGATGACGAATCAAGCTTGGACGTGTTTGATGAAGAACAAACGCTTCTTGTTGAATGCTTGATGAATTCTTGTTGAATTCTTGATGAATAACACGAAATGGATGATAAATGGATGAATGAACGATGGATAGATGATGGCTTTTGAAGACTCTTGGAAGGATATAGCCACACCACCTTCAAGAGACCTTCAATTCCTTCCTTTCACCTTCAAGGATGCCACCCTTGAATAGAAGAAGGGGATAACTTCGAAACACCCTCAAGAGAAACGAAAACTAGCACAAAAGCTAGAGAGAAAACAACACCATGTGTTTACTTTGTATTTGATATATGAATGAATGAGATTACAAGAGGCCTAAGGGGGGTATTTATAGTAATCCTAGCCCTCCCTAAACGTGCACAAATCAAGAAATAGGCCCCTTGAGGCTTACATCATCTATTCTAATGATTACATCATAAAGAAAACAATGAACTAAACTAGATTTCAAATGATGATAACTCCTTGGATTCTCATCCAAACTTAAAGATTCTTGAACCATATGAAAGCTCTTGGAATGTAGAATAATCCTCTCTAGGATGACTTCTATGATAGCTTCATGGTCCTTGAATTAAGGAGCAAAAGTATACGACCATATGAGTTGATCCCTTCCAAGTAGAGAGATATAGGAGAGACTTGAGCTCTTCTTTCTTCTAGGTGAGTATTAGATGTCTCCATGGTTGACCTTGATGCATAAGGCCATCAATTATGCATCATACACCCCCGGTTGAAAAAGTTTGCCCTCAAACTTTGGAAAAATCAACTCTCACTTGCCTTCTTCACAAAGACTTTCTTCTTGAAAGCTTTGAAGTCATCGTAGATTCCTTTGATGAACTTCTTAAACTTTCTTCCGATGATTTCTCGAACACCATAAGACTTGGACTTGCATTTCTTCACCGTGAACGTGGGTTGTTCACGTTGCTTCTCATTCCCCAAGTCTATTCTTACCACTTTACCCTTGTCATTTAGCATGAAACAATGTACCTTGATGACTTGGGCTATTTCATCCTTTCGAATTCTCGGCCTTTCAACCAAGTGATCTAAGTAGATAGCTCTTGGATGCTCATGGAAGATATGCTTCATAGGAAGATTCAAAATGTGATGGATACTTGGATCCGTTTCATTCTTCTCCAAATGTACAAGAATAGGATCCTTATACTCTTTATTCCCTCGATACTCCTTCTTCATGATCGACACAAGATGGCTTTCTTCCTTCTTAGGCCGTGTGGTATAAGATGGAAGTAGAGATGCATCAAGAGGCATGATATTCCTATCAAGCAACTTTGGTCCTTCCAACAGAGTATGACAAGAATCCATAGAAGTAATTTTGCAATATAATGAATCTTTGCAAATTTTGTAAAAGCAAAGACTTACTAAACTTCTTGGATTGAAATGAATGAACTTGTCATGGCTTAACCCTTGCGTAAGGACAATAATATTTCCATAGGAGGCACAACTTTCCTTTTCTTGGTTCAACGAACATACTTCTCCTTTGTTGGTATAATGAGAGATCTTGCACTCTCTTTGTGGATGTTCATACGCCACACTTGCTTTTTTTGTCACAAGCCATTTTTCCATATGCTCCTCTTCTACTTTTTCTTCCTCTTTATTCTCCTCCTCATATGCGACATTCCCAATTTCTTCTTCCTTTTCCTCCTCAAATGGTTTGTTATCATGTGTTTGGTACTCAACCAAAGACACATCTTTCTTCTTGTTAGGACACTCCAAATCAATGTGACCTAAACTTTGGCAATGACAACATCTCCTTTGTCTTTCAACATCGAGAGCTAAAGAACTTAACTCTTCCAAGTTTGTGATAAGTTGATTTACAACAACACGACGAATGTAATCATTAAGACCAAGAGAGTAGTATACCAAAATGTGTGGATCGTCCTCCTTAAGGCCATTCTTCCATAATTGCCACTTGAACTCTATTGTATATTCAAGTACATCCATGCTCCCTTGCTTAATTCCTTCAAGATTGTTGATGGAGTCACCTTTATGTCGGATGGCAAGAAATCTTCTTGAACTTTCTTCCCATTCTTTTGTTGGAATGTTTACTCCGCATAAGGTGCTTCATATTCAACCTTAGAAGAGTGAACCACACGTGATCTTGTGCTTCTTGACCCCTTTGGAAGAATCCCACATTCTTCCATTTGCTTGGCAAGATCATCGATTTGTTGCTTCAAGTATTGTAGCTCACGTTGGGAATTCTTGCTGGACCTTTTGCAATCCATTAGAACCTATCTTGATTCAAAAGATCACAAGAAACTCATGGTAGGATGGTTAGCATAGAAGGGACGTGAAGGGGAATTGGTTGGATTTGTGTTTGCGCTCACGGGTTCTTTGTGGAGTTTATGATTCTTTATGAGTTCTTGATGAGTTCTTGATGGGTTCTTGATGAGTTCTTGGAAGAACTTATGGGTGGCGTGTGATGGAGAGATGATGGGGGATGAAATTTGTGATGGAAGGGGTGATGGGGAACGCGTGTGGGAGGGAAAGATCAGAAAAGATTGTTTCAAGAACTAAGAGATTTCAAACTCCTAAGCTCTGATACCAAATTTGATGCATAATGGGACCAAGGGATGATCTCATTACACAATATCTAAGGATCTTTAAAAACGAAGATAGGAATCTCCTTTCTCAAAGTTCCAAAGAACCAAAAATGGAATAGAAATGGATGAAAAGATGGAAAGAACTATGAAAGATGGTTACCAAATGGATAGAAATAATGAACGAATGATGAACGATGATGACGAATCAAGCTTGGACGTGTTTGATGAAGAACAAACGCTTCTTGTTGAATGCTTGATGAATTCTTGTTGAATTCTTGATGAATAACACGAAATGGATGATAAATGGATGAATGAACGATGGATAGATGATGGCTTTTGAAGACTCTTGGAAGGATATAGCCACACCACCTTCAAGAGACCTTCAATTCCTTCCTTTCACCTTCAAGGATGCCACCCTTGAATAGAAGAAGGGGATAACTTCGAAACTCCCTCAAGAGAAACGAAAACTAGCACAAAAGCTAGAGAGAAAACAACACCATGTGTTTACTTTGTATTTGATATATGAATGAATGAGATTACAAGAGGCCTAAGGGGGGTATTTATAGTAATCCTAGCCCTCCCTAAACGTGCACAAATCAAGAAATAGGCCCCTTGAGGCTTACATCATCTATTCTAATGATTACATCATAAAGAAAACAATGAACTAAACTAGATTTCAAATGATGATAACTCCTTGGATTCTCATCCAAACTTAAAGATTCTTGAACCATATGAAAGCTCTTGGAATGTAGAATAATCCTCTCTAGGATGACTTCTATGATAGCTTCATGGTCCTTGAATTAAGGAGCAAAAGTATACGACCATATGAGTTGATCCCTTCCAAGTAGAGAGATATAGGAGAGACTTGAGCTCTTCTTTCTTCTAGGTGAGTATTAGATGTCTCCATGGTTGACCTTGATGCATAAGGCCATCAATTATGCATCATTTCGTTCCTTGTTTGACATGCAGTCGTGGGCATATGAGTACATTTTGGCCCTGGGAATAAGGTCAAAGAAGAACAAGACGGTGCCGGCTACTGAACGCTGGACCATCGAGGGCATACATGATAAGAAGTACAAGTCGGGGTGTCTTGACCTCATTCGCAGCATCTTGGATAATTTGCGGCCGATATCTCCTTATTCTTGACACCTTTTCCCCATTTTTCTTTGTATGCCATACTTAAATGTATCCTTCTCCTTGCAGGATCAAATAAATTGGCGTCCTTGGGCCGACTTCGATATCAGAGGGTTACCACAACCTTTGGATCGGGTGGAACACGACACCCGTCTTCGCCTCCTGGTTGAGGGGCCTTATGGTTATGTGTGGTATTTAGGGGAGAGGGCCTCGAGGCAAATTTTGGGAGGTTACCCTGGTCTCATTCCCTGGATCCTCCAGCACACATGTTTGAACCATGGTGGGTCGACCTGGTCACTTTGAGGAATCTGGTCCGAGGTCAAGCATTTTATGACTTTGTGCACAATGTTCCCCAAAATCAATTCGATGAAGAGTTCCAGCGTTATCTTAGCCGTTTAGCTCCTCGAGTGGTATGTGTCTTCCTTCTTCGTCCTTGTCATGTTTTAGCCACTTTCTAACCGGAAAGTTACAGCTGGGACCTTACGCTAAGGCTGCCGAAGTGGTGGTTCCACAAGAGAGATGAAAGATTGGTGGCTTCCTGGATGTGGAGAACAGTAGCGAGTGCTCTGCGCTTCAAGAATTCGACCACAAACTGGTAAGACTTTGCTTTATGTTGCCTCCTTTTTATCCTATATACCATTTGTGAATGGCCCTTCGTCTTGTTATTTTCCAGTCGAGATGGGCTTTTCTCCGGCAACTGACTAAGGAGTGGAGCACCATGAGGAAGTTCATTGATAGGGGCTTCACCAGCTCGGGGAGATATCAAGGTGGTGCTGCCAGAAGGGCCGATATGGAGGCTGACGCAAAGTCTGTTCCCAGGGAACCACCTCGACGTTCCACTGCAGGAGCTTCTCGTACAGAGCCCCCACGCCGCTCTTCAGTTGGGGAATATTCTTCTCGAGGTCGGTCTCGGGAGGAAATTGGGGGGGTCTTCTCGTCCTCCTCTAGCAGCTGTACCAGAGGGTCGGGGCAAAGGCATTCTGATCAAGGGTCAACACTCCACTGGATCCCATCGCAGCAGGTCCGGTAGCAGAGGTTGCCGCCCTCCGAGCATGGCAGAGGACATGGCTCAGATGTCCTTGGAGGAGTCATTGGGTCATGGAGGGTCATATCATAGTGCTGGATATGGTGGTGATATTTAACCACATTCTTACTGGGTGGAGGATGCTTCTGAATCAAGCGTCACTCATCGGCCTCCTCCTTCTCGCCATACCCCGACTTCAGTGCGCTCTGCTCGTCGCGGTTGGGAAATAGTAGTGAGGGATCGTGACTCAGGTGCATCTGTAGGGTATCCTGGCGGTCAGGCCCCAGCGGATGACGCTACTTCACGTCCTGCACCTTATGACGCTTCATCTTTTGGTTCTGGTTCTGCAGGATGGCCTATCCCTGCTCCTGAGGTGGGTCCGTCATGGCCCATGGGTTCCCAAGAGTGGTCTATGCCTCAACACTCTTGGCTGGGTGGATCTGCTTCTTCTGGTTGGCCCGTCCCTGGTTATGGAACTGGTCCAGCATGGCCTACTCCATCTGCTGAATGGCAGGTCCCTGACCATTCGTGGCTGGCTGCTTCGCAGGAGCATTCTGTATCTTCGCCGTCGAGTGTGCATCCTTCGGAAATACCCTTGACTGGGCCATCGCCTTCTGTGCAGACTGCTCCTGGACCTGATTACTACTCCTGGGATACCTATTTTGGCACGGCCGGTACTTCCAATGCGGGAGCTTCAAATGCAGGGGGCAACTTGGCGAAGGACAACGGCGATTCTGGTTCCCCGTGGTGATTACCTTTATGCAAATGCTAGACTCCCTTTTTTTATTTATATTTACTTTTTATGTAAGACTCTTTGTAATATATTTTTTTTATTTTATGCAAGACTCTGACGCTTTTATTTAATGCAATTTCGAACGATTTTTTACATGATGGGATTAATCCTGCTTCCCCAAAAAGAAAATAAAATAAAAAAAGAACAAAAACTTAAGTTTCGGAGATAACTCGACCGAAAAATTTCAGAACTTGACATCACTGGGTCGATAACAGAAACCGGAACATAAAAAATACACGAATGGGGCAGTTTAAATCAAAATAGAGAGGCCCAAAAGGGGCCTTCACGCAGATGGGCCACGGAAGCGAGGCGCTGGGCCTGGGCCGCTTAATACCTAGGCGGGTTTTAAGCGCCCGAAGAGCTGGGCCTGGTTTGACGCGCGCGCGCGCGTGCTTGATGTATATTTGCCTAGCTATATACATCAAGGTTTAGCTACAAGGACCTTAATCTAGTTTGAAGCTACAAATGTCGTCTTGGGTTTATCAAGGTAGAAGGCGTAAAGGACCTTGAAGGTACTCTAAGCTTAGTCCTCACACTTCTAAGCTTATATGGAGTTACTCTCACATTTGGAGGACATCAAATGAGCTTAAATCATTCTCAAGTCCTTATTGAAAAGTCATCTCTCACGGCAGCAAAAGACTCCATCAAGTACAGTTCGATATTTTACTCTATAATTCTAGATCCATACGTCTATTGAGGAAATCATCAAAAGACAGATTGGAGCTCTTTCAATAAGCTTTCCAATGGTTTTTGAATCATTGAAAACGGACAAGTATTGAAGGAGTTATAGCAATTTCTTTCTAGAGTTGTATTTTAGAGTTTATGATGTCATAAATAGGATATATGATGTAATAGTTGATTCTTGGTTTCTTGAACCCTAGGTACACGTCCAAGGGGTCCTAGAGTAGTATAAATAGACCCCTAGGGTGCCATTGTATTCATTCATTCAATCATATATCAAAATACAATCAAACAAATGATGTGTTGTTCTCTCTAGCTTTGTGCTAGTCTCTTCGTTTCTCTTGAGGGAGGACGGAAACTATCCCCTTCTTCTATCCAAGATTGGCATCCTTGGTGGTGATAGGAAGGATTTGAAGCATTCTTGAAGGTGGTGTGGCTGTATCCTCCAAGATTCTTCAAAGAGCCATTATCATTCTATCATTCTAGTGAGTTTTGTTTCTTTCATTAGAATTCTTTCAATTGCATTTTCATTGTTTCTATCTTTCATTTACACATCTAAAGTGCTAAATCATAAGATAGATTCATCAATCCATTCGTTTTCAACATCCCTACATTCGTCCATTTCTATTCCATTTTTGGTTCTTTGGAACTTTGAGAAGGGAGATTCCTATCTTCGTTTTTAAAGATCCTTAGATTGTGTGTAATGAGATCATCCCTTGGTCCCATTATGCATCAAAATTGGTATCAGAGGTTAGGAGATTGATTCTCTTAGTTCTTGATCCATCTTTTCACCATCTTTCCATCACAAACCCATCCCCACCATTCCCCCATCGTCACGCCACCCATGAGTTCTTCCAAGAACTCATAAAGAACTCATAAAGAACCATTAGCTCCACAAAAAAACCCATAGCCCAAACACAACCCCCTCTCATCCCCACGTGCTAACCCCAAACCCATGAGATTTTTTGTGATCTTTTTGTATCAAGATTCATATTCTATGGCTTGCAAAAGATCTAGCATGAGTACTCAACGTGAATTACAACGCTTGGAGCAACAAATTGATGATCTCACCGAACAAATGGAAGAATTTGGGATCCTTCCAAAAGGATCAAGAAGGGCTGGTTCACGTGACTACATCAACAAGCTTGAAAGAATGAAGCAAGGGAGCAAGGATGTGGTCGAATATACAATAGAATTCAGGCGGCTATTATGGAAATATGCTCTTGAGGAGGATGATCAACGAGTTGTGGTATGTTACTTCCTTGGTCTTAATAATTACATTCGACGTGTTGTTGTAAATCAACCTTTCACAAACTTGGAAGAGTTAAGTTCTTTAGCTTTTTATGTTGAAGTAAAGAGTAAAGAACTCTTGGACAAAACCCGTACACACACAAAAACTCCACAAAATCAGCCCCCATCCCACCTCACACCTACTATCCAAAGCTCCTCAAAACAGCCCATAAACCTCCCCATTCCCATTGTCCAAGACGAGGAAATCATTGACCAAAGTACAAGTCTATCTTGCCAAAGTTTTGATCATGTTGTAAGTGCAAGTCAAACGTCATCCTATGAGCAACCAGAATTTGAAAGTGAATCATTTGATGTATTTGACGTGTATGAGGATGCTAATGAAGTATGTGATAACCTTGGCATGAATGAGGAAGATAATGTAGTTTGTAGCATGCCTAATGATGTATATTTGCCTAGCTATATACATCAAGGCCTAGCTAAAGGACCTCAATCTAGCTAGAAGCTACAAATGTCGCCTTGGGTATCAACAACTACAAGGGTTTATTAGCTCAAGGAAGAAAGCATGAAGGACCTTGATGGTATTCTAGCTTACATGGAGTTACTCTCACATTTTGGAGGACATCAATGAGCATAAATAACTCTCAAGTCCTTATTGAGAAGTCATCTCTCACGGCAGCAAAGGACTCCATCAAGTACAGTTCGATATTTTGCTCTATAACTCTAGATCCATACATCTATTGAGGAAATCATCAAAAGACAGATTGGAGCTCTTTCAATAAGCTTTCCAATGGTTTTTGAATCAATGAAAACGGACAAGTATTGAAGGAGTTATAGCAATTTCTTTCTAGAGTTGTATTTTAGAGTTTATGATGTCATAAATAGGATATATGATGTAATAGTTGATTCTTGGTTTCTTGAACCCTAGGTGCACGTCCAAGGGGTCCCTAAAATAGTATAAATAGACCCCCTAGGGTGCCATTGTATTCATTCAATTCAAGTTATTCAATAAATCAAAAACAAACACAAGGTGTTGTTTTCTCTCTAGTTTTGTGCTAGAACTTTCGTTTCTCTTGAGGGAGAACGAGTATCCCCTTCTTCTATTCTAAGATTGGCTATCTTAGATGGTGATAGGAAGGAATTGAAGAGTCTTGGAGGTGGTGTGCCTATATCCTTCAAGAGAGCTTCAAATCGCCATTATCATTCAACCATTCAACGACATTCATCAAGAACTCATCAAGAATTCATCAAGCATTCAATCATCTTCATTCGTTCTTCAAACGTTCAAAGAGTGTCGTTCATCATCATTCATCAATCGTCATTCCATCGTTCATCAAACTTCCATTTGATCTTGGTAAACGAATTAATCCCTCTTTTCGTTTATCTTCATCCATTATCATTCATTTTTGGATCCTTGAGAACTTTGAGAAGGGAGATTCTTATCTTCGTTTTTAAAGATCCTTAATTCTTTTGTGTAATGTGATCTTGTGGTCCCATTATGCATCAAAATTGGTATCAGAGCTTAGGAGATTGATTCTCTTAGTTCTTGATCCATCTTTTCACCATCTTTCCATCACAAACCCATCCCCACCATTCCCCCATCATCACGCCAACCATGAGTTCTTCCAAGAACTCATAAAGAACCATAAACTCCACAAAGAACCCATAGCCCAAACACAATCCGCCCCAAATACAAACCTCTCTCGTCCTTTACCCATCCAAAACCCCTAAACCATGAATCTTGCAATCTTTTTGCACCAAGATTGATCAAGATGAACGATTCTAGCAAGAATTCCCAACGTGAGCTACAATGCTTGAAGCAACAAATTGATGATCTTGCCAAGCACAAAATCACGTGTGGTTCACTCTTCTAAGGTTGAATATGAAGCACCTTATGAATGGAGTAAACGTTCCAGCAAGAAGAATGGAAATAAAGTTCAAGAAGAGTTCTTGCCCTACAAATACAAAGGAGATAACTTCAACAAGCTTGAAATAATGAAGCAAGGGAGCAAGGACGTGATTGAATATACCATAGAATTCAGACGGCAACTACGGAAGTATGGCCTTAAGGAGAATGATCAAGACGTTTTGGTATGTTATACTCTTGGTCTTAATGATTACATTTGGTGTGTTGTTGTACATCAATCTTACGCAAACTTGGAGGAGTTAAGTTCTTTAGCCCTTGATGTTGAAATAGAAGTAAAGAGTAAAGAACTTTGGGATAGAACTCATTTTGATCATGTTGAAAGTGTGTGTCAAACGCCATCCCATGAGCAACCAGAATTTGAAAGTGAATCATTTGATGTATTCGATGTGTATGATGATGTTCATGAAGTATGTGATAACCTAGGCACAAATGAGGAAGTTAATGTAGTATGTAGCGTGCCTAAAGATGAGTTTAAAGTGTATGACAATCCATTGTATGAGGAGAATAATGATGAGTTTCAAGTATATGACAACCCATTATATGAGGAGGAAGGCGTGAATGAAGAAGTTGAATTTGCCGAATGTGATGTTTTTGTTGAAAATGAGCAAGTTCAAGAAGTACGTAGTAACATGGCTAAAGAAGTAAATGAGGTACACATAGAGGAGGATCTTGAAGTAGAGGAAATAGAAGAATTGAATGGAGAAGAGCTACGTGATGAAATGTGTTCATTGATCCAAGAAGGAGAAAGTTGTGCCATCATTGACGTTGACATTGATCTTGACCAAGATATTAGCCTCGCTACAACAGATGTCCAAGAATTGCAAATGAAGAGTTATTCACACCATGGCAATGATCTTCATATGGATCCAAGAAGTTTAGTAAGTCTTGCTTTTTACAAGATTTGCAAAGATTCATTATATTGTAATATTACTTCTATGGATTCTTGTTATACTTTGTTGGAAGAATCAAAGTTGTATGATAGGAGTATCATGCTCCAAGAGGCGTCCTTATTACTACCTTGTGTCTCACGGCTCAAGGAGGATCAAAGTACTCTTATGGCACTTATGGAGAATAAGTATCATGAATTTGAAGAACCAAGGAGTCTCATTCTTACACCAATGGAGGTTGGAAACCGTGGGCCTATAAAGGATCAAGATCCTTTACCATCACTTGTTCTCATTTGTGAATATTTGGATGAAAGACAAGCACCATCAACAAGTGACCTCTCTCACTTATCTCTTTTGGTTCGTTTCTCTTCCATGAGTATTATCATGCATCAAAGGCTGCCACCAAATCCTATGATTCATCATCGAATGGTCTATGCAAAGGATCAAGCGCAATTCATGGATAACTACATCAATGTCCTTGATTTTCATAGTATACAACATATTTTGAAAGAGTATGTACCATTGCAATGTATAGAGAATGTATGTGTATACTTTGATAACATTTGTGTATGTAGTAGAAGTAGAAAGGAGTATGTAAATTCTTTGGAGTTAGCCTTAGCGAAGCATAAGAAGCCACATGGAGAATTGGAGAAATGTCCTTACCTCTCGTCCAAGAATATGCTATGTCAACAAATCTCATCAAATGGAGTAATTCAAGTGGACAAAAGGAAGAAAGGAGTTATTCAAGAAGGGTCCATACTTGCATCTATATATGAGGTACTATGTCTCTTAAAGGATGCTAATGATCATCATATTCTTTTATTCCCTATTCGTGCATCATATTTGTTCATTACAAATGGAGTTGAGAAAGGTGAAGTCCTATCTCAAGGAAGTTGTCCCATGGATTATTTTGGTGATATACCAAGTGGAGAAAAGAAGAAGCTTCACGTTTATGGCTTAGCATTCATACTTGTTGCTATCATGAGGATATTTGAGCAAAAGGAATATTATCTTGGAGGAATCATGCTTAAGCTTCGTGAATCTTACAAAGTATTGGAGTATGTTTCATATGAAGAGGAGATCACGTCATCATCATGTTTTGAGATGAAGTACTTGATTCATTCATCAAAATCAAGTCACTTGGAGGAAGCAAGTCCTTTGACTAAAGGAAGTTTTCCAACGAGGAGATACATGTTTGATTCAAGAGTACTTAGTCTTGGATATATCAAGGAGTTATATGAAGATGATGATGATTTTAAAGAAGTATTCAAGGTATGTAAGAAGCATCATCAACAACCCTTTCATATTAATCATGGATTTCTTTTCAAAGGGGATCAATTGTGTATTCCAAGGAGTGGAATTCGTGACTTCTTAATCATGGAAGTGCATGGAAGTTCTTTTGATCATCTGGGTCTTCTCAATACGTATTACAAGATGAAGGAGTATTATTTCTGGCCTAGCATGATCGTTGACATTGAGCAAACGTTACAATGTTGTGATATTTGCAATCCTTCTATACTATATGGAGATGAAAGCTTGAATTCTAAGGTTGAAGTACCATGGATTCAAGGAAGTCGTACTATTGTCTTCATCATGAGTTACAAGCTTGTGAATCTATACTTTGAAGTTGAGAAGTTATATGAGGTTTCTACATTCTCTATGAAGAAACGAGATTTGAAGTTCCATGATGTCATTGGATTAGTCATGAGAAAATTTGGAAGAAAGTGGAAGTTCAAGTCAAGCATCAAAGGAATCTATGATGATTTCAAGGCATTCAAGAAGAGAATTTGTAAACCTATAAGAAGGAACAAGAGAAGTGATGTCAATAACACATATGGGAAGACATCTTATAAACAAGGAAGAAGAAGTGTTATGTACTGGTTTAGAAGAAGTTTTGTCTAAGTTTGAGGACAAACTTTTTCAACCGGGGGAGAATGATGTATATTTGCCTAGCTATATACATCAAGGCCTAGCTAAAGGACCTCAATCTGGCTAGAAGCTACAAATGTCGCCTTGGGTATCAACAACTACAAGGGTTTATTAGCTCAAGGAAGAAAGCATGAAGGACCTTGATGGTATTCTAGCTTACATGGAGTTACTCTCACATTTTGGAGGACATCAATGAGCATAAATAACTCTCAAGTCCTTATTGAGAAGTCATCTCTCACTAAGAAAGGACTCCATCAAGTACAGTTCGATATTTTGCTCTATAACTCTAGATCCATACATCTATTGAGGAAATCATCAAAAGACAGATTGGAGCTCTTTCAATAAGCTTTCCAATGGTTTTTGAATCAATGAAAACGGACAAGTATTGAAGGAGTTATAGCAATTTCTTTCTAGAGTTGTATTTTAGAGTTTATGATGTCATAAATAGGATATATGATGTAATAGTTGATTCTTGGTTTCTTGAACCCTAGGTGCACATCCAAGGGGTCCCTAAAATAGTATAAATAGACCCCCTAGGGTGCCATTGTATTCATTCAATTCAAGTCATTCAATAAATCAAAAACAAACACAAGGTGTTGTTTTCTCTCTAGTTTTGTGCTAGAACTTTCGTTTCTCTTGAGGGAGAACGAGTATCCCCTTCTTCTATTCTAAGATTGGCTATCTTAGATGGTGATAGGAAGGAATTGAAGAGTCTTGGAGGTGGTGTGCCTATATCCTTCAAGAGAGCTTCAAATCGCCATTATCATTCAACCATTCAACGACATTCATCAAGAACTCATCAAGAATTCATCAAGAACTCATCAAGCATTCAATCATCTTCATTCGTTCTTCAAACGTTGAAAGAGTGTCGTTCATCATCATTCATCAATCGTCATTCCATCGTTCATCAAACTTCCATTTGATCTTGGTAAACGAATTAATCCCGCTTTTCGTTTATCTTCATCCATTATCATTCATTTTTGGATCCTTGAGAACTTTGAGAAGGGAGATTCTTATCTTCGTTTTTAAAGATCCTTAATTCTTTTGTGTAATGTGATCTTGTGGTCCCATTATGCATCACCTAAAGAAGAGTTTAAGGTGTATGACAATCCCTTGTATGAGGAGAATAATGATGAGTTTCGAGTATATGTCAACCCATTGTATGAGGAGGAAGGCGTGAATGAAGAAGAGCAATGTGATAAGATGTGTTCATTGTTCCAAGAAGGAGAAAGTAGTGTCATCTATAAGGATCTTGACGCTAGCACTGGCATCGATAAGGACCATGGCAATGATATTGGCCTTACTACAACAAGGGTCCAAACATTTTAAATGGAGAGCTATTCACATGGTCATTCACTTCATGACAAGGACATTCATTTTGATCCAAGAAGTTTAGTAAGTCTTTGTTTTTACAATATTTGTAAAGATTCATTGTATTGTAATATAACTTCTATGGATTCTTGTAATACTTTGTTGGAAGAAACAAAGTTGTATGATAGGAGTATCAAGCTCCAAGAGGCGTCCTTATTACCACCTTGTGTTTCACGACTCAAGGAGGGTCAAAGAATTCTTATGACACTTATGGAGAATAAGTATCATGAATTCGAAGAACCAAGGAGTCTCATTCTTACACCAATGGAGGTTGGAAACCGTGAGCCTACAAAGGATCAAGATCCTATGCCATCACTTGTTCTCATTTGTGAATATTTGGATAAAAGACAAGCACCATCGACAAGTGACCTCTCTCACTTATCTCTTTGGGATCAAGCTTAATTCGTGGATAACTACATCAACGGTTTTGGTTCTCATAGTATACAACATATTTTGAAAGAGTATGTACCATTGCAATGTAAAGAGATTGTATTTGTATACTTTGATAACATTTTTGTATGTAGTAGAGGTAGAAAGGAGCATGTAAATCCTTTGGAGTTAGTCTTGATCATGACAAAGCATGAGGAGCCACAAGGAGAATTGGAGAAGTACTTGGAGAATTGTCCTTACCTCTCGTCCAAGAATGAGCTATCTCAACATATCTCATCAAATGGAGTAATTCAAGTGGACAAAAGGAAGAAAGGAAATATTCAAGAAGGATCCATACTTGCATCTATACTTGAGGTACTATGTCTCTTAAAGGATGCTAAAGATCATCATATTCTTTTATTTCCTATTCTCGCATCATATTTGTTCATTACAAATGGAGTTGAGAAAGGTGAAGTCCTATCTCAAGGAAGTTGTCCCATGGATTATTTTGGTGATATACTAATTGGAGAAAAGGAGAAGCTTCATGCTTATGGCTTTACATTCATACTTGTTATCATGAGGATATTTGAGCAAAAGGATTGTTATCATGGAGGATTCATCCTTAAGCTTTGTGATTCTTACAAAGTATTGGAGTATGCTTCATATGATAAGGAGATCAAGCCATCGTTATGCTTTAAGATGAGGTACTTGATTTGTTCATCAAAATCAAGTCACTTGGAGGAAGCAAGTCCTTTGACTAAAGGAAGTTTTCTAACGAGGAGATACATGTTTGATTCAAAATTACTTGAGCTTGGATATATCAAGGAGTTATATGAAGATGACGATGATTTTAAAGAAGTATTCAAGGTATGTAAGAAGCATCATCAACAACTCTTTCATATTAATCATGGATTTCTTTTCAAAGGGGATCAATTGTGTATTCCAAGGAGTGGAATTCGTGACTTCTTAATCATGGAAGTGCATGGAAGTTCTTTTGATCATCTGGGTCTTCTCACATTATTAAGATGGAGTATTATTTCTGGCCTAGCATGATCGTTGACATTGAGCAAACGTTACAATGTTGTGATATTTGCAATCCTTCTATACTATATGGAGATGAAAGCTTGAATTCTAAGGTTGAAGTACCATGGATTCAAGGAAGTCGTACTATTGTCTTCATCATGAGTTACAAGCTTATGAATCTATACTTTGAAGTTGAGAATTTATATGAGGTTTCTACATTCTCTATGAAGAAACGAGATCTGAAGTTCCATGATGTCATTGGATTAGTCATGAGAAAATTTGGAAGAAAGTGGAAGTTCAAGTCAAGCATCAAAGGAATCTATGATGATTTCAAGGCATTCAAGAAGAGAATTTGTAAACCTATAAGAAGGAACAAGAGAAGTGATGTCAATAACACATATGGGAAGACATCTTATAAACAAGGAAGAAGAAATGTTATGTACTGGTTTAGAAGAAGTTTTGTCTAAGTTTGAGGACAAACTTTTTCAACCGGGGGAGAATGATGTATATTTGCCTAGCTATATACATCAAGGCCTAGCTAAAGGACCTCAATCTGGCTAGAAGCTACAAATGTCGCCTTGGGTATCAACAACTACAAGGGTTTATTAGCTCAAGGAAGAAAGCATGAAGGACCTTGATGGTATTCTAGCTTACATGGAGTTACTCTCACATTTTGGAGGACATCAATGAGCATAAATAACTCTCAAGTCCTTATTGAGAAGTCATTTCTCACGGCAGCAAAGGACTCCATCAAGTACAGTTCGATATTTTGCTCTATAACTCTAGATCTATACATCTATTGAGGAAATCATCAAAAGACAGATTGGAGATCTTTCAATAAGCTTTCCAATGGTTTTTGAATCATTGAAAACGGACAAGTATTGAAGGAGTTATAGCAATTTCTTTCTAGAGTTGTATTTTAGAGTTTATGATGTCATAAATAGGATATATGATGTAATAGTTGATTCTTGGTTTCTTGAACCCTAGGTACACGTCCAAGGGGTCTATAGTAGTATAAATAGACCCCTAGGGTGCCATTGTATTCATTCATTCAATCATATATCAAAATACAATCAAACACATGATGTGTTGTTCTCTCTAGCTTTGTGCTAGTCTCTTCGTTTCTCTTGAGGGAGGACGGAAACTATCCCCTTCTTCTATCCAAGATTGGCATCCTTGGTGGTGATAGGAAGGATTTGAAGCATTCTTGAAGGTGGTGTGGCTGTATCCTCCAAGATTCTTCAAAGAGCCATTATCATTCTATCATTCTAGTGAGTTTTGTTTCATTCA
Organism: Portulaca oleracea; assembly: GCA_029582165.1. Classification (NCBI taxonomy): domain Eukaryota; kingdom Viridiplantae; phylum Streptophyta; class Magnoliopsida; order Caryophyllales; family Portulacaceae; genus Portulaca; species Portulaca oleracea. Next base: position 35,823,108 of record CM055869.1, on the reverse strand, counting down.
TTAGAATTCTTTCAATTGCATTTTCATTGTTTCTATCTTTCATTTACACATCTAAAGTGCTAAATCATAAGATAGATTCATTAATCCATTCGTTTTCAACATCCCTACATTCGTCCATTTCTATTCCATTTTTGGTTCTTTGGAACTTTGAGAAGGGAGATTCCTATCTTCGTTTTTAAAGATCCTTAGATTGTGTGTAATGAGATCATCCCTTGGTCCCATTATGCATCAGATAGTTAGGGAATATGAGTCTAACCAGTGGCCAAGTGATGTTCCACTTGAGCTATGTTTACGGTTTTGTGAATTTTTGCAGGATGACAATCCCAAAGTTGCAATTTGTGCCGAGTTGTTGGGAGCACCTCCACCAATCCCACTGGGGTTTGCCAAGATTGAGAAGCTGGAGGTGGAAGAAGAGCATATACTTGCTGCGAAAAAGGCTCCGGAGGTAGAATTGAAGCCTCTTCCATCTTGTTTGAGGTATGAGTTTATAGGTCCCAATTCCACATATCTTGTCATTGTGAATGCAAACTTAAACAAATCTGAAAAATCTATTTCGTTGGAAGTTTTAATATTGCATTGCAATGCCATAGGATACAGTCTTGATGACCTAAAGGGTATTCACCCTTCGTTTTGCATGCATCGCATCCTCATGGAGGAAAACCATAAGCCATCCATTGAGCGTCAAAGGAGGCTTAATCCTACCATGAAGGATGTTGTGAAAAAAGAGGTTTTGGAATTGTTGAAGGCCGGTATTATCTACCCTATCTCCGATAGTGAATGGGTAAGCCCGGTCCACATTGTGCCTAAAAAGGGGAGAATGACTGTTGTGGAAAATGATAGAAATGAAATGATCCCCACATCCCCCTCCATGATGCCTCTCTGTGATTTTCTAGTAATCCCCTTTTTTGCTTCTAGTGTTATGTTTTGCATTGCGGACAATGCTAAGTTCAAGCATGGGGGGATTTTCTTATCCATCTTTGTGTATATGTGTGTTTTGAGTTTTTTTTCTTTTGTTTTGATTTTCTTTTTCTTTCTTTTTCTAGTTTAGTTTCACTTGTAAAAATTGCATCCACCTAGGTGCATTAGTTAGATTTCAAAAAATTACTCCGAGGTACCCTAACTTTTGGTGAAATGTTTTTCTGGTACCCCAACTTTTCAAAACTAATTTTGAGGTACCCTTACTTTTTGGATTAGTAATTATTTAGTGCTTTTCCGACCATTAATTTTATTAAGTGACAAAAATGTCCTTGTTCTTCCCTTCTTGAAGAAATACCCTTGAAAAAGAAGTATGAGGGTATTTCGGTCATTTAAAAAAATTAATAGCCGGAAAAGCACCAAATAATTACTAACCCAAAAAGTAAGGGTACCTCAAAATTAGTTTTGAAAAGTTGGGGTACAGAAAAATAGTTTCCCCAAATATTGGGGTACCTCCCAGTAATTTTTTGGTTAGATTTGCATGTAGTTTTTCTTTTCTTCTTTTCGTAGTTTGTTTTAGTTTTATATTTTCTTATTTTCATTTTGAGTCTTGTAAAAACTTTTGAAAATGAAAAAAATCTAAAAAAATTTGAAAATCTGAATATTGAAAAAAATGTTAGTTATAGGATTAGGCGAGATAGTTTTCTTTTGACTTGATTTGATCTTGTATAGTCCGTTTGTGAAGGACTGTGAATTGACACGAGTTGTGAAGCTAAATGTTGTGAGAATTGTGCTAGGAAAATTAAATGAGACCGATTGCCTTTGTCACTATTTTAAGAGAGAATTGTGCATATGCATATCTTTTTAAAACTGGGTATTGATTGTTGAGCGCTAGCCGTGAGTCCACATAATCCTAAAAGAAAAGACTAATCATTTTTATTGGTCTTATTCCCATGAATGACTCACCATTGTGGCATCCTCCTTCATTTGCTTTGCATCTCCTTGAAATTGCCATGCTTTGTACTTTGACAAGATGACAGAGGCATTAGGAATGAACCCGCAAGCCTTGGCCACCCGTTTACATCAGAATATCCGTAGTTAGCCCCTTCTTTCCTTTGACTATTTCTTTTCTTGAACCCGCATTATAAGCCCTGGCCGATTACATAATTCCTACCCTTAAGCCATTGCTTGTAATGTTTTGAGTATGTAGTTGGGTTGATTGTGGTTACTTTTATGGTTTGGTTTGAGGTGGGAATTGGTTTGAATTGTAAATATTGGTTTGATTCCCCAATTGAGTTCATTGAGGTTGTTGTTAATTGGAACTAGCCTAGTGTGTTGTTTATATGTGAGTGTGTGTTTCAATCAATGAATAAAGAGGGAAAAAAAGAAAAAAATCGGAAAATTCCGAAAAAATGAAAAAAAAAGAGAATAAAGTGTTTGGCATTGTGTTTCTTTTGTTTTGAGGCAAGTTCCCAATTGATTGTGGGAATGGTTTGGATTAATTATAAGTGGTGAGAGTGAATGTATATTGAATTGGCGCGGAGTAGTTTCAAGCTTTAGCTTTTAGCTCCACATATCCCAAACATTTTCCACTTCTTACCCTTAACCCTAGCCCCGTTACAACCCTTGAAAGTCCTCTTGATTGTCATTGTCGCATTGCACATTCGCGGTGGAGAGTTGAGATTCTTAGCAAGTACGTGGTTGGTTGTTGCTTTGGTTAGAGTAATGAGAGAAACAACATCTTTATATGTTCAAACACATGAGCGGAGTGTTTACCGTGTGAGGTTTGCTCTCAATCTTACCTAGTTCCATGCTTAACATGTGCATACTTATCTCATCGGTGAATAAGGGTGATCGGTTGAACTTGATGAGGGTCATTATTGTATAATTTGTCTTCATTTACTTGTGTAAATTGGCTTCTTCTTCACTCTAGAGTTGTACTATAGATTAGATTGGGTAGATTGAATGTTCTATCAATGCAATTATCCTGAGGAGTTGTAATTAAATAAATATTTTCGATTTTTATTTTATTTTATTTTTGAGTCTTTTTAATTTTGCTTTGAGTTCTTTAAGTCTTTTTGTCCCGGTTTCTTTTCTTTTCTTTTCTTTTCTTTCTTTGCCTTTTCTTTTGAGTCTTGACTTGCTTAGGGACAAGCAAGGACTAAGCATGGGGGATTTTGATAAGTGCTTCTTGTATATATGAGAACTTGGTTGTTTTAATGAGAATTTGGGAAGTATTTGACATGATTATATTATTTAATGCCCGAATTTCCCATATTACGCTTGGTTTGGAGTTTGGTGAGTTTTGTAGGGAATTTGTGAAGAATCGATGTAAACCGAGCCAAAAATCAAGTGTAGATCCAAGTTATGTGCATAAAGGACCAAGAAGTGAGAAGTTGGATCACCCAAGGCCCAAACAGTGGCCCAAAGAACTCCTAGGCCCGAGATAGCAGTAACACGGGTGCCCAAAGCAGGGGCACGGGTCGTGTCTATGACCAGAACATGTGGAAATTGATGCAGTGAAGAGACACGGGTAGTGCCTAGGAGGCACGGTCCGTGTCAGTAGGGGCACAGTCCGTGTCACCCCTTGCGTGGTCCATGTCGCCTACGTCTTTTCACTTTCGGCGGTTACAATATCATGATGTTTTTCGGCTGTCTATGGAGGTAATCATCAGTCTACTGTCATCCATTCCATAACCTAACCCTAATCTATCATCCTTCATCATCCATAATCCATCCACCATTGAAGATTGAGAGAAGATTGAAGACCGAAGAGCAATTTCATTACATTTTGAAGTGGAGGAGCAAAAGTCCTCCATTTTTTATTCCTAGCAAGATTGTTCTTCCTTTTGGTTTATTTCTCATTTTCTCATAGATTTTTATATGCTTTCTAGAATAGATTTCAATTGCTTTGTAGTTACAAACATGAGTAGTGAGTAGTTCTTTTTAGTTTGGGGGATGAACCTTTGAAGTTGGTTGATGAATTGACTTTGTTGGATTGAATAGTCATGAATTTAGTTTCTTTCAATCTATTTGGCCTTTCAATTGAATTGTTATTGCTTTTGCTTGATCACCAATTGCAAGTAAATAGGTTGTTGAATGAAGTACCGAAAAGAGAAGTTTGATATGCTGAAAACCTAGGCTAAACTAATTAAAAATTGTCTAGACATAGAAGTTTTTAATTAGGGTTCTTGAGATAATTAGATCTTTAACCTTGATTAAATCAAAATAACCACGAAAGTAGGTGATTCGTTTGTCTTGGCAATTCGCTTTAGTGACAAAATCTCTTTGCGAAGTATTATATGCAATTATTGAACCTTGATTGTGCACACTAATGAAATGAGTGTTTAATCCACGTCGTTGATTCGTTACTTGACTTAGGTTTTATCCCCTGAACGTCTTTTACATATTGATAAATCCAAGTAAATTGTGTGAATATTTGTTTGTTTGCCCTTAGTAGTGAATAGAAATAGAACTAGTTGTTTCAAACAAAATCCCAATCGACTTGGCAATCAACTAGGAGGCTAGATCAGCGCGTTCAAAGGAAAAGTCCCTGTGGGAATGACCTTGATTCATGCTACAATTTCACCCGTGCACTTGCGGCTTATCAAGTTTTTGGCGCCGTTGTCGGGGACTTTGTCCCTAGCCAGCCATTGAACGAATACCCTAAGGTTGCCTCAGTCATTTATTTTCTGTTTTGATTTTCCTTGGTGTTTTGGTTTTGTCTGTCCAGGTTTACTCTACGTGCATGCAAAAAGCTCAACTCTTTGAGTTTGATCCTGAAATCGAAAGAACCTTTTGCTCCCAGCGGAAGAAGCGAAAGTTAGAGCACGCCCGAAGAAAGCAAAAAGATAACTCCAAGCGAAAAAATGCCATGTCTGGTGGCGGCGGCGGCGAGCCTAGAGTCACGCTTGGCTCTTATGTGATGCCCAATGTCACAAATCAACCCTCCGCCATAAATCCTCCAAATGTGGCCGCTACTGATTTCGAGCTAAGGAGTTCACTCATCAATTTGGTGAAGGCCAACCCATTCCATGACCTTCCCAATGAAGATCCCAACCGGCACCTTCGCCTATTCAACCAAGCATGTGAGACTTTTAAGGCAAATGGTGCAACGCCCGATGCAATCAAGCTGCGATTGTTTCCCTTCTCACTTGAAGGGAAGGCTTGGGAGTGGTTGGACTCTCTTCCATCAAGCTCCGCCATCACCACTTTTGACCAACTTGCTAGCGTATTCTTGGCGAAGTACTTTCCTCCTAGCAAGTTGACGAGCCTCCAGAATCAAATTTCAACATTTGTCCAAGAGCTGGATGAGTCCCTCTATGAAGCATCGGAGAGGTTCAAGGACCTCTTACGTCAATGCCCCCACCATGGATTCGAACCATGGGTCCCGATACAAGCATTCTACAACGCGGTGGATGACAACTTGAGGGCCAACATCTTGGCGGCGGCGGGAGGCAACATCATGTCCAAAACAGTGGCGGAACTTCAAACTTCGATTGAGGAAATGGCGATCAATAGCTACCAGTGGTCAAAGCCCCGTTCCAAGAGGACGGGAGGTAAGTAAGATGTTGATGCTATTTCTATGTTGAATGCTAAGATGGATGTTATGACAAAAAAAATGGATATGTTGAATGTAACTGCTCCCCCTCCCCAACCATGTGCGTCGTGTCAATCATATGAGCATGAGACCTTGAATTGTCCTACTGGGTTGGCTAGCAATGAATCGACCGAAGTGGTTAACTATGCTAGTAACCCTTCTAATAGGCCAAACTTTGACCCTTTTTCCAATACTAACAACCCCGATCTTAGGTTCCACCCGAACTTTTCTTACCTAAACAATAACCAAATGGATCAACCCCAAGGGCAAAGACAAATCCAAGCACCTCCACCACAAGCTTCCCAAATACTTAACCTAGAGGCCATGATATAAGCTTTAATGTTGTCTCAACAACAACACCAACAACAGCAACTTGAGCATAAATAAAGACAAGATGTGGTGATTAAGGCCTTACCTACTAAAGTTGACCTTATGAGCACCCACAATCAAATGCTTGAGAATCAAATTGCTATTCAAGCTGGTACCTCCACTACCCCTCCGGCAATGCTTCCCGGAAAGCCCGTACCTAACCCTGAGGAACAATGTCAAGCCATAACCTTAAGGAGTGGGACACAATTGGAGGGGCCTAAAGATCCTAGGATTGGGCATGTGGTGATTGATGTGCCTCAAGATGTTGAAAATGTTGTGATTGATATTGAGAACGTTGTGGTTGATGAGGAGGTGTCTCCGTCCTCCAATGATTCTGTGATTGATGTTGATGTGCAAGAAGAGAAAGAGGTTCCTAATGACCTACCGAAATCTCCCCAAAGGTTTTATACTCCGCCCATGAGTTTCCCTCAAAGATTGGCTAGGGCAAAACTTGACAAACAATTTGAGAAGTTCTTGGAGGTCATCAAGAAGCTCAAGATTAGCATACCATTCATCAAGAAGCTTCCTCCTAAGATTAAGGATCCCGGTAGTTTCACCATTCCATGTGTTGTAGGGAATGTTTTTATTGATCATGCTTTGTGTGATTTGGGGTCAAGTGTGAACTTGATGCCTCTTTCTTTGTCTCAAAAACTTGGTGTGGGTGAGCTGAAACCCACTACCATTTCCCTCCAACTTGTTGACCATTCTGTGAAAAACCCCTTGGGTATACTTGAGGATGTCCCTATCAAGGTGGGTGACATCTTTGTGGCTGTTGACTTTGTGATACTTGATATGAATGAGGACTTGCGCACCCCAATCATTCTTGGAAGGCCTTTCTTGGCCACTTCGGGGTGTTGTGTATATGTGAAAAATGGCAAGATGACTATTGATGTGGGAAGTGATAAGATTGAGTTCAATGTGAATAAAGCTTCCAAATTTCCTTCTATTTCTGATGATTGTAATTTCGTTGATTCGATTGAGGGGATAATAGGGAATATGAGTCTAACCAGTGGCCAAGTGATAATCCACTTGAGCTATGTTTACTGTTTTGTGAATCTTTGCAGGATGACAATCCCGAAGTTGCAATTTGTGCCGAGTTGTTGGGAGCACCTCCACCAATCCCACTGGGGTTTGCCAAGATTGAGAAGTCAGAGGTGGAAGAAGAGCATATACTTGCTGCGAAAAAGGCTCCGGAGGTAGAACTGAAGCCTCTTCCATCTTCTTTGAGGTATGAGTTTCTAGGTCCCAATTCTACATATCCTGTCATTGTGAATGCAAACTTAAACAAATCTGAAAAATCTGTTTCGTTGGAAGTTTTAAGATTGCATCGCAATGCCATAGGATACCCTCTTGATGACCTAAAGGGTATTCACCCTTCGTTTCGCATGCATTTTATCCTCATGGAGGAAAACCATAAGCCATCCATTGAGCAACAAAGGAGGCTTAATCCTACCATGAAGGATGTTGTGAAAAAAGAGGTTTTGAAATTGTTGAAGGCCGGTATTATCTACCCTATCTCCGATAGTGAGTGGGTAAGCCCGGTCCACGTTGTGCCTAAAAAGGGGGGAATGACTGTTGTGGAAAATGATAGAAATGAATTGATCCCCACATCCCCCTCCATGATGCCTCTCTGTGATTTTCTAGTATTCCCCTCTTTTGCTTCTAGTGTTATGTTTTGCATTGCGGACAATGCTAAGTTCAAGCATGGGGGGATTTTCTTATCCATCTTTGTGTATATGTGTGTTTTGAGTTTTTTTTTTTGTTTTGCTTTTCTTTTTCTTTCTTTTTCTAGTTTAGTTTCACTTGTAAAAATTGCATCCACCTAGGTGCATTAGTTAGATTTCAAAAAATTACTCCGAGGTACCCTAACTTTTGGTGAAATGTTTTTCTGGTACCCCAACTTTTCAAAACTAATTTTGAGGTACCCTTACTTTTTGGATTAGTAATTATTTGGTACTTTTCCGACCATTAATTTTATTAAGTGACAAAAATGTCCTTGTTCTTCCCTTCTTGAAGAAATACCCTTGAAAAAGAAGTATGAGGGTATTTCAGTCATTTAATAAAATTAATAGTCGGAAAGCACCAAATAATTACTAACCCAAAAAGTAAGGGTATCTCAAAATTAGTTTTGAAAAGTTGGGGTACCTAAAACTAGTTTCCCCAAATATTGGGGTACCTCCCGGTAATGTTTTGGTTAGGATTTGCATGTAGTTTTTCTTTTCTTCTTTTCGTAGTTTGTTTTAGTTTTATATTTTCTTATTTTCATTTTGAGTCTTGTAAAAATTTTTGAAAATGAAAAAAATCAGAAAAAATTTGAAAATCTGAATATAGAAAAAAATGTTAGTTATAGGATTGGGCGAGATAGTTTTCTTTTGACTTGATTTGATCTTGTATAGTCCGTTTGTGAAGGACTGTGAATTGACACGAGTTGTGGAGCTAAATGTTGTGAGAATTGTGCTAGGAAAATTAAATGAGACCGATTGCCTTTGTCACTATTTTAAGAGAGAATTGTGCATATGCATATCTTTTTAAAACTGAGTATTGATTGTTGAGCGCTAGCCGTGAGTCCACATAAGCCTAAAAGAAAAGACTAATCATTTTATTGGTCTTAATCCCATGAGTGACTCACCATTGTGGCATCCTCCTTCATTTGCTTTGCATCTCCTTGAAATTGCCATGCTTTGTACTTTGACAAGATGACAGAGGCATTAGGAATGAACCCGCAAGCCTTGGCCACCCGTTTATATCAGAATACCCGTAGTAAGCCCCTTCTTTCCTTTGACTATTTCTTTTCTTGAACCCGCATTATAAGCCCTGGCCGATTACATAATTCCTACCCTTAAGCCATTGCTTGGAATGTTTTGAGTATGAAGCTGGGTTGATTGTTGTTACTTTTGTGCTTTGGTTTAAGGTGGGGATTGGTTTGAATTGTAAATATTGGTTTGATTCTCCAATTGAGTTCATTGAGGTTGTTGTTAATTGGAACTAGCCTAGTGTGTTGTTTATATGTGAGTGTGTGTTTCAATCAATGAATAAAGAGGGAAAAAAAAGAAAAAAAATCGAAAAATTCCGGAAAAATGAAAAAAAAAAAGAGAATAAAGTGTTTGGCATTGTGTTTCTTTTGTTTTGAGGCAAGTTCCCAATTGATTGTGGGGATGGTTTGGATTAATTATAAGTGGTGAGAGTGAATGTATATTGAATTCGTGCGGAGTAGTTTCAAGCTTTGGCTTTTAGCTCCACATATCCCAAACATTTTCCACTTCTTACCCTTAACCCTAGCCCCGTTACAACCCTTGAAAGTCCTCTTGATTGTCATTGTCGCATTGCACATTCGCGGTGGAGAGTTGAGATTCTTAGCAAGTACGTGGTTGGTTGTTGCTTTGGTTAGAGTATCGAGAGAAACAACATCTTTATATGTTCAAACAACTATAGCGGAGTGTTTACCGTGTGAGGTTTGCTCTCAATCTTACCTAGTTCCATGCTTAACATGTGCATACTTATCTCATCGGTGAATAAGGGTGATCGGTTGAACTTGATGAGTGCCATTATTGTATAATTTGTCTTCATTTACTTGTGTAAATTGGCTTCTTCTTCACTCTAGAGCTGTACTATAGATTAGATTGGGTTGATTGAATGTTCTATCAATGCAATTATCCTGAGGAGTTGTAATTAAATAAATATTTTCGATTTTTATTTTATTTTACTTTTGAGTCTTTTTAATTTTGCTTTGAGTTCTTTAAGTCTTTTTGTCCCGGTTTCTTTTCTTTTCTTTCTTTGCTTTTCTTTTGAGTCTTGACTTGCTTAGGGACAAGCAAGGACTAAGCATGGGGGATTTTGATAAGTGCTTCTTGTATATATGAGAACTTGGTTGTTTTGATGAGAATTTGGGAAGTATTTGACATGATTATATTATTTAGTGCCCGAATTTCTCATATTACGCTTGGTTTGGAGTTTGGTGAGTTTTGTAGGGAGTTTGTGAAGAATCGATGTAAACTGAGCCAAAAATCAAGTGTAGATCCAAGTTATGTGCATAAAGGACCAAGAAGTGAGAAGTTGGATCACCTAAGGCCCAAACAGTTGCTCAAAGAACCCCTAGGCCCGAGATAGCAGTGACACGGGTGCCCAAAGCAGGGGCACGGGTCGTGTCTATGACCAGAACATGTGGAAATTGATGCAGTGAAGAGACACGGGTAGTGCCTAGGAGGCACTGTCCGTGTCACCCCTGGCGTGGTCCGTGTCGCCTGCGTCTTTTCACTTTCGGCGGTTACAAGTTGGAATTTACCTATATCATGATGTTTTTCGGCTTTCTATGGAGGCAATCATCATTCTACCAGCCTCCATTCCATAACCTAACCCTAATCTATCATCCTTCATCATCCATAATCCATCCACCATTGAAGATTGAGAGAAGATTGAAGATCGAAGAGCAATTCCATTACATTTTGAAGTGGAGGAGCAAAAGTCCTCCATTGTTGATTCCTAGCAAGATTCTTCTTCCTTTTGGTTTATTTCTCATTTTCTCATAGATTTTTACATGCTTTCTAGAATAGATTTCAATTGCTTTGTAGTTGCAAACATGAGTAGTGAGTAGTTCTTTTTAGTTTTGGGGATGAACCTTTGAAGTTGGTTAATGAATTGACTTTGTTGGATTGAATAGTCATGAATTTAGTTTGTTTCAATCTATTTGGCCTTTGAATTGAATTGTTATTGCTTTTGCTTTATCACCAATTGCAAGTAAATAGGTTATTGAATGAAGTACCGAAAGGAGAAGTTTGATATCCCGAAAACGTAGGGTAAACTTATTAAAAATTGTCTAGACATAGAAGTTTTTAATTAGGGTTCTTGAGATAATTAGATCTTTAACCTTGATTAAATCAAAATAACCACGAAAGTAGGTGATTGGTTTGTCTTGGCAATTCGCTCTAGTGACAAAATCTCTTTGCGAAGTATTCTATGCAATTATCGAACCTTGATTGTGCAAACTAATGTAATGAGTGTTTAATCCACATCGTTGATTCGTTACTTGACTTAGGTTTTATCCCCTGAATGTCTTTTTCATATTGATAAATCCAAGTAAATTGTGTGAATATTTGTTTGTTTGCCTTTAGTAGTGAATAGATATAGAATTAGTTGTTTCAAACAAAATCCCGATCGACTTAGCAATCAACTAGGAGGCTAGTTCAGTGCGTTGAAAGGAAAAGTCCATGTGGGAACGACCTTGATTCATGCTACAATTTCATCCGTGCACTTGCGGCTTATCATGGATCAAGGTACCCACTTCTTGGACCAATCTTTGAAACGACTTGGGTATAATCTAGTTCGTCCAATAGATCTTTACTTCTAGGAAACCTGTACTTGATAGGACTCTTGTTGATGCACAGACGTTAGTTTCCAACTCTCTTTGTAACCACAAGGGTAGGGATGGTGCATGGACTGAAGATGTCCCTGATCATACCCTTTGTTTGAAGATCTTTATCTAGTTTTTGAACCACTGGAGCTTCACTAGAGTTCACGTGATGTGTTTGCTCGTCTTGTAGAATAGATCTCGAAATAAGATCATATTTGTGTTGGATATCACGTTGGAGGGGCAACATTGTTACTTTCTCGTTTGGGAACACCTGAGGGTCTTGTTCCAACAGAGGGGTGACGAGAGGGGTGGGGTTGTCGTGGCTAGGGTTCTCGTTGGTGGGCTCTTTGTGGCTAGGGTTTGTGTTTGGGTTTGAAGGAGTGATCTCCTTATGCTCACTAAACTCAGCGCGTTCAGTGGTCATAGAAGTGATGGGATTTGGATCACTCTCTTGGGGTTGGGACGATTGGGATATTTTTAGTGGAGCTAGGGTGACTTTCTTGTTGTTGAGCCTGAATGTGTAAGTGTTGACTCTTCCATCATGTATCACGCTGTAGACACCAGAATTTGCACCGGTATAAACCCTACCCATCAAAAATATACAAGACAGATGGGCCAAGTGAAACGGGTCATTGGGCCCAAAAGATCAATGAACCGAGCCCAAAGAAAATAAAACAGGCCGCGAATAATTATTAAAACCCACAGGGGTTTTACTTATTATTTACAAGCCCACGTATGCAGATGCGCCCGGCCAGAGAATAAAACCTGCCTAGGGTTTGAGCCGGCCCAGAGAGCTCAAAACCCGCCTAGGCTTTGAGCGCAGTAGCAGATGACGTCGTTCAGCGCCATGTCACCGATCCGTGCGCTAATATTATTAAAGCCCGTCTAGGCTTTGATGAATCTGGCGCCAAAAAAAATATGAACGATCTGCATGCATGCAATCCCTTGATTTTTGCCCACGTGTTTGACCTCCCTTGACCACCCTTAAACCCGCCTAGGCTTTGGCCTCTGATGGCATGATTTTTGGGGTATGTCCCCCACCTTTTCCCTCTAAAATCCATATTCCTCCAACTATAAATACCCCCTCCATTCCACCTTCATGAAGACAAAAAGGATCATCATTGATACACTCACTCTACTCTCCCACCATATTATACTTCCACTCTCTAATTCTCAAATTCCCTTATCATTATTCTATCCTCATCTCCATATTACATTTCTAACATCCACTCCCATCATAAAATCATATTCCTACATCACATCCATATTACTCTTCTTTTTCTTCCATAATCCATTTTCATCCCCTCATAATCACACTTATCGCCACCATACCGCCATCCAAACACCACTTTCTCTAAACCATCCATATCTTCTCACCCGGGCTTCAAGTCAAGGGGCAATTCAAGGGATCAAATCCATCGTCGCTACACCTTAAGCAAGGTTCAGTTCTTTTATTTAAATTGTTGCGTTTAATCATGTAATCATTTATTTAATTCCGTGTTTGTACATATTTTGTAAAATAAAAACCGCATTGTTTTATATTGCATGATTTGAACAATAATCCCGCGAAATTAATCAAACTTCTCCCCGCTCATTTTCTTTTCAATTTTGATTTTAGTAGAGTCTGTTTTTATAAACAGGCGGATTCGAAAGTTCTTATAACTCTCGAATTCGTAACCTTACCCCCGAATCCAGAAATCGGGTTTTGTAGATCGGAGTCTTTCTTTTATTTTATGGTTTGTCGGTTTCCTTAAATCGACTGGCGACTCTTTAAAATAATTTATAAATTCGTTTAATTGTTTAAATATTCTTTTTTTACATAAAATAATTTCAATAAATAATTTAATTCGTCCAATTTGTTAATTCAAGGTTGGGCCCGAGGGAAATGGGCCAGAAATTAATAAAACCTAGGCGGGTTTTGTTAATTTCAACTCATTTCCTCGGCCCAAAGATGCAAATGGCCCAGCCCAGGGTCTGCTAAAGCCTAGGCGGGTTTTAGCAGCTCCTAGCGGCCCATTTGCTCCTCTTTGGGCCTGAAAGCAATTGGGCCGGGATTAAATTATTGTTAACTTAGTTTGTGTAATTACGGATAGTTTAAATAATAAAGACGGGTTTGTAAATAAACAAAGTATCATCACCTCAAAAACGAATTTCGAAAACTAAAAATATCCTTATTTAAGGATTAAGAAACCATAGTCGGCTCCCGACTCCTTAAGTAGCGCATCACGGAAAAAAGGGTTCACCTTTTTCCGGGGTCCTACAGATTGGCGACTCCACTGGGGACTTAAACTTTAAAAAGAGGGTAAAACTTGAAAAAATCAAATTGATTTGAAAAGTGTAAAAGGGAGAAGTTAATTTATTTCGCGACTTTATTATTCTTTTAGGCATCCCTTGCATACCGGACCACTAATCGGGTCTTTTGACAAGTTAGCACAAAGGCGACGGATTAAGTTACCTAGGATTTTCCTTGAGAGCGGGAGGCCACTACTATGGGGATGAACTCTACATCTCTAAGCATTTGGTCGCTCCTCTCCCGGGTCACACTCCAAGAGCTTCCTTGAAGTTCTTTGAGAAATACCCTAACTGCTTACCTTATGGTATGAAGAACCGGGGCGAAGGCATGCGGTAGGCTATATACCCAACCATAAAAGTCCATGAATTTAGAGCCTTGGTTTAGGGTATCCTTTCATGTGTATGCTATGTGCTATGTGTATCCCTCCCCTTTTCTTGTCTTGTTTGTAAAGTGTCGACCCTTGTTTGGAGGTTTTGTTCTAGTCCATATAAAATTCATTGGGTTGAGAAAATGATTATTTATTAATTGATATAATTAACTCAAAGGCATTATGGTTGGCCCAAGTGGAAGGGCCCATTTATGTTTGAAAGTTGATTATCTTAATTAATAAATAAAAATTGACTCACCTTTAATGATATTATATGGCCCTTTATGAAATTCTCTTAACAAAGGTCCAAAAGTTAATTAAAAGGCTAACAAAGTTAATGGATAGCGTATTAGACTGCATAATAGTCACTAGGCTTGAGTAAATTAATTTATCGATTTAATTAATAAATCCATCGCATTTATGGTCGGCCCGTTGTTAGGCCCAACCATATTGGGTTTGCCAATTAAGCCCATAAATTGATTATGACTCGCTTATTGTCGACTTTATCCAGTCCTTTACAATATCCATTTTCCCCGAGTAAAAAAAAAAAAAGAAAAGGTCAAAAAATAAGGTTGGTGGTTGGTCTTGTTGAACATTATTCTAGTCCGCATAATAGCCAATATAGTTTGAGTTGTCTAAGTTGTTGGGCCGAGTTACGGATTCTCCTTAAAACGGTCGGCCAGTGGATTGGGCCCATCCAAATTGAGAAACACTGACTAAAGCCTGTTAACTTATGACCCGCTCGCTACGTTGACTTTATTTGTCCCTTTATAGTGTTCTGTTTTTAGGTCCATATAGAGTTAGGTCATGCACTCCCGAAAAGTGGGTGAGTCCTCTGTGTCAGCATATATGTGTCGAGTTGGTTAGGATCATATAGGTCATCTAGGTCATGCATACATCGGGTAGAATGTGTCGGAGTATGTCATCGAGTGTCTTAACTTTGAATTTCCATGCAGGCATCATTGGTGATCGACTCCGAGCCCGCATTTGAGATCCACGAACAGGTCGTTTGATTCCGAACCCTCGCTACGATCCATCTGCAACCAGTGACTACATCATGTCTGGAGAACAATTCCAAGAGATCCCGGTCCAGAGCACCGAAGCCAACATCACGAAGCATTTGGATGACTTATATACCAAAATGCAAGGTCTGGTATTTGCCAATACCTTAGAATAGGAGCAGAAGGTGGGCAAAAGACTGAATGAACAGCAACAAGTGATGGACGGTATACTACAAGCCATCATTAAGATCAACACCAAACTGGGGTTGAATGTCGAGGAAGACGATGAAGAAATGCAGGGATATGAGTCTGAACCTGAAATCATCAAGATATCCTCAGATTCTGGAGGAAGTGGGATATCCAAGACAAAGGTCGCTACTCCTGAGGCATCTAAATTCATAAAGGACCCTGCTGTTAAGGCCCTCGAACAGAAATTAGAAAGCCTTACCAAAGCAATGAGCATTGTGCCAGCCTTCGCTGACAAGTATCCGGAAGTGCCATTGCCAGTTCAGCCAATTCTGAAGGTTGCTGATAAATTGGAGGTACCAAACATCAGGTTCAAACCCTCTGAGAACCCAGTTCATCACATTGTTCAGGTGTACCAAAATAGGATCACCCACGCCTTTAATAAAAAGGTGAAAAGTCGTTCGCTTCAAGAAGGTGATCTAGTGCTTAAGGAAATGAGGGCACCAATACAAGACCCGAGGGGAAAGTTTGCAGCTAATTGGAAAGGTCCTTATATGATTAAGGAAATTTTACCAGGAGGAGCAACTCGGTTTGCCACTATGGATGGAGAAGATGTGATTCAACCCACAAATTTAGATCAGCTCAAGAGATATTATGCTTAATATAGCCAAGCAACTGGAAAACCAATTTTTAGACACTTGGTTAATATTCAATTTATGCTCATAAAAAGAAGGAAAAATAAAATTTGCAAGGACACAATGATTGTAAATAATACTTCTTTTTTTATTAATGATCAAAATGCAAGTACACTGCTTGTAAATGAGAAAATTCAAAAGGCATAATTAAATAAAAGTTTATTCTAGCAAAGCAGTTCAGTTCCTTCACTTCCGTCCATCTTCTAGTCTTGTTTCACCTTCTCTATGTCGCCAGTGGTCTTATGGCCAATCTCCATGTCTTTAGGCTCATTTGGGTCCGTCTCTTTGTTTTTAGGCTTATAGGCTCGCTTATGTGATTTCCGCGTCTCCACCCTCGGACCAAGCCGGTCCTTTGCCGTCACCTTCGCACCGAGACGATCCTTTATCGTGGAACGAGGACCCAGTCTCTCCCTCATGGATGTTCGACTTCTTAGCGCCTCTCCAGCACAGCGAGACTCGACAGCCGCAATCAGCCACCCGTGATATCCAGAGTCAGCGATTTCTGATATATGTGCCTTTGACGGAGCCTTAAGGGTTGGCCTTCTTGCCCAATACTTCAATCAAGACTCTATCACTGAGCCACGAAGCTTCAATTGCTCGGGGGCTTCACATAGCTGCTCGGGGATGGTCTGTTTGCGGCCCATCTGTCGCAATACCCGCTTCGGAAAATAGAAAGTCATGTGTGATAGGCCGGCAATACACACATAGGCGTTGCGATAGTCACTTGTAACATATTCAGGAACGTGCCACCACTCGATCCACCACGCGACGTCACGAGGTTCCTTTAGAAAGGTGATCCATTCAGTTACTGATCGCAGCTCGGTATATTTACGCCTCCTTTGACAATAATTTGCGAGCGCCGAGGGGTTGCGAGGATCTTCGATAAGGCCCAAATGCTCCATCAACCAGATCTGCCCAAGACAATTAGCGCGGATTACAATTGCATACCAATTATTCCCAAACTAACGGGAAAAAAAACCCTAAAACCCGCCTAGGTTATACAGGCAGTAGGTGGTTTTTTTTTTTGACAAAAATGAGGGAGGAAAGGTACCTGAAGAAGCAGGGGGCTCCCACGAAGCTCATATTCTGGATCCGGATTATCCAAATCCATCACAGTTTCCGCTAGCATCAATGGCACTGGATTAAAGCCTCGAGCCATGTCTTCAACTATTTGAATTAGGCCCGCTGGCCCGGTTCTTCGCCCGCCATGATAGAAGCAAAATTCTCCAAGAAGGCATAATACGAGTGCTCGCATTCGTATCACGGGACCATATTCCAAAGTGTTAGGCGATTGAAAATATTCGACAATGGTTTGGAAATGTACCTTATCACCGAATAATGCGCTTCCTATGACCCGGTTCGGAAGACATAGCAATTCCTTGTACTGTTTGGTGTTGTCGGCAACAGTTGGAGGTGATGTCGGCCGTGCGAAATGATTCGTCCCGAAAATAGATGACCACTCTTCGGGTAGTGGACATAGTTCTTTCAAGGAAAAGCAGAAAACATACATCTTCGGATCCCAAAAAGCACCCGCCGCTCGAATAAAATCATGGTTGACTCTCGCTTGTCGGAGACTTAGCAATCTCGTTAGGCTATATCTCCCGAGCTCTTTCTTCTCGTCTCTGCACAAAGTGTTCATCCAAGTAGCGAGCGTCTTCTCGAAGGCCATGATAGGAGGGTTTTTGTGCTTGCAGGAGGATATTTTAGATGGAAAATGCAAGTGAAGATGATGAGTGACATCCATGGCAAAGGGTGAGGTATTTATACACCTTTATCCATGATCAAAATGGAACAAATCGGCCAGCAAGCAGTCACATAGTCGTTGCCATCATATCCCACAATTCAAGCCTTTCTTCAACGGCTAGCGAAAAAAAAGAGAAAAAAAAATTTATAACCCGCCTAGGTTATAATTCCAGTAGGCCAGCACTGATGTATATAGATCACAAAGCACCCTAAGGGGGGTATTTATAGTTACAAGCCCTCCCTTATGGCGTGTACAAGACAAGAAATGGACCACTTAGGGCTTTCATCATCTACTCTAATGATTACATCATAAAGAAAATGATGTATATTTGCCTAGCTATATACATCAAGGTCTAGCTACAAGGTCTTTAATCCAGTTTGAAGCTACAAATGTCGTCTTGGGTTTATCAAGGTAGAAGGCGTAAAGGACCTTGAAGGTACTCTAAGCTTAGTCCTCACACTTCTAAGCTTATATGGAGTTACTCTCACAATTGGAGGACATCAAATGAGCTTAAATCATTCTCAAGTCCTTATTGAAAAGTCATCTCTCACGCAAAGAAAAGACTCCATCAAGTCTGATTCGATATTTTGCTCTATAATTCTAGATCCATACGTCTATTGAGGAAATCATCAAAAGACAGATTGGAGCTCTTTCAATAAGCTTTCCAATGGTTTTTGAATCATTGAAAACGGACAAGTATTGAAGGAGTTATAGCAATTTCTTTCTAGAGTTGTATTTTAGAGTTTATGATGTCATAAATAGGATATATGATGTAATAGTTGATTCTTGGTTTCTTGAACCCTAGGTACACGTCCAAGGGGTCCTAGAGTAGTATAAATAGACCCCTAGGGTGCCATTGTATTCATTCATTCAATCATATATCAAAATACAATCAAACACATGATGTGTTGTCTCTAGCTTTGTGCTAGTTTCTCTTCGCTTCTCTTGAGGGAGATCGAAACTATCCCCTTCTTCTATCCAAGGTTGGCGTCCTTGGTGGTGATAGGAAGGAATTGAAGGTCTCTTGAAGGTGGTGTGGCTGTATCCTCCAAGAATCTTCAAAGCCATTATCGTTCAAACATCATCCATCATTCGTTCAACCATTTGTTCATCATTTCCATTCGTTGGGTAATCATCTTTCATAGTTCTTTTCATCCTTTTCGTCCTATTCCATTTTTGGTTCTTTGGAACTTTGAGAAGGGAGATTTCTATCTTCGTTTTTAAAGATCCTTAGATATTGTGTAATGAGATCATCCCTTGGTCTCATTATGCATCAATTTGGTATCAGAGCTTAGGAGTTTGATTCTCTTAGTTCTTGAACCATCTTTTTACCATCTTTCCATCACAAAAAAGATCCCCACCATCCCACCATTCTCACGCCACCCATAAGTTCTTACAAGAACTCATCAAGAACTCATAAAGAATCATAAACTCCACAAAGAACCCCATAACCCAAACACAATCCCACCCAAAACACTTTGCCTTCCCTATCCAACGTCAATTTGGACGTTCTGAACCCCTACCATGGCTCACGAATTGTTCTTCATGAGGAGGATCCTCAACAATTCGATTGTTCCAGAAGATCGACAACAACAAGAAGCTATCTTTCAGTCTCGTTGCACAATCAAGGGAAAGGTTTGTTATTTGATAATTGATGGTGGAAGCAACACCAATGTGGCGTCAACTACTATGGTGGACAAACTTCAGTTGGAAACAAGTCCCCATCTAAATCCCTACACCATCAAGTGGCTCAATCAGGGTGAAGGATTACATGTAACACAACGATGTTTGGTAAGCTTCTCCATTGGCAAATCTTTTCAAGAATCTTTATGGTGTGACGTTTTTGATGCATAATAGCCTAGCTATATACATCAAGGTTAGCTAAGAGGACTTTGATCTAGCTTCAAGTTACAAAAGACATCAACGACATCATCAATTACAATGGTTTATTAAGCTCTATACATCAAGGAAGCAAGCATGAAGGACCTTGATGTTATTCTAGCTTACATGGAGTTACTCTCATATATGGAAGTCATCAATGAGCTCAAAATACTCTCGGCAATAAGAGTCCTTATTGAATTCGCGGAAATGGAGGACCTTATCGTGTATAGTTCGATATTTTGCTCTATAACTCTAAATCCAAGCATCTATTGAGGAAGTCATCAAAAGATAGATTGGAGTACATTTAAAGAGCTTTCCAATGGTTTTTGAATCATTGAAAACGGACAAGTATTGAAGGAGTTATAGCAATTTCTTTCTAGAGTTGTATTTTAGAGTTTTATGATGTCATAAATAGGATATATGATGTAATAGTTGATTCTTGGTTTCTTGAACCCTAAGTGCACGTCCAAGGGGGTCTTGGAGTAGTATAAATAAACCCCCTAGGGTGCCTTTGTATTCATTCACATTCAATATTAAACACATAATCAAACAAGAGCTTATGCTTTGTTTTCTCTCTGAATTGATGGAACGATTGATGAATGATGAACGACAACTCTTCAAACGTTTGTGGGACGAAATGTGGATGATTGAATGCTTGATGAGTTCTTGATGAATTCTTGACGAGTTCTTGATGAATGTCGTTTGAATGGTTGAATGATAATGGCGATTTGAAGCTCTTTGAAGGATATAGACACACCACCTTCAAGACTCTTCAATTCCTTCCTTTCACCATCTAAGATAGCCAATCTTAGAATAGAAGAAGGGGATACTCGTTCTCCCTCAAGAGAAACGAAAGCTCTAGCACAAAACTAGAGAGAAAACAACACCTTGTGTTTGTTTTTGATTTATTGAATGACTTGAATTGAATGAATACAATGGCACCCTAGGGGGTCTATTTATACTACTTTAGGGACCCCTTAGACGTGTACCTAGGGTTCAAGAAACCAAGAATCAACTATTACATCATATATCCTATTTATGACATCATAAACTCTAAAATACAACTCTAGAAAGAAATTGCTATAACTCCTTCAATACTTGTCCGTTTTCAATGATTCAAAAACCATTGGAAAGCTCTTTAAATGTACTCCAACCTGTCTTTTGATGAATTCCTCAATAGATGCTTGGATTTAGAGTTATAGAGCAAAATATCAAACTATACACGATAAGGTCCTCCATTGCCGCGAATTCAATAAGGACTCTTATTGCCAAGAGTATTTTGAGCTCATTGATGACTTCCATATATGAGAGTAACTCCATGTAAGCTAGAATAACATCAAGGTCCTTCATGCTTGCTTCCTTGATGTATAGAGCTTAATAAACCATTGTAATTGATGATGTCGTTGATGTCTTTTGTAATCGAAGCTAGATCAAGGTCCTCTTAGCTAACTTGATGTATATAGCTATTCTATTATGCATCATTCTCCCCCGTGTTAAAAAGTTTGTCCTCAAACTTTAGACAAGACTTTCTTTAAAAAAAACACCATATAACTTCAATCACAAAACTTCTTTGATTCGTACTCACAAGTGATCATATAAACTTCTTCTTCAAAGCCCTTCTTCCTTCTTTGTAAGATGTCTTTCCATATGTGTTGTTCCCGTCAACTTGGTTCTTCCTCTTACGTTTCTTGAAGAGACTACAAACTCTCTTCTTAAACGCTTTGAAATCATCATAGATTCCTTTGATGCTTGACTTGAACTTCCACTTTCTTCCAAATTTTCTCATAACTAATCCAATGACATCATGGAACTTCAAATCTCGTTTCTTCATAGAGAATGTAGAAACCTCATATAACTTCTCAACTTCAAAGTATAGATTCACAAGCTTGTAACTCATGATGAAGACAATAGTAAGACTTCCTTGAATCCATGGTACTTCAACCTTAGAATTCAAGCTTTCATCTCCATATAGTATAGAAGGATTGCAAATATCACAACATTGTAACGTTTGCTCAATGTCAACGATCATGCTAGGCCAGAAATAATACTCCATCTTGTAATAGATATTGAGAAGACCCAAATGATCAAAAGAACTTCCATGCACTTCCATGATTAAGAAGTCACGAATTCCACTCCTTGGAATACACAATTGATTCCCTTTGAAAAGAAATCCATGAGTAATATGAAAGGGTTGTTGATGATGCTTCTCACATACCTTGAATACTTCTTTAAAATCATCATCATCTTCATATAACTCCTTGATATATCCAAGCTCGAGTAATTTTGAATCAAACATGTATCTCCTCGTTAGAAAACTTCCTTTAGTCAAAGGACTTGCTTCCTCCAAGTGACTTGATTTTGATGAACAAATCAAGTACTTCATCTCAAAGTATAACGATGGCTTGATCTCCTTATCATATGACGCATACTCCAATACTTTGTAAGAATCACAAAGCTTAAGGATGAATCCTCCATGATAACAATCCTTTTGCTCAAATATCCTCATGATAACAACAAGTATGAATGTAAAGCCATAAGCATGAAGCTTCTCCTATTCTCCAATTAGTATATCACCAAAATAATCCATGGGACAACTTCCTTGAGATAGGACTTCACCTTTCTCAACTCCATTTGTAATGAACAAATATGATGCGAGAATAGGAAATAAAAGAATATGATGATCTTTAGCATCCTTTAAGAGACATAGTACCTCAAGTATAGATCCTTCTTGAATATTTCCTTTCTTCCTTTTGTCCACTTGAATTACTCCATTTGATGAGATATGTTGAGATAACTCATTCTTGGACGAGAGGTAAGGACAATTCTCTAAGTACTTCTCCAATTCTCCTTGTGGCTCCTCATGCTTTGTCATGATCAAGACCAACTCCAAAGGATTTACATGCTCCTTTCTACTTCTACTACATACAAAAATGTTATCAAAGTATACAAATACAATCTCTTTACTTTGCAATGGTACATACTCTTTCAAAATATGTTGTATACTATGAAAATCAGGGACATTGATGTAGTTATCCATGAGTTGCGCTTGATCCTTTGCATAGACCATTCGGTGATGAATCATAGGATTTGGTGGCAGCCTTTGATGCCTGATAATACTCATGGAAGAGAAACGTACCAAAAGAGATAAGTGAGAGAGGTCACTTGTTGATGGTGCTTGTCTTTCATCCAAATATTCACAAATGAGAACAAGTGATGGTAAACGATCTTGATCCTTTATAGGCTCACGGTTTCCAACCTCCATTGGTGTAAGAATGAGACTCCTTGGTTCTTCAAATTCATGATACTTATTCTCCATAAGTGCCATAAGAGTACTTTGATCCTCCTTGAGCCGTGAGACACAAGGTGGTAATAAGGACGCCTCTTGAAGCATGATACTCCTATCATACAACTTTGATTCTTCCAACAAAGTATAACAAGAATCCATAGAAGTAATATTACAATATAATGAATCTTTGCAAATCTTGTAAAAAGCAAGACTTACTAAACTTCTTGGATCCATATGAAGATCATTGCCATGGTGTGAATAACTCTTCATTTGCAATTCTTGGACATTTGTTGTAGCGAGGCTAATATCTTGGTCAAGATCAATGTCAACGTCAATGATGGCACAACTTTCTCCTTCTTGGATCAATGAACACATTTCATCACGTAGCTCTCCTCCATTCAATTCTTCTATTTCCTCTACTTCAAGATCCTCCTCTATGTGTACCTCATTTACTTCTTTAGCCATGCTACTACATACTTCTTGAACTTGCTCATTTTCAACAAAAACATCACATTCGGCAAATTCAACTTCTTCATTCACGCCTTCCTCCTCATATAATGGGTTTTCATATACTTGAAACTCTTCATTATTCTCCTCATACAATGGATTGTCATACACTTTAAACTCATCTTTAGGCACGCTACATAGTACATTAACTTCCTCATTTGTGCCTAGGTTATCACATACTTCATGAACATCATCATACACGTCAAATACATCAAATGATTCACTTCCAAATTCTGGTTGCTCATAGGATGACGTTTGACATACACTTTCAACATGATCAAAATGAGTTCTATCCCAAAGTTCTTTACTCTTTACTTCTATTTCAACATCAAGGGCTAAAGAACTTAACTCCTCCAAGTTTGCGTAAGATTGATGTACAACAACACACCAAATGTAATCTTTAAGACCAAGAGTATAACATACCAAAACGTCTTGATCATTCTCCTTAAGGCCATACTTCCGTAGTTGCCGTCTGAATTCTATGGTATATTCAATCACGTCCTTGCTCCCTTGCTTCATTATTTCAAGCTTGTTGAAGTTATCTCCTTTGTATTTGTAGGGCAAGAACTCTTCTTGAACTTTATTTCCATTCTTCTTGCTGGAACGTTTACTCCATTCATAAGATGCTTCATATTCAACCTTAGAAGAGTGAACCACACGTGATTTTGTGCTTCTTGATCCCTTTGGAAGAATCCCAAGTTCTTCCATTTGTTTGGTGAGATCATCAAGTTGTTGCTTCAAGCATTGTAGCTCACGTTGGGAATTCTTGCTAGAATCGTTCATCTTGATCAATCTTGGTGCAAAAAGATTGCAAGATTCATGGTTTAGGGGTTTTGGATGGGTAAAGGACGAGAGAGGTTTGTATTTGGGGCGGATTGTGTTTGGGCTATGGGTTCTTTGTGGAGTTTATGGTTCTTTATGAGTTCTTTATGAGTTCTTGGAAGAACTCATGGTTGGCGTGATGATGGGGGAATGGTGGGGATAGGTTTGTGATGGAAAGATGGTGAAAAGATGGATCAAGAACTAAGAGAATCAATCTCCTAAGCTCTGATACCAATTTTGATGCATAATGGGATCAAAGATGATCACATTACACACGATTTAAGGATCTTTAAAAACCAAGATAAGAATCTTGCTTCTCAAAGTTCTCAAGGATCCAAAAATGAATGATAATGGATGAAGATAAACGAAAAGATGGTGAAATTCGTTTACCAAGATCAATTGAAGTTTGATGAACGTTGGATGAATGATGAATTGATGGAACGATTGATGAATGATGAACGACAACTCTTCAAACATTTGTGGGACGAAATGTGGATGATTGAATGCTTGATGAGTTCTTGATGAATTCTTGATGAGTTCTTGATGAATGTCGTTTGAATGGTTGAATGATAATGGCGATTTGAAGCTCTATGAAGGATATAGACACACCACCTTCAAGACTCTTCAATTCCTTCCTTTCACCATCTAAGATAGCCAATCTTAGAATAGAAGAAGGGGATACTCGTTCTCCCTCAAGAGAAACGAAAGCTCTAGCACAAAACTAGAGAGAAAATAACACCTTGTGTTTGTTTTTGATTTATTGAATGACTTGAATTGAATGAATACAATGGCACCCTAGGGGGTCTATTTATACTACTTTAGGGACCCCTTGGACGTGTACCTAGGGTTCAAGAAACCAAGAATCAACTATTACATCATATATCCTATTTATGACATCATAAACTCTAAAATACAACTCTAGAAAGAAATTGCTATAACTCCTTCAATACTTGTCCGTTTTCAATGATTCAAAAACCATTGGAAAGCTCTTTAAATGTACTCCAATCTGTCTTTTGATGAATTCCTCAATAGATGCTTGGATTTAGAGTTATAGAGCAAAATATCAAACTATACACGATAAGGTCCTCCATTGCCGCGAATTCAATAAGGACTCTTATTGCCGAGAGTATTTTGAGCTCATTGATGACTTCCATATATGAGAGTAACTCCATGTAAGCTAGAATAACATCAAGGTCCTTCATGCTTGCTTCCTTGATGTATAGAGCTTAATAAACCATTGTAATTGATGATGTCGTTGATGTCTTTTGTAACTGGAAGCTAGATCAAGGTCCTCTTAGCTAACCTTGATGTATATAGCTAGGCTACTATGCATCACCAAGACTCTTCAATTCCTTCCTTTCACCATCTAAGATAGCCAATCTTAGAATAGAAGAAGGGGATACTCGTTCTCCCTCAAGAGGAACGAAAGCTCTAGCTCAAAACTAGAGAGAAAACAACACCTTGTGTTTGTTTTTGATTTATTGAATGACTTGAATTGAATGAATACAATGGCACCCTAGGGGGTCTATTTATACTACTTTAGGGACCCCTTGGACGTGTACCTAGGGTTCAAGAAACCAAGAATCAACTATTACATCATATATCCTATTTATGACATCATAAACTCTAAAATACAACTCTAGAAAGAAATTGCTATAACTCCTTCAATACTGGTCTGTTTTCATTGATTCAAAAACCATTGGAAAGCTTATTGAAAGAGCTCCAATCTGTCTTTTGATGATTTCCTCAATAGATGTATGGATCTAGAGTTATAGAGCAAAATATCGAACTATACTTGATGGAGTCCTTTGCTGCCGTGAGAGATGACTTCTCAATAAGGACTTGGGAGTTATTTATGCTCATTGATGTCCTCCAAATGTGAGAGTAACTCCATGTAAGCTAGAATACCATCAAGGTCCTTCATGCTTTCTTCCTTGAGCTAATAAACCCTTGTAGTTGTTGATACCCAAGGCGACATTTGTAGCTTCTAGCTAGATTGAGGTCCTTTAGCTAGGCCTTGATGTATATAGCTAGGCAAATATACATCATTCTCCCCCGGTTGAAAAAAGTTTGTCCTCAAACTTAGACAAAACTTCTTCTAAACCAGTACATAACACTTCTTCTTCCTTTTTTATAAGATGTCTTCCCATATGTGTTATTGACATCACTTCTCTTGTTCCTTCTTATGAGTTTACAAATTCTCTTCTTGAATGCCTTGAAATCATCATAGATTCCTTTGATGCTTGACTTGAACTTCCACTTTCTTCCAATTCTTCTCATGAATAAGCCAATGATATTATGGTGCTTCAAATCTCGTTTATTCATGGAGATTGTAGAAATCTCATATAACTTCTCAACTTCAAAGTATATATTCACAACCTTGTAACTCATGATGAAGACAATAGTAATATGGTGTTCCATCTTTGAAGGATGACCTTCAACGATCTTAATATCATCTTGACTTCCTTGAATCCATGGCACTTCAACCATAAAATTCAAGCTTTCATCTCCATATGGTATAGAAGGATTGCAAATGTCACAATATTGCAGCTTATACTCGATATCAACGATCATGCTAGGCCAGAAATAATACTCCTTCATTTTGAGATACGTATTGAGTAGACCCAAATGATCAAAAGAACTTCCATGTACTTCCATGATCAAGATTTCACGAATTCCATTCCTTGTAATACACACTTGATTCCCTTTGAAAAGAAATCCATGATCAATATAAAAGGATTGTTGAGGATGCTTCTCACATACCTTGTATACTTCTTTAAAATCATCATCATCTTCATACAACTCCTTGATATATTCAAGACTAAGTACTCTTGAATCAAACATGTATCTCCTTGTTAGAAAACTTCCTTTAGTCAAAGGACTTGCTTCCTCCAAGTGACTTGATTTTGATGAACGAATCAAGTACTTCATCTCAAAGCATAATGATGGCTTGATCTCCTTATCACATGAAACATACTCCAATACTTTGTAAGAATCACAAAGCTTAAGCATGATTCCTCCAAGATAATATTCCTTTTGCTCAAATATCCTCATGATAGCAACAAGTATGAATGCTAAGCCATAAGCGTGAAGCTTCTTCTTTTCTCCACTTGGTATATCACCAAAATAATCCATGGGACAACTTCCTTGAGATAGGACTTCACCTTTCTCAACTCCATTTGTAATGAACAAATATGATGCAAGAATCGGGAATAAAAGAATATGACGATCTTTAGCATCCTTTAAGAGACATAGTACCTCAAGTATAGATGCAAGTATGGACCCTTCTTGAATAGTTCCTTCTTTCCTTTTGTCCACTTGAATTATTCCATTTGATGAGGTATGTTGAGATCGCTCATTCTTGGACGAGAGGTAAGGACATTTCTCCAAGTACTTCTCCAATTCTCCATGTGGCTTCTTATGCTTCGCTAAGGCTAACTCCAAAGGATTTACATACTCCTTTCTACTTCTAATACATACAAAAATGTTATCAAAGTATACAAATACAATCTCTTTACATTGCAATGGTACATACTCTTTCAAAATATGTTGTATACTATGAAAATCAAGGACATTGATGTCATTATCCATGAATTGCGCTTGATCCTTTGCATAGACCATTCGGTGATGACTCATAGGATTTGGTGGCAGCCTTTGATGCATGATAATACTCATGGAAGAGAAACGTACCAAAAGAGATAAGTGAGAGGGGTCACTTGTCGATGGTGCTTGTTTTTCATCCAAATATTCACAAATGAGAACAAGTGATGGTAAAGGATCTTGATCCTTTATAGACCCACGGTTTCCAACCTCCATTGGTGTAAGAATGAGACTCCTTGGTTCTTCAAATTCATGATACTTATTCTCCATAAGTGCCATAAGAGTGCTTTGATCCTCCTTGAGCCGTGAGATACAAGGTGGTAATAAGGACGCCTCTTGGAGCATGATACTTCTATCATACAACTTTGATTCTTCCAACAAAGTATAACAAGAATCCATAGAAGTAATATTGCAATATAATGAATTTTTGCAAATCTTGTAAAAAGCAAGACTTACTAAACTTCTTGGATCCATATGAAGATCATTACCATGGTGTGAATAACTCTTCATTTGCAATTCTTGGACATTTGTTGTAGCGAGGCTAATATCTTGGTCAAGATCAATGTCAACGTCAATGATGGCACAACTTTGTCCTTCTTGGATCAATGAACACATTTCATCACGTAGCTCTTCTCCATTCAATTCTTCTACTTCCTCTACTTCAAGATCCTCCTCTATGTGTACCTCATTTACTTCTTTAGCCATGCTACTACATACTTCTTGAACTTGCTCATTTTCAACAAAAACATCACATTCGACAAATTCAACTTCTTCATTCACGCCTTCCTCCTCATATAATGGGTTGTCATATACTTGAAACTCTTCATTATTCTCCTCATACAATGGATTGTCATACACTTTAAACTCATCTTTAGGCACGCTACATACTACATTAACTTCCTCATTCGTGCCAAGGTTATCACATACTTCATGAACATCCTCATACACATCGAATACATCAAATGATTCACTTTCAAATTCTAGTTGCTCATAGGATGACGTTTGACATACACTTTCAACATGATCAAAATGAGTTCTATCCCAAAGTTCTTTACTCTTTACTTCTATTTAAACATCAAGAGCTAAAGAACTTAACTCCTCCAAGTTTGCGTAAGATTGATGTACAACAACACACCAAATGTAATCATTAAGACCAAGAGTATAACATACCAAAACGTCTGGATCATTCTCCTTAAGGCCATACTTCCGTAGTTGCCGTCTGAATTCTATGGTATATTCAATCACGTCCTTGCTCCCTTGCTCCATTATTTCAAGCTTGTTGAAGTTATCTCCTTTGTTTTTGTAGGGCAAGAACTCTTCTTGAACTTTATTTCCATTCTTCTTGCTAAAACGTTTACTCCTTTCATAAGGTGCTTCATATTCAACCTTAGAAGAGTGAACCACACGTGATTTTGTGCTTTTTGATCCCTTTGGAAGAATTCCACATTCTTCCATTTGCTTGGCAAGATCATCAATTTGTTGCTTCAAGCATTGTAGCTCACGTTGGGAATTCTTGCTAGAATCGTCCATCTTGATCAATCTTGGTGCAAAAAGATTGCAAGATTCATGGTTTAGGGGTTTTGGATGGGTAAAGGACGAGAGAGGTTTGTATTTGGGGCGGATTGTGTTTGGACTAGGGGTTCTTTGTGGAGTTTATGGTTCTTTATGAGTTCTTGGAAGAACTCATGGGTGGCGTGATGATGGGGGAATGGTGGGGATGGGTTTGTGATGGGAAGATGGTGAAAAGATGGATCAAGAACTAAGAGAATGAATCTCCTAAGCTCTGATACCAATTTTGATGCATAATGGGATCAAAGATGATCACATTACACACAATATAAGGATCTTTAAAAACCAAGATAAGAATCTTGCTTCTCAAAGTTCTCAAGGATCCAAAAATGAATGATAATGGATGAAGATAAACGAAAAGAGGGATTAATTCTTTTACCAAGATCAAAATGGAAGTTGGATGAACGATGGAATGACGATTGATGAATGATGATGAACGACACTCTTTGAACGTTT
This sequence comes from Portulaca oleracea, assembly GCA_029582165.1. Lineage (NCBI taxonomy): Eukaryota > Viridiplantae > Streptophyta > Magnoliopsida > Caryophyllales > Portulacaceae > Portulaca > Portulaca oleracea. Next base: position 35,793,470 of record CM055869.1, on the reverse strand, counting down.
GAAGAACGAATGAAGATGATTGAATGCTTGATGAGTTCTTGATGAGTTCTTGATGAATGTCGTATGAATGGTTGAATGATAATGGCGATTTGAAGCTCTCTTGAAGGATATAGGCACACCACCTCCAAGACTCTTCAATTCCTTCCTTTCACCATCTAAGATAGCCAATCTTAGAATAGAAGAAGGGGATACTCGTTCTCCCTCAAGAGGAACGAAAGCTCTAGCTCAAAACTAGAGAGAAAACAACACCTTGTGTTTGTTTTTGATTTATTGAATGACTTGAATTGAATGAATACAATGGCACCCTAGGGGGTCTATTTATAATACTTTAGGGACCCCTTGGACGTGTACCTAGGGTTCAAGAAACCAAGAATCAACTATTACATTATATATCCTATTTATGACATCATAAACTCTAAAATACAACTCTAGAAAGAAATTGCTATAACTCCTTCAATACTTGTCCGTTTTCATTGATTCAAAAACCATTGGAAAGCTTATTGAAAGAGCTCCAATCTGTCTTTTGATGATTTCCTCAATAGATGTATGGATCTAGAGTTATAGAGCAAAATATCGAACTATACTTGATGGAGTCCTTCTTTAGTGAGAGATGACTTCTCAATAAGGACTTGGGAGTTATTTATGCTCATTGATGTCCTCCAAATGTGAGAGTAACTCCATGTAAGCTAGAATACCATCAAGGTCCTTCATGCTTTCTTCCTTGAGCTAATAAACCCTTGTAGTTGTTGATACCCAAGGCGACATTTGTAGCTTCTAGCTAGATTTAGGTCTTTTAGCTAGGCCTTGATGTATATAGCTAGGCAAATATACATCACAACCAGAAATTGAAAGTGTGGTATTTGATGTATTTGACGAGCATAAGGATGTTCATAAACTTGGCATGAATGAGGTATGTAGCGTGCCTCATGAAGTACACGAGGAAGAAAAAGAAGAGGATATTGTACTAGAAACGATGTATGTAGAAGAATTAAGTGGAGAAGAGTTGCTTGTTGTAAGTAGAGTCTTGAAAGAGGCTAGTGTATCAAATGATCTACAACAAAGAGAGCCTATTTCTTACTCTCAATATACCATTCAAGAAGAAGTATGTCCATTGAATCAAGGAGGAGAAGATTGTACTTCCCATTGTAGTATTGACGAGGGCATTGATCTTGACATTGACGTTTCTACAAACAGGATCAAAATGAAGGATTTGGAGAGTTATTCACTTCCTACTCTACACGTTTATAACGACAACATACACCTTGAGACAAGAAGTTTAGTAAGTCTTTGTTTTTACAAGATTTGCAAAGATTCATTATATTGTAATATTACTTCTATGGATTTTTGTTATACTTTGTTTGTAAAATCAAAGTTGTATGATTGGAGTATCATGCTCCAAGAGACGTCCTTATTACCCTCTTGTAACTCATGGCCCACGGAGGATCAAAGCATTCTTATGACACTTATGGAGAATAAGTATCATGAATTTGAAGAACCAAGGAGTCTCATTCTTACACCAATGGAGGTTGGAAACCGTGAGCCTATAAAGGATCAAGATCCTATGCCATCACTTGTTCTCATTTGTGAATATTTGGATGAAAGACAAGCACCATCGACAAGTGACCTCTCTCACTTATCTCTTTGGGATCAAACTCAAATCGTGGATAACTACATCAACGGTTTTGGTTCTCATAGTATACAACATATTTTGAAAGAGTATGTACCATTGCAATGTAAAGAGATTGTATTTGTATACTTTGATAACATTTTTGTATGTAGTAGAAGTAGAAAGGAGCATGTAAATCCTTTGGAGTTAGTCTTGATCATGACAAAGCATGAGGAGCCACAAGGAGAATTGGAGAAGTACTTGGAGAATTGTCCTTACCTCTCGTCCAAGAATGAGCTATCTCAACATATCTCATCAAATGGAGTAATTCAAGTGGACAAAAGGAAGAAAGGAAATATTCAAGAAGGATCCATACTTTCATCTATACTTGAGGTACTATGTCTCTTAAAGGATGCTAAAGATCATCATATTCTTTTATTTCCTATTCTCGCATCATATTTGTTCATTACAAATGGAGTTGAGAAAGGTGAAGTCCTATCTCAAGGAAGTTGTCCCATGGATTATTTTGGTGATATACTAATTGGAGAAAAGGAGAAGCTTCATGCTTATGGCTTTACATTCATACTTGTTGTTATCATGAGGATATTTGAGCAAAAGGATTGTTATCATGGAGGATTCATCCTTAAGCTTTGTGATTCTTACAAAGTATTGGAGTATCGTCGTATGATAAGGAGATCAAGCCATCGTTATACTTTGAGATGAAGTACTTGATTTGTTCATCAAAATCAAGTCACTTGGAAGCAAGTCCTTTGACTAAAGGAAGTTTTCTAACGAGGAGATACATGTTTGATTCAAAATTACTCGAGCTTGGATATATCAAGGAGTTATATGAAGATGATGATGATTTTAAAGAAGTATTCAAGGTATGTGAGAAGCATCATCAACAACCCTTTCATATTACTCATGGATTTCTTTTCAAAGGGAATCAATTGTGTATTCCAAGGAGTGGAATTCGTGACTTCTTAATCATGGAAGTACATGGAAGTTCTTTTGATCATTTGGGTCTTCTCAATATCTATTACAAGATGGAGTATTATTTCTGGCCTAGCATGATCGTTGACATTGAGCAAACGTTACAATGTTGTGATATTTGCAATCCTTCTATACTATATGGAGATGAAAGCTTGAATTCTAAGGTTGAAGTACCATGGATTCAAGGAAGTCTTACTATTGTCTTCATCATAAGTTACAAGCTTGTGAATCTATACTTTGAAGTTGAGAAGTTATATGAGGTTTCTATATTCTCTATGAAGAAACGAGATTTGAAGTTCCATGATGTCATTGGATTAGTTATGAGAAAATTTGGAAGAAAGTGGAAGTTCAAGTCAAGCATCAAAGGAATCTATGATGATTTCAAAGCGTTTAAGAAGAGAGTTTGTAGTCTCTTCAAGAAACGTAAGAGGAAGAACCAAGTTGACGGGAACAACACATATGGAAAGACATCTTACAAAGAAGGAAGAAGGGCTTTGAAGAAGAAGTTTATATGATCACTTGTGAGTACGAATCAAAGAAGTTTTGTGATTGAAGTTATATGATGGTTTTTAAAGAAAGTCTTGTCTAAAGTTTGAGGACAAACTTTTTCAACCGGGGGAGAATGATGCATAATAGCCTAGCTATATACATCAAGGTTAGCTAAGAGGACTTTGATCTAGCTTCAAGTTACAAAAGACATCAACGACATCATCAATTACAATGATTTATTAAGCTCTATACATCAAGGAAGCAAGCATGAAGGACCTTGATGTTATTCTAGCTTACATGGAGTTACTCTCATATATGGAAGTCATCAATGAGCTCAAAATACTCTCGGCAATAAGAGTCCTTATTGAATTCGCGGCAATGGAGGACCTTATCGTGTATAGTTCGATATTTTGCTCTATAACTCTAAATCCAAGCATCTATTGAGGAAGTCATCAAAAGACAGATTGGAGTACATTTAAAGAGCTTTCCAATGGTTTTTGAATCATTGAAAACGGACAAGTATTGAAGGAGTTATAGCAATTTCTTTCTAGAGTTGTATTTTAGAGTTTTATGATGTCATAAATAGGATATATGATGTAATAGTTGATTCTTGGTTTCTTGAACCTAAGTGCACGTCAAGGGGTCTTGGAGTAGTATAAATAAACCCCCTAGGGTGCCTTTGTATTCATTCACATTCAATATTAAACACATAATCAAACAAGAGCTTATGCTTTGTTTTCTCTCTAACCTTTGTGTTAGAATCTGGTTCTCTTGAGGGAGAATCCTTTGAATCTTCTCTTCTATTCCAAGAGGGAGCAATCTTGGATGGTGCAAAGGAGGAGTTGGATATCAAATTGATTGTGGTGTGTCTGTATCAATCAAGGAGATTTCCATTGCCAAAATCTATCAAGTTTCTACATCAATTCAACGAGTTCTTTTACAATTGGTACGTTTTTGCCATTGTTTGATTCTTTTGATTGTCATTCAATTCATCACATTTAGAACTCTAATTCATCCCATTCTTTCGTTTGAAACTAGTTTTTGAGAAATTCAACTATTGCAAGTTTTCACTTGTGGAAAGATCCTTAGCATTTCGTGTATAATGGATTTGTTGTGATCCATTATGCATCAGTTTTGCCTATGGATGCTTGTCATATTTTGTTGGGAAGACCATGGTTATTTGACAGGAGCGTGATACATAAGAGCCAATACCTACACTTTCAGGCTCAACAAAAAGAAAATCACCCAAGCTCCACTAAAAATAGCCAACCCATCCCCACCCAAAGAGAGTGATCCAAATCCCATCACTTCTATGACCACTGAACACCCTGAGTTTAGTGAGCATAAGGAGATCACTCCCTTAAACCCAAACACAGAACCTAGCAACGAAAGTTCCACCAACGAGAACCCTAGTCTCAAAAAGGGTCACCCACTCATCACCAACCCATTCCAACGTGATGTTCAGGAAGATTTGGTCCCAACCCACAAAAACCCTAGTGAACCTCCAAAGGTTCAAAAGGAAGCTGATGATCTTCAAGAAAAGGGTCTTGTTCTTGCCAACTCGGAGGGAAGCAAATTGGATCCAAGCAAGCATCCAATTTTGAATTTTCCTATGAAGCGTATCTTCCATGTGCACCCAAGAGATATCAACTTGAATCTTATGGTTGAAGTGCCAAGGATTCAAAGGAGTCAAGGGGCCATAGTCGTTTGTGATCACTCAAGAATGGATCGCTTCACATTCAATAATGAAGGCAAAATTGTAGATTTTGAAATTTTGAAGTTACATGGGAATTCTACATCCATGGTGAAACATGGAGTATCAAGGTCCAATAATGTCTATGGGTTATTTTTGAAGAAGTTGAAGAAGTTTTGTAAAGGAGTCTATGACGATTTCAAAGCCTTTAAGAAGAAAGTTTGTGATTTTTGTGAAGAAGGCGAGTAAGAGAGTGATGCTCCAAGTTTGGGGACAAACTTTTTCAACCGGGGGAGAATGATGTATATTTGCCTAGCTATATACATCAAGGTCTAGCTACAAGGTCTTTAATCCAGTTTGAAGCTACAAATGTCGTCTTGGGTTTATCAAGGTAGAAGGCGTAAAGGACCTTGAAGGTACTCTAAGCTTAGTCCTCACACTTCTAAGCTTATATGGAGTTATTCTCACATTTGGAGGACATCAAATGAGCTTAAATCATTCTCAAGTCCTTATTGAAAAGTCATCTCTCACGGCAGCAAAAGACTCCATCAAGTACAGTTCGATATTTTGCTCTATAATTCTAGATCCATACGTCTATTGAGGAAATCATCAAAAGACAGATTGGAGATCTTTCAATAAGCTTTCCAATGGTTTTTGAATCATTGAAAACGGACAAGTATTGAAGGAGTTATAGCAATTTCTTTCTAGAGTTGTATTTTAGAGTTTATGATGTCATAAATAGGATATATGATGTAATAGTTGATTCTTGGTTTCTTGAACCCTAGGTACACGTCCAAGGGGTCCTAGAGTAGTATAAATAGACCCCTAGGGTGCCATTGTATTCATTCATTCAATCATATATCAAAATACAATCAAACACATGATGTGTTGTCTCTAGCTTTGTGCTAGTTTCTCTTCGCTTCTCTTGAGGGAGATCGAAACTATCCCCTTCTTCTTTCCAAGGTTGGCGTCCTTGGTGGTGATAGGAAGGAATTGAAGGTCTCTTGAAGGTGGTGTGGCTGTATCCTCCAAGAATCTTCAAAGCCATTATCGTTCAAACATCATCCATCATTCGTTCAACCATTCGTTCATCATTTCCATTCGTTGGGTAATCATCTTTCATAGTTCTTTTCATCCTTTTCGTCCATTTCTATTCCATTTTTGGTTCTTTGGAACTTTGAGAAGGGAGATTTCTATCTTCGTTTTTAAAGATCCTTAGATATTGTGTAATGAGATCATCCCTTGGTCTCATTATGCATCAGAAAACAATGAACTAAGCTATATTACAAATATGAATAACTCCTTGGATTCTCATCCAAACTTAAAGATTCTTGAACCATATGAAAGCTCTTGGAATGTAGATTAATCCTCTCTAGGATGACTTCTATGATAGCTTCATGGTCCTTGAATTAAGGAGCAAAAGTATACGACCATATGAGTTGATCCCTTCCAAGTAGAGAGATATATGAGAGACTTGAGCTCTTCTTTCTTTTAGGTGAGTATTAGATGTCTCCATGGTTGACCTTGATGCATAGGCCATCAATTATGCATCACCGCCAAAGCACCTCCATGGACTTCTTGAATCAACAATTCGCGCAAGGAAGTCCTTGGTATACATAATTGATTCCCTTTGAATAAGAAGCCATCTTCAATATGAAACATTTCATGGGGATGCTTCTTTGCCAACTCATACACTTCTTTGAAATCTTGATCATCTTGATACAACTCCTTAATATGCTCAAATCCAGAACACATTAGAATCAAGAATATATGTAAGTACCTTCTTGAAAGAGCATCGGCACCCTTATTCAAGTGTCCGGCTTTGTGGTTGATTACGAATTGAAAGGCTTGCATAAATTCAACCCATTTGGCATGGCGTGGATTAAGCTTGTGTTGGCCTTGGATGAATTTGAGAGCTTCATGGTCACTATGAAGAATGAACTCTCCACTTAGCAAATAGTGTCTCCAATGCTCAAGAGCTCTTATAATGGCATAGAACTCTTTATCATATGTACTATACTTCCTCTTTGCCTCGTTCAACTTCTCACTAAAATAAGCAATTGGCCTTCCTTCTTGAGACAAAACCGCTCCAATACCAACACCACTTGCATCTACTTCAACTTCAAAGATTTTATCAAAACATGGCAAGTTTAGAAGAGGTGCGTTACACATCTTTTCTTTGATGCTTTCAAACGCCAATTGAGCGCTTTTACTCCAAGAATACTCCTTTTGTGATGTATATTTGCCTAGTTATATACATCAAGGTCTAGCTACAAGGTCTTTAATCCAGTTTGAAGCTACAAATGTCGTCTTGGGTTTATCAAGGTAGAAGGCGTAAAGGACCTTGAAGGTACTCTAAGCTTAGTCCTCACACTTCTAAGCTTATATGGAGTTACTCTCACATTTGGAGGACATCAAATGAGCTTAAATCATTCTCAAGTCCTTATTGAAAAGTCATCTCTCACGGCAGCAAAAGACTCCATCAAGTACAGTTCGATATTTTGCTCTATAATTCTAGATCCATACGTCTATTTGATGCATAATGGACCAAGGGTTGATCACATTACACACAATCTAAGGATCTTTAAAAACGAAGATAGGAATCTCCCTCCTCAAAGTTCCAAAGAACCAAAAATGGAATAGAAATGGATGAAAAAGATGGAAAGAACTATGAAAGATGGTTACCAAATGAATGGAAATGATGAACGAACGAATGATTGATGAATGTAGAATGAATGGATTGATGAATCTATCTTATGATTTAGCACTTTAGATGTGTAAATGAAAGATAGAAACAATGAAAATGCAATTGAAAGAATTCTAATGAATCAAACGAAACTCACTAGAATGATAGAATGATAGTGGCTCTTTGAAGAATCTTGGAGGATACAGCCACACCACCTTCAAGAATGCTTCAAATCCTTCCTATCACCACCAAGGACGCCAATCTTGGATAGAAGAAGGGGATAGTTTCCGTCCTCCCTCAAGAGAAACGAAGAGACTAGCACAAAGCTAAAGAGAACAACACATCATGTGTTTGATTGTATTTTGATATATGATTGAATGAATACAATGGCACCCTAGGGGGTCTATTTATACTACTTTAGGGACCCCTTGGACGTGTACCTAGGGTTCAAGAAACCAAGAATCAACTATTACATCATATATCCTATTTATGACATCATAAACTCTAAAATACAACTCTAGAAAGAAATTGCTATAACTCCTTCAATACTTGTCCTTTTTCAATGATTCAAAAACCATTGGAAAGCTTATTGAAAGATCTCCAATCTGTCTTTTGATGATTTCCTCAATAGACATATGGATCCAGAATTATAGAGCAAAATATCGAACTGTACTTGATGGAGTCTTTTGCTGCCGTGAGAGATGACTTCTCAATAAGGACTTGAGAGTTATTTATGCTCATTGATGTTCTCCAAATGTGAGAGTAACTCCATGTAAGCTAGAATACCATCAAGGTCCTTCATGCTTTCTTCCTTGAGCTAATAAACCCTTGTAGTTGTTGATACCCAAGGCGACATTTGTAGCTTCTAGCTGGATAGAGGTCCTTTAGCTAGGCCTTGATGTATATAGCTAGGCAAATATACATCATTCTCCCCCGGTTGAAAAAGTTTGTCCTCAAACTTAGACAAAACTTCTTCTTCCTTGTTTTCCTTCCTTCTTTATAAGATGTCTTCCCATATGTGTTATTGACATCACTTCTCTTGTTCCTTCTTATGAGTTTACAACTTTTCTTCTTGAATGCCTTGAAATCATAATAGATTCCTTTGATGCTTGACTTGAACTTCCACTTTCTTCCAAGTCTTCTCATGAATAAGCCAATGATATTATGGTGCTTCAAATCTCGTTTATTCATGGAGATTGTAGAAATCTCATATAACTTCTCAACTTCAAAGTATAGATTCACAAGCTTGTAACTCATGATGAAGACAATAGTAATATGGTGTTCCATCTTTGAAGGATAACCTTCAACGATCTTAGTATCATCTTGACTTCCTTGAATCCATGGCACTTCAACCATAAAATTCAAGCTTTCATCTCCATATGGTATAGAAGGATTGCAAATGTCACAATATTGCAGCTTATACTCGATATCAACGATCATGCTAGGCCAGAAATAATACTCCTTCATCTTGAGATACGTATTGAGTAGACCCAAATGATCAAAAGAACTTCCATGTACTTCTATGATCAAGATTTCACGAATTCCACTCCTTGGAATGCACACTTGATTCCCTTTGAAGAGAAATCCATGATCAATATAAAAGGATTGTTGAGGATGCTTCTCACATACCTTGTATACTTCTTTAAAATCATCATCATCTTCATACAACTCCTTGATATATTCAAGACTAAGTACTCTTGAATCAAACATGTATCTCCTCGTTAGAAAACTTCCTTTAGTCAAAGGACTTGCTTCCTCCAAGTGACTTGATTTTGATGATCGAATCAAGTACTTCATTTCAAAACATGATGATGACGTGATCTCCTCTTCATATGAAACATACTCCAATACTTTGTAAGATTCACGAAGCTTAAGCATGAATCCTTCAAGATAATAATCCTTTTGCTCAAATATCCTCATGATAGCAACAAGTATAAATGCTAAACCATAAGCATGTAGATTCTTCTTTTCTCCACTTGGTATTTCACCAAAATAATCCATGGGACAACTTCCTTGAGATAGGACTTCGCCTTTCTCAACTCCATTTGTAATGAACAAATATGATGCAAGAATAGGGAATAAAAGAATATGACGATCATTAGCATCCTTTAAGAGACATAGTACCTCAAGTATAGATGCAAGTATGGACCCTTCTTGAATAATTCTTTTCTTCCTTTTGTCCACTTGAATTACTCCATTTGATGAGATATGGTGAGATAACATATTCTTGGACGAGAGCTAAGGACATTTCTCCAAGTACTTCTCCGATTCTCCATGTGGCTTCTTATGCTTCGCTAAGGCTAACTCCAAAGGATTTACATACTCCTTTCTACTTCTACTACATACAAAAATGTTATCAAAGTATACAAATACAATCTCTTTACATTGCAATGGTACATACTCTTTCAAAATGTGTTGTATACTATGAAAATCAAGGACATTGATGTAGTTATCCATGGGTTGCGCTTGATCCTTTGCATAGACCATTCGGTGATGAATCATAGGATTTGGTGGCAGCCTTTGATGCATGATAATACTCATGGAAGAGAAACGTACCAAAAGAGATAAGTGAGAGAGGTCACTTGTTGATGGTGCTTGTCTTTCATCCAAATATTCACAAATGAGAACAAGTGATGGTAAAAGATCTTGATCCTTTATAAGCTCTCGGTTTCCAACCTCCATTGGTGTAAGAATGAGACTCCTTGTTTCTTCAAATTCATGATACTTATTCTCCATAAGTGCCATAAGAGTACTTTGATCCTCCTTGAGCCGTGAGACACAAGGTGGTAATAAGGACGCCTCTTGGAGCATTATACTCCTATCATACAACTTTGATTCTTCCAACAAAGTATAACAAGAATCCATAGAAGTAATATTACAATATAATGAATCTTTACAAATCTTGTAAAAAGCAAGACTTACTAAACTTCTTGGACATTTGTTGTAGCGAGGCTAATATCTTGGTCAAGATCAATGTCAACGTCAATGATGGCACAACTTTCTCCTTCTCGGATCAATGAACACATTTCATCATGTAGCTCTTCTACTTCCTCTACTTCAAGATCCTCCTCTATGTGTACCTCATTTACTTCTTTAGCCATGCTACTACATACTTCTTGAACTTGCTCATTTTCAACAAAAACATCACATTCGGCAAATTCAACTTCTTCATTCACGCCTTCCTCCTCATACAATGGGTTGTCATATACTCGAAACTCTTCATTATTCTCCTCATACAATGGATTGTCATACACTTTAAACTCATCTTTAGGCACGCTACATACTACATTAACTTCCTCATTTGTGCCAAGGTTATCACATACTTCATGAACATCCTCATACACATCGAATACATCAAATGATTCACTTTCAAATTCTAGTTGCTCATAGGATGACGTTTGACATACACTTTCAACATGATCAAAATGAGTTCTATCCCAAAGTTCTTTACTCTTTACTTCTATTTCAACATCAAGGGCTAAAGAACTTAACTCCTCCAAGTTTGCGTAAGATTGATGTACAACAACACACCAAATGTAATCATTAAGACCAAGAGTATAACATACCAAAACGTCTTGATCATTCTCCTTAAGGCCATACTTCCGTAGTTGCCTCAATTCTATGGTATATTCAACCACGTCCTTGCTCCCTTGCTCCATTATTTCAAGCTTGTTGAAGTTATCTCCTTTGTATTTGTGGGGCAAGAACTCTTCTTGAACTTTATTTTCATTCTTCTTGCTGGAACGTTTACTCCATTCATAAGGTGCTTCATATTCAACCTTAGAAGAGTGAACCACACGTGATTTTGTGCTTCTTGATCCCTTTGGAAGAATCCCAAGTTCTTCCATTTGTTTGGTGAGATCATCAAGTTGTTGCTTCAAGCATTGTAGCTCACGTTGGGAATTCTTGCTAGAATCGTCCATCTTGATCAATCTTGGTGCAAAAAGATTGCAAGATTCATGGTTTAGGGGTTTTGGATGGGTAAAGGACGAGAGAGGTTTGTATTTGGGGCGGATTGTGTTTGGGCTATGGGTTCTTTGTGGAGTTTATGGTTCTTTATGAGTTCTTGGAAGAACTCATGGTTGGCGTGATGATGGGGGAATGGTGGGGATGGGTTTGTGATGGAAAGATGGTGAAAAGATGGATCAAGAACTAAGAGAATCAATCTCCTAAGCTCTGATACCAATTTTGATGCATAATGGACCAAGGGTTGATCACATTACACACAATCTAAGGATCTTTAAAAACGAAGATAGGAATCTCCCTCCTCAAAGTTCCAAAGAACCAAAAATGGAATAGAAATGGATGAAAAAGATGGAAAGAACTATGAAAGATGGTTACCAAATGAATGGAAATGATGAACGAACGAATGATTGATGAATGTAGAATGAATGGATTGATGAATCTATCTTATAATTTAGCACTTTAGATATGTAAATGAAAGATAGAAACAATGAAAATGCAATTGAAAGAATTCTAATGAATCAAATGAAACTCACTAGAATGATAGAATGATAATGGCTCTTTGAAGAATCTTGGAGGATACAGCCACACCACCTTCAAGAATGCTTCAAATCCTTCCTATCACCACCAAGGACGCCAATCTTGGATAGAAGAAGGGGATAGTTTCCGTCCTCCCTCAAGAGAAACGAAGAGACTAGCACAAAGCTAGAGAGAACAACACATCATGTGTTTGATTGTATTTTGATATATGATTGAATGAATACAATGGCACCCTAGGGGGTCTATTTATACTACTTTAGGGACCCCTTGGACGTGTACCTAGGGTTCAAGAAACCAAGAATCAACTATTACATCATATATCCTATTTATGACATCATAAACTCTAAAATACAACTCTAGAAAGAAATTGCTATAACTCCTTCAATACTTGTCCTTTTTCAATGATTCAAAAACCATTGGAAAGCTTATTGAAAGATCTCCTGATGGGAATCAGCCTCCACAAATACAGTTGATTCAGGAGTGTTATCACTTGGTGGGCATACTTAAGAAGGGCATTTGTGCAGAAGGAGGTTAAGGACATTCACCCCATGTGATGTCCTCGCTACTTGTCTCCCTATCTCAACTGTGAAGGTCATTCGGTGTTCTGCCTGGCTGTTCTATTTTTGACTTGCGGTAAGGTCCTTTATCTGGACATCGGTAAAGGTCCTTTACCTTAGGCAGCCTTGATACTTTGGCGATCATTCCGGGGCATTTTGGTCTTCTCTCAGGAGGTCCGGTTTTCCCATATACTCTTGAAGGTCCTTACTGAGTTCCCGCCATTTTGGAACAAAACCACTTGTGTTTCTTCACTTGTCTTGCATGGATTGGAGTCTAAGTGAATGAAGATCCTCCAATGAGGAAGTGCCAAGTGGAGGGCTGTGATTGTCCATGGGTGGTCCAATGATGGTCGAGTACTTCATAGTGAAGACATGTATTAGCTTTAATCATTTGTAATTAGCTTAATTAACCACGTTTAGGAGGTTTCTTCATGATTAGGAAACCTCACTCTAGTTAGTTGAGCTCCTTGCTTGCTTGCTGCCTTTTCCTTTGTTTCACCAGTATATGTATCTTTGTATTAGCCACTTCATTTCATATCTTACGAAATACAAAACCAAAAGAAAGCTTTGAGCTTCCTCGTTTGTGAGTTTCTCAAACTCGTTTTCCACTCCAGATTCTAGGTCCGCAGCCTAGTGGTGTTGTGTGGACTTGTTGTGATCTTGTTTGGAAGGTGATTAAATTCTGTAACCAAACGAAGGTCCTTCAAGCTGCCCGGGTATTCATTTCACTTGAAGGTGTTTAAGTACTGTAACAAGTGAGATAATACTTGATCTATCTTTTCTTTCATTTGTTTTTCGCTCCTTGATGCTTATTGTATCACAATTGTTGTGGTTAATTGTTGTCCGAGAGATTGGTGTCCTTGTGGTGTTATAAGCTTGTTGAATTCAGTGCCTTTAGCGAGCTTATATACATCATAATTGGTATCAGAGCTAGCTTACCATCTTGGTGAGTTTGTTTTGATTCATTTGGTGTGAAGTAAGAAGAAACCGAAGTTATGTCTTCCAGTCAAGTTCAACCTCAAAGTCCAGAAGATGTTCTAAGGGAGAAAGAAGAGCTGGCGAAACGAGTTGAATTCCTTACAGCTCAACTCAAGTACTATATGTATTTGAGGAACCAAGAGCTTAAGGGTTCAGATGGAGGTGCTTCTGAATTGGGGAATCCGTTTGGAGATGATGATATGGAGATTATCAGCGAACAAAGAGAGAGACGTTCACCTAAGGAGGAAGGCTTGATTTCAAGGTGGATATACCCGAGTTCGAGGGAAACCTTTGATGCATAATGGATCACAAGACATCCAAAATGCCAAGAAAGAACAAGGATCATATCACAAGTAAGAACTTGCAAGAGATGAATCAAAGATGGAACGAAATAAGGAATGAAATATGAGATCAAAGGCCAAAAGATGTAGATGATTTAGGGGCTGATTCGTGAGTTTAATCATGAATTTGAAGACAATCAAGTGAATTCACAACTAGCAAAACAAAAAGAAATCAAACGACTTACAATGATGAAGAACCAAACGAGAAACAAGAAAAGAACTTGATAGAATTGAGCAACGAAGCCTCTCCAATTGCTACAGCCACACCACAATCTTCAAGAGCTCCTACTCCTCCTTTCACCACCCAAGAATGCTCAATCTTGGATTAGAAGAGAAGATTTCACACGAAAAACCCAAAGGGAATTCGTTTTCTAGCCAAAACTAGAGAGAACTAAAGCATCAACTTTAGACATTGTATTGAATGTATGAATATGAGATGTCTCTACAAGGCACCCCTAGGGGGGTATTTATAGTAGGAAACCTCCCCTTAGGCGTCACCCCTCTTCAAGATTAGGCCCTTTAAGGGCTTACATCATCCCACTCAATTATGACATCATTTAAAGAAAATACAATATCTCCTAAAATACAACTCCAATACTAAAGATTCAAAAACCAAAATGTACATAAGAGAAAGCTCTATCATATGGCTTGATTAGAACTTTAAGGCCCTTGTGATAAGGAGCTCAATAGTCCTCTAGGAGTAGAGATGCCCGTGATGTCACTTGAAATGCCTTGGAGTAGGATAGTAAAGTCTCTATGGTTGACCTTGATGCATAAGGCCATCAATTATGCATCATACACCCCCGGTTGAAAAAGCTTGCCCTCAAACTTTGGAAAACCAACTCTTACTTGCCCTCTTCACAAAGACTTTCTTCTTGAAAGCTTTGAAGTCATTATAGATTCCTTTGATGAACTTCTTAAACTTTCTTCCGATCAATTCTCGAACACCATAAGACTTGGATTTGCGTTTCCCCATCTTGAACGTGGGTTGTTCATGTCGCTTCTCACTTCCCAAGTCTATTCTTACCACTTTACCCTTGTCATTTAGCATGAAACAATGTACCTTGATGACTTGGGCTATTTCATCCTTTTGAATTTTCGGCCTTTCAACCAAGTGATCTAAGTAGATATCTTTTGGATGCTCATGGAAGATATGCTTCGTGGGAAGTTTCAAAATATGATGGATACTTGGATCCGTTTCATTCTTCTCCAAATGTGTAAGAATAGGATCCTTACACTCTTCATGCCCTTGATACTCCATCTTCATGATTGACACAATATGACGTTTCTCCTTTTGCCGAGATGGTGGATCAAGTGGTGCCAAAGTGATCCTCTTTTGGTTGATGGCGAGAGTGTAAGTGTTGGCCCTCCCATCATGTATGACATGTCTATCATATAACCATGGTCTTCCCAATAAAACATGACAAGTATCCATGGGAACTATATCACACCACAATGAATCTTGATAATTCTTTCCAATTGAAAGACTCACCAAAACTCGTTGATCCACACGAATGCCTTGCCCAAGGTTTAGCCATTGTATTGTGTAGGGTGTGGGATGTGAGCTAATCTCCATTTGCAACTTCTTGACCATTGTTGTAGAGGCGGCATTGGTGCAACTTCCTCCATCTATGATCAAGGAGCATACTCTCCCTTGGATGGTACAACGAGCGGAAAATTGCTTCTCTTTGTAGTTGATCTTCGCACATTTGTGATATTCAAGGCCCTTTCTACCACAAGTAGTTCTCCTTCATCCCTCTTCCACATATTCTTCTACTACATCTTCCTCATCTTTGGCGTCAACCCTAACTTCTTCTTCTTTCTCATACTCATTTACATATAAAGCACTTTGGTATTCCACCAAAGACACTACTCGCTTGTTTGGACACTCAAGCAGAATGTCCCAAACATTGGCATCGAAAACACCTTCTTGGAGCTAATGTTCTTGGTTCTTGGACTTGGGTTTTGGATGGGGGATTTTGTGGCTGGTTTATTGTGGGTTTGGCGTAGGGTTTAAGGGAGGATGGGGGCTGATTTTGTGGAGCTTTTGATTGTGTTTGAGAGTAAGGGAGTGGGGTATAGGGTCTTCGAGGTTCCTTGGCCCTTTCCTTCCTTTGTCTTTCCACTTTCATAGCCAAGTTACTTAGCTCATCAAGGGATTCATATGAATGTAATTCAACTATATGACGTATCCAATCATTCAAACCAATCAAGTAACGTACCAGAACTTGTGGTTCCTTCTCCTTGAGATCACAACGCCAAAGGAGGTGTTCAACAAACTCCCTTGTGTATTCTTCAACCGATTTAGAGCCTTGGACAAGCTTTTGCAGCTTGTAGTAGTTGTCGTGGACGTATGATTGGGGAAGAAACTTGGATTGCAATTTTGACTTCATCTTATCCCAAGAACGGATCTTTTCTTTCCCTTTTGCAACTCTCTTCTTTTGAAGGTTAGTCCACCAAATAGAAGCATGTTTTCTTAATTTCAAAGCAACGTACTTCACCTTGAGCTCATCACTACAATCTTTCAACTCAAAGACACGTTCAACGGTATGTATCCAATCAAGATAATCCTCAACATTAAGACTACCATCAAATTCGGGAACTTCTACTTTAAAATCCAAACGATCATGCCTTTTAGGCTTCGAACTACTTTCACCATGTGACGAAACACCATCACGTAGAGAACCTTCACGTAGCATTTTATTCTCTTCCATTTGTTTAATTGCACACGCAAAAATGCTATTTGTTGCTCAAGTTCATAAACCTCATTTGATTTAGATTCATCGTTTGCCATTAGAAATCAACTTGATGTCATATGAACTCACGAGGGAAAGGGACGGATTTGGGCTTGGTTTGTGTTTAGGACGAGGGTTCTTTGAGGAGCTACGGGTTCTTTATGAGTTCTTGATGAGTTCTTGATGGGTTCTTGATGAGTTCTTGATGAGTTCTTGGAAGAACTATCAAAGGGGCGTGTATAACGTGGGGTTTATGTGATTTTGTGACAAAACAAGGTCCAAGATTCATGCAAGAAACAAAGGAGATTCATCTAAGCATAGCTCTGATACCAAATTGATGCATAATGGATCACAAGACATCCAAAATGCCAAGAAAGAACAAGGATCATATCACAAGTAAGAACTTGCAAGAGATGAATCAAAGATGGAACGAAATAAGGAATGAAATATGAGATCAAAGGCCAAAAGATGTAGATGATTTAGGGGCTGATTCGTGAGTTTAATCATGAATTTGAAGACAATCAAGTGAATTCACAACTAGCAAAACAAAAAGAAATCAAATGACTTACAATGATGAAGAACCAAACGAGAAACGAGAAAAAGAACTTGATAGAATTGAGCAACGAAGCCTCTCCAATTGCTACAGCCACACCACAATCTTCAAGAGCTCCTACTCCTCCTTTCACCACCCAAGAATGCTCAATCTTGGATTAGAAGAGAAGATTTCACACGAAAAACCCAAAGGGAATTCGTTTTCTAGCCAAAACTAGAGAGAACTAAAGCATCAACTTTAGACATTGTATTGAATGTATGAATATGAGATGTCTCTACAAGGCACCCCTAGGGGGGTATTTATAGTAGGAAACCTCCCCTTAGGCGTCACCCTTCTTCAAGATTAGGCCCTTTAAGGGCTTACATCATCCCACTCAATTATGACATCATTTAAAGAAAATACAATATCTCCTAAAATACAACTCCAATACTAAAGATTCAAAAACCAAAATGTACATAAGAGAAAGCTCTATCATATGGCTTGATTAGAACTTTAAGGCCCTTGTGATAAGGAGCTCAATAGTCCTCTAGGAGTAGAGATGCCCGTGATGTCACTTGAAATGCCTTGGAGTAGGATAGTAAAGTCTCTATGGTTGACCTTGATGCATAAGGCCATCAATTATGCATCAACCTTGATCCAGAGGTTTTCTTGGATTGGATGCAAACGGTAGAACGAGTCTTTGATCTAAAGGACATTCCTGATGACAAGAAGGTAAAATTTGTAGCTTTGAAATTGAGAAAGCATGCATCTATATGGTGGACTAATTTGCAGAAAAAGAGAGTTTCTGTTGGGAAGGATAAGGTGCGTTCATGGCAGAAAATGAAGGAGAAGTTACAAGCCATGTTCCTTCCAGCCAGTTATCTTAAGGATAACTATTTGAAGCTTCAACAGTTGGTTCAAGGTGGCAAAACAGTAGAGGAGTATACCAAGGAGTTCGAGCACTTGCTTTGGAGGTGTGATCTTAAGGAGAATGAACCTCAAATACTTGTGAGGTATCTTTTTGGTTTGGATGAAAGAGTGAGGAATGTGGAGTTGCACCCTTACACTTCCCTTGATGAGTTGAGCTCTTTGGCTCACAAGGTGGAGTTGCAAAGGAGAAGTAGAGGGAAGGAGGTTCATAGCCGAAACCAACCCCAAACACGTCCAAACACATTCCCTAAACCATCCTTTACCCCACAAAAACAACCTTTCCAGCCCAAATACACCCCCACTAAACCAACTCCAAACCCTCAGCCCTATATCCCACAAAGGCCTACCTTTACTGAATCCAAGGCCCTTGATAAGAAGAGATGTTTTCGGTGCCAAGGACTTGGACACATCGCGTCCGAATGTCCTAACAAACGAGTGGTATCTCTCGCTGAGTACCAAGCAGCCTTGTTTGTTGCACCAGAACTTGGAGTGGAGGAGGAGCTTGAAAATGAACCTTTGGGTGATCCAGTTTATGATGAGGTGGTTGAGGAACCAGACGAAGGGGAGATGTTGGTGGTAAGGAGAGTTCTTAGTAGCTCTTCTGTGAGGGAAGGACAGGAGCAACGGGAGAATATTTTTCATTCTCGGTGCACTATTAATGGCAAGGTGTGCTCTTTGATTATCGATGGAGGAAGTTGCACCAACGCCTCACAATCTATGGTGAGCAAGATCAAGTTGCAAACCAGTCCTCATCCGGCTCCTTATACCATCCAGAGGCTTAATCAAGGCAAGGGCATTCACATGGATCAGAGATGTTTGTTGAACTTCTCAATAGGAAAAACGTAACAAGACACTCTGTGGAGTGATATTTTACCTATGGATGCTTGTCATGTGTTACTGGCGTGCCTTGGCTTTTTGATAGAGCCGTGAGTCATGATGGTAGAGCAAACACTTATACCCTTCTCTTTAACAACAAAAAGATTACCCTTGTACCTCTTAAGCCTACCCCACTTCCAAAACCCAAGGAGAATTTGGTTACTGATCCAAGCTTGATCACTCTCTTGGTTGCTGAACACCATGAGTTTCACGGTCATAAGGACCTTATTCTCCTAGACCTAAACACACAAACTAGCTCCACAAATGACCACCCCTTCTTGCCCCTCTTACGGAACACTATTCCTTTGTGTTTCGAGGAGATGCCCCCTGGTTTACCTCCCAAGAGGGACATTCAACACAAGATTGACCTCGTGCCTGGGTCAATACTCCCTAATAAACCAGCTTACCGTATGAACCCCAGTGATACTCAGGAGATTCAAAGGCAGGTAGATGACCTTCTCGCCAAGGGGATGATAAAGGAGAGCTTAAGTCCTTGTGCTGTACCAGCTCTCTTAGTGCCCAAGAAAGATGGGAGTCAAAGAATGTGCATTGATTGCCGTGCTATCAACAAGATTACCATCAAGTATAGGTATCCTATACCTAGGCTTGAGGACCTTCTGGATGAGCTTCATGGGGCTCAAGTGTTTTCAAACTGGATGAGCTTCTGGATGACCTCCTGAATTTGATGGTAGTTTAGATCCGGAGGTATTTCTTGATTGGATTCAAACGGTTGAACGTGTGTTTGATTTGAAAGAAGTTAATGATGAGCTAAAAGTGAAGTATGTAGCCTTGAAGTTGAGAAAGCATGCTAGTATTTGGTGGACTAATCTTCAAAAGAAACGCCAAACAAAAGGGAAGGATAAGATACGTTCATGGGAGAAGATGAAGTCCAAATTACAAAGCAAATTTCTACCTCAAAGTTACGTCCAAGACAACTATGTCAAACTTCAAAAGCTTGTTCAAGGATCCAAATCGGTGGAAGAGTATACTAAAGAGTTTGAACATCTCCTTTGGCGTTGCGATTTAAAGGAGAATGAGCCACAAGTATTGGTACGTTTCCTAATTGGTTTGAATGATTGGATACGTAATGTTGTTGAGTTACATTCTTATCTATCGTTGGATGAATTAAGTACTTTGGCCTTGAAAGTAGAAAGGCAAAGGAAAGAAAGAGGAAAAGATACCATGAGAACGTACCCTACACAATCCAAACCTTATACCTCACGTCCACCTACCCAAACACAATACAAAACTCCACAAAATCAGCCCCCAATCTCCCAAAAACCCTACGGCAAAACCCCACAAAATTAGCCACAAAATCCCCCACCTAAACCCCACGTCCAAGAATCAAGGACATTACCTCCAAGAAGATGTTTTAGGTGCCAAGGGTTGGGTCATATTGCATCCGAATGTCCTAACAAACGTGTAGTCTCTCTTGTTGAATATCAAAGTGCTTTATATGTTGAACCAAGTTGCCATGAAAGTGAGTATGAAGAGCAACTTGAGGAGGATGACGTTTGCGAAGAGGAAAATGTAGAAGAAGCGGATGATGGAGAATTACTTGTGTTGAGAAGGGCATTAAGCGTGGCTTCTACACCAAACGAATTGGAGCAACGTGAAACTATCTTCCATACTAGATGTACGATTCAAGGGAAGGTATGTTCACTCATTATTGATGGTGGTAGTTGTACTAATGCGGCTTCTACTATAATGGTTGAAAAATTGAAGTTGGAAGTAAGTTCTCATCCCTCTCCTTACAACATACAATGGTTGAGTCATGGGAAGGGTATAAAGATTGATAAACGTGTGCTTATATCTTTATCCATTGGGAAGAGTTATAAAGATCAAGTATGGTGTGATGTAGTACCTATGGATGCTTGTCATATTTTGCTTGGGAGACCTTGGCTTTTTGATAGGTACGTCACACATGATGGAAGAATGAACACTTATTCCTTCACCATCAACAAGAAGAAGATCACATTGGCCCCATTGCCACCTTCTTCTATTATTCGGCCACCCCAACAAAAGGAGCAAGAAAAGGAGTCCAATATTGTTTCCTTGCTAAAAGCGGAACAACATGAGTTTCATGAGCAAAAGGAGTTGATTTTGGCAAATTTGCAAGAGGAACAAGCTTCCCCAACTATTGAACACCCACGGCTTGCCCCCTTGATGAGGAGATTTGGTCATTTGTTTCAAAAGACATGCCCCACTTGCCACCAAGGAGGGACATTGAGCATAAGATTGATCTAGTTCCGAGCTACATTACCCAACAAGCAAGCATACCGAATGAACCCCAAAGAATCTCAAGAAGTTCAAAAAGTTGATGAGCTACTCCAAAAGGGTTTGATTCGTCCCAAGTATGAGCCCATGCGCCGTTCGTGTTCTTGGTTCCAAAGAAAGATGGTACTCAACGATGTGCATGGATTGTAGGTCCATCAACAAAATCACCATCAAATATCGTTTTCCCATTCCACGTTTGGAGGATCTCCTAGATGAACTTTATGGAAGTGTTGTGTTTTCAAAGATCGATTTGAAGAGTGGATATCATCAAATTCGCATATGTGAAGGAGATGAATGGAAAACGGCTTTCAAAACCAAAGAAGGCTTATATGAATGGTTAGTGATGCCTTTCGGTCTAACAAATGCTCCTTCTACTTTCATGAGGTTAATGAATCATGTATTGAAACCTTTGATTGGAAAGTGTGTTGTTGTATACTTTGATGACATACTTGTATATAGTAGAGGTGAGAATGATCATGTAAAGCATATAGAGCTAGTTTTGTATATCTTGGAGAAAGAAAAGCTCTACGCCAACTTGGAGAAGTGCTCTTTCTTCTCACCCAAGGTTGTCTTCCTTGGATATGTGCTCTCCAAAGATGGAATCCATGTCGACCAAGAAAAGATCAAGGCTATCCAAGAATGGCCAACACCAACGAGTATACATGAGGTACGGTCATTTCATGGTTTAGCTTCTTTCTATAGAAGATTTATCAAGAATTTCTCTACTATTATGGCTCCTATGACCGAGTTGTTGAAGCAAAAGGAGTATTCTTGGAGTAAAAGCACTCAATTAGCATTTGAGAGCATCAAAGAAAAGTTTTGTAACGCACCGCTTCTAGTCTTTGATGCATAATTGATGGCCTTATGCATCAAGGTCAACCATGGAGACATCTAATACTCACCTAGAAGGAAGAAGAGCTCAAGTCTCTCATATATATCTCTACTTGGAAGGGATCAACTCATGTGGTCGTATACTTTTGCTCCTTAATTCAAGGACCATGAAGCTATCATAGAAGTCATCCTAGAGAGGATTATTCTACATTCCAAGAGCTTTCATATGGTTCAAGAATCTTTAAGTTTGGATGAGAATCCAAGGAGTTATCATCATTTGAAATCTAGTTTAGTTCATTGTTTTCTTTATGATGTAATCATTAGAATAGATGATGTAAGCCTCAAGGGGCCTATTTCTTGATTTGTGCACGTCTAGGGAGGGCTAGGATTACTATAAATACCCCCCTTAGGCCTCTTGTAATCTCATTCATTCACATATCAAATACAAAGTAAACACATGGTGTTGTTTTCTCTCTAGCTTTTGTGCTAGTTTTCGTTTCTCTTGAGGGAGTTTCGAAGTTATCCCCTTCTTCTATTCAAGGGTGGCATCCTTGAAGGTGAAAGGAAGGAATTGAAGGTCTCTTGAAGGTGGTGTGGCTATATCCTTCCAAGAGTCTTCAAAAGCCATCATCTATCCATCGTTATTCATCCATTTATCATCCATTTCGTGTTATTCATCAAGAATTCAACAAGAATTCATCAAGCACTCATCAAGAAACGTGAGTTCTTCAACATTCACGTCCAAGCTACCTTCGTCAACAACATTCAACATTCGTTCGTTCACTTATTCGTTCATTCATCGTTGTTTCGTTCATTGTTTCCATCTTTTGGTAACCATCTTTCATAGTTCTTTCCATCCTTTTTCATCCATTTCTATGCCATTTTTGGTTCTTTGGAACTTTGAGAAAGAGGATTCTTATCTTCGCTTTTAAAGATCCTTAGATTTTGTGTAATGAGATTGTTCCTTGGTCTCATTATGCATCAAATTTGGTATCAGAGCTTAGGAGTTTGATTCTCTTAGTTCTTGAACCATCTTTCTACAAAACTTTCCATCACAAAAACGTTCCTACCATCTCTCCATCACACGCCATCCATTAGTTCTTCCAAGAACTCATCAAGAACCCATCAAGAACTCATAAAGAACCCTAAACTCCACAAAGAACCCGTGAGCCCAAACACAAATCCAACCAATTTCCCCCTCACGTCCCTTCTATGCTAACCATCCCACCATGAGTTTCTTGTGATCTTTTGAATCAAGATTGGTTCTAATGGATTGCAAAAGGTCCAGCAAGAATTCCCAACATGAGCTACAATGTTTGAAGCAACAAATCGATGATCTTGCCAAGCAAATGGAAGAATGTGGGATTCTTCCAAAGGGGTCAAGAAGCACAAAATCACGTGTGGTTCACTCTTCTAAGGTTGAATATGAAGCACCTTATGCACGAGTAAACATTCCAAGAAAAGAATGGGAAGAAAGTTCAAGAAGATTTCTTGCCATCCGACATAAAGGTGACTCCATCAACAATCTTGAAGGAATTAATCAAGGGAGCATGGATGTACTTGAATATACAATAGAGTTCAAGTGGCAACTATGGAAGAATGGTCTTAAGGAGGACGATCCACACATTTTGGTATACTACTTTCTTGGTCTTAATGATTACATTCGTCGTGTTGTTGTAAATCATCTTCTCACAAACTTGGAAGAGTTAAGTTCTTTAGCTCTCGATGTTGAAAGACAAAGGAGATGTTGTCATTGCCAAAGTTTAGGTCACATTGATTTGGAGTGTCCTAACAAGAAGAAAGATGTGTCTTTGGTTGAGTACCAAACACATGATAACAAACCATTTGAAGAGGAAAAGGAAGAGGAAGTTGGCGTTGACATGAAAGAAGAAGAAATTGGGAATATCGCATATGAGGAGGAGAATAAAGAAGAAGAAATTGGGAATGTCGCATATGAGGAGGTGAATAAAGAGGAAGAAAAGGTAGAAGAGGAGCATATGGAAAAGTGGCTTGTGACAAAAGAAGCAAGTGTGGCGTATGAGCATCCAAAAGATATCTACTTAGATCACTTGGTTGAAAGGCCGAGAATTCGAGAGGATGAAATAGCCCAAGTCATCAAGGTACATTGTTTCATACTAAATGACAAGGGTAAAGTGGTAAGAATAGACTTGGGGAGTGAGAAGCAACGTGAACAACCCACGTTCACGGTGAAGAAACGCAAATCCAAGTCTTATGGTGTTCGAGACATCATCGGAAGAAAGTTTAAGAAGTTCATCAAAGGAATCTACGATGACTTCAAAGCTTTCAAGAAGAAAGTCTTTGTGAAGAAGGCAAGTAAGGGTTGGTTTTCCAAGTTTGAGGACAAACTTTTTCAACCGGGGGTGTATGATGCATAATTGATGGCCTTATGCATCAAGGTCAACCATGGAGACATCTAATACTCACCTAGAAGGAAGAAGAGCTCAAGTCTCTCATATATATCTCTACTTGGAAGGGATCAACTCATGTGGTCGTATACTTTTGCTCCTTAATTCAAGGACCATGAAGCTATCATAGAAGTCATCCTAGAGAGGATTATTCTACATTCCAAGAGCTTTCATATGGTTCAAGAATCTTTAAGTTTGGATGAGAATCCAAGGAGTTATCATCATTTGAAATCTAGTTTAGTTCATTGTTTTCTTTATGATGTAATCATTAGAATAGATGATGTAAGCCTCAAGGGGCCTATTTCTTGATTTGTGCACGTCTAGGGAGGGCTAGGATTACTATAAATACCCCCCTTAGGCCTCTTGTAATCTCATTCATTCACATATCAAATACAAAGTAAACACATGGTGTTGTTTTCTCTAGCTTTTGTGCTAGTTTTCGTTTCTCTTGAGGGAGTTTCAAGTTATCCTTCTTCTATTCAAGGGTGGCATCCTTGAAGGTGAAAGGGAATTGAAGGTCTCTTGAAGGTGGTGTGGCTATATCCTTCCAAGAGTCTTCAAAAGCCATCATCTATCCATCGTTATTCATCCATTTATCATCCATTTCGTGTTATTCATCAAGAATTCAACAAGAATTCATCAAGCACTCATCAAGAAACGTGAGTTCTTCAACATTCACGTCCAAGCTACCTTCGTCAACAACATTCAACATTCGTTCGTTCACTTATTCGTTCATTCATCGTTGTTTCGTTCATTGTTTCCATCTTTTGGTAACCATCTTTCATAGTTCTTTCCATCCTTTTTCATCCATTTCTATGCCATTTTTGGTTCTTTGGAACTTTGAGAAAGAGGATTCTTATCTTCGCTTTTAAAGATCCTTAGATTTTGTGTAATGAGATTGTTCCTTGGTCTCATTATGCATCAGTCTTGCCATGTTTTGACAAAGTATTTGAAGTGGAAGTGGATGCTAGTGGAGTTGGCATTGGTGCTGTCCTTACACAAGAGGGAAGGCCAATAGCCTACTTTAGTGAGAAGTTGAACGAGGCTAAGAGGAAGTATAGTACATATGATAAAGAGTTCTATGCCATTATAAGAGCTCTTGAGCATTGGAGACATTATTTGCTAAGTGGAGAGTTCATCCTTCACAGTGATCATGAAGCTCTCAAATTCATCCAAGGCCAACACAAGCTTAACCCACGCCATGCCAAATGGGTTGAATTTATAAGCCTTCAATTCGTGATCAAACACAAAGCCGCACTTGAATAAGGGTGCCGATGCTCTTCAAGAAGGTACTTACTCACATATATTCTTGATTCTAATGTCTGGATTTGAGCATATTAAGGATTTGTATCAAGATGATCAAGATTTCAAAGAAGTGTATGAATTAGAAGAAACATCCCCATGAAATGTTTCATATGAAGATGGTTTCCTATTCAAAGGGAATCAATTATGCATACCAAAGACTTCCTTGCGTGAATTGTTGATTCAAGAGGTCCATGGAGGTGCTTTGGCGGGTCATTTGGTATAGAGAAGACTTATTTGATGTTGAGAGATTATTACTTTTGGCCAAGTATGGTGAAAGATGTTGAGCATATTGTGAAGAGATGTGGTACGCGTGCAACCTTGCCAAGTCACATGTGTTACCACAAGGTTTATATACACCTCTACCTATCCCATATCATCCTTGGGAAGATGTGAGTTTAGACTTCGTTGTGGGTCTACCCGAACTCAAAGAGGTAAAGATTCTATTATGGTGGTTGTAGATCGATTTTCAAAGATGGCACATTTTGTACCTTGCAACACTACATATGATGCTACGAGAGTTGCTACTTTATATTTTGATGAGATTGTTAAGTTGCATGGTATACCCAAGACTATGGTGAGTGATAGAGACTCTAAGTTTCTAAGTCACTTTTGGGTTACTCTTTGGAAGAAGATGGGAACAAAGCTCAAATTTAGTACGGCATGTCATCCCCAAACGGATGGACAATGAAGTTGTCAACCGTACATTGGGAGCCTTATTACGAGCTTTGGTGAGTAAGGATAAGAAAAGTTGGGATACTTTGTTAAGTCATGTTGAGTTTGCTTATAATCGTAGTCCAAATCGAGCTACAAAGTTATCTCCATTTGAAGTTGTGTATGGTAAGAACCCTCTCAAACCCATGGATTTATCTCCTATATCTACATCAACTAAGTTCAGTTTTGAAGCTAATAAGAGAGTTGAGGAGATTAAGAAGTTACATGAGGAAGTTCGTGAAAAGATTATGAGGTATACGCAAAGGGTTGAAGAGAAGGTCAATCAAAAGAGGAAGAAAGTTATTTTCAAACCTGGAGATTTGGTATGGATTCACCTCAAGAAAGAAAGGTTTCCAAGTAGAAGAAAAGGGAAATTGAAACCGAGAAGTGATGGTCCATTCGAGGTTATTGAGAAGATCGGAGATAATGCCTACAAGTTGAAGTTAGATGATGATTACCTTCAATGTAAGTGATCTTAAACCTTATTATCAAGAAGGTGAAGAGATTCCAAGTTTGAGGGCAAACTTTTCTCAAGAAGGGGTGAATGATGCATATCATACTTCTATGCATCAAGAAGAAGCTCTTAAAGACATCACAAACATGCTACAACTCATTTCAAGTGATTTCTCACATGATATCATGGGTGTCTCCTACACTAAGAGATTTTTGAGCTCCTTATCTCAAGAGTCTTGAAGTTCTCATTTAGCCTTGTGATAGAGCTATTCATTGTGTAAATTTTGGCTTTTGAATCTTTAGTATTGGAGTTGTATTTTAGGAGATATTGTATTTTCTTTAAAGTGATGTAATATGTGAGTGGGATGATGTAAGCCCTTAAGGGGCCTTTTCTTGAAGATAGGTGACGCCTAAAGGGAGGGCTTCTACTATAAATAGACCCCCTTAGGCCTCTTGTAAGACACATCTCATTCATATTGAAATAACACAAATCTCTCTAAAGTTGATATGCTTTAGTTTTCTCTCTAGTTTTGGCTAGAGTTCGAATTCCCTTGGGGTTTTCGAGAGGAATCTCCTCTTCTAATCCAAGATTGAGCATTCTTGGGTGGTGTAAAGGAGGAGTAGGAGCTCTTGAAGATTGTGGTGTGGCTGTAGCAATTGGAAAGGCTTCGTTGCTCAAATCTATCGTTGTTCTTCACGTTGGACGAGTGGTTCTACATTGTTGGTATGATCTTGGCTTTGTCCTAGTTTCTCTTGATTGTCTTTTTAGTCCTATGCATTAGAGCTCTCGTCCATAGCCATCCATTTCATTCCAAATTCCTACATTCCGTGTGTTTCATTGAGAAATCAACAATCACAAGTTCCATCTTGTGAACGATCCATTTTTCATTTCGTGTATGATGAATTGTTTTGATTCATTATGCATCAAAAGTGGTATCAGAGCTTAGGTTGTTGATATCTCGTGTGTCTTGCATCATTTTTACCTTGTTTTCATCACAAATCACACGCCATTGTTGAGTTCTTCCAAGAACTCATCAAGAATTCATCAAGAATTCATAAAGAACCTTAAGCTCCACAAAAACTAGCCAAATCCGTCCCTTATCCCATCACATTCACACGCCACCCTAGAGTTCTTCCAAGAACTCATAAAGAACCCATCAAGAATTCATCAAGAATTCATAAAGAACCCCAAACTCCACAAAGAACCCTAAAACCAAACACAAACCTACCCAAATCCATCCCTTACCCACGAGAGTTCTAATTTGACATCAAGATTGAATCAAATGGACGAGTCTCAATCTAGTTCACCTAAGAATGCCGACGCTATGAGGATGCAAATTGAGATGTTGCAAAAACAATTAAAGACTTATATGGATTTGAATCGAGCTTTACAAAAGGAGTCTTTAAATGTTGATCAAGATGCTTCATATGGCACGCCTAGCCCATTCTCAAGAAGAGGTGAACGTTTTGATTTTAAAGTTGAAATACCTGAATTTGATGGTAGTTTAGATCCGGAGGTATTTCTTGATTGGATTCAAACGGTTGAACGTGTGTTTGATTTGAAAGAAGTTAATGATGAGCTAAAAGTGAAGTATGTAGCCTTGAAGTTGAGAAAGCATGCTAGTATTTGGTGGACTAATCTTCAAAAGAAACGCCAAACAAAGGGAAGGATAAGATACGTTCATCATGGGAGAAGATGAAGTCCAAATTACAAAGCAAATTTCTACCTCAAAGTTACGTCAAGACAACTATGTCAAACTTCAAAAGCTTGTTCAAGGATCCAAATCGGTGGAAGAGTATACTAAAGAGTTTGAACATCTCCTTTGGCGTTGCGATTTAAAGGAGAATGAGCCACAAGTATTGGTACGTTTCCTAATTGGTTTGAATGATTGGATACGTAATGTTGTTGAGTTACATTCTTATCTATCGTTGGATGAATTAAGTACTTTGGCCTTGAAAGTAGAAAGGCAAAGGAAAGAAAGAGGAAAAGATACCATGAGAACGTACCCTACACAATCCAAACCTTATACCTCACGTCCACCTACCCAAACACAATACAAAACTCCACAAAATCAGCCCCAATCTCCCAAAAACCCTACGGCAAAACCCCACAAAATTAGCCACAAAATCCCCCACCTAAACCCCACGTCCAAGAATCAAGGACATTACCTCCAAGAAGATGTTTTAGGTGCCAAGGGTTGGGTCATATTGCATCCGAATGTCCTAACAAACGTGTAGTCTCTCTTGTTGAATATCAAAGTGCTTTATATGTTGAACCAAGCCATGAAAGTGAGTATGAAGAAGAGCAACTTGAGGAGGATGACGTTTGAAGAGGAAAATGTAGAAGAAGCGGATGATGGAGAATTACTTGTGTTGAGAAGGGCATTAAGCGTGGCTTCTACACCAAACGAATTGGAGCAACGTGAAACTATCTTCCATACTAGATGTACGATTCAAGGGAAGGTATGTTCACTCATTATTGATGGTGGTAGTTGTACTAATGCGCTTCTACTATAATGGTTGAAAAATTGAAGTTGGAAGTAAGTTCTCATCCCTCTCCTTACAACATACAATGGTTGAGTCATGGGAAGGGTATAAAGATTGATAAACGTGTGCTTATATCTTTATCCATTGGGAAGAGTTATAAAGATCAAGTATGGTGTGATGTAGTACCTATGGATGCTTGTCATATTTTGCTTGGGAGACCTTGGCTTTTTGATAGGTACGTCACACATGATGGAAGAATGAACACTTATTCCTTCACCATCAACAAGAAGAAGATCACATTGGCCCCATTGCCACCTTCTTCTATTATTCGGCCACCCCAACAAAAGGAGCAAGAAAAGGAGTCCAATATTGTTTCCTTGCTAAAAGCGGAACAACATGAGTTTCATGAGCAAAAGGAGTTGATTTTGGCAAATTTGCAAGAGGAACAAGCTTCCCCAACTATTGAACACCCACGGCTTGCCCCCTTGATGAGGAGATTTGGTCATTTGTTTCCAAAAGACATGCCCCACGGCTTGCCACCAAGGAGGGACATTGAGCATAAGATTGATCTAGTTCCGGGAGCTACATTACCCAACAAGCAAGCATACCGAATGAACCCCAAAGAATCTCAAGAAGTTCAAAAGCAAGTTGATGAGCTACTCCAAAAGGGTTTGATTCCCAAGTATGAGCCCATGCGCTGCTCCTGTTATCGGGTTCCAAAGAAAGATGGTACTCAACGTATGTGCATGGATTGTAGGTCCATCAACAAAATCACCATCAAATATCGATTTCCCATTCCACGTTTGGAGGATCTCCTAGATGAACTTTATGGAAGTGTTGTGTTTTCAAAGATCGATTTGAAGAGTGGATATCATCAAATTCGCATATGTGAAGGAGATGAATGGAAAACGGCTTTCAAAACCAAAGAAGGCTTATATGAATGGTTAGTGATGCCTTTCGGTCTAACAAATGCTCCTTCTACTTTCATGAGGTTAATGAATCATGTATTGAAACCTTTGATTGGAAAGTGTGTTGTTGTATACTTTGATGACATACTTGTATATAGTAGAGGTGAGAATGATCATGTAAAGCATATAGAGCTAGTTTTGTATATCTTGGAGAAAGAAAAGCTCTACGCCAACTTGGAGAAGTGCTCTTTCTTCTCACCCAAGGTTGTCTTCCTTGGATATGTGCTCTCCAAAGATGGAATCCATGTCGACCAAGAAAAGATCAAGGCTATCCAAGAATGGCCAACACCAACGAGTATACATGAGGTACGGTCATTTCATGGTTTAGCTTCTTTCTATAGAAGATTTATCAAGAATTTCTCTACTATTATGGCTCCTATGACCGAGTTGTTGAAGCAAAAGGAGTATTCTTGGAGTAAAAGCACTCAATTAGCATTTGAGAGCATCAAAGAAAAGTTGTGTAACGCACCGCTTCTAGTCTGGCCATGTTTTGACAAAGTATTTGAAGTGGAAGTGGATGCTAGTGGAGTTGGCATTGGTGCTGTCCTTACACAAGAGGGAAGGCCAATAGCCTACTTTAGTGAGAAGTTGAACGAGGCTAAGAGGAAGTATAGTACATATGATAAAGAGTTCTATGCCATTATAAGAGCTCTTGAGCATTGGAGACATTATTTGCTAAGTGGAGAGTTCATCCTTCACAGTGATCATGAAGCTCTCAAATTCATCCAAGGCCAACACAAGCTTAACCCACGCCATGCCAAATGGGTTGAATTTATGCAAGCCTTTCAATTCGTGATCAAACACAAAGCCGGGCACTTGAATAAGGGTGCCGATGCTCTTTCAAGAAGGTACTTACTCACATATATTCTTGATTCTAATGTTGCTGGATTTGAGCATATTAAGGATTTGTATCAAGATGATCAAGATTTCAAAGAAGTGTATGAATTGGCGAAGAAACATCCCCATGAAATGTTTCATATCAAGATGGTTTCTATTCAAAGGGAATCAATTATGCATACCAAAGACTTCCTTGCGTGAATTGTTGATTCAAGAGGTCCATGGAGGTGCTTTGTGGTCATTTTGGTATAGAGAAGACTTATTTGATGTTGAGAGATTATTACTTTTGGCCAAGTATGGTGAAAGATGTTGAGCATATTGTGAAGAGATGTGGTACGCAACCTTGCCAAGTCACATGTGTTACCACAAGGTTTATATACACCTCTACCTATCCCATATCATCCTTGGGAAGATGTGAGTTTAGACTTCGTTGTGGGTCTACCCCAACTCAAAGAGGTAAAGATTCTATTATGGTGGTTGTAGATCGATTTTCAAAGATGGCACATTTTGTACCTTGCAACACTACATATGATGCTACGAGAGTTGCTACTTTATATTTTGATGAGATTGTTAAGTTGCATAGTATACCCAAGACTATGGTGAGTGATAGAGACTCTAAGTTTCTAAGTCACTTTTGGGTTACTCTTTGAAGAAGATGGGAACAAAGCTCAAATTTAGTACGGCATGTCATCCTAAACGGATGGACAAACCGGTTGTCAACCGTACATTGGGAGCCTTATTACGAGCTTTGGTGAGTAAGGATAAGAAAAGTTGGGATACTTTGTTAAGTCATGTTGAGTTTGCTTATAATCGTAGTCCAAATCGAGCTACAAAGTTATCTCCATTTGAAGTTGTGTATGGTAAGAACCCTCTCAAACCCATGGATTTATCTCCTATATCTACATCAACTAAGTTCAGTTTTGAAGCTAATAAGAGAGTTGAGGAGATTAAGAAGTTACATGAGGAAGTTCAGAAAAGATTATGAGGTATACGCAAAGGGTCAAGAGAATGTCAATCAAAAGAGGATTAAAGTTATTTTCTATACTGGAGATTTGGTATGGATTCACCTCAAGAAAGAAAGGTTTCCAAGTAGAAGAAAAGGGAAATTGAAACCGAGAAGTGATGGTCCATTCGAGGTTATTGAGAAGATCGGAGATAATGCCTACAAGTTGAAGTTAGATGATGATTACCTTCAATGTAAGTGATCTTAAACCTTATTATCAAGAAGGTGAAGAGATTCCAAGTTTGAGGGCAAACTTTTCTCAAGAAGGGGTGAATGATGCATATCATACTTCTATGCATCAAGAAGAAGCTCTTAAAGACATCACAAACATGCTACAACTCATTTCAAGTGATTTCTCACATGATATCATGGGTGTCTCCTACACTAAGAGATTTTTGAGCTCCTTATCTCAAGAGTCTTGAAGTTCTCATTTAGCCATGTGATAGAGCTATTCATTGTGTAAATTTTGGCTTTTGAATCTTTAGTATTGGAGTTGTATTTTAGGAGATATTGTATTTTCTTTAAAGTGATGTAATATGTGAGTGGGATGATGTAAGCCCTTAAGGGGCCTTTTCTTGAAGATAGGTGACGCCTAAAGGGAGGGCTTCTACTATAAATAGACCCCCTTAGGCCTCTTGTAAGACATATCTCATTCATATTGAAATAAACACAAATCTCTCTAAAGTTGATATGCTTTAGTTTTCTCTCTAGTTTTGGCTAGAGTTCGAATTCCCTTGGGGTTTTCGAGAGGAATCTCCTCTTCTAATCCAAGATTGAGCATTCTTGGGTGGTGTAAAGGAGGAGTAGGAGCTCTTGAAGATTGTGGTGTGGCTGTAGCAATTGGAAAGGCTTCGTTGCTCAAATCTATCGTTGTTCTTCACGTTGGACGAGTGGTTCTACATTGTTGGTATGATCTTGACTTTGTCCTAGTTTCTCTTGATTGTCTTTTTAGTCCTATGCATTAGAGCTCTCGTCCATAGCCATCCATTTCATTCCAAATTCCTACATTCCGTGTGTTTCATTGAGAAATCAACAATCACAAGTTCCATCTTGTGAACGATCCATTTTTCATTTCATGTATGATGAATTGTTTTGATTCATTATGCATCACACGTGTAACCAAACAATGAGGGTGGGGTGGTTCACGAGATTAGGGAGAAAGAAAGGGGGAGGCTGATGCATAATTGATGGCCTTATGCATCAAGGTCAACCATGGAGACATCTAATACTCACCTAGAAGGTAGAAGAGTTCAAGTCTCTCTTTTATCTCTCTACTTGGAAGGGATCAACTCATGCGGACGTATACTTTTGCTCCTTAATTCAAGGACCGTGAAGCTATCATAAAAGTCATCCTAGAAGGGATTATTCTACATTCCAAGAGCTTTCATATGGTTCAAGAATCTTTGAATTTGGATGAGAATCCAAGGAGTTATTCATATTTGTAATATAGTTTAGTATATTGTTTTCTTTATGATGTAAGCATTAGGATGGATGATGTAAGCCAATATGGGCTAGAGTCTTGAAGTTGTGCACGTCTAAGGGGAAGGGTTTCTACTATAAATACCCCCTCCTAGGTGCTTGTAATTCATTCAAGTCATTCACATTGAATTTTTAGATAACAAACACATGGTGTGTTCATTCTAGCTTTCATGCTAGGTGTTTTTCGTTTCTCTCTTGTGGGATTCGAATCATCCCCTTCTTCTAGCTAAGGTTGGCATCCTTAGTGGTGAAAGGAAGGAATTGAAGGTCTCTTGAAGGTGGTGTGGCTATATCCTTCCAAGAGTCTTCAAAAGCCATCATCTATCCAACGTTCCACCATCCATTTATCATCCATTTCGTGTTATTCATCAAGAATTCAACAAGAATTCATCAAGCATTCAACAAGAAGCATTTGTTCTTCATCATCACGTTCAAGCTTCATCAAACGCTCATTCGTTCATCGTCATTCATCATTCGTTTGTCCATTTGTTCATTATTTCCATCCAATTGGTAATCATCTTTCATAGTTCTTTCCATCCTTTTTCATCCATTTCTATTCCATTTTTGGTTCTTTGGAACTTTGAGAAGGGAGATTCCTATCTTCGTTTTTAAGGATCCTTAGATATTGTGTAATGAGATCATCCCTTGGTCCCATTATGCATCAAATTTGGTATCAGAGCTAAGGAGTTTGAATCTCTTAGTTCTTGAAACAATCTTTTACAATCTTTTCTCTCCCACACGTTTCCCATTATACGTCTCCCATCACAAAGTTTCATTCATCTCTACATCACACGTCCCCCTTGATAGTTCTTCCAAGAACTCATCAAGAACCCATCAAGAACTCATAAAGAACCCCAAGCTCCACAAAGAACCCAAAAACCAAACACAAACCTACCCAAATCCGTCCCATACCCACGTCCCATCCGTGCTAACCTTCCTTCCATGAGTTTCTTGTGATCTTTGTGAATCAAGATAGGTTCTAATGGCGAGTGCAAGCTCTCCTACAAAGTCCTCTCCATCGTCCCCAGAAGATGTTGAGAAGATGAAACAAAGAATCAAGTATCTCAACAAACAAGTAGCATACTACATGCGCCTTCAAGATAGGGAGAATCTTGAGGAAGTATCAAGTAAATCATCAAGTGGAGAACGAGAAGAGGACGTTCCAAGAAAGAGGCATGGACGTCCAAAGGAGGAAAGGTTCGGCTTCAAAGTGGAGATCCCCGAATTTGTTGGTGATCTTGATCCGGAAGTTTACTTGGATTGGATACAAACCGTGGAAAGGGTCTTTGATCTCAAAGATGTGGAAGATGATAAGAAGGTCAAGTATGTTGCCCTAAAGCTACGAAAACATGCAAGCATTTGGTGGACAAACTTGCAAAAGAAGCAAGCAAAGGGAAAGATAAGGTGCGTACGTGGGATAAGATGAAAAGAAAGCTCCAAGAAAAGTTCCTACCATCTAGCTACCTACGTGACAACTATTACAAATTGCAAAGATTGGTTCAAGGAGGAAGAAGCGTGGAGGAGTACACAAAGGAATTTGAGCATCTACTTTGGAGGTGTGATCTAAAGGAGGACGAGCCACAAACTTTGGTACGTTATCTTTTTGGTCTTAATGATGGGATTAGGCACGTTGTGGAATTACAACCATACAAAACCTTGGATGAATTGAGCTCCTTGTCCCTTAAAGTTGAAAAACAAAGGAGAAATAAGGGGAAAGAAGTCTCAAGCCAATACCAAACTCCACAAAAAACGCCCCACCCTACGCCCCATCCAAACCTCCACCATCCACGAAACACATTCCCACAAAAACTCCACAAAATCAGCCCCCATCCATCCCTAAAACTCACGACCAAGTGACAAAACCCATAGCATCAAGAAGGTGTTTTCGATGCCAAGGGTTGGGACATTATGCTTCGGAGTGTCCAAACAAGCGAGTAGTGTCTTTGGTGGAATACCAAAGTGCTTTATATGTAGAGCCGGAGTATGAGGAAGAAGAGGAAGTTAGGGTTGGTGCCAAAGAAGAGGAAGATGTAGTAGAAGAATATGTGGAAGGGCCAGATGAAGGAGAACTACTTGTGGTAGAAAGGGCCTTGAATATCACAAATGTGCCAAAGGATCAACTACAAAGAGAAGCAATATTTCGCTCTCGTTGTACCATCCAAGGGAGAGTATGCTCCTTGATCATAGATGGAGGAAGTTGCACCAATGCCGCCTCTACAACAATGGTCAAGAAGTTGCAAATGGAGATTAGCCCACATCCCACACTGATGTATATTTGCCTAGCTATATACATCAAGGCCTAGCTAAAGGACCTCAATCCAGCTAGAAGCTACAAATGTCGCCTTGGGTATCAACAACTACAAGGGTTTATTAGCTCAAGGAAGAAAGCATGAAGGACCTTGATGGTATTCTAGCTTACATGGAGTTACTCTCACATTTGGAGGACATCAATGAGCATAAATAACTCTCAAGTCCTTATTGAGAAGTCATCTCTCACGGCAGCAAAGGACTCCATCAAGTACAGTTCGATATTTTGCTCTATAACTCTAGATCCATACATCTATTGAGGAAATCATCAAAAGACAGATTGGAGCTCTTTCAATAAGCTTTCCAATGGTTTTTGAATCAATGAAAACGGACAAGTATTGAAGGAGTTATAGCAATTTCTTTCTAGAGTTGTATTTTAGAGTTTATGATGTCATAAATAGGATATATGATGTAATAGTTGATTCTTGGTTTCTTGAACCCTAGGTACACGTCCAAGGGGCCCCAAAAGTAGTATAAATAGACCCCCTAGGGTGCCATTGTATTCATTCAATTCAAGTCATTCAATAAATCAAAACAAACACAAGGTGTTGTTTTCTCTCTAGTTTTGTGCTAGAACTTTCGTTTCTCTTGAGGGAGAACGAGTATCCCCTTCTTCTATTCTAAGTTTGGCTATCTTAGATGGTGAAAGGAAGGAATTGAAGAGTCTTGGAGGTGGTGTGCCTATATCCTTCAAGAGAGCTTCAAATCGCCATTATCATTCAACCATTCAACGACATTCATCAAGAATTCATCAAGATCTCATCAAGCATTCAATCATCTTCATTCGTTCTTCAAACGTTCAAAGAGTGTCGTTCATCATCATTCATCAATCGTCATTCCATCGTTCATCCAACTTCATTTGATCTTGGTAAACGAATTAATCCCTCTTTTCGTTTATCTTCATCCATTATCATTCATTTTTGGATCCTTGAGAACTTTGAGAAGCAAGATTCTTATCTTGGTTTTTAAAGATCCTTAAATCGTGTGTAATGTGATCATCTTTGATCCCATTATGCATCAAAATTGGTATCAGAGCTTAGGAGATTGATTCTCTTAGTTCTTGATCCATCTTTTCACCATCTTTCCATCACAAACCCATCCCCACCATTCCCCCATCATCACGCCACCCATGAGTTCTTCCAAGAACTCATAAAGAACCATAAACTCCACAAAGAACCCATAGCCCAAACACAACCCGCCCCAAATACAAACCTCTCTCGTCCTTTACCCATCCAAAACCCCTAAACCATGAATCTTGCAATCTTTTTGCACCAAGATTGATCAAGATGGACGATTCTAGCAAGAATTCCCAACGTGAGCTACAATGCTCGAAGCAACAACTTGATGATCTCACCAAACAAATGGAAGAACTTGGGATTCTTCCAAAGGGATCAAGAAGCACAAAATCACGTGTGGTTCACTCTTCTAAGGTGGAATATGAAGCACCTTATGAATGGAGTAAACGTTCCAACAAGAAGAATGGAAATAAAATTCAAGAAGAGTTCTTGCCCTACAAATACAAAGGAGATAACTTCAACAAGCTTGAAATAATGAAGCAAGGGAGCAAGGACGTGATTGAATATACCATAGAATTCAGACGGCAACTACGGAAGTATGGCCTTAAGGAGAATGATCAAGACGTTTTGGTATGTTCTACTCTTGGTCTTAATGATTACATTTGGTGTGTTGTTGTACATCAATCTTACGCAAACTTGGAGGAGTTAAGTTCTTTAGCCCTTGATGTTGAAATAGAAGTAAAGAGTAAAGAACTTTGGGATAGAACTCATTTTGATCATGTTGAAAGTGTATGTCAAACGTCATCCTATGAGCCACCAGAATTTGGAAGTGAATCATTTGATGTATTTGACGTGTATGATGATGTTCATGAAGTATGTGATAACCTAGGCACAAATGAGGAAGTTAATGTAGTATGTAGCGTGCCTAAAGATGAGTTTAAAGTGTATGACAATCCTTTGTATGAGGAGAATAATGAAGAGTTTCAAGTATATGACAACCTATTATATGAGGAGGATCTTGAAGTAGAGGAAATAGAAGAATTGAATGGAGGAGAGCTACGTGATGAAATGTGTTCATTGATCCGAGAAGGAGAAAGTTGTGCCATCATTGACGTTGACATTGATCTTGACCAAGATATTAGCCTCGCTACAACAAATGTCCAAGAATTGCAAATGAAGAGTTATTCACACCATGGCAATGATCTTCATATGGATCCAAGAAGTTTAGTAAGTCTTGCTTTTTACAAGATTTGCAAAGATTCATTATATTGCAATATTACTTGTATGGATTCTTGTTATACTTTGTTGGAAGAATCAAAGTTGTATGATAGGAGTATCATGCTCCAAGAGGCGTCCTTATTACCACCTTGTGTCTCACGGCTCAAGGAGGATCAAAGTACTCTTATGGCACTTATGGAGAATAAGTATCATGAATTTGAAGAACCAAGGAGTCTCATTTTACACCAATGGAGGTTGGCAAATCAGGCCTATAAAGGATCAAGATCCTTTACCATCACTTGTTCTCATTTGTGAATATTTGGATGAAAGACAAGCACCATCAACAAGTGACCTCTCTCACTTATCTCTTTTGGTACGTTTCTCTTCCATGAGTATTATCATGCATCAAAGGCTGCCACCAAAGCCTATGATTCATCACCGAATGGTCTATGCAAAGGGTCAAGCGCAACTCATGGATAACTACATCAATGTCCTTGATTCTCATAGTATACAACATATTTCGAAAGAGTACGTACCATTGCAATGTAAAGAGAATGTATGTGTATACTTTGATAACATTTTTGTATGTAGTAGAAGTAGAAAGGAGTATGTAAATCCTTTGGAGTTAGCGTTAGCGAAGCATAAGAAGCCACATGGAGAATTGGAGAAGTACTTGGAGAAATGTCCTTACCTCTCGTCCAAGAATATGCTATCTCGCCATATCTCATCAACTGGAATAAGTCAAGTGGACAAAAGGAAGAAAGGAATTATTCAAGAAGGGTCAATACTTGCATCTATATTTGAGGTACTATGTCTCTTAAAGGATGCTAAAGATCGTCATATTCTTTTATTCCCTATTCTTGCATCATATTTGTTCATTACAAATGGAGTTGAGAAAGGTGAAGTCCTATCTCAAGGAAGTTGTCCCATGGATTATTTTGGTGAAATACCAAGTGGAGAAAAGAAGAATGTACATGCTTATGGCTTAGCATTCATACTTGTTGCTATCACGAGGATATTTGAGCAAAAGGAATATTATCTTGGAGGAATCATGCTTAAGCTTCGTGAATCTTACAAAGTATTGGAGTATGTTTCATATGAAGAGGAGATCACGCCATCATCATGTTTTGAGATGAAGTACTTGATTCGTTCATCAAAATCAAGTCACTTGAGGAAGCAAGTCCTTTGACTAAAGGAAGTTTTCTAACGAGGAGATACATGTTTGATTCAAGAGTACTTAGTCTTGAATATATCAAGAAGTTGTATGAAGATGATGATGATTTTAAAGAAGTATACAAGGTATGTGAGAAGCATCCTCAACAATCCTTTTATATTGATCATGGATTTCTTTTCAAAGGGAATCAAGTGTGCATTCCAAGGAGTGGAATTCGTGAAATCTTGATCATGGAAGTACATGGGAGTTCTTTTGATCATTTGGGTCTACTCAATACGTATTTCAAGATGAAGGAGTATTATTTCCGCCTAGCATGATCGTTGATATTGAGTATAAGCTGCAATATTGTGACATTTGCAATCCTTCTATACCATATGGAGA
Source organism: Portulaca oleracea (assembly GCA_029582165.1). Lineage (NCBI taxonomy): Eukaryota > Viridiplantae > Streptophyta > Magnoliopsida > Caryophyllales > Portulacaceae > Portulaca > Portulaca oleracea. Next base: position 35,753,678 of record CM055869.1, on the reverse strand, counting down.
TGAAAGCTTGAATTTTATGGTTGAAGTGCCATGGATTCAAGGAAGTCAAGATGATATTAAGATCGTTGAAGATCATCCTTCAAAGATGGAACACCATATTACTATTGTCTTCATCATGAGTTACAAGCTTGTGAATCTATACTTTGAAGTTGAGAAGTTATATGAGATTTCTACAATCTCCATGAATAAACAAGATTTGAAGCACCATAATATCATTCGCTTATTCATGAGAAGACTTGGAAGAAAGTGGAAGTTCAAGTCAAGCATCAAAGGGATCTATAATGATTTCAAAGCATTTAAAAAGAGAGTTTGTAATCTCTTCAAGAAAAGCAAGAGGAAGAAGCAAGTTGATATGAACAATACTTTTGGAAAGATCTCTTATAAGAAGAGCTTAGAAGAAGTGCTATGTAACAGTTTAGAAGAAGTTTTGTCTAAGTTTGAGGACAAACTTTTTCAACCGGGGGAGTATGATGTATATTTGCCTAGCTATATACATCAAGGCCTAGCTAAAGGACCTCTATCCAGCTAGAAGCTACAAATGTCGCTTGGGTATCAACAACTACAAGGGTTTATTAGCTCAAGGAAGAAAGCATGAAGGACCTTGATGGTATTCTAGCTTACATGGAGTTACTCTCACATTTGGAGGACATCAATGAGCATAAATAACTCTCAAGTCCTTATTGAGAAGTCATCTCTCACTGCAAAGAAGGACTCCATCAAGTACAGTTCGATATTTTGCTCTATAACTCTAGATCCATACATCTATTGAGGAAATCATCAAAAGACAGATTGGAGCTCTTTCAATAAGCTTTCCAATGGTTTTTGAATCAATGAAAACGGACAAGTATTGAAGGAGTTATAGCAATTTCTTTCTAGAGTTGTATTTTAGAGTTTATGATGTCATAAATAGGATATATGATGTAATAGTTGATTCTTGGTTTCTTGAACCCTAGGTACACGTCCAAGGGGTCCCTAAAGTAGTATAAATAGACCCCCTAGGGTGCCATTGTATTCATTCAATTCAAGTCATTCAATAAATCAAAACAAACACAAGTTGTTGTTTTCTCTCTAGTTTTGTGCTAGAACTTTCGTTTCTCTTGAGGGAGAACGAGTATCCCCTTCTTCTATTCTAAGATTGGCTATCTTAGATGGTGAAAGGAAGGAATTGAAGAGTCTTGGAGGTGGTGTGCCTATATCCTTCAAGAGAGCTTCAAATCGCCATTATCATTCAACCATTCAACGACATTCATCAAGAATTCATCAAGATCTCATCAAGCATTCAATCATCTTCATTCGTTCTTCAACCGTTCAAAGAGTGTCGTTCATCATCATTCATCAATCGTCATTCCATCGTTCATCCAACTTCATTTGATCTTGGTAAACGAATTAATCCCTCTTTTCGTTTATCTTCATCCATTATCATTCATTTTTGGATCCTTGAGAACTTTGAGAAGCAAGATTCTTATCTTGGTTTTTAAAGATCCTTAAATCGTGCGTAATGTGATCATCTTTGATCCCATTATGCATCACACACCCTACACAATACAATGGCTAAGCCTTGGGCGAGGCATCCGTGTGGATCAACGAGTTTTGGTGAGTCTTTCAATTAGAAAGAATTATCAAGATTCATTATGGTGTGATATAGTTCCCATGGATACTTGTCATGTTTTGTTGGGAAGGCCATGGTTATATGATAGACATGTCATACATGATGGGAGGGCCAACACTTACACTCTCACCATCAACCAAAAGAGGATCACTTTGGAACCTCTTGATCCACCATCTCGGCAAAAGGAGGAGAAACGTCATATTGTGTCAATCATGAAGATGGAGAATCAAGGGCAGTATAAGGATCCTATCCTTACACATTTGGAGAAGAAAGAAACGGATCCAAGTATCCACCACCTTTTGAATCTTCCTATGAAGCATATCTTCCATGAGCATCCAAGAGCTATCTACTTGGATCACTTGGTTGAAAGGCCAAGAATTCGAAAGGAGGAAATAGCCCAAGTCATCAAGGTACATTGTTTCATACTAAATGACAAGGGTAAAGTGGTAAGAATAAATGAGAAGCAACGTGAGCGACGCGTTCACGGTGGAGAAATGCAAGTTCAAGTCTTATGGAGTGCGAGGAAGAAAGTTTAAGAAGTTCATCAAAGGGATCTACGATGACTTCAAAGCTTTCAAGAAGAAAGTCTTTGTAAAGAAGGCAAGTAAGGGTTGGTTTTCCAAGTTTGAGGACAAACTTTTTCAACCGGGGGTGTATGATGCATAATTGATGGCCTTATGCATCAAGGTCAACCATGGAGACATCTAATACTCACCTAGAAGGTAGAAGAGTTCAAGTCTCTCTTTTATCTCTCTACTTGGAAGGGATCAACTCATGCGGACGTATACTTTTGCTCCTTAATTCAAGGACCGTGAAGCTATCATAGAAGTCATCCTAGAAGGGATTATTCTACATTCCAAGAGCTTTCATATGGTTCAAGAATCTTTGAATTTGGATGAGAATCCAAGGAGTTATTCATATTTGTAATATAGTTTAGTATATTGTTTTCTTTATGATGTAAGCATTAGGATGGATGATGTAAGCCAATATGGGCTAGAGTCTTGAAGTTGTGCACGTCTAAGGGGAAGGGTTTCTACTATAAATACCCCCTCCTAGGTGCTTGTAATTCATTCAAGTCATTCACATTGAATTTTTAGATAACAAACACATGGTGTGTTCATTCTAGCTTTCATGCTAGGTGTTTTTCGTTTCTCTCTTGTGGGATTCGAATCATCCCCTTCTTCTAGCTAAGGTTGGCATCCTTAGTGGTGAAAGGAAGGAATTGAAGGTCTCTTGAAGGTGGTGTGGCTATATCCTTCCAAGAGTCTTCAAAAGCCATCATCTATCCAACGTTCCACCATCCATTTATCATCCATTTCGTGTTATTCATCAAGAATTCAACAAGAATTCATCAAGCATTCAACAAGAAGCATTTGTTCTTCATCATCACGTTCAAGCTTCATCAAACGCTCATTCGTTCATCGTCATTCATCATTCGTTTGTCCATTTGTTCATTATTTCCATCCAATTGGTAATCATCTTTCATAGTTCTTTCCATCCTTTTTCATCCATTTCTATTCCATTTTTGGTTCTTTGGAACTTTGAGAAGGGAGATTCCTATCTTCGTTTTTAAGGATCCTTAGATATTGTGTAATGAGATCATCCCTTGGTCCCATTATGCATCAAATTTGGTATCAGAGCTAAGGAGTTTGAATCTCTTAGTTCTTGAAACAATCTTTTACAATCTTTTCTCTCCCACACGTTTCCCATTATACGTCTCCCATCACAAAGTTTCATTCATCTCTACATCACACGTCCCCCTTGATAGTTCTTCCAAGAACTCATCAAGAACCCATCAAGAACTCATAAAGAACCCCAAGCTCCACAAAGAACCCAAAAACCAAACACAAACCTACCCAAATCGTCCCATACCCACGTCCCATCCGTGCTAACCTTCCTTCCATGAGTTTCTTGTGATCTTTGTGAATCAAGATAGGTTCTAATGGCAGTGCAAGCTCTCCTACAAAGTCCTCTCCATCGTCCCCGAAGATGTTGAGAAGATGAAACAAAGAATCAAGTATCTCAACAAACAAGTAGCATACTACATGCGCCTTCAAGATAGGAGAATCTTGAGGAAGTATCAAGTAAATCATCAAGTGGAGAGCGAAGAGGGCGTTCCAAGAAAGAGGCATGGACGTCCAAAGGAGGAAAGGTTCGGCTTCAAGTGGAGATCCCCGAATTTGTTGGTGATCTTGATCCGGAAGTTTACTTGGATTGGATACAAACCGTGGAAAGGGTCTTTGATCTCAAAGATGTGGAAGATGATAAGAAGGTCAAGTATGTTGCCCTAAAGCTACGAAAACATGCAAGCATTTGGTGGACAAACTCGCAAAAGAAGCGGCAAGCAAAGGGGAAAGATAAGGTGCGTACGTGGGATAAGATGAAAAGAAAGCTCCAAGAAAAGTTCCTACCATCTAGCTACCTACGTGACAACTATTACAAATTGCAAAGATTGGTTCAAGGAGGAAGAAGCGTGGAGGAGTACACAAAGGAATTTGAGCATCTACTTTGGAGGTGTGATCTAAAGGAGGACGAGCCACAAACTTTGGTACGTTATCTTTTTGGTCTTAATGATGGGATTAGGCACGTTGTGGAATTACAACCATACAAAACCTTGGATGAATTGAGCTCCTTGTCCCTTAAAGTTGAAAACAAAGGAGAAATAAGGGAAAGAAGTCTCAAGCCAATACCAAACTCCACAAAAACGCCCACCCTACGTCCCATCCAAACCCTCCACCATCCACGAAACACATTCCCACAAAAACTCCACAAAATCAGCCCCATCCATCCCTAAAACTCACGACCAGTGACAAAACCCATAGCATCAAGAAGGTGTTTCGATGCCAAGGGTTGGGACATTATGCTGAGTGTCCAAACAAGCGAGTAGTGTCTTTGGTGGAATACCAAAGTGCTTTATATGTAGAGCCTTATGAGGAAGAAGAGGAAGTTAGGGTTGGTGCCAAAGAAGAGGAAGATGTAGTAGAAGAATATGTGGAAGGGCCAGATGAAGGAGAACTACTTGTGGTAGAAAGGGCCTTGAATATCACAAATGTGCCAAAGGATCAACTACAAAGAGAAGCAATATTTCGCTCTCGTTGTACCATCCAAGGGAGAGTATGCTCCTTGATCATAGATGGAGGAAGTTGCACCAATGCCGCCTCTACAACAATGGTCAAGAAGTTGCAAATGGAGATTAGCCCACATCCCACACCCTACACAATACAATGGCTAAGCCTTGGGCGAGGCATCCGTGTGGATCAACGAGTTTTGGTGAGTCTTTCAATTAGAAAGAATTATCAAGATTCATTATGGTGTGATATAGTTCCCATGGATACTTGTCATGTTTTGTTGGGAAGGCCATGGTTATATGATAGACATGTCATACATGATGGGAGGGCCAACACTTACACTCACCATCAACCAAAAGAGGATCACTTTGGAACCTCTTGATCCACCATCTCGGCAAAAGGAGGAGAAACGTCATATTGTGTCAATCATGAAGATGGAGAATCAAGGGCATGAAGAGTATAAGGATCCTATTCTTACACATTTGGAGAAGAAAGAAACGGATCCAAGTATCCACCACCTTTTGAATCTTCCTATGAAGCATATCTTCCATGAGCATCCAAGAGCTATCTACTTGGATCACTTGGTTGAAAGGCCAAGAATTCGAAAGGAGGAAATAGCCCAAGTCATCAAGGTACATTGTTTCATACTAAATGACAAGGGTAAAGTGGTAAGAATAAATGAGAAGCAACGTGAATGTTCCACGTTCACGGTGGAGAAATGCAAGTTCAAGTCTTATGGCGTGCGAGGAAGAAAGTTTAAGAAGTTCATCAAAGGGATCTACGATGACTTCAAAGCTTTCAAGAAGAAAGTCTTTGTAAAGAAGGCAAGTAAGGGTTGGTTTTCCAAGTTTGAGGACAAACTTTTTCAACCGGGGGTGTATGATGCATAATTGATGGCCTTATGCATCAAGGTCAACCATGGAGACATCTAATACTCACCTAGAAGGTAGAAGAGTTCAAGTCTCTCTTTTATCTCACTTGGAAGGGATCAACTCATGCGGACGTATACTTTTGCTCCTTAATTCAAGGACCGTGAAGCTATCATAGAAGTCATCCTAGAAGGGATTATTCTACATTCCAAGAGCTTTCATATGGTTCAAGAATCTTTGAATTTGGATGAGAATCCAAGGAGTTATTCATATTTGTAATATAGTTTAGTATATTGTTTTCTTTATGATGTAAGCATTAGGATGGATGATGTAAGCCAATATGGGCTAGAGTCTTGAAGTTGTGCACGTCTAAGGGGAAGGGTTTCTACTATAAATACCCCCTCCTAGGTGCTTGTAATTCATTCAAGTCATTCACATTGAATTTTTAGATAACAAACACATGGTGTGTTCATTCTAGCTTTCATGCTAGGTGTTTTTCGTTTCTCTCTTGTGGGATTCGAATCATCCCCTTCTTCTAGCTAAGGTTGGCATCCTTAGTGGTGAAAGGAAGGAATTGAAGGTCTCTTGAAGGTGGTGTGGCTATATCCTTCCAAGAGTCTTCAAAAGCCATCATCTATCCAACGTTCCACCATCCATTTATCATCCATTTCGTGTTATTCATCAAGAATTCAACAAGAATTCATCAAGCATTCAACAAGAAGCATTTGTTCTTCATCATCACGTTCAAGCTTCATCAAACGCTCATTCGTTCATCGTCATTCATCATTCGTTTGTCCATTTGTTCATTATTTCCATCCAATTGGTAATCATCTTTCATAGTTCTTTCCATCCTTTTTCATCCATTTCTATTCCATTTTTGGTTCTTTGGAACTTTGAGAAGGGAGATTCCTATCTTCGTTTTTAAGGATCCTTAGATATTGTGTAATGAGATCATCCCTTGGTCCCATTATGCATCAAATTTGGTATCAGAGCTAAGGAGTTTGAATCTCTTAGTTCTTGAAACAATCTTTTACAATCTTTTCTCTCCCACACGTTTCCCATTATACGTCTCCCATCACAAAGTTTCATTCATCTCTACATCACACGTCCCCCTTGATAGTTCTTCCAAGAACTCATCAAGAACCCATCAAGAACTCATAAAGAACCCCAAGCTCCACAAAGAACCCAAAAACCAAACACAAACCTACCCAAATCCGTCCCATACCCACGTCCCATCCGTGCTAACCTTCCTTCCATGAGTTTCTTGTGATCTTTGTGAATCAAGATAGGTTCTAATGGCGAGTGCAAGCTCTCCTACAAAGTCCTCTCCATCGTCCCCAGAAGATGTTGAGAAGATGAAACAAAGAATCAAGTATCTCAACAAACAAGTAGCATACTACATGCGCCTTCAAGATAGGGAGAATCTTGAGGAAGTATCAAGTAAATCATCAAGTGGAGAACGAGAAGAGGACGTTCCAAGAAAGAGGCATGGACGTCCAAAGGAGGAAAGGTTCGGCAAAGTGGAGATCCCCGAATTTGTTGGTGATCTTGATCCGGAAGTTTACTTGGATTGGATACAAACCGTGGAAAGGGTCTTTGATCTCAAAGATGTGGAAGATGATAAGAAGGTCAAGTATGTTGCCCTAAAGCTACGAAAACATGCAAGCATTTGGTGGACAAACTCGCAAAAGAAGCGGCAAGCAAAGGGGAAAGATAAGGTGCGTACGTGGGATAAGATGAAAAGAAAGCTCCAAGAAAAGTTCCTACCATCTAGCTACCTACGTGACAACTATTACAAATTGCAAAGATTGGTTCAAGGAGGAAGAAGCGTGGAGGAGTACACAAAGGAATTTGAGCATCTACTTTGGAGGTGTGATCTAAAGGAGGACGAGCCACAAACTTTGAGTACGTTATCTTTTTGGTCTTAATGATGGGATTAGGCGTTGTGGAATTACAACCATACAAAACCTTGGATGAATTGAGCTCCTTGTCCCTTAAAGTTGAAAAACAAAGGAGAAATAAGGGGAAAGAAGTCTCAAGCCAATACCAAACTCCACAAAAAACGCCCCACCCTACGTCCCATCCAAACCCTCCACCATCCACGAAACACATTCCCACAAAAACTCCACAAAATCAGCCCCATCCATCCCTAAAACTCACGACCAGTGACAAAACCCATAGCATCAAGAAGGTGTTTTCGATGCCAAGGGTTGGGACATTATGCTTGAGTGTCCAAACAAGCGAGTAGTGTCTTTGGTGGAATACAAAATAGCTTTATAAATAGATACGTAGTAAGAGGAAGAAGAGGAAGTTAGGGTTGGTGCCAAAGAAGAGGAAGATGTAGTAGAAGAATATGTGGAAGGGCCAGATGAAGGAGAACTACTTGTGGTAGAAAGGGCCTTGAATATCACAAATGTGCCAAAGGATCAACTACAAAGAGAAGCAATATTTCGCTCTCGTTGTACCATCCAATGGAGAGTATGCTCCTTGATCATAGATGGAGGAAGTTGCACCAATGCCGCCTCTACAACAATGGTCAAGAAGTTGCAAATGGAGATTAGCCCACATCCCACACCCTACACAATACAATGGCTAAGCCTTGGGCGAGGCATCCGTGTGGATCAACGAGTTTTGGTGAGTCTTTCAATTAGAAAGAATTATCAAGATTCATTATGGTGTGATATAGTTCCCATGGATACTTGTCATGTTTTGTTGGGAAGGCCATGGTTATATGATAGACATGTCATACATGATGGGAGGGCCAACACTTACACTCTCACCATCAACCAAAAGAGGATCACTTTGGAACCTCTTGATCCACCATCTCGGCAAAAGGAGGAGAAACGTCATATTGTGTCAATCATGAAGATGGAGAATCAAGGGCATGAAGAGTATAAGGATCCTATTCTTACACATTTGGAGAAGAAAGAAACGGATCCAAGTATCCACCACCTTTCGAATCTTCCTATGAAGCATATCTTCCATGAGCATCCAAGAGCTATCTACTTGGATCACTTGGTTTAAATGCCAAGAATTCAGAAGGAGGAAATAGCCCAAGTCATCAAGGTACATTGTTTCATACTAAATGACAAGGTTAAAGTGGTAAGAATAAATGATAAGCATCGTGAACAGCCCACGTTCACGGTGGAGAAATGCAAGTTCAAGTCTTATGGAGTGCGAGGAAGAAAGTTTAAGAAGTTCATCAAAGGGATCTACGATGACTTCAAAGCTTTCAAGAAGAAAGTCTTTGTAAAGAAGGCAAGGGTTGGTTTTCCAAGTTTGAGGACAAACTTTTTCAACCGGGGGTGTATGATGCATAATTGATGGCCTTATGCATCAAGGTCAACCATGGAGACATCTAATACTCACCTAGAAGGTAGAAGAGTTCAAGTCTCTCTTTATCTCTACTTGGAAGGGATCAACTCATGCGGACGTATACTTTTGCTCCTTAATTCAAGGACCGTGAAGCTATCATAGAAGTCATCCTAGAAGGGATTATTCTACATTCCAAGAGCTTTCATATGGTTCAAGAATCTTTGAATTTGGATGAGAATCCAAGGAGTTATTCATATTTGTAATATAGTTTAGTATATTGTTTTCTTTATGATGTAAGCATTAGGATGGATGATGTAAGCCAATATGGGCTAGAGTCTTGAAGTTGTGCACGTCTAAGGGGAAGGGTTTCTACTATAAATACCCCCTCCTAGGTGCTTGTAATTCATTCAAGTCATTCACATTGAATTTTTAGATAACAAACACATGGTGTGTTCATTCTAGCTTTCATGCTAGGTGTTTTTCGTTTCTCTCTTGTGGGATTCGAATCATCCCCTTCTTCTAGCTAAGGTTGGCATCCTTAGTGGTGAAAGGAAGGAATTGAAGGTCTCTTGAAGGTGGTGTGGCTATATCCTTCCAAGAGTCTTCAAAAGCCATCATCTATCCAACGTTCCACCATCCATTTATCATCCATTTCGTGTTATTCATCAAGAATTCAACAAGAATTCATCAAGCATTCAACAAGAAGCATTTGTTCTTCATCATCACGTTCAAGCTTCATCAAACGCTCATTCGTTCATCGTCATTCATCATTCGTTTGTCCATTTGTTCATTATTTCCATCCAATTGGTAATCATCTTTCATAGTTCTTTCCATCCTTTTTCATCCATTTCTATTCCATTTTTGGTTCTTTGGAACTTTGAGAAGGGAGATTCCTATCTTCGTTTTTAAGGATCCTTAGATATTGTGTAATGAGATCATCCCTTGGTCCCATTATGCATCAAATTTGCATCGAGCTAAGGAGTTTGAATCTCTTAGTTCTTGAAACAATCTTTACAATCTTTTCTCTCCCACACGTTTCCCATTATCGTCTCCCATCACAAAGTTTCATTCATCTCTACATCACACGTCCCCTTGATAGTTCTTCCAAGAACTCATCAAGAACCCATCAAGAACTCATAAAGAACCCCAAGCTCCACAAAGAACCCAAAACCAAACACAAACCTACCCAATCCGTCCCATACCCACGTCCCATCCGTGCTAACCTTCCTTCCATGAGTTTCTTGTGATCTTTGTGAATCAAGATAGGTTCTAATGGCGAGTGCAAGCTCTCCTACAAAGTCCTCTCCATCGTCCCTGAAGATGTTGAGAAGATGAAACAAAGAATCAAGTATCTCAACAAACAAGTAGCATACTACGCGCCTTCAAGATAGGAGAATCTTGAGGAAGTATCAAGTAAATCATCAAGTGGAGAACGAGAAGAGGACGTTCAAGAAAGAGGCATGGACGTCAAAGGAGGAAAGGTTCGGCTTCAAAGTGGAGATCCCCGAATTTGTTGGTGATCTTGATCCGGAAGTTTACTTGGATTGGATACAAACCGTGGAAAGGGTCTTTGATCTCAAAGATGTGGAAGATGATAAGAAGGTCAAGTATGTTGCCCTAAAGCTACGAAAACATGCAAGCATTTGGTGGACAAACTCGCAAAAGAAGCGTAAGCAAAGGGGAAAGATAAGGTGCGTACGTGGGATAAGATGAAAAGAAAGCTCCAAGAAAAGTTCCTACCATCTAGCTACCTACGTGACAACTATTACAAATTGCAAAGATTGGTTCAAGGAGGAAGAAGCGTGGAGGAGTACACAAAGGAATTTGAGCATCTACTTTGGAGGTGTGATCTAAAGGAGGACGAGCCACAAACTTTGGTACGTTATCTTTTTGGTCTTAATGATGGGATTAGGCACGTTGTGGAATTACAACCATACAAAACCTTGGATGAATTGAGCTCCTTGTCCCTTAAAGTTGAAAACAAAGGAGAAATAAGGGAAAGAAGTCTCAAGCCAATACCAAACTCCACAAAAACGCCCCACCCTACGCCCCATCCAAACCTCCACCATCCACGAAACACATTCCCACAAAAACTCCACAAAATCAGCCCCATCCATCCCTAAAACTCACGACAAGTGACAAAACCCATAGCATCAAGAAGGTGTTTTCGATGCCAAGGGTTGGGACATTATGCTTCGAGTGTCCAAACAAGCGAGTAGTGTCTTTGGTGGAATACCAAAGTGCTTTATATGTAGATGGAGTATGAGGAAGAAGAGGAAGTTAGGGTTGGTGCCAAAGAAGAGGAAGATGTAGTAGAAGAATATGTGGAAGGGCCAGATGAAGGAGAACTACTTGTGGTAGAAAGGGCCTTGAATATCACAAATGTGCCAAAGGATCAACTACAAAGAGAAGAAATATTTCGCTCAAGTTGTACCAACCAATGGAGAGTATGCTCCTTGATCATAGATGGAGGAAGTTGCACCAATGCCGCCTCTACAACAATGGTCAAGAAGTTGCAAATGGAGATTAGCCCACATCCCACACCCTACACAATACAATGGCTAAGCCTTGGGCGAGGCATCCGTGTGGATCAACGAGTTTTGGTGAGTCTTTCAATTAGAAAGAATTATCAAGATTCATTATGGTGTGATATAGTTCCCATGGATACTTGTCATGTTTTGTTGGGAAGGCCATGGTTATATGATAGACATGTCATACATGATGGGAGGGCCAACACTTACACTCTCACCATCAACCAAAAGAGGATCACTTTGGAACCTCTTGATCCACCATCTCGGCAAAAGGAGGAGAAACGTCATATTGTGTCAATCATGAAGATGGAGAATCAAGGGCATGAAGAGTATAAGGATCCTATTCTTACATTTGGAGAAGAAAGAAACGGATCCAAGTATCCACCACCTTTTGAATCTTCCTATGAAGCATATCTTCCATGAGCATCCAAGAGCTATCTACTTGGATCACTTGGTTGAAAGGCCAAGAATTCGAAAGGAGGAAATAGCCCAAGTCATCAAGGTACATTGTTTCATACTAAATGACAAGGGTAAAGTGGTAAGAATAAATGAGAAGCAACGTGAACAGCCCACGTTCACGGTGGAGAAATGCAAGTTCAAGTCTTATGGAGTGCGAGGAAGAAAGTTTAAGAAGTTCATCAAAGGGATCTACGATGACTTCAAAGCTTTCAAGAAGAAAGTCTTTGTAAAGAAGGCAAGGGTTGGTTTTCCAAGTTTGAGGACAAACTTTTTCAACCGGGGGTGTATGATGCATAATTGATGGCCTTATGCATCAAGGTCAACCATGGAGACATCTAATACTCACCTAGAAGGTAGAAGAGTTCAAGTCTCTCTTTTATCTCTCTACTTGGAAGGGATCAACTCATGCGGACGTATACTTTTGCTCCTTAATTCAAGGACCGTGAAGCTATCATAGAAGTCATCCTAGAAGGGATTATTCTACATTCCAAGAGCTTTCATATGGTTCAAGAATCTTTGAATTTGGATGAGAATCCAAGGAGTTATTCATATTTGTAATATAGTTTAGTATATTGTTTTCTTTATGATGTAAGCATTAGGATGGATGATGTAAGCCAATATGGGCTAGAGTCTTGAAGTTGTGCACGTCTAAGGGGAAGGGTTTCTACTATAAATACCCCCTCCTAGGTGCTTGTAATTCATTCAAGTCATTCACATTGAATTTTTAGATAACAAACACATGGTGTGTTCATTCTAGCTTTCATGCTAGGTGTTTTTCGTTTCTCTCTTGTGGGATTCGAATCATCCCCTTCTTCTAGCTAAGGTTGGCATCCTTAGTGGTGAAAGGAAGGAATTGAAGGTCTCTTGAAGGTGGTGTGGCTATATCCTTCCAAGAGTCTTCAAAAGCCATCATCTATCCAACGTTCCACCATCCATTTATCATCCATTTCGTGTTATTCATCAAGAATTCAACAAGAATTCATCAAGCATTCAACAAGAAGCATTTGTTCTTCATCATCACGTTCAAGCTTCATCAAACGCTCATTCGTTCATCGTCATTCATCATTCGTTTGTCCATTTGTTCATTATGTCCATCCAATTGGTAATCATCTTTCATAGTTCTTTCCATCCTTTTTCATCCATTTCTATTCCATTTTTGGTTCTTTGGAACTTTGAGAAGGGAGATTCCTATCTTTGTTTTTAAGGATCCTTAGATATTGTGTAATGAGATCATCCCTTGGTCCCATTATGCATCAGAGGCTCTCGTGAATTAGGGTTTAATGGAAGGTTATTTTGCCGTGAGGGCTTTTGTGGTTTCAAGATTCAAGTGAGGATGAATCTTGAATGGGAAAGATGGGAGATGGATGATTCTTGGATGGGGGTTTGAAGTGGGATGACGTGAAACATGGGAGGTGAGAGAGGGAGAGGGTGACGTTAGGATGGGGGTGAGAGAGGGAGAGGGTGGCGTTTGATGGGAGAGAGAGGGTGAGGTTGTTAGGTTGTTGGAGGAGAGAGAAGGTTGTTATGGAGAGAGAAAAGAAAGGAGGTGGTGTGTATTTGAGGAGGTGGGAGGCGTTTGAGGGAGTGAGGGTGATGGGAGGTGGCGTTGGTGATGTATATTTGCCTAGCTATATACATCAAGGTCTAGCTACAAGGACCTTAATCCAGTTTGAAGCTACAAATGTCGTCTTGGGTTTATCAAGGTAGAAGGCGTAAAGGACCTTGAAGGTACTCTAAGCTTAGTCCTCACACTTCTAAGCTTATATAGAGTTACTCTCACATTTGATGGACATCAAAGAGCTTAAATCATTCTCAAGTCCTTATTGAAAAGTCATCTCTCACGGCAGCAAAAGACTCCATCAAGTACAGTTCGATATTTTGCTCTATAATTCTAGATCCATACGTCTATTGAGGAAATCATCAAAAGACAGATTGGAGATCTTTCAATAAGCTTTCCAATGGTTTTTGAATCATTGAAAACGAACAAGTATTGAAGGAGTTATAGCAATTTCTTTCTAGAGTTGTATTTTAGAGTTTATGATGTAATAAGTAGGATATATGATGTAATAGTTGATTCTTGGTTTCTTGAACCCTAGGTACACGTCCAAGGGGTCCTAGAGTAGTATAAATAGACCCCCTAGGGTGCCATTGTATTCATTCATTCAATCATATATCAAAATACAATCAAACACATGATGTGTTGTTCTCTAGCTTTGTGCTAGTCTCTTCGTTTCTCTTGAGGGAGGACGGAAACTATCCCCTTCTTCTATCCAAGATTGGCGTCCTTGGTGGTGATAGGAAGGATTTGAAGCATTCTTGAAGGTGGTGTGGCTGTATCCTCCAAGATTCTTCAAAGAGCCATTATCATTCTATCATTCTAGTGAGTTTTGTTTGATTCATTAGAATTCTTTCAATTGCATTTTCATTGTTTCTATCTTTCATTTACACATCTAAAGTACTAAATCATAAGATAGATTCATCAATCCATTCGTTTCAACATTCCTACATTCGTCCATTCATTCGTTCATCATTTCCATTCATTTGGTAATCATCTTTCATAGTTCTTTCCATCTTTTCATCCATTTCTATTCCATTTTTGTTCTTTGGAACTTTGAGAAGGAGATTCCTATCTTCGTTTTAAAGATCCTTAGATTTTGTGTAATGAGATCATCCCTTGGTCTCATTATGCATCATTCCTATCTTCGTTTTAAAGATCCTTAGATATTGTGTAATGAGATCATCCCTTGGTCTCATTATGCATCAATCTAGGGGCGGTTTGAGGGTAGGAGTGGGCGTTTTTGTGCGGACGGATAAGAGTGGGTTTGGCTTTTTGTGGAGTGTATGTTTGAGGCAGTAGTTGACCCTTTGAGAGCTAGGGTTTCTAGTTGGCGCCTCTTTGCCTCTTCTTTTCTTTTCTTTGTTCCACTTTGTTAGCCAAAGTACTCAATTCATCAAGAGTGTCATAAGGTTGAAGTTCCACAACATACCTTATATTTTCGTTCAAGCCAAGATACCTCACAAGAGTTTGAGGTTCATCTTCTTTCAGTTACACCTCCAGTAGGTGTTCGAACTCCTTAGTATATTCTTCAATGATTTAGATCCTCGATAGTTGTTGTAGACGAAAGTAGTTGTCTTGAAGTAGCTTGCAGGTAGAAACTTTGAATGAAGTTTCTTTCTCATCTATTCCCAATCACGGATCTTTTCTTTCCCATGCATGTCTCCTTTCGTAAATTAGTCCACCATATACTAGCATGCTTTCGGAGTTTTAAAGCAATATACTTAACCTTCTTGTCATCGACATCTTTCAAATCAAATACTTGTTCTAGAGTTTGGATCCAATCGAGAAATATTTCAGGATCAAGATTACCGTCGAATTCAGGGATGTCAACTTTGAAGTAGATTCTTTCTTCCCTTGGAGGTCTAGGAGACGTGACCTCTGCTTGAGCCAAAGAGTGTGCTTGAGGTCAGCTTGGGACGGCTTCTTCCTCGCCTTGCCCCGTAGTGTTCTCAATTGCGAGTCCATGTATCGCTTTAGTTGATCGAAAGATAAGCGATTCTTGCTTCCATTACGCTTTTCTTGTTTCCATTGCTCAGTAGTATTTTCATCTTGTTGACTGTTGTTGTCAGATGTCATGGAAGGTGTTTGTAACGTCCAGTTGACGTTGGGTAGGGAAGGGAATGTGTTTGGGCTGTTTGTGGAGTTTAGGGTTGCAGGTTGGTACTAAAGATTTGAAGGTTATGTGTTTGCTACTACAGGTTAAGCTTGTGGACTTGCAGGTTAAGCTTTTGGACTTGCAGGTTAAGCTTTTGGACTTGTAGGTTAAGCTTTAGACTTGCAGGTTAAGCCTTTGGATTTGAAGGTTACGTGTTTGGTTTACACTCAACCTCAACCTAGAGCTCTGATACCACTTTTGATGTATTACCGGATCAAGAAAGGTTCTTGATTCTAATAATACATGAAACACGTGTAACCAAACAATGAGGGTGGGGTGGTTCACGAGATTAGGGAGAAAGAAAGGGGGAGGCTCTCGTGAATTAGGGTTTAATGGAAGGTTATTTTGCCGTGAGGGCTTTTGTGGTTTCAAGATTCAAGTGAGGATGAATCTTGAATGGGAAAGATGGGAGATGGATGATTCTTGGATGGGGGTTTGAAGTGGGATGATGATGCATAATGAGACCAAGGAACAATCTCATTACACAAAATCTAAGGATCTTTAAAAGCGAAGATAAGAATCCTCTATCTCAAAGTTCCAAAGAACCAAAAATGGCATAGAAATGGATGAAAAGAACTATGAAAGAAAGTTTCCAAACAATTGGAAACAATGAACAAAACGAATGATGAACGAACGAACAATGGATGGACGAATGTCAAATGATGAACGTTGATGACGAACAAGTGCTTGGACGTGAATGTTGAAGAACTCACGTTTCTTGATGAATGCTTGATGAATTCTTGTTGAATTCTTGATGAAGCACTCGAAAATGGATGATAATGGACGATTGGTAGATGGATAGTTGATGGCTTTTGAAGATTCTTTGAAGGATACAGATTCACCACCTCCAAGAATACTCCAATTCCTTCCTTTCACCACTAAGGATGCCAACCTTAGCTAGAAGAAGGGGATATTTCGAATCCCACAAAGAGAGACGAAAACGCCTAGCACAAATGCTAGAGAGAACACATCATGTGTTTGAAAAATTCAATGTGAATGACTTGAATGAATTGAATGAATTACAAGCACCTAGGAGGGGGTATTTATAGCTACAACCCACCCCTTAGGCGTCACCTAGCTTCAAGAAAAGACCCCTTAAGGGCTTACTGATGCATAATTGATGGCCTTATGCATCAAGGTCAACCATGGAGACATCTAATACTCACCTAGAAGGAAGAAGAGCTCAAGTCTCTCATATATATCTCTACTTGGAAGGGATCAACTCATGTGGTCGTATACTTTTGCTCCTTAATTCAAGGACCATGAAGCTATCATAGAAGTCATCCTAGAGAGGATTATTCTACATTCCAAGAGCTTTCATATGGTTCAAGAATCTTTAAGTTTGGATGAGAATCCAAGGAGTTATCATCATTTGAAATCTAGTTTAGTTCATTGTTTTCTTTATGATGTAATCATTAGAATAGATGATGTAAGCCTCAAGGGGCCTATTTCTTGATTTGTGCACGTTTAGGGAGGGCTAGGATTACTATAAATACCCCCCTTAGGCCTCTTGTAATCTCATTCATTCATATATCAAATACAAAGTAAACACATGGTGTTGTTTTCTCTAGCTTTTGTGCTAGTTTTCGTTTCTCTTGAGGAGTTTCAAGTTATCCCTTCTTCTATTCAAGGGTGGCATCCTTGAAGGTGAAAGGAAGGAATTGAAGGTCTCTTGAAGGTGGTGTGGCTATATCCTTCCAAGAGTCTTCAAAAGCCATCATCTATCCAACGTTCATTCATCCATTTATCATCCATTTCGTGTTATTCATCAAGAATTCAACAAGAATTCATCAAGCATTCAACAAGAAACGTTTGTTCTTCATCAAACACGTCCAAGCTTCATTCGTTTATCATCATTCATCATTCGTTTGTCCATTCGTTCATTATTTCCATCCAATTGGTAATCATCTTTCATAGTTCTTACCATCCTTTTTCATCCATTTCTATTCTATTTTTGGATCTTTGGAACTTTGAGAAGGGAGATTCCTATCTTCGTTTTTAAAGATCCTTAGATATTGTGTAATGAGATCATCCCTTGGTCCCATTATGCATCAAATTTGCATCGAGCTTAGAGATTGATTCTCTTAGTTCTTGATCCATCTTTTCACCATCTTTCCATCAAACCCATCCCCACCATTCCCCCATCATCACGCCACCCATGAGTTCTTCCAAGAACTCATAAAGAACTCATAAAGAATCATTAACTCCACAAAGAACCCGAGCCCAAACACAAATCCAACCAATTTCCCCTCACGTCCCTTCTATGCTAACCATCCTACCATGAGTTTCTTGTGATCTTTGAATCAAGATTGGTTCTAATGGATTGCAAAAGGTCCAAGAAGAATTCCCAACATGAGCTACAATGTTTGAAGCAACAAATCGATGATCTTGCAAGCAAATGGAAGAATGTGGGATTCTTCCAAAGGGGTCAAGAAGCACAAAATCACGTGTGGTTCACTCTTCTAAGGTTGAATATGAAGCACCTTATGCACGGAGTAAACATTCCAACGAAAGAATGGGAAGAAAGTTCAAGAAGATTTCTTGCCATCCGACATAAAGGTGACTCCATCAACAATCTTGAAGGAATTAAGCAAGGGAGCATGGATGTACTTGAATATACAATAGAGTTCAAGTGGCAACTATGGAAGAATGGTCTTAAGGAGGACGATCCACACATTTTGGTATACTACTTTCTTGGTCTTAATGATTACATTCGCGTGTTGTTGTAAATCATCTTCTCACAAACTTGGAAGAGTTAAGTTCCTTAGCTCTCGATGTTGAAAGACAAAGGAGATGTTGTCATTGCAAAGTTTAAGTCACATTGATTTGGAGTGTCCTAACAAGAAGAAAGATGTGTCTTTGGTTGAGTACCAAACACATGATAACAAACCATTTGAAGAGGAAAAGGAAGAGGAAGTTGGCGTTGACATTGGGATTGACGCATATGAGGAGGAAAATAAAGAGGAAGAAAAGGTAGAAGAGGAGCATATGGAAAAATGGCTTGTGACAAAAGGAGCAAGTGTGGCGTATGAACATCCACAAAGAGAGTGCAAGATCTCTCATTATACCAACAAAGGAGAAGTATGTCTGAACCAAAAAGGAAAGTTGTGCCTCCTATGGAAATATTATTGTCCTTACGCAAGGGTTAAGCCATGACAAGTTCATTCATTTCAATCCAAGAAGTTTAGTAAGTCTTTGCTTTTACAAAATTTGCAAAGATTCATTATATTGCAAAATTACTTCTACGGATTCTTGTCATACTCTGTTGGAAGGACCAAAGTTGCTTGATAGGAATATCATGCCTCTTGATGCATCTCTACTTCCATCTTATACCACACGGCCTAAGAAGGAAGAAAGCCATCTTGTGTCGATCATGAAGAAGGAGTATCGAGGGAATAAAGAATATAAGGATCCTATTCTTATACATTTGGAGAAGAATGAAAAGGATCCAAGTATCCATCACATTTTGAATCTTCCTATGAAGCATATCTTCCATGAGCATCCAAGAGCTATCTACTTAGATCACTTGGTTGAAAGGCCGAGAATTCGAAAGGATGAAATCGCCCAAGTCATCAAGGTACATTGTTTCATGATAAATGACAAGGGTAAAGTGGTAAGAATATACTTGGGAAGTGAGAAGCGACATGAACAACCCACGCTCACGGAAGAAACGCAAATCCAAGTCTTATGGTGTTCGAGACATCATCTAAGAAAGTTTAAGAAGTTCATCAAAGGAATCTACGATGACTTCAAAGCTTTCAAGAAGAAAGTCTTTGTGAAGAAGGCAAGTAAGAGTTGATTTTCCAAGTTTGAGGACAAACTTTTTCAACCGGGGGTGTATGATGCATAATTGATGGCCTTATGCATCAAGGTCAACCATGGAGACATCTAATACTCACCTAGAAGGAAGAAGAGCTCAAGTCTCTCATATATATCTCTACTTGGAAGGGATCAACTCATGTGGTCGTATACTTTTGCTCCTTAATTCAAGGACCATGAAGCTATCATAGAAGTCATCCTAGAGAGGATTATTCTACATTCCAAGAGCTTTCATATGGTTCAAGAATCTTTAAGTTTGGATGAGAATCCAAGGAGTTATCATCATTTGAAATCTAGTTTAGTTCATTGTTTTCTTTATGATGTAATCATTAGAATAGATGATGTAAGCCTCAAGTGGCCTATTTCTTGATTTGTGCACGTTTAGGGAGGGCTAGGATTACTATAAATACCCCCCTTAGGCCTCTTGTAATCTCATTCATTCATATATCAAATACAAAGTAAACACATGGTGTTGTTTTCTCTCTAGCTTTTGTGCTAGTTTTCGTTTCTCTTGAGGGAGTTTCGAAGTTATCCCCTTCTTCTATTCAAGGGTGGCATCCTTGAAGGTGAAAGGAAGGAATTGAAGGTCTCTTGAAGGTGGTGTGGCTATATCCTTCCAAGAGTCTTCAAAAGCCATCATCTATCCAACGTTCATTCATCCATTTATCATCCATTTCGTGTTATTCATCAAGAATTCAACAAGAATTCATCAAGCATTCAACAAGAAACGTTTGTTCTTCATCAAACACGTCCAAGCTTCATTCGTTTATCATCATTCATCATTCGTTTGTCCATTCGTTCATTATTTCCATCCAATTGGTAATCATCTTTCATAGTTCTTACCATCCTTTTTCATCCATTTCTATTCTATTTTTGGATCTTTGGAACTTTGAGAAGGGAGATTCCTATCTTCGTTTTTAAAGATCCTTAGATATTGTGTAATGAGATCATCCCTTGGTCCCATTATGCATCAAATTTGGTATCAGAGCTTAGGAGATTGATTCTCTTAGTTCTTGATCCATCTTTTCACCATCTTTCCATCAAACCCATCCCCACCATTCCCCCATCATCACGCCACCCATGAGTTCTTCCAAGAACTCATAAAGAACTCATAAAGAATCATTAACTCCACAAAGAACCCGTGAGCCCAAACACAAATCCAACCAATTTCCCCCTCACGTCCCTTCTATGCTAACCATCCTACCATGAGTTTCTTGTGATCTTTTGAATCAAGATTGGTTCTAATGGATTGCAAAGGTCCAGAAGAATTCCAACATGAGCTACAATGTTTGAAGCAACAAATCGATGATCTTGCCAAGCAAATGGAAGAATGTGGGATTCTTCCAAAGGGGTCAAGAAGCACAAAATCACGTGTGGTTCACTCTTCTAAGGTTGAATATGAAGCACCTTATGCGGAGTAAACATTCCAACGAAAGAATGGGAAGAAAGTTCAAGAAGATTTCTTGCCATCCGATTACAAAGGTGACTCCATCAACAATCTTGAAGGAATTAAGCAAGGGAGCATGGATGTACTTGAATATACAATAGAGTTCAAGTGGCAACTATGGAAGAATGGTCTTAAGGACGATCCACACATTTTGGTATACTACTTTCTTGGTCTTAATGATTACATTAAATCGTGTTGTTGTAAATCATCTTCTCACAAACTTGGAAGAGTTAAGTTCCTTAGCTCTCGATGTTGAAAGACAAAGGAGATGTTGTCATTGCCAAAGTTTAAGTCACATTGATTTGGAGTGTCCTAACAAGAAGAAAGATGTGTCTTTGGTTGAGTACCAAACACATGATAACAAACCATTTGAAGAGGAAAAGGAAGAGGAAGTTGGCGTTGACATTGGGATTGACGCATATGAGGAGGAAAATAAAGAGGAAGAAAAGGTAGAAGAGGAGCATATGGAAAAATGGCTTGTGACAAAAGGAGCAAGTGTGGCGTATGAACATCCACAAAGAGAGTGCAAGATCTCTCATTATACCAACAAAGGAGAAGTATGTTCGTTGAACCAAGAAAAGGAAAGTTGTGCCTCCTATGGAAATATTATTGTCCTTACGCAAGGGTTAAGCCATGACAAGTTCATTCATTTCAATCCAAGAAGTTTAGTAAGTCTTTGCTTTTACAAAATTTGCAAAGATTCATTATATTGCAAAATTACTTCTAGTTCTTGTCATTACTGTTGGAAGGACCAAAGTTGCTTGATAGGAATATCATGCCTCTTGATGCATCTCTACTTCCATCTTATACCACACGGCCTAAGAAGGAAGAAAGCCATCTTGTGTCGATCATGAAGAAGGAGTATCGAGGGAATAAAGAATATAAGGATCCTATTCTTATACATTTGGAGAAGAATGAAAAGGATCCAAGTATCCATCACATTTTGAATCTTCCTATGAAGCATATCTTCCATGAGCATCCAAGAGCTATCTACTTAGATCACTTGGTTGAAAGGCCGAGAATTCGAAAGGATGAAATCGCCCAAGTCATCAAGGTACATTGTTTCATGATAAATGACAAGGGTAAAGTGGTAAGAATATACTTGGGAAGTGAGAAGCGACATGAACAACCCACGTTCACGGTGAAGAAACGCAAATCCAAGTCTTATGGTGTTCGAGACATCATCGGAAGAAAGTTTAAGAAGTTCATCAAAGGAATCTACGATGACTTCAAAGCTTTCAAGAAGAAAGTCTTTGTGAAGAAGGCAAGTAAGAGTTGATTTTCCAAGTTTGAGGACAAACTTTTTCAACCGGGGGTGTATGATGCATAATTGATGGCCTTATGCATCAAGGTCAACCATGGAGACATCTAATACTCACCTAGAAGGAAGAAGAGCTCAAGTCTCTCATATATCTCTCTACTTGGAAGGGATCAACTCATGTGGTCGTATACTTTTGCTCCTTAATTCAAGGACCATGAAGCTATCATAGAAGTCATCCTAGAGAGGATTATTCTACATTCCAAGAGCTTTCATATGGTTCAAGAATCTTTAAGTTTGGATGAGAATCCAAGGAGTTATCATCATTTGAAATCTAGTTTAGTTCATTGTTTTCTTTATGATGTAATCATTAGAATAGATGATGTAAGCCTCAAGGGGCCTATTTCTTGATTTGTGCACGTTTAGGGAGGGCTAGGATTACTATAAATACCCCCCTTAGGCCTCTTGTAATCTCATTCATTCAATATATCAAATACAAAGTAAACACATGGTGTTGTTTTCTCTCTAGCTTTTGTGCTAGTTTTCGTTTCTCTTGAGGGAGTTTCGAAGTTATCCCCTTCTTCTATTCAAGGGTGGCATCCTTGAAGGTGAAAGGAAGGAATTGAAGGTCTCTTGAAGGTGGTGTGGCTATATCCTTCCAAGAGTCTTCAAAAGCCATCATCTATCCATCGTTCATTCATCCATTTATCATCCATTTCGTGTTATTCATCAAGAATTCAACAAGAATTCATCAAGCATTCAACAAGAAACGTTTGTTCTTCATCAAACACGTCCAAGCTTCATTCGTTTATCATCATTCATCATTCGTTTGTCCATTCGTTCATTATTTCCATCCAATTGGTAATCATCTTTCATAGTTCTTACCATCCTTTTTCATCCATTTCTATTCTATTTTTGGATCTTTGGAACTTTGAGAAGGGAGATTCCTATCTTCGTTTTTAAAGATCCTTAGATATTGTGTAATGAGATCATCCCTTGGTCCCATTATGCATCACTTACATCATTCATCCTAATGCTTACATCATAAAGAAAACAATATACTAAACTATATTACAAATATGAATAACTCCTTGGATTCTCATCCAAATTCAAAGATTCTTGAACCATATGAAAGCTCTTGAAATGTAGAATAATCCCTTCTAGGATGATTTCTATGATAGCTTCATGGTCCTTGATGCATAATGAATCAAAACAATTCATCATACACGAAATGAAAAATGGATCGTTCACAAGATGGAACTTGTGATTGTTGATTTCTCAATGAAACACACGGAATGTAGGAATTTGGAATGAAATGGATGGCTATGGACGAGAGCTCTAATGCATAGGACTAAAAAGACAATCAAGAGAAACTAGGACAAAGCCAAGATCATACCAACAATGTAGAACCACTCGTCCAACGTGAAGAACAACGATAGATTTGAGCAACGAAGCCTTTCCAATTGCTACAGCCACACCACAATCTTCAAGAGCTCCTACTCCTCCTTTACACCACCCAAGAATGCTCAATCTTGGATTAGAAGAGGAGATTCCTCTCGAAAACCCCAAGGGAATTCGAACTCTAGCCAAAACTAGAGAGAAAACTAAAGCATATCAACTTTAGAGAGATTTGTGTTATTTCAATATGAATGAGATGTGTCTTACAAGAGGCCTAAGGGGGTCTATTTATAGTAGAAGCCCTCCCTTTAGGCGTCACCTATCTTCAAGAAAAGGCCCCTTAAGGGCTTACATCATCCCACTCACATATTACATCACTTTAAAGAAAATACAATATCTCCTAAAATACAACTCCAATACTAAAGATTCAAAAGCCAAAATTTACACAATGAATAGCTCTATCACATGGCTAAATGAGAACTTCAAGACTCTTGAGATAAGGAGCTCAAAAATCTCTTAGTGTAGGAGACACCCATGATATCATGTGAGAAATCACTTGAAATGAGTTGTAGCATGTTTGTGATGTCTTTAAGAGCTTCTTCTTGATGCATAGAAGTATGATATGCATCATTCACCCCTTCTTGAGAAAAGTTTGCCCTCAAACTTGGAATCTCTTCACCTTCTTGATAATAAGGTTTAAGATCACTTACATTGAAGGTACAACTTCCCTCATAATCATCATCTAACTTCAACTTGTAGGCATTATCTCCGATCTTCTCAATAACCTCGAATGGACCATCACTTCTGGTTCAATTTCCTTTCTTCTACTTGAAACCTTTCTTTCTTGAGGTGAATCCATACCAAATCTCCAGGTTTGAAAATAACTTTCTTCCTCTTTGATTGACCTTCTCTTCAACCTTGCGTATACCTCATAATCTTTCACGAACTTCCTCATGTAACTTCTTAATCTCCTCAACTCTCTTATTAGCTTCAAAACTGAACTTAGTTGATGTAGATATAGGAGATAAATCCATGGGTTTGAGAGGGTTCTTACCATACACAACTTCAAATGGAGATAACTTTGTAGCTCGATTTGGACTACGATTATAAGCAAACTCAACATGACTTAACAAAGTATCCCAACTTTTCTTATCCTTACTCACCAAAGCTCGTAATAAGGCTCCCAATGTACGGTTGACAACTTCAGTTTGTCCATCCGTTTGGGGATGACATGCCGTACTAAATTTGAGCTTTGTTCCCATCTTCTTCCAAAGAGTAACCCAAAAGTGACTTAGAAACTTAGAGTCTCTATCACTCACCATAGTCTTGGGTATACCATGCAACTTAACAATCTCATCAAAATATAAAGTAGCAACTCTCGTAGCATCATATGTAGTGTTGCAAGGTACAAAATGTGCCATCTTTGAAAATCGATCTACAACCACCATAATAGAATCTTTACCTCTTTGAGCTCGGGGTAGACCCACAACAAAGTCTAAACTCACATCTTCCCAAGGATGATATGGGATAGGTAGAGGTGTATATAAACCTTGTGGTAACACATGTGACTTGGCAAGGTTGCACGTACCACATCTCTTCACAATATGCTCAACATCTTTCACCATACTTGGCCAAAAGTAATAATCTCTCAACATCAAATAAGTCTTCTCTATACCAAAATGACCCGCCAAAGCACCTCCATGGACCTCTTGAATCAACAATTCACGCAAGGAAGTCTTTGGTATGCATAATTGATTCCCTTTGAATAGGAAACCATCTTCAATATGAAACATTTCATGGGGATGTTTCTTCGCCAATTCATACACTTCTTTGAAATCTTGATCATCTTGATACAAATCCTTAATATGCTCAAATCCAGCAACATTAGAATCAAGAATATATGTGAGTAAGTACCTTCTTGAAAGAGCATCGCACCTTATTCAAGTGCGGCTTTGTGTTTGATCACGAATTGAAAGGCTTGCATAAATTCAACCCATTTGGCATGGCGTGGGTTAAGCTTGTGTTGGCCTTGGATGAATTCGAGAGCTTCATGATCACTGTGAAGGATGAACTCTCCACTTAGCAAATAATGTCTCCAATGCTCAAGAGCTCTTATAATGGCATAGAACTCTTTATCATATGTACTATACTTCCTCTTAGCCTCGTTCAACTTCTCACTAAAGTAGGCTATTGGCCTTCCCTCTTGTGTAAGGACAGACCAATGCCAACTCCACTAGCATCCACTTCTACTTCAAATACTTTGTCAAAACATGGCAAGACTAGAAGCTGCATACACAACTTTTCTTTGATGCTCTCAAATGCTAATTGAGGGCTTTTACTCCAAGAATACTCCTTTTGCTTCAACAACTCGGTCATAGGAGCCATAATAGTAGAGAAATTCTTGATAAATCTTCTATAGAAAGAAGCTAAACCATGAAATGACCGTACCTCATGTATACTCGTTGGTGTTGGCCATTCTTGGATAGCCTTGATCTTTCTTGGTCGACATGGATTCCATCTTTGAGAGCACATATCCAAGGAAGACAACCTTGGGTGAGAAGAAAGAGCACTTCTCCAAGTTGGCGTAGAGCTTTTCTTTCTCCAAGATATACAAAACTAGCTCTATATGCTTTACATGATCATTCTCACTTCTACTATATACAAGTATGTCATCAAAGTATACAACAACACACTTTCCAATCAAAGGTTTCAATACATGATTCATTAACCTCATGAAAGTAGAAGGAGCATTTGTTAGACCGAAAGGCATCACTAACCATTCATATAAGCCTTCTTTGGTTTTGAAAGCCGTTTTCCATTCATCTCCTTCACATATGCGAATTTGATGATATCCACTCTTCAAATCGATCTTTGAAAACACAACACTTCCATAAAGTTCATCTAGGAGATCCTCCAAACGTGGAATGGGAAAACGATATTTGATGGTGATTTTGTTGATGGACCTACAATCCATGCACATACGTTGAGTACCATCTTTCTTTGGAACCGAATAACCGAACGGCGCATGGGCTCATACTTGGACGAATCAAACCCTTTGAGTAGCTCATCAACTTGCTTTTGAACTTCGAGATTCTTTGGGGTTCATTCGGTATGCTTGCTTGTTGGGTAATGTAGCTCCCGGAACTAGATCAATCTTATGCTCAATGTCCCTCCTTGGTGGCAAGCCGTGGGGCATGTCTTTTGGAAACAAATGACCAAATCTCCTCATCAAGGGGGCAAGCCGGGTGTTCAATAGTTGGGAAGCTTGTTCCTCTGCAAATTTGCCAAAATCAACTCCTTTGCTCATGAAACTCATGTTGTTCTGCTTTTAGCAAGGAAACAATATTGGACTCCTTTTCTTGCTCCTTTTGTTGGGGTGGCCGAATAATAGAAGAAGGTGGCAATGGGGCCAATGTGATCTTCTTCTTGTTGATGGTGAAGGAATAAGTGTTCATTCTTCCATCATGTGTGACGTACCTATCAAAAAGCCAAGGTCTCCCAAGCAAAATATGACAAGCATCCATAGGTACTACATCACACCATACTTGATCTTTATAACTCTTCCCAATGGATAAAGATATAAGCACACGTTTATCAATCTTTATACCCTTCCCATGACTCAACCATTGTATGTTGTAAGGAGAGGGATGAGAACTTACTTCCAACTTCAATTTTTCAACCATTATAGTAGAAGCCATTAGTACAACTACCACCATCAATAATGAGTGAACATACCTTCCCTTGAATCGTACATCTAGTATGGAAGATAGTTTCACGTTGCTCCAATTCGTTTGGTGTAGAAGCCACGCTTAATGCCCTTCTCAACACAAGTAATTCTCCATCATCCGCTTCTTCTACATTTTCCTCTTCGCAAACGTCATCCTCCTCAAGTTGCTCTTCTTCATACTCACTTTCATGGCAACTTGGTTCAACATATAAAGCACTTTGATATTCAACAAGAGAGACTACACGTTTGTTAGGACATTCGGATGCAATATGACCCAACCCTTGGCACCTAAAACATCTTCTTGGAGGTAATGTCCTTGATTCTTGGACGTGGGGTTTAGGTGGGGGATTTTGTGGCTGATTTTGTGGGGTTTTGCCGTAGGGTTTTTGGGAGATTGGGGGCTGATTTTGTGGAGTTTTGTATTGTGTTTGGGTAGGTGGACGTGAGGTATAAGGTTTAGATTGTGTAGTGCGTTCTCATGGTATCTTTTCCTCTTTCTTTCCTTTGCCTTTCTACTTTCAAGGCCAAAGTACTTAATTCATCCAACGATTGATAAGAATGTAACTCAACAACATTACGTATCCAATCATTCAAACCAATTAGGAAACGTACCAATACTTGTGGCTCATTCTCCTTTAAATCGCAACGCCAAAGGAGATGTTCAAACTCTTTAGTATACTCTTCCACCGATTTGGATCCTTGAACAAGCTTTTGAAGTTTGACATAGTTGTCTTGGACGTAACTTTGAGGTAGAAATTTGCTTTGTAATTTGGACTTCATCTTCTCCATGAACGTATCTTATCCTTCCCTTTTGTTTGGCGTTTCTTTTGAAGATTAGTCCACCAAATACTAGCATGCTTTCTCAACTTCAAGGCTACATACTTCACTTTTAGCTCATCATTAACTTCTTTCAAATCAAACACACGTTCAACCATTTGAATCAATCAAGAAATACCTCGGATCTAAACTACCATCAAATTCAGGTATTTCAACTTTAAAATCAAAACGTTCACCTCTTCTTGAGAGTGGACTAGGCGTGCCATATGAAGCATCTTGATCAACATTTAAAGACTCCTTTTGTAAAGCTCGATTCAAATCCATATAAGTCTTTAATTGTTTTGCAACATCTCAATTTGCATCCTCATGGCGTCGGCATTCTTAGGTGAACTAGATTGAGACTCGTCCATTTGATTCAATCTTGATGTCAAATTAGAACTCGTGGGTAAGGGACGGATTTGGGTAGGTTTGTGTTTGGTTTTAGGGTTCTTTGTGGAGTTTGGGGTTCTTTATGAATTCTTGATGAATTCTTGATGGGTTCTTTATGAGTTCTTGGAAGAACTCTAGGGTGGCGTGTGAATGTGATGGGATAAGGGACTGATTTGGCTAGTTTTGTGGAGCTTAAGGTTCTTTATGAATTCTTGATGAATTCTTGATGAGTTCTTGGAAGAACTCAACAATGGCGTGTGATTTGTGATGAAAACAAGGTAAAAATGATGCAAGACACACGAGATATCAACAACCTAAGCTCTGATACCACTTTTGATGCATAATGAATCAAAGCAATTCATCATACGAAATGAAAAATGGATCGTTCACAAGATGGAACTTGTGATTGTTGATTTCTCAATGAAACACGGAATGTAGGAATTTGGAATGAAATGGATGGCTATGGACGAGCTCTAATGCATAGGACTAAAAAGACAATCAAGAGAAACTAGGACAAAGCCAAGATCATACCAACAATGTAGAACCACTCGTCAACGTGAAGAACAACGATAGATTTGAGCAAAGCCTTTCCAATTGCTACAGCCACACCACAATCTTCAAGAGCACCTACTCCTCCTTTACACCACCCAAGAATGCTCAATCTTGGATTAGAAGAGGAGATTCCTCTCAAAACCCCAAGAATTCGAACTCTAGCAAAACTAGAGAAAACAAAAGCATATCAACTTTAGAGAGATTTGTGTTATTTCAATATGAATGAGATGTGTCTTACAAGAGGCCTAAGGGGGTCTATTTATAGTAGAAGCCCTCCCTTTAGGCGTCACCTATCTTCAAGAAAAGGCCCCTTAAGGGCTTACATCATCCCACTCACATATTACATCACTTTAAAGAAAATACAATATCTCCTAAAATACAACTCCAATACTAAAGATTCAAAAGCCAAAATTTACACAATGAATAGCTCTATCACATGGCTAAATGAGAACTTCAAGACTCTTGAGATAAGGAGCTCAAAAATCTCTTAGTGTAGGAGACACCCATGATATCATGTGAGAAATCACTTGAAATGAGTTGTAGCATGTTTGTGATGTCTTTAAGAGCTTCTTCTTGATGCATAGAAGTATGATATGCATCAGTCCTTGAATTAAGGAGCAAAAGTATACGACCACATGAGTTGATCCCTTCCAAGTAGAGAGATAAAAGAGAGACTTGAACTCTTCTACCTTCTAGGTGAGTATTAGATGTCTCCATGGTTGACCTTGATGCATAAGGCCATCAATTATGCATCATACACCCCCGGTTGAAAAAGTTTGTCCTCAAACTTGGAAAACCAACCCTTACTTGCCTTCTTTAAAAAGACTTTCTTCTTGAAAGCTTTGAAGTCATCGTAGATCCCTTTGATGAACTTCTTAAACTTTCTTCCTCGCACGCCATAAGACTTGAACTTGCATTTCTCCACCGTGAACGTGGGCTGTTCACGTTGCTTCTTATTTACTCTTACCACTTTACCCTTGTCATTTAGTATGAAACAATGTACCTTGATGACTTGGGCTATTTCCTCCTTTCAAATTCTTGGCCTTTCAACCAAGTGATCCAAGTAGATAGCTCTTGGATGCTCATGGAAGATATGCTTCATAGGAAGATTCAAAAGGTGGTGGATACTTGGATCCGTTTCTTTCTTCTCCAAATGTGTAAGAATAGGATCCTTATACTCTTCATACCCTTGATTCTCCATCTTCATGATTGACACAATATGACGTTTCTCCTCCTTTTGCCGAGATGGTGGATCAAGAGGTTCCAAAGTGATCCTCTTTTGGTTGATGGTGAGAGTGTAAGTGTTGGCCCTCCCATCATGTATGACATGTCTATCATATAACCATGGCCTTCCCAACAAAACATGACAAGTATCCATGGGAACTATATCACACCATAATGAATCTTGATAATTCTTTCCAATTGAAAGACTCACCAAAACTCGTTGATCCACGGATGCCTCGCAAGGCTTAGCCATTGTATTGTGTAGGGTGTGGGATGTGGGCTAATCTCCATTTGCAACTTCTTGACCATTGTTGTAGAGCGGCATTGGTGCAACTTCCTCCATCTATGATCAAGGAGCATACTCTCCTTTGATGGTACAACGAGAGCGAAATATTGCTTCTCTTTGTAGTTGATCCTTTAACATTTGTGATATTCAAGG
The DNA here is from genome assembly GCA_029582165.1 of Portulaca oleracea. NCBI lineage: Eukaryota > Viridiplantae > Streptophyta > Magnoliopsida > Caryophyllales > Portulacaceae > Portulaca > Portulaca oleracea. The sequence goes on along the minus strand of CM055869.1, from coordinate 35,723,044 downwards.
CCCTTTCTACCACAAGTAGTTCTCCTTCATCTGGCCCTTCCACATATTCTTCTACTACATCTTCCTCTTCTTTGGCACCAACCTCAACTTCCTCTTCTTCCTCATACTCTACATATAAAGCACTTTGGTATTCCACCAAAGACACTACTCGCTTGTTTGGACACTCCAAGCATAATGTCCCAACCCTTGGCATCGAAAACACCTTATTGATGCTATGGGTTTGGTCACTTGGTCGTGAGGTTTAGGGATGGATGGGGCTGATTTTGTGGAGTTTTGTGGGAATGTGTTTCGTGGATGGTGGAGGTTTGGATGGGACGTAGGGTGGGCGCGTTTTTGTGGAGTTTGGTATTGGCTTGAGACTTCTTTCCCCTTATTTCTCCTTTGTTTTCAACAATAAGGGACAAGGAGCTCAATTCATCCAAAGTTTTCTATGGTTGAAATTCCACAACGTGCCTAATCCCATCATTAAGAACAAAAGATAACGTACCAAAGTTTGTGGCTCGTCCTCCTTTAGATCACACCTCCAAAGTAGATGCTCAAATTCCTTTGTGTACTCCTCCACGCTTCTTCCTCCTTGAACCAATCTTTGCAATTTGTAATAGTTGTCACGTAGGTAGCTAGATGGTAGGAACTTTTCTTGGAGCTTTCTTTTCATCTTATCCCATGTACGCACCTTATCTTTCCCCTTTGCTTGCCGCTTCTTTTGTAAGTTCGTCCACCAAATGCTTGCATGCTTTCGTAGCTTTAGGGCAACATACTTGACCTTCTTATCATCTTCCACATCTTTGAGATCAAAGACCCTTTCCACGGTTTGTATCCAATCCAAATAAACTTCCGGAACAAGATCGCCAACAAATTCGGGGATCTCCACTTTGAAGTCGAACCTTTCCTCCTTTGGACGTCCACGCCTCCTTCTTGGAACGTCCTCTTCTCCTTCTCCACTTGATGATTTACTTGATACTTCCTCAAGATTCTCCCTATCTTGAAGGCGCATGTAGTATGCTACTTGTTTGTTGAGATACTTGATTCTTTGTTTCATCTTCTCAACATCTTCTGGGGACGATGGAGAGGACTTTGTAGGAGAGCTTGCACTCGCCATTAGAACCTATCTTGATTCACAAAGATCACAAGAAACTCATGGAAGGAAGGTTAGCACGGATGGGACGTGGGTATGGGACGGATTTAGGTAGGTTTGTGTTTGGTTTTTGGGTTCTTTGTGGAGCTTGGGGTTCTTTATGAGTTCTTGATGGTTTCTTGATGAGTTCTTGGAAGAACTATCAAGGGGGGGACGTGTGATGTAGAGATGATTGTGATGGACGTGTGAAGGGAAACGTGTGGGAGAGGACAAGATTGTAAAAAGATTGTTTCAAGAACTAAGAGATTCAAACTCCTTAGCTCTGATACCAATTTTGATGCATAATGAGACCAAGGAACAATCTCATTACACAAAATCTAAGGATCTTTAAAAGCGAAGATAAGAATCCTCTATCTCAAAGTTCCAAAGAACCAAAAATGGCATAGAAATGGATGAAAAGAACTATGAAAGAAAGTTACCAAACAATTGGAAACAATGAACAAAACGAATGATGAACGAACGAACAATGGATGGACGAATGTCAAATGATGAACGTTGATGACGAACAAGTGCTTGGACGTGAATTGATGCATAATGAGACCAAGGAACAATCTCATTACACAAAATCTAAGGATCTTTAAAAGCGAAGATAAGAATCCTCTATCTCAAAGTTCCAAAGAACCAAAAATGGCATAGAAATGGATGAAAAAGAACTAAGAAAGAAAGTTACCAAACAATTGGAAACAATGAACAAAATGAATGATGAATGAACGAGTGAACGAATGGACGAATGTTGAATGATGAATGATGATGACGAATGAATGCTTGGACGTGAATGTTGAAGAACTCACGATTCTTGATGAATGCTTGATGAATTCTTGTTGAATTCTTGATGAAGCACTCGAATTAGATGATAAATGGACGATTGGTAGATGGATAGTTGATGGCTTTTGAAGATTCTTTGAAGGATACAGATTCACCACCTCCAAGAATACTCCAATTCCTTCCTTTCACCACTAAGGTTGCCAACCTTAGCTAGAAGAAGGGGATATTTCGAATCCCACAAAAGAGAGACGAAAACACCTAGCACAAATGCTAGAGAGAACACATCATGTGTTTGAAAAATTCAATGTGAATGACTTGAATGAATTGAATGAATTACAAGCACCTAGGAGGGGGTATTTATAGCTACAACCCACCCCTTAGGCGTCACCTAGCTTCAAGAAAAGACCCCTTAAGGGCTTACATCATTCATCCTAATGCTTACATCATAAAGAAAACAATATACTAAACTATATTACAAATATGAATAACTCCTTGGATTCTCATCCAAATTCAAAGATTCTTGAACCATATGAAAGCTCTTGAAATGTAGAATAATCCCTTCTAGGATGACTTCTATGATAGCTTCACGGTCCTTGAATTAAGGAGCAAAAGTATACGTGCGCATGAGTTGATCCCTTCCAAGTAGAGAGATAAAAGAGAGACTTTAACTCTTCTACCTTCTAGGTGAGTATTAGATGTCTCCATGGTTGACCTTGATGCATAAGGCCATCAATTATGCATCATACACCCCCGGTTGAAAAAGTTTGTCCTCAAACTTGGAAAACCAACCCTTACTTGCCTTCTTTACAAAGACTTTCTTCTTGAAAGCTTTGAAGTCATCGTAGATCCCCTTGATGAACTTCTTAAACTTTCTTCCTCGCACGCCATAAAACTTGAACTTGCATTTCTCCACCGTGAACGTGGGCTGTTCACGTTGCTTCTCATTTATTCTTACCACTTTACCCTTGTCATTTAGTATGAAACAATGTACCTTGATGACTTGGGCTATTTCCTCCTTTCGAATTCTTGGCCTTTCAACCAAGTGATCCAAGTAGATAGCTCTTGGATGCTCATGGAAGATATGCTTCATAGGAAGATTCAAAAGGTGGTGGATACTTGGATCCGTTTCTTTCTTCTCCAAATGTGTAAGAATAGGATCCTTATACTCTTCATGCCCTCGATTCTCCATCTTCATGATTGACACAATATGACGTTTCTCCTTTTGCCGAGATGGTGGATCAAGAGGTTCCAAAGTGATCCTCTTTTGGTTGATGGTGAGAGTGTAAGTGTTGGCCCTCCCATCATGTATGACATGTCTATCATATAACCATGGCCTTCCCAACAAAACATGACAAGTATCCATGGGAACTATATCACACCATAATGAATCTTGATAATTCTTTCCAATTGAAAGACTCACCAAAACTCGTTGATCTACACGGATGCCTCGCCCAAGGCTTAGCCATTGTATTGTGTAGGGTGTGGGATGTGGGCTAATCTCCATTTGCAACTTCTTGACCATTGTTGTAGAGGCGGCATTGGTGCAACTTCCTCCATCTATGATCAAGGAGCATACTCTCCCTTGGATGGTACAACGAGAGCGAAATATTGCTTCTCTTTGTAGTTGATCCTTTGGCACATTTGTGATATTCAAGGCCCTTTCTACCACAAGTAGTTCTCCTTCATCTGCCCTTCCACATATTCTTCTACTACATCTTCCTCTTCTTTGGCACCAACCTCAACTTCCTCTTCTTCCTCATACTCCGGCTCTACATATAAAGCACTTTGGTATTCCACCAAAGACACTACTCGCTTGTTTGGACACTCCGTAGCATAATGTCCCAACCCTTGGCATCGAAAACACCTTCTTGATGCTATGGGTTTGGTCACTTGGTCGTGAGGTTTAGGGATGGATGGGGGCTGATTTTGTGGAGTTTTTGTGGGAATGTGTTTCGTGGATGGTGGAGGTTTGGATGGGACGAAGGGTGGGCGTTTTTGTGGAGTTTGGTAGTGGCTTGAGACTTCTTTCCCCTTATTTCTCCTTTGCTTTTCAACTTTAAGGGACAAGGAGCTCAATTCATCCAAAGTTTTGTATGGTTGTAATTCCACAACGTGTCTAATCCCATCATTAAAACCAAAAAGATAACGTACCAAAGTTTGTGGCTCGTCCTCCTTTAGATCACACCTCAAAGTAGATGCTCAAATTCCTTTGTGTACTCCTCCACGCTTCTTCCTCCTTGGACCAATCTTTGCAATTTGTAGTAGTTGTCACGTAGGTAGCTAGATGGTAGGAACTTTTCTTTGAGCTTTCTTTTCATCTTATCCACGTCGCACCTTATCTTTCCCCTTTGCTTGCCTTCTTTTGCAAGTTTGTCCACCAAATGCTTGCATGTTTCCGTAGCTTTAGGGCAACATACTTGACCTTCTTATCATCTTCCACATCTTTGAGATCAAAGACCCTTTCCACGGTTTGTATCCAATCCAAATAAACTTCCGGATCAAGATCGCCAACAAATTCGGGGATCTCCACTTTGAAGTCGAACCTTTCCTCCTTTGGACCTCCACGCCTCCTTCTTGGAACGTCCTCTTCTCCTTCTCCACTTGATGATTTACTTGATACTTCCTCAAGATTCTCCCTATCTTGAAGGCGCATGTAGTATGCTACTTGTTTGTTGAGATACTTGATTCTTTGTTTCATCTTCTCAACATCTTCTGGGGACGATGGAGAGGACTTTGTAGGAGAGCTTGCACTCGCCATTAGAACCTATCTTGATTCACAAAGATCACAAGAAACTCATGGAAGGAAGGTTAGCACGGATGGGACGTGGGTATGGGACGGATTTGGTTTTTGGGTTCTTTGTGGAGCTTGGGGTTCTTTATGAGTTCTTGATGGGTTCTTGATGAGTTCTTGGAAGAACTATCAAGGGGGACGTGTGATGGAGAGATGATGAAATTTTGTGATGGGAAACGTATGGTGGGAAACGTGTGGGAGAGAAAAGATTGTAAAAGATTGTTTCAAGAACTAAGAGATTCAAACTCCTTAGCTCTGATACCAAATTTGATGCATAATGAGACCAAGGAACAATCTCATTACACAAAATCTAAGGATCTTTAAAAGCGAAGATAAGAATCCTCTATCTCAAAGTTCCAAAGAACCAAAAATGGCATAGAAATGGATGAAAAAGAACTAAGAAAGAAAGTTACCAAACAATTGGAAACAATGAACAAAATGAATGATGAATGAACGAGTGAACGAATGGACGAATGTTGAATGATGAATGATGATGACGAATGAATGCTTGGACGTGAATGTTGAAGAACTCACGATTCTTGATGAATGCTTGATGAATTCTTGTTGAATTCTTGATGAAGCACTCGAATTAGATGATAAATGGACGATTGGTAGATGGATAGTTGATGGCTTTTGAAGATTCTTTGAAGGATACAGATTCACCACCTCCAAGAATACTCCAATTCCTTCCTTTCACCACTAAGGTTGCCAACCTTAGCTAGAAGAAGGGGATATTTCGAATCCACAAAAGAGAGATTAAAACACCTAGCACAAATGCTAGAGAACACATCATGTGTTTGAAAAATTCAATGTGAATGACTTGAATGAATTGAATGAATTACAAGCACCTAGGAGGGGGTATTTATAGCTACAACCCACCCCTTAGGCGTCACCTAGCTTCAAGAAAAGACCCCTTAAGGGCTTACATCATTCATCCTAATGCTTACATCATAAAGAAAACAATATACTAAACTATATTACAAATATGAATAACTCCTTGGATTCTCATCCAAATTCAAAGATTCTTGAACCATATGAAAGCTCTTGAAATGTAGAATAATCCCTTCTAGGATGACTTCTATGATAGCTTCACGGTCCTTGAATTAAGGAGCAAAAGTATACGTGCGCATGAGTTGATCCCTTCCAAGTAGAGATAAAGAGAGACTTTAACTCTTCTACCTTCTAGGTGAGTATTAGATGTCTCCATGGTTGACCTTGATGCATAAGGCCATCAATTATGCATCATACACCCCCGGTTGAAAAAGTTTGTCCTCAAACTTGGAAAACCAACCCTTACTTGCCTTCTTTACAAAGACTTTCTTCTTGAAAGCTTTGAAGTCATCGTAGATCCCCTTGATGAACTTCTTAAACTTTCTTCCTCGCACGCCATAAAACTTGAACTTGCATTTCTCCACCGTGAACGTGGGCTGTTCACGTTGCTTCTCATTTATTCTTACCACTTTACCCTTGTCATTTAGTATGAAACAATGTACCTTGATGACTTGTGCTATTTCCTCCTTTCGAATTCTTGGCCTTTCAACCAAGTGATCCAAGTAGATAGCTCTTGGATGCTCATGGAAGATATGCTTCATAGGAAGATTCAAAAGGTGGTGGATACTTTGATCCGTTTCTTTCTTCTCCAAATGTGTAAGAATAGGATCCTTATACTCTTCATGCCCTCGATTCTCCATCTTCATGATTGACACAATATGACGTTTCTCCTTTTGCCGAGATGGTGGATCAAGAGGTTCCAAAGTGATCCTCTTTTGGTTGATGGTGAGAGTGTAAGTGTTGGCCCTCCCATCATGTATGACATGTCTATCATATAACCATGGCCTTCCCAACAAAACATGACAAGTATCCATGGGAACTATATCACACCATAATGAATCTTGATAATTCTTTCCAATTGAAAGACTCACCAAAACTCGTTGATCAACACGGATGCCTCGCCCAAGGCTTAGCCATTGTATTGTGTAGGGTGTGGGATGTGGGCTAATCTCCATTTGCAACTTCTTGACCATTGTTGTAGAGGCGGCATTGGTGCAACTTCCTCCATCTATGATCAAGGAGCATACTCTCCCTTGGATGGTACAACGAGGGCGAAATATTGCTTCTCTTTGTAGTTGATCCTTTGGCACATTTGTGATATTCAAGGCCCTTTCTACCACAAGTAGTTCTCCTTCATCTGGCCCTTCCACATATTCTTCTACTACATCTTCCTCTTCTTTGGCACCAACCTCAACTTCCTCTTCTTCCTCATACTCCGGCTCTACATATAAAGCACTTTGGTATTCCACCAAAGACACTACTCGCTTGTTTGGACACTCCGAAGCATAATGTCCCAACCCTTGGCATCGAAAACACCTTCTTGATGCTATGGGTTTGGTCACTTGGTCGTGAGGTTTAGGGATGGATGGGGGCTGATTTTGTGGAGTTTTTGTGGGAATGTGTTTCGTGGATGGTGGAGGGTTTGGATGGGACGAAGGGTGGGGCGTTTTTTGTGGAGTTTGGTATTGGCTTGAGACTTCTTTCCCCTTATTTCTCCTTTGCTTTTCAACTTTAAGGGACAAGGAGCTCAATTCATCAAAGTTTTGTATGGTTGTAATTCCACAACGTGTCTAATCCCATCATTAAAACCAAAAGATAACGTGCAAAGTTTGTGGCTCGTCCTCCTTTAGATCACACCTCCAAAGTAGATGCTCAAATTCCTTTGTGTACTCCTCCGCTTCTTCCTCCTTGAACCAATCTTTGCAATTTGTAGTAGTTGTCACGTAGGTAGCTAGATGGTAGGAACTTTTCTTTGAGCTTTCTTTTCATCTTATCCCACGTACGCACCTTATCTTTCCCCTTTGCTTGCTGCTTCTTTTGCAAGTTTGTCCACCAAATGCTTGCATGTTTCCGTAGCTTTAGGGCAACATACTTGACCTTCTTATCATCTTCCACATCTTTGAGATCAAAGACCCTTTCCACGGTTTGTATCCAATCCAAATAAACTTCCGGATCAAGATCGCCAACAAATTCGGGGATCTCCACTTTGAAGTCGAACCTTTCCTCCTTTGGACGTCCACGCCTCCTTCTTGGGCGTCCTCTTCTCCTTCTCCACTTGATGATTTACTTGATACTTCCTCAAGATTCTCCCTATCTTGAAGGCGCATGTAGTATGCTACTTGTTTGTTGAGATACTTGATTCTTTGTTTCATCTTCTCAACATCTTACGGGGACGATGGAGAGGACTTTGTAGGAGAGCTTGCACTCGCCATTAGAACCTATCTTGATTCACAAAGATCACAAGAAACTCATGGAAGGAAGGTTAGCACGGATGGGACGTGGGTATGGGGACGGATTTGGTTTTGGGTTCTTTGTGGAGCTTGGGGTTCTTTATGAGTTCTTGATGGGTTCTTGATGAGTTCTTGGAAGAACTATCAAGGGGGCGTGTGATGGAGAGATGATGAAATTTTGTGATGGGAAACGTATGGTGGGAAAGCGTGTGGGAGAAAAGATTGTAAAGATTGTTTCAAGAACTAAGAGATTCAAACTCCTTAGCTCTGATACCAAATTTGATGCATAATGAGACCAAGGAACAATCTCATTACACAAAATCTAAGGATCTTTAAAAGCGAAGATAAGAATCCTCTATCTCAAAGTTCCAAAGAACCAAAATGGCATAGAAATGGATGAAAAAGAACTAAGAAAGAAAGTTACCAAACAATTGGAAACAATGAACAAAATGAATGATGAATGAACGAGTGAACGAATGGACGAATGTTGAATGATGAATGATGATGACGAATGAATGCTTGGACGTGAATGTTGAAGAACTCACGATTCTTGATGAATGCTTGATGAATTCTTGTTGAATTCTTGATGAAGCACTCGAATTAGATGATAAATGGACGATTGGTAGATGGATAGTTGATGGCTTTTGAAGATTCTTTGAAGGATACAGATTCACCACCTCCAAGAATACTCCAATTCCTTCCTTTCACCACTAAGGTTGCCAACCTTAGCTAGAAGAAGGATATTTGAATCCCACAAAGAGAGACGAAACACCTAGCACAAATGCTAGAGAGAACACATCATGTGTTTGAAAAATTCAATGTGAATGACTTGAATGAATTGAATGAATTACAAGCACCTAGGAGGGTATTTATAGCTACAACCCACCCCTTAGGCGTCACCTAGCTTCAAGAAAAGACCCTTAAGGGCTTACATCATTCATCCTAATGCTTACATCATAAAGAAAACAATATACTAAACTATATTACAAATATGAATAACTCCTTGGATTCTCATCCAAATTCAAAGATTCTTGAACCATATGAAAGCTCTTGAAATGTAGAATAATCCCTTCTAGGATGACTTCTATGATAGCTTCACGGTCCTTGAATTAAGGAGCAAAAGTATACGTCTTGCATGAGTTGATCCTTCCAAGTAGAGAGATAAAAGAGAGACTTTAACTCTTCTACCTTCTAGGTGAGTATTAGATGTCTCCATGGTTGACCTTGATGCATAAGGCCATCAATTATGCATCATACACCCCCGGTTGAAAAAGTTTGTCCTCAAACTTGGAAAACCAACCCTTACTTGCCTTCTTTACAAAGACTTTCTTCTTGAAAGCTTTGAAGTCATCGTAGATCCCCTTGATGAACTTCTTAAACTTTCTTCCTCGCACGCCATAAAACTTGAACTTGCATTTCTCCACCGTGAGCGTGAACATTCACGTTGCTTCTCATTTATTCTTACCACTTTACCCTTGTCATTTAGTATGAAACAATGTACCTTGATGACTTGTGCTATTTCCTCCTTTCGAATTCTTGGCCTTTCAACCAAGTGATCCAAGTAGATAGCTCTTGGATGCTCATGGAAGATATGCTTCATAGGAAGATTCAAAAGGTGGTGGATACTTTGATCCGTTTCTTTCTTCTCCAAATGTGTAAGAATAGGATCCTTATACTCTTCATGCCCTCGATTCTCCATCTTCATGATTGACACAATATGACGTTTCTCCTTTTGCCGAGATGGTGGATCAAGAGGTTCCAAAGTGATCCTCTTTTGGTTGATGGTGAGAGTGTAAGTGTTGGCCCTCCCATCATGTATGACATGTCTATCATATAACCATGGCCTTCCCAACAAAACATGACAAGTATCCATGGGAACTATATCACACCATAATGAATCTTGATAATTCTTTCCAATTGAAAGACTCACCAAAACTCGTTGATCTACACGGATGCCTCGCCCAAGGCTTAGCCATTGTATTGTGTAGGGTGTGGGATGTGGGCTAATCTCCATTTGCAACTTCTTGACCATTGTTGTAGAGGCGGCATTGGTGCAACTTCCTCCATCTATGATCAAGGAGCATACTCTCCCTTGGATGGTACAACGATAGCGAAATATTGCTTCTCTTTGTAGTTGATCCTTTGGCACATTTGTGATATTCAAGGCCCTTTCTACCACAAGTAGTTCTCCTTCATCTGGCCCTTCCACATATTCTTCTACTACATCTTCCTCTTCTTTGGCACCAACCTCAACTTCCTCTTCATCCTCATACTCCGGCTCTACATATAAAGCACTTTGGTATTCCACCAAAGACACTACTCGCTTGTTTGGACACTCCGAAGCATAATGTCCCAACCCTTGGCATCGAAAACACCTTCTTGATGCTATGGGTTTGGTCACTTGGTCGTGAGGTTTAGGGATGGATGGGGCTGATTTTGTGGAGTTTTGTGGGAATGTGTTTCGTGGATGGTGGAGGGTTTGGATGGGACGAAGGGTGGGGCGTTTTTTGTGGAGTTTGGTATTGGCTTGAGACTTCTTTCCCCTTATTTCTCCTTTGCTTTTCAACTTTAAGGGACAAGGAGCTCAATTCATCCAAAGTTTTGTATGGTTGTAATTCCACAACGTGTCTAATCCCATCATTAAGACCAAAAAGATAACGTACCAAAGTTTGTGGCTCGTCCTCCTTTAGATCACACCTCCAAAGTAGATGCTCAAATTCCTTTGTGTACTCCTCCACGCTTCTTCCTCCTTGGACCAATCTTTGCAATTTGTAGTAGTTGTCACGTAGGTAGCTAGATGGTAGGAACTTTTCTTTGAGCTTTCTTTTCATCTTATCCCACGTACGCACCTTATCTTTCCCCTTTGCTTGCCGCTTCTTTTGCAAGTTTGTCCACCAAATGCTTGCATGTTTCCGTAGCTTTAGGGCAACATACTTGACCTTCTTATCATCTTCCACATCTTTGAGATCAAAGACCCTTTCCACGGTTTGTATCCAATCCAAATAAACTTCCGGATCAAGATCGCCAACAAATTCGGGGATCTCCACTTTGAAGTCGAACCTTTCCTCCTTTGGACGTCCACGCCTCCTTCTTGGAACGTCCTCTTCTCCTTCTCCACTTGATGATTTACTTGATACTTCCTCAAGATTCTCCCTATCTTGAAGGCGCATGTAGTATGCTACTTGTTTGTTGAGATACTTGATTCTTTGTTTCATCTTCTCAACATCTTCTGGGGACGATGGAGAGGACTTTGTAGGAGAGCTTGCACTCGCCATTAGAACCTATCTTGATTCACAAAGATCACAAGAAACTCATGGAAGGAAGGTTAGCACGGATGGGACGTGGGTATGGGACGGATTTGGTTTTTGGGTTCTTTGTGGAGCTTGGGGTTCTTTATGAGTTCTTGATGGGTTCTTGATGAGTTCTTGGAAGAACTATCAAGGGGGACGTGTGATGGAGAGATGATGAAATTTTGTGATGGGAAACGTATGGTGGGAAACGTGTGGGATTGAAAAGATTGTAAAAGATTGTTTCAAGAACTAAGAGATTCAAACTCCTTAGCTCTGATACCAAATTTGATGCATAATGAGACCAAGGAACAATCTCATTACACAAAATCTAAGGATCTTTAAAAGCGAAGATAAGAATCCTCTATCTCAAAGTTACAATGAACCAATAATGGCATAGAAATGGATTATAAAGAACTAAGTAAGATATTTACCTAACTATTGGATACAATGAAAAAAATGAATGATGAATGAACGAGTGAACGAATGGACGAATGTTGAATGATGAATGATGATGACGAATGAATGCTTGGCGTGAATGTTGAAGAACTCACGATTCTTGATGAATGCTTGATGAATTCTTGTTGAATTCTTGATGAAGCACTCGAATTAGATGATAAATGGACGATTGGTAGATGGATAGTTGATGGCTTTGAAGATTCTTTGAAGGATACAGATTCACCACCTCCAAGAATACTCCAATTCCTTCCTTTCACCACTAAGGTTGCCAACCTTAGCTAGAAGAAGGGATATTTGAATCCCACAAAGAGAGAGAAAACACCTAGCACAAATGCTAGAGACACATCATGTGTTTGAAAAATTCAATGTGAATGACTTGAATGAATTGAATGAATTACAAGCACCTAGGAGGGGGTATTTATAGCTACAACCCACCCCTTAGGCGTCACCTAGCTTCAAGAAAAGACCCCTTAAGGGCTTACATCATTCATCCTAATGCTTACATCATAAAGAAAACAATATACTAAACTATATTACAAATATGAATAACTCCTTGGATTCTCATCCAAATTCAAAGATTCTTGAACCATATGAAAGCTCTTGGAATGTAGAATAATCCCTTCTAGGATGACTTCTATGATAGCTTCACGGTCCTTGAATTAAGGAGCAAAAGTATACGTGCGCATGAGTTGATCCCTTCCAAGTAGAGAGATAAAAGAGAGACTTTAACTCTTCTACCTTCTAGGTGAGTATTAGATGTCTCCATGGTTGACCTTGATGCATAAGGCCATCAATTATGCATCATGAATGTTGAAGAACTCACGTTTCTTGATGAATGCTTGATGAATTCTTGTTGAATTCTTGATGAAGCACTCGAAAATGGATGATAATGGACGATTGGTAGATGGATAGTTGATGGCTTTTGAAGATTCTTTGAAGGATACAGATTCACCACCTCCAAGAATACTCCAATTCCTTCCTTTCACCACTAAGGATGCCAACCTTAGCTAGAAATAGGGGATATTTCGAATCCCACAAAGAGCGACGAAAACGCCTAGCACAAATGCTAGAGAGAACACATCATGTGTTTGAAAAATTCAATGTGAATGACTTGAATGAATTGAATGAATTACAAGCACCTAGGAGGGGGTATTTATAGCTACAACCCACCCCTTAGGCGTCACCTAGCTTCAAGAAAAGACCCCTTAAGGGCTTACATCATTCATCCTAATGCTTACATCATAAAGAAAACAATATACTAAACTATATTACAAATATGAATAACTCCTTGGATTCTCATCCAAATTCAAAGATTCTTGAACCATATGAAAGCTCTTGAAATGTAGAATAATCCCTTCTAGGATGATTTCTATGATAGCTTCATGGTCCTTGAATTAAGGAGCAAAAGTATACGACCACATGAGTTGATCCCTTCCAAGTAGAGAGATAAAAGAGAGACTTGAACTCTTCTACCTTCTAGGTGAGTATTAGATGTCTCCATGGTTGACCTTGATGCATAAGGCCATCAATTATGCATCAGATGACGTGAAACATGGGAGGTGAGAGAGGGAGAGGGTGACGTTAGGATGGGGGTGAGAGAGGGAGAGGGTGGCGTTTGATGGGAGAGAGAGGGTGAGGTTGTTAGGTTGTTGGAGGAGAGAGAAGGTTGTTATGGAGAGTGAAAAGAGAGGTGGTGTGTATTTGAGGAGGTGGGAGGCGTTTGAGGGAGTGAGGGTGATGGGAGGTGGCGTTGGTGATGTATATTTGCCTAGCTATATACATCAAGGTCTAGCTACAAGGACCTTAATCCAGTTTGAAGCTACAAATGTCGTCTTGGGTTTATCAAGGTAGAAGGCGTAAAGGACCTTGAAGGTACTCTAAGCTTAGTCCTCACACTTCTAAGCTTATATAGAGTTACTCTCACATTTGATGGACATCAAAGAGCTTAAATCATTCTCAAATCCTTATTGAAAAGTCATCTCTCACGGCAGCAAAAGACTCCATCAAGTACAGTTCGATATTTTGCTCTATAATTCTAGATCCATACGTCTATTGAGGAAATCATCAAAAGACAGATTGGAGATCTTTCAATAAGCTTTCCAATGGTTTTTGAATCATTGAAAACGAACAAGTATTGAAGGAGTTATAGCAATTTCTTTCTAGAGTTGTATTTTAGAGTTTATGATGTAATAAGTAGGATATATGATGTAATAGTTGATTCTTGGTTTCTTGAACCCTAGGTACACGTCCAAGGGGTCCTAGAGTAGTATAAATAGACCCCCTAGGGTGCCATTGTATTCATTCATTCAATCATATATCAAAATACAATCAAACACATGATGTGTTGTTCTCTCTAGCTTTGTGCTAGTCTCTTCGTTTCTCTTGAGGGAGGACGGAAACTATCCCCTTCTTCTATCCAAGATTGGCGTCCTTGGTGGTGATAGGAAGGATTTGAAGCATTCTTGAAGGTGGTGTGGCTGTATCCTCCAAGATTCTTCAAAGAGCCATTATCATTCTATCATTCTAGTGAGTTTTGTTTGATTCATTAGAATTCTTTCAATTGCATTTTCATTGTTTCTATCTTTCATTTACACATCTTAAGTACTAAATCATAAGATAGATTCATCAATCCATTCGTTTTCAACATTCCTACATTCGTCCATTCATTCGTTCATCATTTCCATTCATTTGGTAATCATCTTTCATAGTTCTTTCCATCTTTTCATCCATTTCTATTCCATTTTTTGTTCTTTGGAACTTTGAGAAGGGAGATTCCTATCTTCGTTTTTAAAGATCCTTAGATTTTGTGTAATGAGATCATCCCTTGGTCTCATTATGCATCATTCCTATCTTTGTTTTTAAAGATCCTTAGATATTGTGTAATGAGATCATCCCTTGGTCTCATTATGCATCAATCTAGGGGCGGTTTGAGGGGTAGGAGTGGGCGTTTTTGTGGCGGACGGATAAGAGTGGGTTTGGCTTTTTTGTGGAGTGTATGTTTGAGGCGAGTAGTTGACCCTTTGAGAGCTAGGGTTTCTAGTTGGCGCCTCTTTGCCTCTTCTTTTCTTTTGCTGTTCCACTTTGTTAGCCAAAGTACTCAATTCATCAAGAGTGTCATAAGGTTGAAGTTCCACAACATACTGATGCATAATGGGACCAAGGAATGATCTCATTACACACAATCTAAGGATCTTTAAAAGCGAAGATAAGAATCCTCTATCTCAAAGTTCCAAAGAACCAAAAATGGCATAGAAATGGATGAAAAGAACTATGAAAGAAAGTTACCAAACAATTGGAAACAATGAACAAAATGAATGATGAACGAACGAACAAAGGATGGACGAATGTCAAATGATGAACGTTGATGACGAATAAGTGCTTGGACGTGTAGAATGAAGATCACACATTTCTTGATGAATGCTTGATGAATTCTTGTTGAATTCTTGATGAAGCACTCGAAAATGGATGATAATGGACGATTGGTAGATGGGTAGTTGATGGCTTTTGAAGATTCTTTGAAGGATACAGACTCACCACCTCCAAGAATACTCCAATTCCTTCCTTTCACAACTAAGGATGCCAACCTTAGCTAGAAGAAGGGGATATTTCGAATCCCACAAAGAGAGACGAAAACACCTAGCACAAATGCTAGAGAGAACACATCATGTGTTTGAAACAATGTACCTTGATGACTTGGGCTGTTCACGTTGCTTCTCACTTAGTCTTACCACTTTACCCTTGTCATTTAGTATGAAACAATGTACCTTGATGACTTGGGCTATTTCCTTCTTTCGAATTCTTGGCCTTTCAACCAAGTGATCCAAGTAGATAGCCCTTGGATGCTCATGGAAGATATGCTTCATAGGAAGATTCAAAAGGTGGTGGATACTTGGATCCGTTTCTTTCTTCTCCAAATGTGTAAGAATAGGATCCTTATACTCTTCATGCCCTTGATTCTCCACTTTCATGATTGACACAATATGACGTTTCTCCTCCTTCTGCCGAGATGGTGGATCAAGAGGTTCCAAAGTGATCCTCTTTTGGTTGATGGTGAGAGTGTAACTGTTGGCCCTCCCATCATGTATGACATGTCTATCATATAACCATGGCCTTCCCAACAAAACATGACAAGTATCCATGGGAACTATATCACACCATAATGAATCTTGATAATTCTTTCCAATTGAAAGACTCACCAAAACTCGTTGATCTACACGATGCCTCGCCAAGGCTTAGCCATTGTATTGTGTAGGGTGTGGGATGTGGGCTAATCTCCATTTGCAACTTCTTGACCATTGTTGTAGAGGCGGCATTGGTGCAACTTCCTCCATCTATGATCAAGGAGCATACTCTCCTTGGATGGTACAACGAGCGAAATATTGCTTCTCTTTGTAGTTGATCCTTTGGCACATTTGTGATATTCAAGGCCCTTTCTACCACAAGTAGTTCTCCTTCATCCGCCCTTCCACATATTCTTCTACTACATCTTCCTCTTCTTTGGCACCAACCCCAACTTCCTCTTCTTCCTCATACTCCGCTCTACATATAAAGCACTTTGGTATTCCACCAAAGACACTACTCGCTTGTTTGGACACTCCGAAGCATAATGTCCCAACCCTTGGCATCGAAAACACCTTCTTGATGCTATGGGTTTGGTCACTTGGTCGTGAGGTTTAGGGATGGATGGGGGCTGATTTTGTGGAGTTTTTGTGGGAATGTGTTTCGTGGATGGTGGAGGGTTTGGATGGGACGTAGGGTGGGGCGTTTTTTGTGGAGTTTGGTATTGGCTTGTGACTTCTTTCCCCTTATTTCTCCTTTGTTTTTCAACTTTAAGGGACAAGGAGCTCAATTCATCCAAAGTTTTGTATGGTTGTGATGCATAATGAGACCAAGGAACAATCTCATTACACAAAATCTAAGGATCTTTAAAAGCGAAGATAAGAATCCTCTATCTCAAAGTTCCAAAGAACCAAAAATGGCATAGAAATGGATGAAAAGAACTATGAAAGAAAGTTACCAAACAATTGGAAACAATGAACAAAATGAATGATGAACGAACGAACAATGGATGGACGAATGTCAAATGATGAACGTTGATGACGAACAAGTGCTTGGACGTGTAGAACGAAGATCACACGTTTCTTGATGAATGCTTGATGAATTCTTGTTGAATTCTTGATGAAGCACTCGAAAATGGATGATAATGGACGATTGGTAGATGGATAGTTGATGGCTTTTGAAGATTCTTTGAAGGATACAGATTCACCACCTCCAAGAATACTCCAATTCCTTCCTTTCACCACTAAGGATGCCAACCTTAGCTAGAAGAAGGGAATATTTCGAATCCCACAAAAGAGAGACGAAAACACCTAGCACAAATGCTAGAGAGAACACATCATGTGTTTGAAAAATTCAATGTGAATGACTTGAATGAATTGAATGAATTACAAGCACCTAGGAGGGGGTATTTATAGCTACAACCCACCCCTTAGGCGTCACCTAGCTTCAAGAAAAGACCCCTTAAGGGCTTACATCATTCATCCTAATGCTTACATCATAAAGAAAACAATATACTAAACTATATTACAAATATGAATAACTCCTTGGATTCTCATCTAAATTCAAAGATTCTTGAACCATATGAAAGCTCTTGGAATGTAGAATAATCCTCTCTAGGAAGACTTCTATGATAGCTTCATGGTCCTTGAATTAAGGAGCAAAAGTATACGTCCGCATGAGTTGATCCCTTCCAAGTAGAGAGATAAAAGAGAGACTTGAACTCTTCTACCTTCTAGGTGAGTATTAGATGTCTCCATGGTTGACCTTGATGCATAAGGCCATCAATTATGCATCATACACCCCCGGTTGAAAAAGTTTGTCCTCAAACTTTGGAAGATCAACTCTCGCTTGCCTTCTTCACAACGACTTTCTTCTTGAAAGCTTTGAAGTCATCGTAGATCCCTTTGATGAACTTCTTAAACTTTCTTCCTCGATCACCATAAGACTTGAACTTGTATTTCTCCACCGTGAACGTGGGCTGTTCACGTTGCTTCTCACTTAGTCTTACCACTTTACCCTTGTCATTTAGTATGAAACAATGTACCTTGATGACTTGGGCTTTTTCCTCCTTTCGAATTCTTGGCCTTTCAACCAAGTGATCCAAGTAGATAGCCCTTGGATGCTCATGGAAGATATGCTTCATAGGAAGATTCAAAAGGTGGTGGATACTTGGATCCGTTTCTTTCTTCTCCAAATGTGTAAGAATAGGATCCTTATACTCTTCATGCCCTTGATTCTCCATCTTCATGATTGACACAATATGACGTTTCTCCTCCTTCTGCCGAGATGGTGGATCAAGAGGTTCCAAAGTGATCCTCTTTTGGTTGATGGTGAGAGTGTAAGTGTTGGCCCTCCCATCATGTATGACATGTCTATCATATAACCATGGCCTTCCCAACAAAACATGACAAGTATCCATGGGAACTATATCACACCATAATGAATCTTGATAATTCTTTCCAATTGAAAGACTCACCAAAACTCGTTGATCTACACGGATGCCTCGCCCAAGGCTTAGCCATTGTATTGTGTAGGGTGTGGGATGTGGGCTAATCTCCATTTGCAACTTCTTGACCATTGTTGTAGAGGCGGCATTGGTGCAACTTCCTCCATCTATGATCAAGGAGCATACTCTCCCTTGGATGGTACAACGAGAGCGAAATATTGCTTCTCTTTGTAGTTGATCCTTCGCACATTTGTGATATTCAAGGCCCTTTCTACCACAAGTAGTTCTCCTTCATCCGGCCCTTCCACATATTCTTCTACTACATCTTCCTCTTCTTTGGCACCAACCCCAACTTCCTCTTCTTCCTCATACTCCATTCTACATATAAAGCACTTTGGTATTCCACCAAAGACACTACTCGCTTGTTTGGACACTCCGAAGCATAATGTCCCAACCCTTGGCATCGAAAACACCTTCTTGATGCTATGGGTTTGGTCACTTGGTCGTGAGGTCTAGGGATGGATGGGAGCTGATTTTTGGAGTTTTTGTGGGAATGTGTTTCGTGGATGGTGGAGGGTTGGATGGGACGTAGGGTGGGCGTTTTTGTGGAGTTTGGTATTGGCTTGAGACTTCTTTCCCTTCTTTCTCCTTTGTTTTTCAACTTTAAGGGACAAGGAGCTCAATTCATCCAAAGTTTTGTATGGTTGTAATTCCACAACGTGCCTAATCCCATCATTAAGACCAAAAGATAACGCATCAAAGTTTGTGGCTCGTCCTCCTTTAGATCACACCTCCAAAGTAGATGCTCAAATTCCTTTGTGTACTCCTCCACGCTTCTTCCTCCTTGGACCAATCTTTGCAATTTGTAGTAGTTGTCACGTAGGTAGCTAGATGGTAGGAACTTTTCTTGGAGCTTTCTTTTCATCTTATCCCATGTACGCACCTTATCTTTCCCTTTGCTTGCCGCTTTTGCAAGTTTGTCCACCAAATGCTTGCATGTTTTCGAAGCTTTAGGGCAACATACTTGACCTTCTTATCATCTTCCACATCTTTGAGATCAAAGACCCTTTCCACGGTTTGTATCCAATCCAAATAAACTTCCGGATCAAGATCACCAACAAATTCGGGGATCTCCACTTTGAAGCCGAACCTTTCCTCCTTTGGACGTCCATGCCTCTTTCTTGCAACGTCCTCTTCTCCTTCTCCACTTGATGATTTACTTGATACTTCCTCAAGATTCTCCCTTTCTTGAAGGCGCATGTAGTATGCTACTTGTTTGTTGAGATACTTGATTCTTTGTTTCATCTTCTCAACATCTTCTGGGGACGATGGAGAGGACTTTGTAGGAGAGCTTGCACTCGCCATTAGAACCTATCTTGATTCACAAAGATCACAAGAAACTCATGGAAGGAAGGTTAGCACGGATGGGACGTGGGTATGGGACGGATTTGGGTAGGTTTGTGTTTGGTTTTTGGGTTCTTTGTGGAGCTTGGGGTTCTTTATGAGTTCTTGATGGGTTCTTGATGAGTTCTTGGAAGAACTATCAAGGGGGACGTGTGATGTAGAGATGAATGAAATTTTGTGATGGGAAACGTCTGGGAGAGAAAAGATTGTAAAAGATTGTTTCAAGAACTAAGAGATTCAAACTCCTTAGCTCTAATACCAAATTTGATGCATAATGAGGCCAAGGAACAATCTCATTACACAAAATCTAAGGATCTTTAAAAACGAAGATAAGAATCTCCTTTCTCAAAGTTCCAAAGAACCAAAAATGGCATAGAAATGGATGAAAAAGAACTATGAAAGAAAGTTACCAAACAATTGGAAACAATGAACAAAATGAATGATGAACGAACGAACAATGGATGGACGAATGTCAAATGATGAACGTTGATGACGAATAAGTGCTTGGACGTGTAGAATGAAGATCACACGTTTTTTGATGAATGCTTGATGAATTCTTGTTGAATTCTTGATGAAGCACTCGAAAATGGATGATAATGGACGATTGGTAGATGGATAGTTGATGGCTTTTGAAGATTCTTTGAAGGATACAGATTCACCACCTCCAAGAATACTCCAATTCCTTCCTTTCACCACTAAGGATGCCAACCTTAGCTAGAAGAAGGGGATATTTCGAATCCCACAAAGAGAGACGAAAACACCTAGCACAAATGCTAGAGAGAACACATCATGTGTTTGAAAAATTCAATGTGAATGACTTGAATGAATTGAATGAATTACAAGCACCTAGGAGGGGGTATTTATAGCTACAACCCACCCCTTAGGCGTCACCTAGCTTCAAGAAAAGACCCCTTAAGGGCTTACATCATTCATCCTAATGCTTACATCATAAAGAAAACAATATACTAAACTATATTACAAATATGAATAACTCCTTGGATTCTCATCTAAATTCAAAGATTCTTGAACCATATGAAAGCTCTTGGAATGTAGAATAATCCTCTCTAGGATGACTTGATGCATAATTGATGGCCTTATGCATCAAGGTCAACCATGGAGACATCTAATACTCACCTAGTAGGTAGAAGAGTTCAAGTCTCTCTTTTATCTCTCTACTTGGAAGGGATCAACTCATGCGGACGTATACTTTTGCTCCTTAATTCAAGGACCGTGAAGCTATCATAGAAGTCATCCTAGAAGGGATTATTCTACATTCCAAGAGCTTGCATATGGTTCAAGAATCTTTGAATTTGGATGAGAATCTGATGCATAATGGGACCAAAAGATCACATTACACAAAAGGATTAAGGATCTTTAAGAGCGAAGATGAAAATCTCCCTTCTCAAAGTTCTTAAGGTGCGAAAATGGAATGGAAATGGATAGAAAGAACTATGAAAGATGATTACCAAATGAAGGTATGATGATGAACGAATGATGGACGGTATGAATGCTTTGGGTTCTATGAATTCTTGTTGAATTCTTGATGAATTCTTGATGAATTCTTGATGAATGTTGTTTGGATGGATGAATGTAGTGAATGACCGATGGAATGGATAGTTGGATAGATTGGCTTTTGAAGGATCGACGAGGATACAGCCACACCACCTCAAAGAACTCTTCAATTCCTTCCTTTCACCTTCAAGGATGCCACCCTTGAATAGAAGAAGGGGATAACTTCGAAACTCCCTCAAGAGAAACGAAAAGACTAGCACAAAAGCTAGAGAGAAAACAACACCTTGTGTTTGTTTTTGATTTATTGAATGACTTGAATTGAATCAATACAATGGCACCCTAGGGGGTCTATTTATACTACTTTAGGGACCCCTTGGACGTGTACCTAGGGTTCAAGAAACCAAGAATCAACTATTACATCATATATCCTATTTATGACATCATAAACTCTAAAATACAACTCTAGAAAGAAATTGCTATAACTCCTTCAATACTTGTCCGTTTTCATTGATTCAAAAACCATTGGAAAGCTTATTGAAAGAGCTCCAATCTGTCTTTTGATGATTTCCTCAATAGATGTATGGATCTAGAGTTATAGAGCAAAATATCGAACTGTACTTGATAAGGTCCTCCATTGCCGCGAATTCAATAAGGACTCTTATCACGAGAGTATTTTGAGCTCATTGATGACTTCCATATATGAGAGTAACTCCATGTAGCTAGAATAACATCAAGGTCCTTCATGCTTGCTTCCTTGATGTATAGAGCTTAATAAACCATTGTAATTGATGATGTCGTTGATGTTTTTGTAACTTGAAGCTAGATCAAGGTCCTCTTAGCTAACCTTGATGTATATAGCTAGGCTATCATGCATCATTCTCCCCCGGTTGAAAAAGTTTGCCTCAAACTTTAGACAAGACTTTCTTTAAAGAAAAACACCATATAACTTTAATCACAAAACTTCTTTGATTCGTACTCACAAGTGATCATATATAAACTTCTTCTTCAAAGCCCTTCTTCCTTCTTTGTAAGATGTCTTTCCATATGTGTTGTTCCCGTCAACTTGCTTCTTGAAGAGACTACAAACTCTCTTCTTAAACGCTTTGAAATCATCATAGATTCCTTTGATGCTTGACTTGAACTTCCACTTTCTTCCAAATTTTCTCATAACTAATCCAATGACATTATGGAACTTCAAATCTCGTTTCTTCATAGAGAATGTAGAAACCTCATATAACTTCTCAACTTCAAAGTATAGATTCATAAGCTCGTAACTCATGATGAAGACAATAGTAAGACTTCCTTGAATCCATGGTACTTCAACCTTAGAATTCAAGCTTTCATCTCCATATAGTATAGAAGGATTGCAAATATCACAACATTGTAACGTTTGCTCAATGTCAACGATCATGCTTGGCGTAAATAATACTCCTTCATCTTGTAATACGTATTGAGAAGACCCAAATGATCAAAAGAACTTCCATGCACTTCCATGATTAAGAAGTCACGAATTCCACTCCTTGGAATACACAATTGATTCCTTTGAAAAGAAATCCATGAGTAATATGAAAGGGTTGTTGATGATGCTTCTCACATACCTTGAATACTTCTTTAAAATCATCGTCATCTTCATATAACTCCTTGATATATCCAAGCTCGAGTAATTTTGAATCAAACATGTATCTCCTCGTTAGAAAACTTCCTTTAGTCAAAGGACTTGCTTCCTCCAAGTGACTTGATTTTGATGAACAAATCAAGTACTTCATCTCAAAGTATAACGATGGCTTGATCTCCTTATCATATGAAGCATACTCCAATACTTTGTAAGAATCACAAAGCTTAAGGATGAATCCTCTTTGATAACAATCCTTGTGCTCAAATATCCTCATGATAACAACAAGTATGAATGTAAAGCCATAAGCATGAAGCTTCTCCTTTTCTCCAATTAGTATATCACCAAAATAATCCATGGGACAACTTCCTTGAGATAGGACTTCACCTTTCTCAACTCCATTTGTAATGAACAAATATGATGCGAGAATAGGAAATAAAAGAATATGATGATCTTTAGCATCCTTTAAGAGACATAGTACCTCAAGTATAGATGCAAGTATGGATCCTTCTTGAATATTTCCTTTCTTCCTTTTGTCCACTTGAATTACTCCATTTGATGAGATATGTTGAGTTAGCTCATTCTTGGACGAGAGGTAAGGACAATTCTCCAAGTACTTCTCCAATTCTCCTTGTGGCTCCTCGTGCTTTGTCATGATCAAGACTAACTCCAAAGGATTTACATACTCCTTTCTACTTCTACTACATACAAAAATGTTACCAAAGTATACAAATACAATCTTATTACATTGTAATGGTACATACTCTTTCAAAATATGTTGCATACTATGAGAATCAAAACCGTTGATGTAGTTATGCACGAATTGAGCTTGATCCCAAAGAGATAAGTGAGAGAAGTCACTTGTCGATGGTGCTTGTCTTTCATCCAAATATTCACAAATGAGAACAAGTGATGGCATAGGATCTTGATCCTTTATACGCTACGGTTTCCAACCTCCATTGGTGTAAGAATTAGACTCCTTGGTTCTTCAAATTCATGATACTTATTCTCCATAAGTGTCATAAGAATGCTTTGATCCTCCGTGGGCCATGAGTTACAAGAGGGTAATAAGGACGTCTCTTGAGCATGATACTCCAATCATACATCTTTGTTTTTCCTAACATAGTATAACTAAGATCCATAGAAGTAATATTACAATATAATGAATCTTTGCTAATCTTGTAAAAACAAAGACGTACTAAACTTCTTGGTTCAAGGTGTATGTTGTCGCCATAAACGTAGAGTAGGAAGTGAATAGCTCTCCAAATCCTTCATTTTGATCCTCTTTGTAGAAACGTCAATGTCAAGATCAATGCCCTCGTCAATACTACAATGGGAAGTACAATCTTCTCCTCTTGATTCAATGGACATACTTCTTTTGAATGGTATATTGAGAGTAAGAAATAGGCTCTCTTTGTTGTAGATCATTTGATACACTAGTCTCTTTCAAGACTCTACTTACAACAAGCAACTCTTCTCCTCTTAATTCTTCTACATACATCGTTTCTAGTACAATATCCTCTTCTTTTTCTTCCTCGTGTACTTCATGAGGCACGCTACATACCTCATTTATGCCAAGTTTATGAACATCCTCATGCTCACAAATACATCAAATACCACACTTTCAATTTCGTTGCATGCTTAATGATGTTTGACAATCAACCAAAGATACTTCTTTCTCCTTAGGACATGCACTTTCAATATGATCAAAACTTTGGCAATGTAGACATGTACTTGGAACAATGATTTCCTTTTCTTGGACAATAGGAGTGGGAAGGTTTTGGGCTGATTTGAGGAGTTTTGGGCAGAGGTATAGAGAGGTCTAAGGCTTGTTTTGTGGAGCTATGGATAGGATGTTGTAGGGGCTGTTTTGTAGGTCTTTCGACGTGAGGTTTGGGATTGATTTGGGGCTGTTTTGGGATGTTCTTGGCGTGGGTTTTGTGGTTGGTATGTTTGGTTTTAGTTGTAGATGGTTCTCACCCCAAGTTTCTTTCATCTTTGCCTCCATCTCAACATTAAAAGCCAAAGAACTTAACTCTTCCAAGTTTGAATAAAATTGACATACAACAATATCTCCAATGTAATCATTAAGACCACTTAAGTAACATACCAAGACTTGGGGTCATCCTCCTCAAGAGCATACTTCCATAGTTGCATTCAATTGTATCGTGTATGGAACCACGTCCATGCTCCCTTGCTTCATTCTTGCAAGTTTGATGATGTGGTCTCTTTTGATTGGCGAAAATTCTTCTTGGACATGATATCCCTTCTTCTTATTCAAACGTGTGCTCCATTCGTAAGGAGCTTCATATTCATCATTAGAAGAGTGAACCACACGTGATTTTGCGCTTCTTGATCCCTTTGGAAGAATTCCACATTCTTCCATTTGCTTGGCAAGATCATCAATTTGTTGCTTCAAGCATTGTAGCTCACGTTGGGAATTCTTGCTAGAATCGTCCATCTTGATCAATCTTGGTGCAAAAGATTGCAAGATTCATGGTTTAGGGCTTTGGATGGGTAAAGGACGAGAGATTTGTATTTGGGGCGGATTGTGTTTGGGCTATGGGTTCTTTGTGGAGTTTATGGTTCTTTATGAGTTCTTTATGAGTTCTTGGAAGAACTCATGGTGGCGTGATGATGGGAATGGTGGGGATGGGTTTGTGATGGAAAGATGGTAAAAAGGTGGATCAAGAACTAAGAGAATCAATCTCCTAAGCTCTGATACCAATTTTGATGCATAATGGGACCAAAAGATCACATTACACAAAAGGATTAAGGATCTTTAAGAGCGAAGATGAAAATCTCCCTTCTCAAAGTTCTTAAGGTGCGAAAATGGAATGGAAATGGATAGAAAGAACTATGAAAGATGATTACCAAATGAAGGTATGATGATGAACGAATGATGGACGGTTTGAATGCTTTGGGTTCTTGATGAATTCTTGTTGAATTCTTGATGAATTCTTGATGAATTCTTGATGAATGTTGTTTGGATGGATGAATGTAGTGAATGACCGATGGAATGGATAGTTGGATAGATTGGCTTTTGAAGGATCGATGAGGATACAGCCACACCACCTCAAAGAACTCTTCAATTCCTTCCTTTCACCTTCAAGGATGCCACCCTTGAATAGAAGAAGGGATAACTTCGAAACTCCCTCAAGAGAAACGAAAAGACTAGCACAAAAGCTAGAGAGAAAACAACACCTTGTGTTTGTTTTTGATTTATTGAATGACTTGAATTGAATCAATACAATGGCACCCTAGGGGGTCTATTTATACTACTTTAGGGACCCCTTGGACGTGTACCTAGGGTTCAAGAAACCAAGAATCAACTATTACATCATATATCCTATTTATGACATCATAAACTCTAAAATACAACTCTAGAAAGAAATTGCTATAACTCCTTCAATACTTGTCCGTTTTCATTGATTCAAAAACCATTGGAAAGCTTATTGAAAGAGCTCCAATCTGTCTTTTGATGATTTCCTCAATAGATGTATGGATCTAGAGTTATAGAGCAAAATATCGAACTGTACTTGATAAGGTCCTCCATTGCCGCGAATTCAATAAGGACTCTTATCACGAGAGTATTTTGAGCT
Source organism: Portulaca oleracea (assembly GCA_029582165.1). Lineage (NCBI taxonomy): Eukaryota > Viridiplantae > Streptophyta > Magnoliopsida > Caryophyllales > Portulacaceae > Portulaca > Portulaca oleracea. The sequence goes on along the minus strand of CM055869.1, from coordinate 35,696,691 downwards.
CATTGATGACTTCCATATATGAGAGTAACTCCATGTAAGCTAGAATAACATCAAGGTCCTTCATGCTTGCTTCCTTGATGTATAGAGCTTAATAAACCATTGTAATTGATGATGTCGTTGATGTTTTTGTAACTTGAAGCTAGATCAAGGTCCTCTTAGCTAACCTTGATGTATATAGCTAGGCTATCATGCATCAGAATCCAAGGAGTTATTCATATTTGTAATATAGTTTAGTATATTGTTTTCTTTATGATGTAAGCATTAGGATGAATGATGTAAGCCCTTAAAGGGCCTAATCTTGAAGAGGGGTGACGCCTAAGGGGTGGGTTGTAGCTATAAATACCCCCTCCTAGGTGCTTGTAATTCATTCAATTGATTCAAGTCATTCACATTGAATTTTTAGATTTCAAACACATGTTGTGTTCTTTCTAGCCTTTGTGCTAGGTGTCTTTCGTTTCTCTTTTGAGAGTTTCGAAATATCCCCTTCTTCTAGCTAAGGTTGGCATCCTTAGTGGTGAAAGGAAGGAATTGGAGTATTCTTGGAGGTGGTGAATCTGTATCCTTCAAAGAATCTTCAAAAGCCATCAACTATCCATCTACCAATCGTCCATTATCATCCATTTTCGAGTGCTTCATCAAGAATTCAACAAGAATTCATCAAGCATTCATCAAGAAACGTGAGTTCTTCAACATTCACGTCCAAGCATTCATTCGTCATCATCATTCATCATTCAACATTCGTCCATTCGTTCACTCGTTCATTCATCATTCATTTGTTCATTGTTTCCATCTTTTGGTAACCATCTTTCGTAGTTCTTTCCATCCTTTTTCATCCATTTCTAAGCCATTTTTGATTCTTTAGAACTTTGAGAAAGGAGATTCCTATCTTCGCTTTTAAAGATCCTTAGATTTTGTGTAATGAGATTGTTCCTTGGTCTCATTATGCATCAAATTTGGTATCAGAGCTAAGGAGTTTGAATTTCTTAGTTCTTGAAACAATCTTTTACAATCTTTCCTCTCCCACACGTTTCCCATCACACGTTTCCCATCACAAAGTTTCATTCATCTCTACATCACACGTCCCCCTTGATAGTTCTTCCAAGAACTCATCAAGAACCCATCAAGAACTCATAAAGAACCCCAAGCTCCACAAAGAACCGAAAAACCAAACACAAACCTACCCAAATCCGTCCCATACCCACGTCCCATCCGTGCTAACCTTCCTTCCATGAGTTTCTTGTGATCTTTGTGAATCAAGATAGGTTCTAATGGCGAGTGTAAGCTCTCCTACAAAGTCCTCTCCATCGTCCCCAGAAGATGTTGAGAAGATGAAACAAAGAATCAAGTATCTCAACAAACAAGTAGCATACTACATGCGCCTTCAAGAAAGGGAGAATCTTGAGGAAGTATCAAGTAAATCATCAAGTGGAGAAGGAGAAGAGGACGTTCCAAAGAGACATGGACGTCCAAAGGAGGAAAGGTTCGGCTTCAAAGTGAAGATCCCCGAATTTGTTGGTGATCTTGATCCGGAAGTTTACTTGGATTGGATACAAACCGTGGAAAGGGTCTTTGATCTCAAAGATGTGGAAGATGATAAGAAGGTCAAGTATGTTGCCCTAAAGCTACGAAAGCATGCAAGCATTTGGTGGACAAACTTGCAAAAGAAGAGGCAAGCAAAGGGGAAAGATAAGGTGCGTACGTGGGATAAGATGAAAAGAAAGCTCCAAGAAAAGTTCCTACCATCTAGCTACCTACGTGACAACTACTACAAATTGCAAAGATTGGTTCAAGGAGGAAGAAGCGTGGAGTATTACACAAATTAATTTTAGCTGCTACTTTGTAGGTGTGATCTAATTGAGGATGAGCCACAAACTTTGCACGTTATCTTTTGGTCTTAATGATGGGATTAGGCACGTTGTGGAATTACAACCATACAAAACTTTGGATGAATTGAGCTCCTTGTCCCTTAAAGTTGAAAAACAAAGGAGAAATAAGGGGAAAGAAGTCTCAAGCCAATACCAAACTCCACAAAAAACGCCCCACCGTACGTCCCATCCAAACCCTCCACCATCCACGAAACACATTCCCACAAAAACTCCACAAAATCAGCCCCCATCCATCCCTAAACCTCACGACCAAGTGACCAAACCCATAGCATCAAGAAGGTGTTTTCGATGCCAAGGGTTGGGACATTATGCTTCGGAGTGTCCAAACAAGCGAGTAGTGTCTTTGGTGGAATACCAAAGTGCTTTATATGTAGAACCGGAGTATGAGAAAGAAGAAGAAGTTAGGGTTGGTGCCAAAGAAGAGGAAGATTGATGCATAATGGGACCAAAAGATCACATTACACAAAAGGATTAAGGATCTTTAAAAACGAAGATAAGAATCTCCCTTCTCAAAGTTCTTAAGGTGCGAAAATGGAATGGAAATGGATAGAAAGAACTATGAAAGATGATTACCAAATGAAGGTATGATGATGAACGAATGATGGACGGTTTGAATGCTTTGGGTTCTTGATGAATTCTTGTTGAATTCTTGATGAATTCTTGATGAATGTTGTTTGGATGGATGAATGTAGTGAATGACCGATGGAATGGATAGTTGGATAGATTGGCTTTTGAAGGATCGATGAGGATACAGCCACACCACCTCAAAGAACTCTTCAATTCCTTCCTTTCACCTTCAAGGATGCCACCCTTGAATAGAAGAAGGGGATACTCGTTCTCCCTCAAGAGAAACGAAAACTCTAGCTCAAAACTAGAGAGAAAACAACACCTTGTGTTTGTATTTGATTTATTGAATGACTTGAATTGAATGAATACAATGGCACCCTAGGGGGTCTATTTATACTACTTTAGGGACCCCTTGGACGTGTACCTAGGGTTCAAGAAACCAAGAATCAACTATTACATCATATATCCTATTTATGACATCATAAACTCTAAAATACAACTCTAGAAAGAAATTGCTATAACTCCTTCAATACTTGTCCGTTTTCATTGATTCAAAACCATTGGAAAGCTTATTGAAAGAGCTCCAATCTGTCTTTTGATGATTTCCTCAATAGATGTATGGATCTAGAGTTATAGAGCAAAATATCGAATCGTACTTGATAAGGTCCTCCATTGCCGCGAATTCAATAAGGACTCTTATCACGAGAGTATTTTGAGCTCATTGATGACTTCCATATATGAGTAACTCCATGTAAGCTAGAATAACATCAAGGTCCTTCATGCTTGCTTCCTTGATGTATAGAGCTTAATAAACCATTGTAATTGATGATGTCGTTGATGTTTTTGTAACTTGAAGCTAGATCAAAGTCCTCTTAGCTAACCTTGATGTATATAGCTAGGCTATTATGCATCATTCTCCCCCGGTTGAAAAAGTTTGCCTCAAACTTTAGACAAGACTTTCTTTAAAGAAAAACACCATATAACTTTAATCACAAAACTTCTTTGATTCGTACTCACAAGTGATCATATATAAACTTCTTCTTCAAAGCCCTTCTTCCTTCTTTGTAAGATGTCTTTCCATATGTGTTGTTCCCGGCCACTTGCTTCTTGAAGAGACTACAAACTCTCTTCTGAAACGCTTTGAAATCATCATAGATTCCTTTGATGCTTGACTTGAACTTCCACTTTCTTCCAAATTTTCATAACTAATCCAATGACATTATGGAACTTCAAATCTTGTTTCTTCATAGAATGTAGAAACCTCATATAACTTCTCAACTTCAAAGTATAGATTCATAAGCTCGTAACTCATGATGAAGACAATAGTAAGACTTCCTTGAATCCATGGTACTTCAACCTTAGAATTCAAGCTTTCATCTCCATATAGTATAGAAGGATTGCAAATATCACAACATTGTAACGTTTGCTCAATGTCAATGATCATGCTTGGCCAGAAATAATACTCCTTCATCTTGTAATACGTATTGAGAAGACCCAAATGATCAAAAGAACTTCCATGTACTTCCATGATTAAGAAGTCACGAATTCCACTCCTTGGAATACACAATTGATTCCTTTGAAAAGAAATCCATGAGTAATATGAAAGGGTTGTTGATGATGCTTCACATACCTTGAATACTTCTTTAAAATCATCATCATCTTCATATAACTCCTTGATATATCCAAGCTCGAGTAATTTTGAATCAAACATGTATCTCCTCGTTAGAAAACTTCCTTTAGTCAAAGGACTTGCTTCCTCCAAGTGACTTGATTTTGATGAACAAATCAAGTACTTCATCTCAAAGTATAACGATGGCTTGATCTCCTTATCATATGAAGCATACTCCAATACTTTGTAAGAATCACAAAGCTTAAGGATGAATCCTCTATGATAACAATCCTTTTGCTCAAATATCCTCATGATAACAACAAGTATGAATGTAAAGCCATAAGCATGAAGCTTCTCCTTTTCTCCAATTAGTATATCACCAAAATAATCCATGGACAACTTCCTTGAGATAGGACTTCACCTTTCTCAACTCCATTTGTAATGAACAAATATGATGCGAGAATAGGAAATAAAAGAATATGATGATCTTTAGCATCCTTTAAGAGACATAGTACCTCAAGTATAGATGCAAGTATGGATCCTTCTTGAATATTTCCTTTCTTCCTTTTGTCCACTTGAATTACTCCATTTGATGAGATATGTTGAGTTAGCTCATTCTTGGACGAGAGGTAAGGACAATTCTCCAAGTACTTCTCCAATTCTCCTTGTGGCTCCTCGTGCTTTGTCATGATCAAGACTAACTCCAAAGGATTTACATACTCCTTTCTACTTCTACTACATACAAAAATGTTACCAAAGTATACAAATACAATCTTATTACATTGTAATGGTACATACTCTTTCAAAATATGTTGCATACTATGAGAATCAAAACCGTTGATGTAGTTATGCACGAATTGAGCTTGATCCCAAAGAGATAAGTGAGAGAAGTCACTTGTCGATGGTGCTTGTCTTTCATCCAAATATTCACAAATGAGAACAAGTGATGGCATAGGATCTTGATCCTTTATACGCTACGGTTTCCAACCTCCATTGGTGTAAGAATTAGACTCCTTGGTTCTTCAAATTCATGATACTTATTCTCCATAAGTGTCATAAGAATGCTTTGATCCTCCGTGGGCCATGAGTTACAAGAGGGTAATAAGGGCGTCTCTTGGAGCATGATACTCCAATCATACAACTTTGATTTTCCAAACAACGTATAACAAAATCCATAGAAGTAATATTACAATATAATGAATCTTTGCAAATCTTGTAAAAACAAAGACTTACTAAACTTCTTGGATCAAGGTGTATGTTGTCGCCATAAACGTGTAGAGTAGGAAGTGAATAGCTCTCCAAATCCTTCATTTTGATCCTTTGTAGAAACGTCAATGTCAAGATCAATGCCCTCGCCAATACTACAATGGGAAGTACAATCTTCTCTCTCTTGATTCAATGGACATACTTCTTTTGAATGGTATATTGAGAGTAAGAAATAGGCTCTCTTTGTTGTAGATCATTTGATACACTAGTCTCTTTCAATACTCTACTTACAACAAGCAACTCTTCTCCACTTAATTCTTCTACATACATCGTTTCTAGTACAATATCCTCTTCTTTTTCTTCCTCGTACTTCATGAGGCACGCTACATACCTCATTTATGCCAAGTTTATGAACATCCTCATGCTCACAAATACATCAAATACCACACTTTCAATTTCTGGTCATGCTTAATGATGTTTGACAATCAACCAAAGATACTTCTTTCTCCTTAGGACATGCACTTTCAATATGATCAAAACTTTGGCAATGTAGACATGTACTTGGAACAATGATTTCCTTTTCTTGGACAATAGGAGTGGGAAGGTTTTGGGCTGATTTGAGGAGTTTTGGGCAGTAGGTATAGAGAGGTCTAAGGCTTGTTTTGTGGAGCTATGGATAGGATGTTGTAGGGCTGTTTTGTAGGTCTTTCGTGAGGTTTGGGATTGATTTGGGGCTGTTTTGGGATGTTCTTGGCGTGGGTTTTGTGGTTGGTATGTTTGGTTTTAGTTGTAGATGGTTCTCACCCCAAGTTTCTTTCATCTTTGCCTCCATCTCAACATTAAAAGCCAAAGAACTTAACTCTTCCAAGTTTGAATAAAATTGACATACAACAATATCTCCAATGTAATCATTAAGACCACTTAAGTAACATACCAAGACTTGGGGTCATCCTCCTCAAGAGCATACTTCCATAGTTGCATTCGAATTGTATCGTGTATGGAACCACGTCCATGCTCCCTTGCTTCATTCTTGCAAGTTTGATGATGTGGTCTCTTTTGATTGGCGAAAATTCTTCTTGGACATGATATCCCTTCTTCTTATTCAAACGTGTGCTCCATTCGTAAGGAGCTTCATATTCATCATTAGAAGAGTGAACCACACGTGATTTTGCGCTTCTTGATCCCTTTGGAAGAATTCCACATTCTTCCATTTGCTTGGCAAGATCATCAATTTGTTGCTTCAAGCATTGTAGCTCACGTTGGGAATTCTTGCTAGAATCGTCCATCTTGATCAATCTTGGTGCAAAAAGATTGCAAGATTCATGGTTTAGGGGCTTTGGATGGGTAAAGGACGAGAGATTTGTATTTGGGGCGGATTGTGTTTGGGCTATGGGTTCTTTGTGGAGTTTATGGTTCTTTATGAGTTCTTTATGAGTTCTTGGGAGAACTTTTGGGTGGCGTGATGATGGGGAATGGTGGGGATGGGTTTGTGATGGAAAGATGGTAAAAAGGTGGATCAAGAACTAAGAGAATCAATCTCCTAAGCTCTGATACCAATTTTGATGCATAATGGGACCAAAAGATCACATTACACAAAAGGATTAAGGATCTTTAAAAACGAAGATAAGAATCTCCCTTCTCAAAGTTCTTAAGGTGCGAAAATGGAATGGAAATGGATAGAAAGAACTATGAAAGATGATTACCAAATGAAGGTATGATGATGAACGAATGATGGACGGTTTGAATGCTTTGGGTTCTTGATGAATTCTTGTTGAATTCTTGATGAATTCTTGATGAATGTTGTTTGGATGGATGAATGTAGTGAATGACCGATGGAATGGATAGTTGGATAGATTGGCTTTGAAGGATCGATGAGGATACAGCCACACCACCTCAAAGAACTCTTCAATTCCTTCCTGTCACCTTCAAGGATGCCACCCTTGAATAGAAGAAGGGGATACTCGTTCTCCCTCAAGAGAAACGAAAACTCTAGCTCAAAACTAGAGAGAAAACAACACCTTGTGTTTGTATTTGATTTATTGAATGACTTGAATTGAATGAATACAATGGCACCCTAGGGGGTCTATTTATACTACTTTAGGGACCCCTTGGACGTGTACCTAGGGTTCAAGAAACCAAGAATCAACTATTACATCATATATCCTATTTATGACATCATAAACTCTAAAATACAACTCTAGAAAGAAATTGCTATAACTCCTTCAATACTTGTCCGTTTTCATTAAAACCATTGGAAAGCTTATTGAAAGAGCTCCAATCTGTCTTTTGATGATTTCCTCAATAGATGTATGGATCTAGAGTTATAGAGCAAAATATCGAACTGTACTTGATAAGGTCCTCCATTGCCGCGAATTCAATAAGGACTCTTATCACGAGTATTTTGAGCTCATTGATGACTTCCATATATGAGAGTAACTCCATGTAAGCTAGAATAACATCAAGGTCCTTCATGCTTGCTTCCTTGATGTATAGAGCTTAATAAACCATTGTAATTGATGATGTCGTTGATGTTTTTGTAACTTGAAGCTAGATCAAAGTCCTCTTAGCTAACCTTGATGTATATAGCTAGGCTATTATGCATCAAAGATGTAGTAGAAGAATATGTGGAAGGGCCAGATGAAGGAGAACTACTTGTGGTAGAAAGGGCCTTGAATATCACAAATGTGCCGAAAGATCAACTACAAAGAGAAGCAATATTTCGCTCTCGTTGTACCATCCAAGGGAGGTTATTGATGCATAATGAATCAAAACAATTCATCATACACGAAATGAAAAATGGATCGTTCACAAGATGGAACTTGTGATTGTTGATTTCTCAATGAAACACACGGAATGTAGGAATTTGGAATGAAATGGATGGCTATGGACGAGAGCTCTAATGCATAGGACTAAAAAGACAATCAAGAGAAACTAGGACAAAGCCAAGATCATACCAACAATGTAGAACCACTCGTCCAACGTGAAGAACAACGATAGATTTGAGCAACGAAGCCTTTCCAATTGCTACAGCCACACCACAATCTTCAAGAGCTCCTACTCCTCCTTTACACCACCCAAGAATGCTCAATCTTGGATTAGAAGAGGAGATTCCTCTCGAAAACCCCAAGGGAATTCGAACTCTAGCCAAAACTAGAGAGAAAACTAAAGCATATCAACTTTAGAGAGATTTGTGTTATTTCAATATGAATGAGATGTGTCTTACAAGAGGCCTAAGGGGGTCTATTTATAGTAGAAGCCCTCCCTTTAGGCGTCACCTATCTTCAAGAAAAGGCCCCTTAAGGGCTTACATCATCCCACTCACATATTACATCACTTTAAAGAAAATACAATATCTCCTAAAATACAACTCCAATACTAAAGATTCAAAAGCCAAAATTTACACAATGAATAGCTCTATCACATGGCTAAATGAGAACTTCAAGACTCTTGAGATAAGGAGCTCAAAAATCTCTTAGTGTAGGAGACACCCATGATATCATGTGAGAAATCACTTGAAATGAGTTGTAGCATGTTTGTGATGTCTTTAAGAGCTTCTTCTTGATGCATAGAAGTATGATATGCATCATTCACCCCTTCTTGAGAAAAGTTTGCCCTCAAACTTGGAATCTCTTCACCTTCTTGATAATAAGGTTTAAGATCACTTACATTGAAGGTACAACTTCCTCATAATCATCATCTAACTTCAACTTGTAGGCATTATCTCCGATCTTCTCAATAACCTCGAATGGACCATCACTTCTGGTTTCAATTTCCTTTCTTCTACTGGAAACCTTTCTTTCTTGAGGTGAATCCATACCAAATCTCCAGGTTTGAAAATAACTTTCTTCCTCTTTTGATTGACCTTCTCTTCAACCCTTTGCGTATACCTCATAATCTTTCACGAACTTCCTCATGTAACTTCTTAATCTCCTCAACTCTCTTATTAGCTTCAAACTGAATTTAGTTGATGCAGATATAGGAGATAAATCCATGGGTTTGAGAGGGTTCTTACCATACACAACTTCAAATGGAGATAACTTTGTAGCTCGATTTGGACTACGATTATAAGCAAACTCAACATGACTTAACAAAGTATCCCAACTTTTCTTATCCTTACTCACCAAAGCTCGTAATAAGGCTCCCAATGTACGGTTGACAACTTCATTTGTCCATCCGTTGGGGATGACATGCCGTACTAAATTTGAGCTTTGTTCCCATCTTCTTCCAAAGAGTAACCCAAAAGTGACTTAGAAACTTAGAGTCTCTATCACTCACCATAGTCTTGGGTATACCATGCAACTTAACAATCTCATCAAAATATAAAGTAGCAACTCGTAGCATCATATGTAGTGTTGCAAGGTACAAAATGTGCCATCTTTGAAAATCGATCTACAACCACCATAATAGAATCTTTACCTCTTTGAGTTCGGGGTAGACCCACAACGAAGTCTAAACTCACATCTTCCCAAGGATGATATGGGATAGGTAGAGGTGTATATAAACCTTGTGGTAACACATGTGACTTGGCAAGGTTGCACGTACCACATCTCTTCACAATATGCTCAACATCTTTCACCATACTTGGCCAAAAGTAATAATCTCTCAACATCAAATAAGTCTTCTATACCAAAATGACCCGCCAAAGCACCTCCATGGACCTCTTGAATCAACAATTCACGCAAGGAAGTCTTTGGTATGCATAATTGATTCCCTTTGAATAGGAAACCATCTTCAATATGAAACATTTCATGGGGATGTTTCTTCGCCAATTCATACACTTCTTTGAAATCTTGATCATCTTGATACAAATCCTTAATATGCTCAAATCCAGAACATTAGAATCAAGAATATATGTGAGTAAGTACCTTCTTGAAAGAGCATCGCACTTTATTCAAGTGCCCGGCTTTGTGTTTGATCACGAATTGAAAGGCTTGCATAAATTCAACCCATTTGGCATGGCGTGGGTTGCTTGTGTTGGCCTTGGATGAATTTGAGAGCTTCATGATCATCGTGAAGGATGAACTCTCCACTTAGCAAATAATGTCTCCAATGCTCAAGAGCTCTTATAATGGCATAGAACTCTTTATCATATGTACTATACTTCCGCTTAGCCTCGTTCAACTTCTCACTAAAGTAGGCTATTGGCCTTCCTCTTGTGTAAGGACAAGACCAATGCCAACTCCACTAGCATCCACTTCTACTTCAAAGACTTTGTCAAAACATGGCAAGACTAGAAGCGGTGCATAATAACTTTTCTTTGATGCTCTCAAATGCTAATTGAGCGCTTTTACTCCAAGAATACTCCTTTTGCTTCAACAACTCGGTCATAGGAGCCATAATAGTAGAGAAATTCTTGATAAATCTTCTATAGAAAGAAGCTAAACCATGAAATGACCGTACCTCATGTATACTCGTTGGTGTTGGCCATTCTTGGATAGCCTTGATCTTTCTTGGTCGACATGGATTCCATCTTTGAGAGCACATATCCAAGGAAGACAACCTTGGGTGAGAAGAAAGAGCACTTCTCCAAGTTGGCGTAGAGCTTTTCTTTCTCCAAGATATACAAAACTAGCTCTATATGCTTTACATGATCATTCTCACTTCTACTATATACAAGTATGTCATCAAAGTATACAACAACACACTTTCCAATCAAAGGTTTCAATACATGATTCATTAACCTCATGAAAGTAGAAGGAGCATTTGTTAGACCGAAAGGCATCACTAACCATTCATATAAGCCTTCTTTGGTTTTGAAAGCCGTTTTCCATTCATCTCCTTCACATATGCGAATTTGATGATATCCACTCTTCAAATCGATCTTTGAAAACACAACACTTCCATAAAGTTCATCTAGGAGATCCTCCAAACGTGGAATGGGAAAACGATATTTGATGGTGATTTTGTTGATGGACCTACAATCCATGCACATACGTTGAGTACCATCTTTCTTTGGAACCGAACACCGAACGCGCATGGGCTCATACTTGGACGAATCAAACCCTTTGTGAGTAGCTCATAAACTTGCTTTTTAACTTAATGAGATTCTTTGGGGTTCATTCGGTATTCTTTCTTGTTTGGTAATGTAGCTCCTAACTAGATCAATCTTATGCTCAATGTCCCTCCTTGGTGGCAAGCCGCGGGCATGTCTTTTGGAAACAAATGACCAAATCTCCTCATCAAGGGCAAGCCGTGGGTGTTCAATAGTTGGGGAAGCTTGTTCCTCTTGCAAATTTGCCAAAATCAACTCCTTTTGCTCATGAAACTCATGTTGTTCCGCTTTTAGCAAGGAAACAATATTGGACTCCTTTTCTTGCTCCTTTTGTTGGGTGGCCGAATAATAGAAGAAGGTGGCAATGGGCCAATGTGATCTTCTTCTTGTTGATGGTGAAGGAATAAGTGTTCATTCTTCCATCATGTGTGACGACCTATCAAAAAGCCAAGGTCTCCCAAGCAAAATGACAAGCATCCATAGGTACTACATCACACCATACTTGATCTTTATAACTCTTCCCAATGGATAAAGATATAAGCACACGTTTATCAATCTTTATACCCTTCCCATGACTCAACCATTGTATGTTGTAAGGAGAGGGATGAGAACTTACTTCCAACTTCAATTTTTCAACCATTATAGTAGAAGCCGCATTAGTACAACTACCACCATCAATAATGAGTGAACATACCTTCCCTTGAATCGTACATCTAGTATGGAAGATAGTTTCACGTTGCTCCAATTCGTTTGGTGTAGAAGCCACGCTTAATGCCCTTCTCAACACAAGTAATTCTCCATCATCCGCTTCTTCTACATTTTCCTCTTCGCAAACGTCATCCTCCTCAAGTTGCTCTTCTTCATACTCACTTTCATGGCAACTTGGTTCAACATATAAAGCACTTTGATATTCAACAAGAGAGACTACACGTTTGTTAGGACATTCGGATGCAATATGACCCAACCCTTGGCACCTAAAACATCTTCTTGGAGGTAATGTCCTTGATTCTTGGACGTGGGGTTTAGGTGGGGGATTTTGTGGCTGATTTTGTGGGGTTTTGCCGTAGGGTTTTTGGGAGATTGGGGCTGATTTTGTGGAGTTTTGTATTGTGTTTGGGTAGGTGGACGTGAGGTATAAGGTTTGGATTGTGTAGGTACGTTCTCATGGTATCTTTCCTCTTTCTTTCCTTTGCCTTTCTACTTTCAAGGCCAAAGTACTTAATTCATCCAACGATTGATAAGAATGTAACTCAACAACATTACGTATCCAATCATTCAAACCAATTAGGAAACGTACCAATACTTGTGGCTCATTCTCCTTTAAATCGCAACGCCAAAGGAGATGTTCAAACTCTTTAGTATACTCTTCCACCGATTTGGATCCTTGAACAAGCTTTTGAAGTTTGACATAGTTGTCTTGGACGTAACTTTGAGGTAGAAATTTGCTTTGTAATTTGGACTTCATCTTCTCCCATGAACGTATCTTATCCTTCCCTTTTGTTTGGCGTTTCTTTTGAAGATTAGTCCACCAAATACTAGCATGCTTTCTCAACTTCAAGGCTACATACTTCACTTTTAGCTCATCATTAACTTCTTTCAAATCAAACACACGTTCAATCGTTTGAATCCAATCAAGAAATACCTCCGGATCTAAACTACCATCAAATTCAGGTATTTCAACTTTAAAATCAAAACGTTCACCTCTTCTTGAGAGTGGACTAGGCGTGCCATATGAAGCATCTTGATCAACATTTAAAGACTCCTTTTGTAAAGCTCGATTCAAATCCATATAAGTCTTTAATTGTTTTTGCAACATCTCAATTTGCATCCTCATGGCGGCATTCTTAGGTGAACTAGATTGAGACTCGTCCATTTGATTCAATCTTGATGTCAAATTAGAACTCTCGTGGGTAAGGGATGGATTTGGGTAGGTTTGTGTTTGGTTTTAGGGTTCTTGTGGAGTTTGGGGTTCTTATGAATTCTTGATGAATTCTTGATGGTTCTTTATGAGTTCTTGGAAGAACTCTAGGGTGGCGTGTGAATGTGATGGGATAAGGGACTGATTTGGCTAGTTTTGTGGAGCTTAAGGTTCTTTATGAATTCTTGATGAATTCTTGATGAGTTCTTGGAAGAACTCAACAATGGCGTGTGATTTGTGATGAAAACAAGGTAAAAATGATGCAAGACACACGAGATATCAACAACCTAAGCTCTGATACCACTTTTGATGCATAATGAATCAAAACAATTCATCATACACGAAATGAAAAATGGATCGTTCACAAGATGGAACTTGTGATTGTTGATTTCTCAATGAAACACACGGAATGTAGGAATTTGGAATGAAATGGATGGCTATGGACGAGCTCTAATGCATAGGACTAAAAAGACAATCAAGAGAAACTAGGACAAAGCCAAGATCATACCAACAATGTAGAACCACTCGTCCAACGTGAAGAACAACGATAGATTTGAGCAACGAAGCCTTTCCAATTGCTACAGCCACACCACAATTTTCAAGAGCTCCTACTCCTCCTTTACACCACCCAAGAATGCTCAATCTTGGATTAGAAGAGGAGATTCCTCTCGAAAACCCCAAGGGAATTCGAACTCTAGCCAAAACTAGAGAGAAAACTAAAGCATATCAACTTTAGAGAGATTTGTGTTATTTCAATATGAATGAGATGTGTCTTACAAGAGGCCTAAGGGGGTCTATTTATAGTAGAAGCCCTCCCTTTAGGCGTCACCTATCTTCAAGAAAAGGCCCCTTAAGGGCTTACATCATCCCACTCACATATTACATCACTTTAAAGAAAATACAATATCTCCTAAAATACAACTCCAATACTAAAGATTCAAAAGCCAAAATTTACACAATGAATAGCTCTATCACATGGCTAAATGAGAACTTCAAGACTCTTGAGATAAGGAGCTCAAAAATCTCTTAGTGTAGGAGACACCCATGATATCATGTGAGAGATCACTTGAAATGAGTTGTAGCATGTTTGTGATGTCTTTAAGAGCTTCTTCTTGATGCATAGAAGTATGATATGCATCAGGTATGCTCCTTGATCATAGATGGAGGAAGTTGCACCAATGTGATGCATAATGGGACCAAAAGATCACATTACACAAAAGGATTAAGGATCTTTAAGAGCGAAGATGAAAATCTCCCTTCTCAAAGTTCTTAAGGTGCGAAAATGGAATGGAAATGGATAGAAAGAACTATGAAAGATGATTACCAAATGAAGGTATGATGATGAACGAATGATGGACGGTTTGAATGCTTTGGGTTCTTGATGAATTCTTGTTGAATTCTTGATGAATTCTTGATGAATGTTGTTTGGATGGATGAATGTAGTGAATGACCGATGGAATGGATAGTTGGATAGATTGGCTTTTGAAGGATCGATGAGGATACAGCCACACCACCTCAAAGAACTCTTCAATTCCTTCCTTTCACCTTCAAGGATGCCACCCTTGAATAGAAGAAGGGATACTCGTTCTCCTCAAGAGAAATGAAAACACTAGCACAAAACAAGAGAGAAAACAACACCTTCAGTTTGTATAAGATTTATTGAATGACTTGAATTGAATGAATACAATGGCACCCTAGGGGTCTATTTATACTACTTTAGGGACCCCTTGGACGTGTACCTAGGGTTCAAGAAACCAAGAATCAACTATTACATCATATATCCTATTTATGACATCATAAACTCTAAAATACAACTCTAGAAAGAAATTGCTATAACTCCTTCAATACTTGTCCGTTTTCATTGATTCAAAAACCATTGGAAAGCTTATTGAAAGAGCTCCAATCTGTCTTTTGATGATTTCCTCAATAGATGTATGGATCTAGAGTTATAGAGCAAATTATCGATCTGTACTTGATAAGGTCCTCCATTGCCGCTAATTCAATAAGGACTCTTATCACGAGAGTATTTTGAGCTCATTGATGACTTCCATATATGAGAGTAACTCCATGTAAGCTAGAATAACATCAAGGTCCTTCATGCTTGCTTCCTTGATGTATAGAGCTTAATCAACCATTGTAATTGATGATGTCGTTGATGTTTTTGTAACTTGAAGCTAGATCAAGGTCCTCTTAGCTAACCTTGATGTATATAGCTAGGCTATTATGCATCATTCTCCCCCGGTTGAAAAAGTTTGTCCTCAAACTTTAGACAAGACTTTCTTTAAAAAAAAAAACAAAACACCATATAACTTCAATCACAAAACTTCTTTGATTCGTACTCACAAGTGATCATATATAAACTTCTTCTTCAAAGCCCTTCTTCCTTCTTTGTAAGATGTCTTTCCATATGTGTTGTTCCCGTCAACTTGCTTCTTGAAGAGACTACAAACTCTCTTCTTAAACGCTTTGAAATCATCATAGATTCCTTTGATGCTTGACTTGAACTTCCACTTTCTTCCAAATTTTCTCATAACTAATCCAATGACATTATGGAACTTCAAATCTCGTTTCTTCATAGAGAATGTAGAAACCTCATATAACTTCTCAACTTCAAAGTATAGATTCATAAGCTCGTAACTCATGATGAAGACAATAGTAAGACTTCCTTGAATCCATGGTACTTCAACCTTAGAATTCAAGCTTTCATCTCCATATAGTATAGAAGGATTGCAAATATCACAACATTGTAACGTTTGCTCAATGTCAACGATCATGCTTGGCCAGAAATAATACTCCTTCATCTTGTAATACGTATTGAGAAGACCCAAATGATCAAAAGAACTTCCATGCACTTCCATGATTAAGAAGTCACGAATTCCACTCCTTGGAATACACAATTGATTCCCTTTGAAAAGAAATCCATGAGTAATATGAAAGGGTTGTTGATGATGCTTCTCACATACCTTGAATACTTCTTTAAAATCATCGTCATCTTCATATAACTCCTTGATATATCCAAGCTCGAGTAATTTTGAATCAAACATGTATCTCCTCGTTAGAAAACTTCCTTTAGTCAAAGGACTTGCTTCCTCCAAGTGACTTGATTTTGATGAACAAATCAAGTACTTCATCTCAAAGTATAACGATGGCTTGATCTCCTTATCATATGAAGCATACTCCAATACTTTGTAAGAATCACAAAGCTTAAGGATGAATCCTCTTTGATAACAATCCTTTTGCTCAAATATCCTCATGATAACAACAAGTATGAATGTAAAGCCATAAGCATGAAGCTTCTCCTTTTCTCCAATTAGTATATCACCAAAATAATCCATGGGACAACTTCCTTGAGATAGGACTTCACCTTTCTCAACTCCATTTGTAATGAACAAATATGATGAGAATAGGAAATAAAAGAATATGATGATCTTTAGCATCCTTTAAGAGACATAGTACCTCAAGTATAGATGCAAGTATGGATCCTTCTTGAATATTTCCTTTCTTCCTTTTGTCCACTTGAATTACTCCATTTGATGAGATATGTTGAGTTAGCTCATTCTTGGACGAGAGGTAAGGACAATTCTCCAAGTACTTCTCCAATTCTCCTTGTGGCTCCTCGTGCTTTGTCATGATCAAGACTAACTCCAAAGGATTTACATACTCCTTTCTACTTCTACTACATACAAAAATGTTACCAAAGTATACAAATACAATCATTTTACATTGTAATGGTACATACTCTTTCAAAATATGTTGCATACTATGAGAATCAAAACCGTTGATGTAGTTATGCACGAATTGAGCTTGATCCCAAAGAGATAAGTGAGAGAAGTCACTTGTCGATGGTGCTTGTCTTTCATCCAAATATTCACAAATGAGAACAAGTGATGGCATAGGATCTTGATCCTTTATACGCTTACGGTTTCCAACCTCCATTGGTGTAAGAATTAGACTCCTTGGTTCTTCAAATTCATGATACTTATTCTCCATAAGTGTCATAAGAATGCTTTGATCCTCCGTGGGCCATGAGTTACAAGAGGGTAATAAGGACGTCTCTTGGAGCATGATACTCCAATCATACAACTTTGATTTTCCAAACAAAGTATAACAAAATCCATAGAAGTAATATTACAATATAATGAATCTTTGCAAATCTTGTAAAAACAAAGACTTACTAAACTTCTTGGATCAAGGTGTATGTTGCCATAAACGTGTAGAGTAGGAAGTGAATAGCTCTCCAAATCCTTCATTTTGATCCTCTTTGTAGAAACGTCAATGTCAAGATCAATGCCCTCGTCAATACTACAATGGGAAGTACAATCTTCTCCTCTTGATTCAATGGACATACTTTTTGAATGGTATATTGAGAGTAAGAAATAGGCTCTCTTTGTTGTAGATCATTTGATACACTAGTCTCTTTCAAGACTCTACTTACAAGCAACTCTTCTCCTCTTAATTCTTCTACATACATCGTTTCTAGTACAATATCCTCTTCTTTTCTTCCTCGTGTACTTCATGAGGCACGCTACATACCTCATTTATGCCAAGTTTATGAACATCCTCATGCTCACAAATACATCAAATACCACACTTTCAATTTCTGTTGCATGCTTAATGATGTTTGACAATCAACCAAAGATACTTCTTTCTCCTTAGGACATGCACTTTCAATATGATCAAAACTTTGGCAATGTAGACATGTACTTGGAACAATGATTTCTTTTCTTGGACAATAGGAGTGGGAAGGTTTTGGGCTGATTTGAGGAGTTTTGGGCAGTAGGTATAGAGAGGTCTAAGGCTTGTTTTGTGGAGCTATGGATAGGATGTTGTAGGGGCTGTTTTGTAGGTCTTTCGACGTGAGGTTTGGGATTGATTTGGGGCTGTTTTGGGATGTTCTTGGCGTGGGGTTTTGTGGTTGGTATGTTTGGTTTTAGTTGTAGATGGTTTCTCACCCCAAGTTTCTTTCATCTTTGCCTCCATCTCAACATTAAAAGCCAAAGAACTTAACTCTTCCAAGTTTGAATAAAATTGACATACAACAATATCTCCAATGTAATCATTAAGACCACTTAAGTAACATACCAAGACTTGGGGGTCATCCTCCTCAAGAGCATACTTCCATAGTTGCATTCTGAATTGTATCGTGTATGGAACCACGTCCATGCTCCCTTGCTTCATTCTTGCAAGTTTGATGATGTGGTCTCTTTTGATTGGCGAAAATTCTTCTTGGACATGATATCCCTTCTTCTTATTCAAACGTGTGCTCCATTCGTAAGGAGCTTCATATTCATCATTAGAAGAGTGAACCACACGTGATTTTGCGCTTCTTGATCCCTTTGGAAGAATTCCACATTCTTCCATTTGCTTGGCAAGATCATCAATTTGTTGCTTCAAGCATTGTAGCTCACGTTGGGAATTCTTGCTAGAATCGTCCATCTTGATCAATCTTGGTGCAAAAAGATTGCAAGATTCATGGTTTAGGGGCTTTGGATGGGTAAAGGACGAGAGATTTGTATTTGGGGCGGATTGTGTTTGGGCTATGGGTTCTTTGTGGAGTTTATGGTTCTTTATGAGTTCTTTATGAGTTCTAGGATGGCGTGATGATGGGGGAATGGTGGGGATGGGTTTGTGATGGAAAGATGGTAAAAAGGTGGATCAAGAACTAAGAGAATCAATCTCCTAAGCTCTGATACCAATTTTGATGCATAATGGGACCAAAAGATCACATTACACAAAAGGATTAAGGATCTTTAAGAGCGAAGATGAAAATCTCCCTTCTCAAAGTTCTTAAGGTGCGAAAATGGAATGGAAATGGATAGAAAGAACTATGAAAGATGATTACCAAATGAAGGTATGATGATGAACGAATGATGGACGGTTTGAATGCTTTGGGTTCTTGATGAATTCTTGTTGAATTCTTGATGAATTCTTGATGAATGTTGTTTGGATGGATGAATGTAGTGAATGACCGATGGAATGGATAGTTGGATAGATTGGCTTTTGAAGGATCGATGAGGATACAGCCACACCACCTCAAAGAACTCTTCAATTCCTTCCTTTCACCTTCAAGGATGCCACCCTTGAATAGAAGAAGGGGATACTCGTTCTCCTCAAGAGAAACGAAAACTCTAGCTCAAAACTAGAGAGAAACAACACCTTGTGTTTGTATTTGATTTATTGAATGACTTGAATTGAATGAATACAATGGCACCCTAGGGGGTCTATTTATACTACTTTAGGGACCCCTTGGACGTGTACCTAGGGTTCAAGAAACCAAGAATCAACTATTACATCATATATCCTATTTATGACATCATAAACTCTAAAATACAACTCTAGAAAGAAATTGCTATAACTCCTTCAATACTTGTCCGTTTTCATTGATTCAAAACCATTGGAAAGCTTATTGAAAGAGCTCCAATCTGTCTTTTGATGATTTCCTCAATAGATGTATGGATCTAGAGTTATAGAGCAAAATATCGAAGCATTTGATAAGGTCCTCCATTGCCGCGAATTCAATAAGGACTCTTATTGCCGAGAGTATTTTGAGCTCATTGATGACTTCCATATATGAGAGTAACTCCATGTAAGCTAGAATAACATCAAGGTCCTTCATGCTTGCTTCCTTGATGTATAGAGCTTAATCAACCATTGTAATTGATGATGTCGTTGATGTTTTTGTAACTTGAAGCTAGATCAAGGTCCTCTTAGCTAACCTTGATGTATATAGCTAGGCTATCATGCATCACAATGCCGCCTCTACAACAATGGTCAAGAAGTTGCAAATGGAGATTAGCCCACATCCCACACCCTACACAATACAATGGCTAAGCCTTGGGCAAGGTATTCGTGTGGATCAACGAGTTTTGGTGAGTCTTTCAATTGGAAAGAATTATGAAGATTCATTATGGTGTGATATAGTTCCCATGGATACTTGTCATGTTTTGTTGGGAAGGCCATGGTTATATGATAGACATGTCATACATGATGGGAGGGCCAACACTTACACTCTCACCATCAACCAAAAATGGATCACTTTGGAACCTCTTGATCCACCATCTCGGCAAAAGGAGGAGAAACGTCATATTGTGTCAATCATGAAAATGGAGAATCAAGGGCATGAAGAGTATAAGGATCCTATTCTTACACATTTGGAGAAGAAAGAAACGGATCCAAGTATCCACCACCTTTTGAATCTTCCTATGAAGCATATCTTCCATGAGCATCCAAGGGCTATCTACTTGGATCACTTGGTTGAAAGGCCAAGAATTCGAAAGGAGGAAATAGCCCAAGTCATCAAGGTACATTGTTTCATACTAAATGACAAGGGTAAAGTGGTAAGAATAAATGAGAAGCAACGTGAAAATGCAAGTTCAAGTCTTATGGCGTGCGAGGAAGAAAGTTTAAGAAGTTCATCAAAGGGATCTACGATGACTTCAAAGCTTTCAAGAAGAAAGTCTTTGTAAAGAAGGCAAGTAAGGGTTGGTTTTCCAAGTTTGAGGACAAACTTTTTCAACCGGGGGTGTATGATGCATAATTGATGGCCTTATGCATCAAGGTCAACCATGGAGACATCTAATACTCACCTAGTAGGTAGAAGAGTTCAAGTCTCTCTTTTATCTCTCTACTTGGAAGGGATCAACTCATGCGGACGTATACTTTTGCTCCTTAATTCAAGGACCGTGAAGCTATCATAGAAGTCATCCTAGAAGGGATTATTCTACATTCCAAGAGCTTTCATATGGTTCAAGAATCTTTGAATTTGGATGAGAATCCAAGGAGTTATTCATATTTGTAATATAGTTTAGTATATTGTTTTCTTTATGATGTAAGCATTAGGATGAATGATGTAAGCCCTTAAAGGGCCTAATCTTGAAGAGGGGTGACGCCTAAGGGGTGGGTTGTAGCTATAAATACCCCCTCCTAGGTGCTTGTAATTCATTCAATTGATTCAAGTCATTCACATTGAATTTTTAGATTTCAAACACATGTTGTGTTCTTTCTAGCCTTTGTGCTAGGTGTCTTTCGTTTCTCTTTTGAGAGTTTCGAAATATCCCCTTCTTCTAGCTAAGGTTGGCATCCTTAGTGGTGAAAGGAAGGAATTGGAGTATTCTTGGAGGTGGTGAATCTGTATCCTTCAAAGAATCTTCAAAAGCCATCAACTATCCATCTACCAATCGTCCATTATCATCCATTTTCGAGTGCTTCATCAAGAATTCAACAAGAATTCATCAAGCATTCATCAAGAAACGTGAGTTCTTCAACATTCACGTCCAAGCATTCATTCGTCATCATCATTCATCATTCAACATTCGTCCATTCGTTCACTCGTTCATTCATCATTCGTGATGCATAATAGCCTAGCTATATACATCAAGGTTAGCTAAGAGGACCTTGATCTAGCTTCAAGTTACAAAAACATCAACGACATCATCAATTACAATGGTTTATTAAGCTCTATACATCAAGGAAGCAAGCATGAAGGACCTTGATGTTATTCTAGCTTACATGGAGTTACTCTCATATATGGAAGTCATCAATGAGCTCAAAATACTCTCGTGATAAGAGTCCTTATTGAATTCATGCAATGGAGGACCTTATCAAAGTGATTCGATATTTTGCTCTATAACTCTAGATCCATACATCTATTGAGGAAATCATCAAAAGACAGATTGGAGCTCTTTCAATAAGCTTTCCAATGGTTTTGAATCAATGAAAACGGACGAGTATTGAAGGAGTTATAGCAATTTCTTTCTAGAGTTGTATTTTAGAGTTTATGATGTCATAAATAGGATATATGATGTAATAGTTGATTCTTGGTTTCTTGAACCCTAGGTACACGTCAAGGGGTCCCTAAAGTAGTATAAATAGACCCCCTAGGGTGCCATTGTATTCATTCAATTCAAGTCATTCAATAAATCAAAAACAAACACAAGGTGTTGTTTTCTCTCTAGCTTTTGTGCTAGTCTTTTCGTTTCTCTTGAGGAGTTTGAAGTTATCCCTTCTTCTATTCAAGGTGGCATCCTTGAAGGTGAAAGGAAGGAATTGAAGAGTTCTTTAAGGTGGTGTGGCTGTATCCTCATCGATCCTTCAAAAGCCAATCTATCCAACTATCCATTCCATCGGTCATTCACTACATTCATCCATCCAAACAACATTCATCAAGAATTCATCAAGAATTCAACAAGAATTCATCAAGAACCCAAAGCATTCAAACCGTCCACCATTCGTTCATCATCATGCCTTCATTTGGTAATCATCTTTCATAGTTCTTTCTATCCATTTCCATTCCATTTTCGCCTTAAGAACTTTGAGAAGGAGATTCTTATCTTCGTTTTTAAAGATCCTTAATCCTTTTGTGTAATGTGATCTTTTGGTCCCATTATGCATCAAAATTGGTATCAGAGCTTAGGAGATTGATTCTCTTAGTTCTTGATCAACCTTTTTACCATCTTTCCATCACAAACCCATCCCCACCATTCCCCATCATTACGCCACCCATAAGTTCTCCCAAGAACTCATAAAGAACCATAAACTCCACAAAGAACCCATAGCCCAAACACAATCCGCCCCAAATACAAATCTCTCGTCCTTTACCCATCCAAAGTCCCTAAACCATGAGTCTTGCAATCTTTTTGCACCAAGATTGATCAAGATGGACGATTCTAGCAAGAATTCCCAACGTGAGCTACAATGCTTGAAGCAACAAATTGATGATCTTGCCAAGCAAATGGAAGAATGTGGAATTCTTCCAAAGGGATCAAGAAGCGCAAAATCACGTGTGGTTCACTCTTCTAATGATGAATATGAAGCTCCTTACGAATGGAGCACACGTTTGAATAAGAAGAAGGGATATCATGTCCAAGAAGAATTTTCGCCAATCAAAAGAGACCACATCATCAAACTTGCAAGAATGAAGCAAGGGAGCATGGACGTGGTTCCATACACGATACAATTCAGAATGCAACTATGGAAGTATGCTCTTGAGGAGGATGACCCCCAAGTCTTGGTATGTTACTTAAGTGGTCTTAATGATTACATTGGAGATATTGTTGTATGTCAATTTTATTCAAACTTGGAAGAGTTAAGTTCTTTGGCTTTTAATGTTGAGATGGAGGCAAAGATGAAAGAAACTTGGGTGAGAACCATCTACAACTAAAACCAAACATACCAACCACAAAACCCCACGCCAAGAACATCCCAAAATGCCCCAAATCAATCCCAAACCTCACGTCGAAAGACCTACAAAACAGCCCCTACAACATCCTATCCATAGCTCCACAAAACAAGCCTTAGACCTCTCTATACCTACTGCAAAACTCCTCAAATCAGCCCAAAACCTTCCCACTCCTATTGTCAAGAAAAGGAAATCATTGTTCCAAGTACATGTCTACATTGCCAAAGTTTTGATCATATTGAAAGTGCATGTCCTAAGGAGAAAGAAGTATCTTTGGTTGATTGTCAAACATCATTAAGCATGCAACCAGAAATTGAAAGTGTGGTATTTGATGTATTTGACGAGGAAGAGGATGTTCATAAACTTGGCATAAATGAGGTATGTAGCGTGCCTCATGAAGTACACGAGGAAGAAAAAGAAGAGGATATTGTACTAGAAACGATGTATGTAGAAGAATTAAGTGGAGAAGAGTTGCTTGTTGTAAGTAGAGTCTTGAAAGAGACTAGTGTATCAAATGATCTACAACAAAGAGAGCCTATTTCTTACTCTCAATATACCATTCAAAAAGAAGTATGTCCATTGAATCAAGAGGGAGAAGATTGTACTTCCCATTGTAGTATTGACGAGGGCATTGATCTTGACATTGACGTTTCTACAAAGAGGATCAAAATGAAGGATTTGGAGAGCTATTCACTTCCTACTCTACACGTTTATGACGACAACATACACCTTGATCCAAGAAGTTTAGTAAGTCTTTGTTTTTACAAGATTTGCAAAGATGATGCATAATTGATGGCCTTATGCATCAAGGTCAACCATGGAGACATCTAATACTCACCTAGAAGGTAGAAGAGTTCAAGTCTCTCTTTTATCTCTCTACTTGGAAGGGATCAACTCATGCGGACGTATACTTTTGCTCCTTAATTCAAGGACCGTGAAGCTATCATAGAAGTCATCCTAGAAGGGATTATTCTACATTCCAAGAGCTTTCATATGGTTCAAGAATCTTTGAATTTGGATGAGAATCCAAGGAGTTATTCATATTTGTAATATAGTTTAGTATATTGTTTTCTTTATGATGTAAGCATTAGGATGGATGATGTAAGCCAATATGGGCTAGAGTCTTGAAGTTGTGCACGCCTAAGGGGAAGGGTTGTAGCTATAAATACCCACTCCTAGGTGCTTGTAATTCATTCAATTCATTCAAGTCATTCACATTGAATTTTTCAAACACATGATGTGTTCTCTCTAGCATTTGTGCTAGGTGTTTTCGTCTCTCTTTGTGGGATTCGAAATATCCCCTTCTTCTAGCTAAGGTTGGCATCCTTAGTGGTGAAAGGAAGGAATTGGAGTATTCTTGGAGGTGGTGAATCTGTATCCTTCAAAGAATCTTCAAAAGCCATCAACTATCCATCTACCAATCGTCCATTATCATCCATTTTCGAGTGCTTCATCAAGAATTCAACAAGAATTCATCAAGCATTCATCAAGAAACGTGTGATCTTCATTCTACACGTCCAAGCACTTATTCGTCATCAACGTTCATCATTTGACATTCGTCCATCCTTTGTTCGTTCGTTCATCATTCATTTTGTTCATTGTTTCCAATTGTTTGGTAACTTTCTTTCATAGTTCTTTTCATCCATTTCTATTCCATTTTTGTTTCTTTGGAACTTTGAGATAGAGTATTCCTATCTTAGCTTTTAAAGATGCTTAGATTTTGTTTAATGAGATTGTTCGTTGGTCTCATTATGCATCAAATTTGCATCGAGCTAAGGAGTTTGAATCTCTTAGTTCTTGAAACAATCTTTACAATCTTTTCTCCCACACGTTTCCCATCATCGTTTCCCATCACAAAATTTCATTCATCTCTACATCACACGTCCCCTTGATAGTTCTTCCAAGAACTCATCAAGAACCCATCAAGAACTCATAAAGAACCCCAAGCTCCACAAAGAACCCAAAACCAAACACAAACCTACCCAAACTGGTCCCATACCCACGTCCCATCCGTGCTAACCTTCCTTCCATGAGTTTCTTGTGATCTTTGTGAATCAAGATAGGTTCTAATGGCGAGTGCAAGCTCTCCTACAAAGTCCTCTCCATCGTCCCCAGAAGATGTTGAGAAGATGAAACAAAGAATCAAGTATCTCAACAAACAAGTAGCATACTACATGCGCCTTCAAGAAAGGGAGAATCTTGAGGAAGTATCAAGTAAATCATCAAGTGGAGAAGGAGAAGAGGACGTTCAAGAAGGAGGCATGGGCGTCAAAGGAGGAAAGGTTCGACTTCAAAGTGGAGATCCCCGAATTTGTTGGTGATCTTGATCCGGAAGTTTATTTGGATTGGATACAAACCGTGGAAAGGGTCTTTGATCTCAAGGATGTGGAAGATGATAAGAAGGTCAAGTATGTTGCCCTAAAGCTACGAAAGCATGCCAAGATTTGGTGGACGAACTTGCAAAAGAAGCGGCAAGCAAAGGGGAAAGATAAGGTGCGTACGTGGGATAAGATGAAAAGAAAGCTCCAAGAAAAGTTCCTACCATCTAGCTACCTACGTGACAACTACTACAAATTGCAAAGATTGGTTCAAGGAGGAAGAAGCGTGGAGGAGTACACAAAGGAATTTGAGCATCTACTTTGGAGGTGTGATCTAAAGGAGGACGAGCCACAAACTTTGGTACGTTATCTTTTTGGTCTTAATGATGGGATTAGGCACGTTGTGGAATTACAACCATACAAAACTTTGGATGAATTGAGCTCCTTATCCCTTAAAGTTGAAAAACAAAGGAGGAATAAAGGGAAAGAAGTCTCAAGCAAATACCAAACTCCACAAGAAATGCCCCACCCTACGTCCCATCCAAACCCTCCACCATCCACGAAACACATTCCCACAAAAACTCCACAAAATCAGCCCCCATCCATCCCTAAAACTCACGACCAAGTGACAAAACCCATAGCGTCAAGAAGGTGTTTTCGATGCCAAGGGTTGGGACATTATGCTTCGGAGTGTCCAAACAAGCGAGTAGTGTCTTTGGTGGAATACCAAAGTGCTTTATATGTAGAGCCGGAGTATGAGGAAGAAGAGGAAGTTAGGGTTGGTGCCAAAGAAGAGGAAGATGTAGTAGAAGAATATGTGGAAGGGCCAGATGAAGGAGAACTACTTGTGGTAGAAAGGGCCTTGAATATCACAAATGTGCCAAAGGATCAACTACAAAGAGAAGCAATATTTCGCTCTCGTTGTACCATCCAAGGGAGAGTATGCTCCTTGATCGTAGATGGAGGAAGTTGCACCAATGCCGCCTCTACAACAATGGTCAAGAAGTTGCAAATGGAGATTAGCCCACATCCCACACCCTACACAATACAATGGCTAAACCTTGGGCAAGGCATTCGTGTGGATCAACAAGTTTTGGTGAGTCTTTCAATTAGAAAGAATTATCAAGATTCATTATGGTGTGATATAGTTCCCATGGATACTTGTCATGTTTTGTTGGGAAGGCCATGGTTATATGATAGACATGTCATACATGATGGGAGGGCCAACACTTACACTCTCACCATCAACCAAAAGAGGATCACTTTGGAACCTCTTGATCCACCATCTCGGCAAAAGGAGGAGAAACGTCATATTGTGTCAATCATGAAGGTGGAGAATCAAGGGCATGAAGAGTATAAGGATCCTATTCTTATACATTTGGAGAAGAATGAAACGGATCCAAGTATCCATCACATTTTGAATCTTCCTATGAAGCATATCTTCCATGAGCATCCAAGAGCTATCTACTTAGATCATCTGGTTGAAAGGCCAAGTATTCGAAAGGATGAAAAAGCCCAAGTCATCAAGGTACATTGTTTCATGCTAAATGACAAGGGTAAAGTGGTAAGAATAGACTTGGGAAGTGAGAAGCAACGTGAACAACCCACGTTCACGGTGAAGAAATGCAAGTCCGAGTTTTATGGTGTTCGAGGAATCATCGGAAGAAAGTTTAAGTACATCAAAGGAATCTACGATGACTTCAAAGCTTTCAAGAAGAAAGTCTTTGTGAAGAAGGCAAGAAGGGTTGATTTTCCAAGTTTGAGGACAAACTTTTTCAACCGGGGGTGTATGATGCATAATTGATGGCCTTATGCATCAAGGTCAACCATGGAGACATCTAATACTCACCTAGAAGGTAGAAGAGTTCAAGTCTCTCTTTTATCTCTCTACTTGGAAGGGATCAACTCATGCGGACGTATACTTTTGCTCCTTAATTCAAGGACCGTGAAGCTATCATAGAAGTCATCCTAGAAGGGATTATTCTACATTCCAAGAGCTTTCATATGGTTCAAGAATCTTTGAATTTGGATGAGAATCCAAGGAGTTATTCATATTTGTAATATAGTTTAGTATATTGTTTTCTTTATGATGTAAGCATTAGGATGGATGATGTAAGCCAATATGGGCTAGAGTCTTGAAGTTGTGCACGCCTAAGGGGAAGGGTTGTAGCTATAAATACCCCCTCCTAGGTGCTTGTAATTCATTCAATTCATTCAAGTCATTCACATTGAATTTTTCAAAACACATGATGTGTTCTCTCTAGCATTTGTGCTAGGTGTTTTCGTCTCTCTTTGTGGGATTCGAAATATCCCCTTCTTCTAGCTAAGGTTGGCATCCTTAGTGGTGAAAGGAAGGAATTGGAGTATTCTTGGAGGTGGTGAATCTGTATCCTTCAAAGAATCTTCAAAAGCCATCAACTATCCATCTACCAATCGTCCATTATCATCCATTTTCGAGTGCTTCATCAAGAATTCAACAAGAATTCATCAAGCATTCATCAAGAAACGTGTGATCTTCATTCTACACGTCCAAGCACTTATTCGTCATCAACGTTCATCATTTGACATTCGTCCATCCTTTGTTCGTTCGTTCATCATTCATTTTGTTCATTGTTTCCAATTGTTTGGTAACTTTCTTTCATAGTTCTTTTCATCCATTTCTATTCCATTTTTGTTTCTTTGGAACTTTGAGATAGAGGATTCCTATCTTCGTTTTTAAAGATCCTTAGATTTTGTGTAATGAGATTGTTCCTTGGTCTCATTATGCATCAAAAGATTCATTATATTGTAATATTACTTCTATGGATTTTTGTTATACTTTGTTTGGAAAATCAAAGTTGTATGATTGGAGTATCATGCTCCAAGAGACGTCCTTATTACCCTCTTGTAACTCATGGCCCACGGAGGATCAAAGCATTCTTATGACACTTATGGAGAATAAGTATCATGAATTTGAAGAACCAAGGAGTCTAATTCTTACACCAATGGAGGTTGGAAACCGTAAGCGTATAAAGGATCAAGATCCTATGCCATCACTTGTTCTCATTTGTGAATATTTGGATGAAAGACAAGCACCATCGACAAGTGACTTCTCTCACTTATCTCTTTGGGATCAAGCTCAATTCGTGCATAACTACATCAACGGTTTGATTCTCATAGTATGCAACATATTTTGAAAGAGTATGTACCATTACAATGTAAAAGATTGTATTTGTATACTTTGGTAACATTTTTGTATGTAGTAGAAGTAGAAAGGAGTATGTAAATCCTTTGGAGTTAGTCTTGATCATGACAAAGCACGAGGAGCCACAAGGAGAATTGGAGAAGTACTTGGAGAATTGTCCTTACCTCTCCCAAGAATGAGCTAACTCAACATATCTCATCAAATGGAGTAATTCAAGTGGACAAAAGGAAGAAAGGAAATATTCAAGAAGGATCCATACTTGCATCTATACTTGAGGTACTATGTCTCTTAAAGGATGCTAAAGATCATCATATTCTTTTATTTCCTATTCTCGCATCATATTTGTTCATTACAAATGGGGTTGAGAAAGGTGAAGTCCTATCTCAAGGAAGTTGTCCCATGGATTATTTTGGTGATATACTAATTGGAGAAAAGGAGAAGCTTCATGCTTATGGCTTTACATTCATACTTGTTGTTATCATGAGGATATTTGAGCAAAAGGATTGTTATCATAGAGGATTCATCCTTAAGCTTTGTGATTCTTACAAAGTATGGAGTATGCTTCATATGATAAGGAGATCAAGCCATCGTTATACTTTGAGATGAAGTACTTGATTTGTTCATCAAAATCAAGTCACTTGAGGAAGCAAGTCCTTTGACTAAAGGAAGTTTTCTAACGAGGAGATACATGTTTGATTCAAAATTACTCGAGCTTGGATATATCAAGGAGTTATATGAAGATGACGATGATTTTAAAGAAGTATTCAAGGTATGTGAGAAGCATCATCAACAACCCTTTCATATTACTCATGGATTTCTTTTCAAAGGGAATCAATTGTGTATTCCAAGGAGTGGAATTCGTGACTTCTTAATCATGGAAGTGCATGGAAGTTCTTTTGATCATTTGGGTCTTCTCAATAATTACAAGATGAAGGAGTATTATTTCTGTCCAAGCATGATCGTTGACATTGAGCAAACGTTACAATGTTGTGATATTTGCAATCCTTCTATACTATATGGAGATGAAAGCTTGAATTCTAAGGTTGAAGTACCATGGATTCAAGGAAGTCTTACTATTGTCTTCATCATGAGTTACGAGCTTATGAATCTATACTTTGAAGTTGAGAAGTTATATGAGGTTTCTACATTCTATGAAGAAACGAGATTTGAAGTTCCATAATGTCATTGGATTAGTTATGAGAAAATTTGGAAGAAAGTGGAAGTTCAAGTCAAGCATCAAAGGAATCTATGATGATTTCAAAGCGTTTAAGAAGAGAGTTTGTAGTCTCTTCAAGAAGCAAGTTGACGGGAACAACACATATGGAAAGACATCTTACAAAGAAGGAAGAAGGGCTTTGAAGAAGAAGTTTATATATGATCACTTGTGAGTACGAATCAAAGAAGTTTTGTGATTAAAGTTATATGGTGTTTTTCTTTAAAGAAAGTCTTGTCTAAAGTTTGAGGCAAACTTTTTCAACCGGGGGAGAATGATGCATGATAGCCTAGCTATATACATCAAGGTTAGCTAAGAGGACCTTGATCTAGCTTCAAGTTACAAAAACATCAACGACATCATCAATTACAATGGTTTATTAAGCTCTATACATCAAGGAAGCAAGCATGAAGGACCTTGATGTTATTCTAGCTTACATGGAGTTACTCATATATGGAAGTCATCAATGAGCTCAAAATACTCTCGCAATAAGAGTCCTTATTGAATTCGCAATGGAGGACCTTATCAAGTACAGTTCGATATTTTGCTCTATAACTCTAGATCCATACATCTATTGAGGAAATCATCAAAAGACAGATTGGAGCTCTTTCAATAAGCTTTCCAATGGTTTTTGAATCAATGAAAACGGACGAGTATTGAAGGAGTTATAGCAATTTCTTTCTAGAGTTGTATTTTAGAGTTTATGATGTCATAAATAGGATATATGATGTAATAGTTGATTCTTGGTTTCTTGAACCCTAGGTACACGTCCAAGGGGTCCCTAAAGTAGTATAAATAGACCCCTAGGTGCCATTGTATTCATTCAATTCAAGTCATTCAATAAATCAAAACAAACACAAGGTGTTGTTTTCTCTCTAGCTTTGTGCTAGTCTTTCGCTTCTCTTGAGGAGTTTCAAGTTATCCCTTCTTCTATTCAAGGGTGGCATCCTTGAAGGTGAAAGGAAGGAATTGAAGAGTTCTTTGAGGTGGTGTGGCTGTATCCTCATCGATCCTTCAAAAGCCAATCTATCCAACTATCCATTCCATCGGTCATTCACTACATTCATCCATCCAAACAACATTCATCAAGAATTCATCAAGAATTCAACAAGAATTCATCAAGAACCCAAAGCATTCAAACCGTCCACCATTCGTTCATCATCATGCCTTCATTTGGTAATCATCTTTCATAGTTCTTTCTATCCATTTCCATTCCATTTTCGCACCTTAAGAACTTTGAGAAGGGAGATTCTTATCTTCGTTTTTAAAGATCCTTAATCCTTTTGTGTAATGTGATCTTTTGGTCCCATTATGCATCAATTCGTTTGTTCATTGTTTCCATCTTTTGGTAACAATCTTTCGTAGTTCTTTCCATCCTTTTTCATCCATTTCTAAGCCATTTTTGATTCTTTGGAACTTTGAGAAAGGAGATTCCTATCTTCGCTTTTAAAGATCCTTAGATTTTGTGTAATGAGATTGTTCCTTGGTCTCATTGTGCATCATGACTTCTATGATAGCTTCATGGTCCTTGAATTAAGGAGCAAAAGTATACGTCCGCATGAGTTGATCCCTTCCAAGTAGAGAGATAAAAGAGAGACTTGAACTCTTCTACCTTCTAGGTGAGTATTAGATGTCTCCATGGTTGACCTTGATGCATAAGGCCATCAATTATGCATCAGGTTGTAATTCCACAATGTGCCTAATCCCATCATTAAGACCAAAAAGATAACGTACCAAAGTTTGTGGCTCGTCCTCCTTTAGATCACACCTCCAAAGTAGATGCTCAAATTCCTTTGTGTACTCCTCCACGCTTCTTCCTCCTTGAACCAATCTTTGCAATTTGTAGTAGTTGTCACGTAGGTAGCTAGATGGTAGGAACTTTTCTTGGAGCTTTCTTTTCATCTTATCCCACGTACGCACCTTATCTTTCCCCTTTGCTTGCCGCTTCTTTTGCAAGTTTGTCCACCAAATGCTTGCATGCTTTCGTAGCTTTAGGGCAACATACTTGACCTTCTTATCATCTTCCACATCTTTGAGATCAAAGACCCTTTCCACGATTTGTATCCAATCCAAATAAACTTCCGGATCAAGATCACCAACAAATTCGGGGATCTCCACTTTGAAGCCGAACCTTTCCTCCTTTGGACGTCCATGCCTCTTTCTTGCAACGTCCTCTTCTCCTTCTCCACTTGATGATTTACTTGATACTTCCTCAAGATTCTCCCTTTCTTGAAGGCGCATGTAGTATGCTACTTGTTTGTTGAGATACTTGATTCTTTGTTTCATCTTCTCAACATCTTCTGGGGACGATGGAGAGGACTTTGTAGGAGAGCTTGCACTCGCCATTAGAACCTATCTTGATTCACAAAGATCACAAGAAACTCATGGAAGGAAGGTTAGCACGGATGGGACGTGGGTATGGGACGGATTTGGGTAGGTTTGTGTTTGGTTTTTGGGTTCTTTGTGGAGCTTGGGGTTCTTTATGAGTTCTTGATGGGTTCTTGATGAGTTCTTGGAAGAACTATCAAGGGGGACGTGTGATGTAGAGATGAATGAAATTTTGTGATGGTAAACATATGATGGGAAACGTCTGGGAGAGAAAAGATTGTAAAAGATTGTTTCAAGAACTAAGAGATTCAAACTCCTTAGCTCTGATACCAAATTTGATGCATAATGGGACCAAGGAATGATCTCATTACACACAATCTAAGGATCTTTAAAAGCGAAGATAAGAATCCTCTATCTCAAAGTTCCAAAGAACCAAAAATGGCATAGAAATGGATGAAAAGAACTATGAAAGAAAGTTACCAAACAATTGGAAACAATGAACAAAATGAATGATGAACGAACGAACAAAGGATGGACGAATGTCAAATGATGAACGTTGATGACGAATAAGTGCTTGGACGTGTAGAATGAAGATCACACGTTTCTTGATGAATGCTTGATGAATTCTTGTTGAATTCTTGATGAAGCACTCGAAAATGGATGATAATGGACGATTGGTAGATGGGTAGTTGATGGCTTTTGAAGATTCTTTGAAGGATACAGACTCACCACCTCCAAGAATACTCCAATTCCTTCCTTTCACCACTAAGGATGCCAACCTTAGCTAGAAGAAGGGGATATTTCGAATCCCACAAAGAGAGACGAAAACACCTAGCACAAATGCTAGAGAGAACACATCATGTGTTTGAAAAATTCAATGTGAATGACTTGAATGAATTGAATGAATTACAAGCACCTAGGAGGGGGTATTTATAGCTACAACCCACCCCTTAGGCATGTACAACTTCAAGATTCTAGCCCATATTGGCTTACATCATCCATCCTAATGCTTACATCATAAAGAAAACAATATACTAAACTATATTACAAATATGAATAACTCCTTGGATTCTCATCCAAATTCAAAGATTCTTGAACCATATGAAAGCTCTTGGAATGTAGAATAATCCCTTCTAGGATGACTTCTATGATAGCTTCACGGTCCTTGAATTAAGGAGCAAAAGTTTACGTCCGCATGAGTTGATCCCTTCCAAGTAGAGAGATAAAAGTGAGACTTGAACTCTTCTACCTTCTAGGTGAGTATTAGATGTCTCCATGGTTGACCTTGATGCATAAGGCCATCAATTATGCATCACATACCTTATATTTTCGTTCAAGCCAGCAAGATACCTCACAAGAGTTTGAGGTTCATCTTCTTTCAGGTTACACCTCCAGAGTAGGTGTTCGAACTCCTTAGTATATTCTTCAACAGATTTAGATCCTCGATATAGCTGTAGACGAAAGTAGTTGTCTTTGAAGTAGCTTGCAGGTAGAAACTTTGAATGAAGTTTCTTTCTCATCTATTCCCAAGTACGGATCTTTTCTTTCCCGGCATGCTGTCTCCTTTTCTGTAAATTAGTCCACCATATACTAGCATGCTTTCGGAGTTTTAAAGCAATATACTTAACCTTCTTGTCATCAGCGACATCTTTCAAATCAAAGACTTGTTCGACAGTTTGGATCCAATCGAGAAAGATTTCAGGATCAAGATTACCGTCAGTCGGGGATGTCAACTTTGAAGTCGAGTCTTTCTTCCTTGGAGGGTCTAGGAGACGTGACCTCCCGCTGAGCCGCAGAGTGCTCTGGCCATGAAATCTGGGACGGCTTCTTCCTCGTCTTGCCCCCGTAGTGTTCTGAATTGCAGGTCCATGTATCGCTTTAGTTGATCAGAAAGATAAGCGATTCTTGCTTCCATTACTGCCTTTTCTTGTTTCCATTGCTCCGTAGGATTTCCATCTTGTTGACTGTTGTTGTCAGATGTCATGGAAGGGGTTTGGAACGTCCAGTTGACGTTGGGTAGGGAAGGGAATGTGTTTGGGCTGTTTGTGGAGTTTAGGGTTGCAGGTTGGTACTAAAGATTTGAAGGTTATGTGTTTGCTACTACAGGTTAAGCTTGTGGACTTGCAGGTTAAGCTTTTGGACTTGCAGGTTAAGCTTTTGGACTTGTAGGTTAAGCTTTAGACTTGCAGGTTAAGCCTTTGGATTTGAAGGTTACGTGTTTGGTTTACACTCAACCTCAACCTAGAGCTCTGATACCACTTTTGATGTATTACCGGATCAAGAAAGGTTCTTGATTCTAATAATACATGAAACACGTGTAACCAAACAATGAGGGTGGGGTGGTTCACGAGATTAGGGAGAAAGAAAGGGGGAGGCTCTCGTGAATTAGGGTTTAATGGAAGGTTATTTTGCCGTGAGGGCTTTTGTGGTTTCAAGATTCAAGTGAGGATGAATCTTGAATGGGAAAGATGGGAGATGGATGATTCTTGGATGGGGGTTTGAAGTGGGATGACGTGAAACATGGGAGGTGAGAGAGGGAGAGGGTGACGTTAGGATGGGGGTGAGAGAGGGAGAGGGTGGCGTTTGATGGGAGAGAGAGGGTGAGGTTGTTAGGTTGTTGGAGGAGAGAGAAGGTTGTTATGGAGAGAGAAAAGAAAGGAGGTGGTGTGTATTTGAGGAGGTGGGAGGCGTTTGAGGGAGTGAGGGTGATGGGAGGTGGCGTTGGTGATGTATATTTGCCTAGCTATATACATCAAGGTCTAGCTACAAGGACCTTAATCCAGTTTGAAGCTACAAATGTCGTCTTGGGTTTATCAAGGTAGAAGGCGTAAAGGACCTTGAAGGTACTCTAAGCTTAGTCCTCACACTTCTAAGCTTATATAGAGTTACTCACATTTGATGGACATCAAAGAGCTTAAATCATTCTCAAGTCCTTATTGAAAAGTCATCTCTCACGAAGAAAAGACTCCATCAAGTACGCGATTCGATATTTTGCTCTATAATTCTAGATCCATACGTCTATTGAGGAAATCATCAAAAGACAGATTGGAGATCTTTCAATAAGCTTTCCAATGGTTTTTGAATCATTGAAAACGAACAAGTATTGAAGGAGTTATAGCAATTTCTTTCTAGAGTTGTATTTTAGAGTTTATGATGTAATAAGTAGGATATATGATGTAATAGTTGATTCTTGGTTTCTTGAACCCTAGGTACACGTCCAAGGGGTCCTAGAGTAGTATAAATAGACCCCCTAGGGTGCCATTGTATTCATTCATTCAATCATATATCAAAATACAATCAAACACATGATGTGTTGTTCTCTCTAGCTTTGTGCTAGTCTCTTCGTTTCTCTTGAGGGAGGACGGAAACTATCCCCTTCTTCTATCCAAGATTGGCGTCCTTTGTGCTAGTCTCTTCGTCTCTTCAAGAAGCAAGTTGACGGGAACAACACATATGGAAAGACATCTTACAAAGAAGGAAGAAGGGCTTTGAAGAAGAAGTTTATATATGATCACTTGTGAGTACGAATCAAAGAAGTTTTGTGATTAAAGTTATATGGTGTTTTTCTTTAATGAAAGTCTTGTCTAAAGTTTGAGGCAAACTTTTTCAACCGGGGGAGAATGATGCATAATAGCCTAGCTATATACATCAAGGTTAGCTAAGAGGACCTTGATCTAGCTTCAAGTTACAAAAACATCAACGACATCATCAATTACAATGGTTTATTAAGCTCTATACATCAAGGAAGCAAGCATGAAGGACCTTGATGTTATTCTAGCTTACATGGAGTTACTCTCATATATGGAAGTCATCAATGAGCTCAAAATACTCTCGGCAATAAGAGTCCTTATTGAATTCGCGGCAATGGAGGACCTTATCAAGTACAGTTCGATATTTTGCTCTATAACTCTAGATCCATACATCTATTGAGGAAATCATCAAAGACAGATTGGAGCTCTTTCAATAAGCTTTCCAATGGTTTTTGAATCAATGAAAACGGACAAGTATTGAAGGAGTTATAGCAATTTCTTTCTAGAGTTGTATTTTAGAGTTTATGATGTCATAAATAGGATATATGATGTAATAGTTGATTCTTGGTTTCTTGAACCCTAGGTACACGTCCAAGGGGTCCCTAAAGTAGTATAAATAGACCCCCTAGGGTGCCATTGTATTCATTCAATTCAAGTCATTCAATAAATCAAATACAAACACAAGGTGTTGTTTTCTCTCTAGTTTTGAGCTAGAGTTTTCGTTTCTCTTGAGGGAGAACGAGTATCCCCTTCTTCTATTCTAAGGTTGGCTACCTTAGTTGGTGAGAGGAAGGAATTGAAGAGTCTTGAAGGTGGTGTGCCTATATCCTTCAAGAGAGCTTCAAATCGCCATTATCATTCAACCATTCAAACGACATTCATCAAGAATTCATCAAGAATTCATCAAGAACTCATCAAGCATTCAATCATCTTCATTCATTCTTCAAACGTTCAAGGAGTGTCGTTCATCAACATTTATCAATCGTTTATCTTCATCCATCGCTCATCAAACTTCCATTTGATCTTGGTAAACGAATTAATCCCTCTTTTCGTTTATCTTCATCCATTATCATTCATTTTTGGATCCTTAAGAACTTTGAGAAGGGAGATTCTTATCTTCGTTTTTAAAGATCCTTAGATATTGTGTAATGAGATCATCCCTTGGTCCCATTATGCATCAAAATTGGTATCAGAGCTTAGGAGATTGATTCTCTTAGTTCTTGATCCACCTTTTTACCATCTTTCCATCACAAACCCATCCCCACCATTCCCCATCATCACGCCACCCATAAGTTCTCCCAAGAACTCATAAAGAACCATAAACTCCACAAAGAACCCATAGCCCAAACACAATCCGCCCCAAATACAAATCTCTCGTCCTTTACCCATCCAAAGCCCCTAAACCATGAATCTTGCAATCTTTTTGCACCAAGATTGATCAAGATGGACGATTCTAGCAAGAATTCCCAACGTGAGCTACAATGCTTGAAGCAACAAATTGATGATCTTGCCAAGCAAATGGAAGAATGTGGAATTCTTCCAAAGGGATCAAGAAGCGCAAAATCACGTGGTTCACTCTTCTAATGATGAATATGAAGCTCCTTACGAATGGAGCACACGTTTGAATAAGAAGAAGGGATATCATGTCCAAGAAGAATTTTCGCCAATCAAAAGAGACCACATCATCAAACTTGCAAGAATGAAGCAAGGGAGCATGGACGTGGTTCCATACACGATACAATTCAGAATGCAACTATGGAAGTATGCTCTTGAGGAGGATGACCCCATAGTCTTGGTATGTTACTTAAGTGGTCTTAATGATTACATTGGAGATATTGTTGTATGTCAATTTTATTCAAACTTGGAAGAGTTAAGTTCTTTGGCTTTTAATGTTGAGATGGAGGCAAAGATGAAAGAAACTTGGGGTGAGAACCATCTACAACTAAAACCAAACATACCAACCACAAAACCCCACGCCAAGAACATCCCAAAAGCCCCAAATCAATCCCAAACCTCACGCGAAAGACCTACAAAACAGCCCCTACAACATCCTATCCATAGCTCCACAAAACAAGCCTTAGACCTCTCTATACCTACCCCAAAACTCCTCAAATCAGCCCAAAAACCTTCCCACTCCTATTGTCCAAGAAAAGGAAATCATTGTTCCAAGTACATGTCTACATTGCCAAAGTTTTGATCATATTGAAAGTGCATGTCCTAAGGAGAAAGAAGTATCTTTGGTTGATTATCAAACATCATTAAGCATGCAAACTAAATTGAAAGTGTGGTATTTGATGTATTTGACGAGCATGAGGATGTTCATAAACTTGGCATAAATGAGGTATGTAGCGTGCCTCATGAAGTACACGAGGAAGAAAAAGAAGAGGATATTGTACTAGAAACGATGTATGTAGAAGAATTAAGTGGAGAAGAGTTGCTTGTTGTAAGTAGAGTCTTGAAAGAGACTAGTGTATCAAATGATCTACAACAAAGAGAGCCTATTTCTTACTCTCAATATACCATTCAAAAAGAAGTATGTCCATTGAATCAAGAGGGAGAAGATTGTACTTCCCATTGTAGTATTGACGAGGGCATTGATCTTGACATTGATGTTTCTACAAAGAGGATCAAAATGAAGGATTTGGAGAGCTATTCACTTCCTACTCTACACGTTTATGACGACAACATACACCTTGATCCAAGAAGTTTAGTAAGTCTAAAAACAAGATTTGCAAAGATTCATTATATTGTAATATTACTTCTATGGATTTTTGTTATACTTTGTTTGGAAAATCAAAGTTGTATGATTGGAGTATCATGCTCCAAGAGACGTCCTTATTACCCTCTTGTAACTCATGGCCTACGGAGGATCAAAGCATTCTTATGACACTTATGGAGAATAAGTATCATGAATTTGAAGAACCAAGGAGTCTAATTCTTACACCAATGGAGGTTGGAAACCGTAAGCGTATAAAGGATCAAGATCCTATGCCATCACTTGTTCTCATTTGTGAATATTTGGATGAAAGACAAGCACCATCGACAAGTGACTTCTCTCACTTATCTCTTTGGGATCAAGCTCAATTCGTGCATAACTACATCAACGGTTTTGATTCTCATAGTATGCAACATATTTTGAAAGAGTATGTACCATTACAATGTAAAAAGATTGTATTTGTATACTTTGGTAACATTTTTGTATGTAGTAGAAGTAGAAAGGAGTATGTAAATCCTTTGGAGTTAGTCTTGATCATGACAAAGCACGAGGAGCCACAAGGAGAATGGAGAAGTACTTGGAGAATTGACATTACCTCTCGACCAAGAATGAGCTAACTCAACATATCTCATCAAATGGAGTAATTCAAGTGGACAAAAGGAAGAAAGGAAATATTCAAGAAGGATCCATACTTGCATCTATACTTGAGGTACTATGTCTCTTAAAGGATGCTAAAGATCATCATATTCTTTTATTTCCTATTCTCGCATCATATTTGTTCATTACAAATGGAGTTGAGAAAGGTGAAGTCCTATCTCAAGGAAGTTGTCCCATGGATTATTTTGGTGATATACTAATTGGAGAAAAGGAGAAGCTTCATGCTTATGGCTTTACATTCATACTTGTTGTTATCATGAGGATATTTGAGCAAAAGGATTGTTATCATAGAGGATTCATCCTTAAGCTTTGTGATTCTTACAAAGTATTGGAGTATGCTTCATATGATAAGGAGATCAAGCCATCGTTATACTTTGAGATGAAGTACTTGATTTGTTCATCAAAATCAAGTCACTGAGGAAGCAAGTCCTTTGACTAAAGGAAGTTTTCTAACGAGGAGATACATGTTTGATTCAAAATTACTCGAGCTTGGATATATCAAGGAGTTATATGAAGATGACGATGATTTTAAAGAAGTATTCAAGGTATGAGAAGCATCATCAACAACCCTTTCATATTACTCATGGACTTCTTTTCAAGGGAATCAATTGTGTATTCCAAGGAGTGGAATTCGTGACTTCTTAATCATGGAAGTGCATGGAAGTTCTTTTGATCATTTGGGTCTTCTCAATCGTATTACAAGATGAAGGAGTATTATTTCTGGCCAAGCATGATCGTTGACATTGAGCAAACGTTACAATGTTGTGATATTTGCAATCCTTCTATACTATATGGAGATGAAAGCTTGAATTCTAAGGTTGAAGTACCATGGATTCAAGGAAGTCTTACTATTGTCTTCATCATGAGTTACGAGCTTATGAATCTATACTTTGAAGTTGAGAAGTTATATGAGGTTTCTACATTCTCTATGAAGAAACGAGATTTGAAGTTCCATAATGTCATTGGATTAGTTATGAGAAAATTTGGAAGAAAGTGGAAGTTCAAGTCAAGCATCAAAGGAATCTATGATGATTTCAAAGCGTTTAAGAAGAGAGTTTGTAGTCTCTTCAAGAAGCAAGTTGACGGGAACAACACATATGGAAAGACATCTTACAAAGAAGGAAGAAGGGCTTTGAAGAAGAAGTTTATATATGATCACTTGTGAGTACGAATCAAAGAAGTTTTGTGATTAAAGTTATATGGTGTTTTTCTTTAAAGAAAGTCTTGTCTAAAGTTTGAGGCAAACTTTTTCAACCGGGGGAGAATGATGCATAATAGCCTAGCTATATACATCAAGGTTAGCTAAGAGGACCTTGATCTAGCTTCAAGTTACAAAAACATCAACGACATCATCAATTACAATGGTTTATTAAGCTCTATACATCAAGGAAGCAAGCATGAAGGACCTTGATGTTATTCTAGCTACATGGAGTTACTCATATATGGAAGTCATCAATGAGCTCAAAATACTCGGCAATAAGAGTCCTTATTGAATTCGCGGCAATGGAGGACCTTATCAAGTACAGTTCGATATTTTGCTCTATAACTCTAGATCCATACATCTATTGAGGAAATCATCAAAAGACAGATTGGAGCTCTTTCAATAAGCTTTCCAATGGTTTTTGAATCAATGAAAACGGACAAGTATTGAAGGAGTTATAGCAATTTCTTTCTAGAGTTGTATTTTAGAGTTTATGATGTCATAAATAGGATATATGATGTAATAGTTGATTCTTGGTTTCTTGAACCCTAGGTACACGTCAAGGGTCCCTAAAGTAGTATAAATAGACCCCTAGGGTGCCATGGTATTCATTCAATTCAAGTCATTCAATAAATCAAATACAAACACAAGGTGTTGTTTTCTCTCTAGTTTTGAGCTAGAGTTTTCGTTTCTCTTGAGGGAGAACGAGTATCCCCTTCTTCTATTCTAAGGTTGGCTACCTTAGTTGGTGAGAGGAAGGAATTGAAGAGTCTTGAAGGTGGTGTGCCTATATCCTTCAAGAGAGCTTCAAATCGCCATTATCATTCAACCATTCAAACGACATTCATCAAGAATTCATCAAGAATTCATCAAGAACTCATCAAGCATTCAATCATCTTCATTCATTCTTCAAACGTTCAAGGAGTGTCGTTCATCAACATTTATCAATCGTTTATCTTCATCCATCGTTCATCAAACTTCCATTTGATCTTGGTAAACGAATTAATCCCTCTTTTCGTTTATCTTCATCCATTATCATTCATTTTTGGATCCTTAAGAACTTTGAGAAGGGAGATTCTTATCTTCGTTTTTAAAGATCCTTAATCCTTTTGTGTAATGTGATCTTTTGGTCCCATTATGCATCATCCTTGGTGGTGATAGGAAGGATTTGAAGCATTCTTGAAGGTGGTGTGGCTGTATCCTCCAAGATTCTTCAAAGAGCCATTATCATTCTATCATTCTAGTGAGTTTTGTTTGATTCATTAGAATTCTTTCAATTGCATTTTCATTGTTTCTATCTTTCATTTACACATCTAAAGTACTAAATCATAAGATAGATTCATCAATCCATTCGTTTTCAACATTCCTACATTCGTCCATTCATTCGTTCATCATTTCCATTCATTTGGTAATCATCTTTCATAGTTCTTTCCATCTTTTCATCCATTTCTATTCCATTTTTGGTTCTTTGGAACTTTGAGAAGGGAGATTCCTATCTTCGTTTTTAAAGATCCTTAGATTTTGTGTAATGAGATCATCCCTTGGTCTCATTATGCATCATTCCTATCTTCGTTTTTAAAGATCCTTAGATATTGTGTAATGAGATCATCCCTTGGTCTCATTATGCATCAATCTAGGCGGTTTGAGGTAGGAGTGGGCGTTTTTGTGGCGGACTGATATGAGTGGGTTTGGCTTTTTTGTGGAGTGTATGTTTGAGGCGAGTAGTTGACCCTTTGAGAGCTAGGGTTTCTAGTTGGCGCCTCTTTGCCTCTTCTTTTCTTTTGCTGTTCCACTTTGTTAGCCAAAGTACTCAATTCATCAAGAGTGTCATAAGGTTGAAGTTCCACAACATACCTTATATTTTCGTTCAAGCCGAAGATACCTCACAATAGTTTGAGGTTCATCTTCTTTCAGTTACACCTCCAGTAGGTGTTCGAACTCCTTAGTATATTCTTCAATGATTTAGATCCCCGATAGCCGTTGTAGACGAAAGTAGTTGTCTTTGAAGTAGCTTGCGGTAGAAACTTTGAATGAAGTTTCTTTCTCATCTATTCCTGGCACGGATCTTTTCTTTCCGGCATCTTGTCTCCTTTTACGTAAATTAGTCCACCATATACTAGCATGCTTTCGGAGTTTTAAAGCAATATACTTAACCTTCTTGTCATCGACATCTTTCAAATCAAAGACTTGTTCGACTGATTGGATCGAGAAAGATTTCGGGATCAAGATTACCGTCGAATTCGTGGATGTCAACTTTGAAGTCGAGTCTTTCTTCCCTTGGAGGGTCTAGGAGACGTGACCTCTGCTGAGCCGATGGAGTGCTCGGTTCGCTAGCTTGGGACGGCTTCTTCCTCGTCTTGCCCCCGTAGTGTTCTGAATTGCAGGTCCATGTATCGCTTTAGTTGATCAGAAAGATAAGCGATTCTTGCTTCCATTACTGCCTTTTCTTGTTTCCATTGCTCCGTAGGATTTCCATCTTGTTGACTGTTGTTGTCAGATGTCATGGAAGGGGTTTGGAACGTCCAGTCGACGGGTAGGGAAGGAATGTGTTTGAAATTTTGTGGAGTTTAGGGTTGCAGGTTGGTACTAAAGATTTGAAGGTTATGTGTTTGCTACTACAGGTTAAGCTTGTGGACTTGCAGGTTAAGCTTTTGGACTTGCAGGTTAAGCTTTTGGACTTGTAGGTTAAGCTTTAGACTTGCAGGTTAAGCCTTTGGATTTGAAGGTTACGTGTTTGGTTTACACTCAACCTCAACCTAGAGCTCTGATACCACTTTTGATGTATTACCGGATCAAGAAAGGTTCTTGATTCTAATAATACATGAAACACGTGTAACCAAACAATGAGGGTGGGGTGGTTCACGAGATTAGGGAGAAAGAAAGGGGGAGGCTCTCGTGAATTAGGGTTTAATGGAAGGTTATTTTTCCGTGAGGGCTTTTGTGGTTTAAAGATTCAAGTGAGGATGAATCTTGAATGGGAAAGATGGGAGATGGATGATTCTTGGATGGGGTTTGAAGTGGGATGACGTGAAACATGGGAGGTGAGAGAGGAGAGGGTGACGTTAGGATGGGGTGAGAGAGGGAGAGGGTGGCGTTTGATGGGAGAGAGGGTGAGGTTGTTAGGT
The DNA here is from genome assembly GCA_029582165.1 of Portulaca oleracea. Classification (NCBI taxonomy): domain Eukaryota; kingdom Viridiplantae; phylum Streptophyta; class Magnoliopsida; order Caryophyllales; family Portulacaceae; genus Portulaca; species Portulaca oleracea. The sequence continues at coordinate 35,653,064 of CM055869.1, read as the reverse complement.
TGTTGGAGGAGAGAGAAGGTTGTTATGGAGAGAAAAGAAAGGAGGTGGTGTGTATTTGAGGAGGTGGGAGGCGTTTGAGGGAGTGAGGGTGATGGGAGGTGGCGTTGGTGATGTATATTTGCCTAGCTATATACATCAAGGTCTAGCTACAAGGACCTTAATCCAGTTTGAAGCTACAAATGTCGTCTTGGGTTTATCAAGGTAGAAGGCGTAAAGGACCTTGAAGGTACTCTAAGCTTAGTCCTCACACTTCTAAGCTTATATAGAGTTACTCTCAAATTTGATGGACATCAAAGAGCTTAAATCATTCTCAAGTCCTTATTGAAAAGTCATCTCTCACGGCAGCAAAAGACTCCATCAAGTACAGTTCGATATTTTGCTCTATAATTCTAGATCCATACGTCTATTGAGGAAATCATCAAAAGACAGATTGGAGATCTTTCAATAAGCTTTCCAATGGTTTTTGAATCATTGAAAACGAACAAGTATTGAAGGAGTTATAGCAATTTCTTTCTAGAGTTGTATTTTAGAGTTTATGATGTAATAAGTAGGATATATGATGTAATAGTTGATTCTTGGTTTCTTGAACCCTAGGTACACGTCAAGGGGTCCTAGAGTAGTGTAAATAGAACCCTAGGGTGCCATTGTATTCATTCATTCAATCATATATCAAAATACAATCAAACACATGATGTGTTGTTCTCTCTAGCTTTGTGCTAGTCTCTTCGTTTCTCTTGAGGGAGGACGGAAACTATCCCCTTCTTCTATCCAAGATTGGCGTCCTTGGTGGTGATAGGAAGGATTTGAAGCATTCTTGAAGGTGGTGTGTGTATCCTCCAAGATTCTTCAAAGAGCCATTATCATTCTATCATTCTAGTGAGTTTTGTTTGATTCATTAGAATTCTTTCAATTGCATTTTCATTGTTTCTATCTTTCATTTACACATCTAAAGTACTAAATCATAAGATAGATTCATCAATCCATTCGTTTTCAACATTCCTACATTCGTCCATTCATTCGTTCATCATTTCCATTCATTTGGTAATCATCTTTCATAGTTCTTTCCATCTTTTCATCCATTTCTATTCCATTTTTGGTTCTTTGGAACTTTGAGAAGGGAGATTCCTATCTTCGTTTTTAAAGATCCTTAGAATATGTGTAATGAGATCATCCCTTGGTCTCATTATGCATCATTCCTATCTTCGTTTTTAAAGATCCTTAGATATTGTGTAATGAGATCATCCCTTGGTCTCATTATGCATCAATCTAGGGGCGGTTTGAGGGGTAGGAGTGGGCGTTTTTGTGGCGGACGGATAAGAGTGGGTTTGGCTTTTTTGTGGAGTGTATGTTTGAGGCGAGTAGTTGACCCTTTGAGAGCTAGGGTTTCTAGTTGGCGCCTCTTTGCCTCTTCTTTTCTTTTGCTGTTCCACTTTGTTAGCCAAAGTACTCAATTCATCAAGAGTGTCATAAGGTTGAAGTTCCACAACATACCTTATATTTTCGTTCAAGCCAGCAAGATACCTCACAAGAGTTTGAGGTTCATCTTCTTTCAGGTTACACCTCCAGAGTAGGTGTTCGAACTCCTTAGTATATTCTTCAACAGATTTAGATCCCTGGGATAGCTGTTGTAGACGAAAGTAGTTGTCTTTGAAGTAGCTTGCAGGTAGAAACTTTGAATGAAGTTTCTTTCTCATCTATTCCCAAGTACGGATCTTTTCTTTCCCGGCATGCTGTCTCCTTTTCTGTAAATTAGTCCACCATATACTAGCATGCTTTCGGAGTTTTAAAGCAATATACTTAACCTTCTTGTCATCAGCGACATCTTTCAAATCAAAGACTTGTTCGACAGTTTGGATCCAATCGAGAAAGATTTCAGGATCAAGATTGATGCATAATGAATCAAAACAATTCATCGTACACGAAATGAAAAATGGATCGTTCACAAGATGGAACTTGTGATTGTTGATTTCTCAATGAAACACACGGAATGTAGGAATTTGGAATTAAATGGATGGCTATGGACGAGAGCTCTAATGCATAGGACTAAAAAGACAATCAAGAGAAACTAGGACAAAGCCAAGATCATACCAACAATGTAGAACCACTCGTCCAACGTGAAGAACAACGATAGATTTGAGCAACGAAGCCTTTCCAATTGCTACAGCCACACCACAATCTTCAAGAGCTCCTACTCCTCCTTTACACCACCCAAGAATGCTCAATCTTGGATTAGAAGAGGAGATTCCTCTCGAAAACCCCAAGGGAATTCGAACTCTAGCCAAAACTAGAGAGAAAACTAAAGCATATCAACTTTAGAGAGATTTGTGTTTATTTCAATATGAATGAGATGTCTTACAAGAGGCCTAAGGGGGTCTATTTATAGTAGAGGCCCTCCCTTTAGGCGTCACCTATCTTCAAGAAAAGGCCCCTTAAGGGCTTACATCATCCCACTCACATATTACATCACTTTAAAGAAAATACAATATCTCCTAAAATACAACTCCAATACTAAAGATTCAAAAGCCAAAATGTACATAAAGAATAGCTCTATCACATGGCTAAATGAGAACTTCAAGACTCTTGAGATAAGGAGCTCAAAAATCTCTTAGTGTAGGAGATACCCATGATGTCATGTGAGAAACCACTTGAAATGAGTTGTAGCATGTTTGTGATGTCTTTAAGAGCTTCTTCTTGATGCATAGAAGTATGATATGCATCATTCACCCCTTCTTGAGAAAAGTTTGCCCTCAAACTTGGAATCTCTTCACCTTCTTGATAATAAGGTTTAAGATCACTTACATTGAAGGTACAACTTCCCTCATAATCATCATCTAACTTCAACTTGTAGGCATTATCTCCGATCTTCTCAATAACCTCGAATGGACCATCACTTCTCGGTTTCAATTTCCCTTTTCTTCTACTTGGAAACCTTTCTTTCTTGAGGTGAATCCATACCAAGTCTCCAGGTTTGAAAATAACCTTCTTCCTCTTATGATTGACCTTCTCTTCAACCCTTTGAGTGTATCTCATGATCTTTTCACGGACTTCCTCATGTAACTTCTTAATCTCCTCAACTCTCTTATTAGCTTCAAAACTGAACTTAGTTGATGTAGATATAGGAGATAGATCCATGGGTTTGAGAGGGTTCTTACCATACACAACTTCAAATGGAGATAACTTTGTAGCTCGATTTGGACTACGATTATAAGCAAACTCAACATGACTTAACAAAGTATCCCAACTTTTCTTATCCTTACTCACCAAAGCTCGTAATAAGGCTCCCAATGTACGGTTGACAACTTCAGTTTGTCCATCCGTTTGGGGATGACATGCCGTACTAAATTTGAGCTTTGTTCCCATCTTCTTCCAAAGAGTAACCCAAAAGTGACTTAGAAACTTAGAGTCTCTATCACTCACCATAGTCTTGGGTATACCATGCAACTTAACAATCTCATCAAAATATAAAGTAACAACTCTCGTAGCATTATATGTAGTGTTGCAAGGTACAAAATGTGCCATCTTTGAAAATCGATCTACAACCACCATAATAGAATCTTTACCTCTTTGAGTTCGAGGTAGACCCACAACGAAGTCTAAACTCACATCTTCCCAAGGATGATATGGAATAGGTAGAGGTGTATATAAGCCTTGTGGTAACACATGTGACTTGGCAAGGTTGCACGTACCACATCTCTTCACAATATGCTCAACATCTTTCACCATACTTGGCCAAAAGTAATAATCTCTCAACATCAAATAAGTCTTCTCTATACCAAAATGACCGCAAAGCACCTCCATGGACCTCTTGAATCAACAATTCACGCAAGGAAGTCTTTGGTATGCATAATTGATTCCCTTTGAATAGGAAACCATCTTCATATGAAACATTTCATGGGGATGTTTCTTCGATTCATAAACTTCTTTGAAATCTTGATCATCTTGATACAAATCCTTAATATGCTCAAATCCAGCAACATTAGAATCAAGAATATATGTGAGTAAGTACCTTCTTGAAAGAGCATCGGCACCCTTATTCAAGTGCCCGGCTTTGTGTTTGATCACGAATTGAAAGGCTTGCATAAATTCAACCCATTTGGCATGGCGTGGGTTAAGCTTGTGTTGGCCTTGGATGAATTTGAGAGCTTCATGATCACTGTGAAGGATGAACTCTCCACTTAGCAAATAATGTCTCCAATGCTCAAGAGCTCTTATAATGGCATAGAACTCTTTATCATATGTACTATACTTCCTCTTAGCCTCGTTCAACTTCTCACTAAAGTAGGCTATTGGCCTTCCTCTTGTGTAAGTACAGCACCAATGCCAACTCCCCTAGCATCCACTTCCACTTCAAATACTTTGTCAAAACATGGCAAGACTAGAAGCGTGCGTTACACAACTTTTCTTTGATGCTCTCAAATGCTAATTGAGTGCTTTACTCCAAGAATACTCCTTTGCTTCAACAACTCGGTCATAGGAGCCATAATAGTAGAGAAATTCTTGATAAATCTTCTATAGAAAGAAGCTAAACCATGAAATGACCGTACCTCATGTATACTCGTTGGTGTTGGCCATTCTTGGATAGCCTTGATCTTTTCTTGGTCGACATGGATTCCATCTTTGGAGCACATATCAAGGAAGACAACCTTGGGTGAGAAGAAAGAGCACTTCTCCAAGTTGGCGTAGAGCTTTTCTTTCTCCAAGATATACAAAACTAGCTCTATATGCTTTACATGATCATTCTCACTTCTACTATATACAAGTATGTCATCAAAGTATACAACAACACACTTTCCAATCAAAGGTTTCAATACATGATTCATTAACCTCATGAAAGTAGAAGGAGCATTTGTTAGACCGAAAGGCATCACTAACCATTCATATAAGCCTTCTTTGGTTTTGAAAGCCGTTTTCCATTCATCTCCTTCACATATGCGAATTTGATGATATCCACTCTTCAAATCGATCTTTGAAAACACAACACTTCCATAAAGTTCATCTAGGAGATCCTCCAAACGTGGAATGGGAAAACGATATTTGATGGTGATTTTGTTGATGGACCTACAATCCATGCACATACGTTGAGTACCATCTTTCTTTGGAACCAGTAACACCGGAACGGCGCATGGGCTCATACTTGGACGAATCAAACCCTTTTGGAGTAGCTCATCAACTTGCTTTTGAACTTCTTGAGATTCTTTGGGGTTCATTCGGTATGCTTGCTTGTTGGGTAATGTAGCTCCCGGAACTAGATCAATCTTATGCTCAATGTCCCTCCTTGGTGGCAAGCCGTGGGCATGTCTTTGGAAGCAAATGACCAAATCTCCTCATCAAGGGGGCAAGCCGTGGGTGTTCAATAGTTGGGGAAGCTTGTTCCTCTTGCAAATTTGCCAAAATCAACTCCTTTTGCTCATGAAACTCATGTTGTTCCGCTTTTAGCAAGGAAACAATATTGGACTCCTTTTCTTGCTCCTTTTGTTGGGGTGGCCGAATAATAGAAGAAGGTGGCAATGGGGCCAATGTGATCTTCTTCTTGTTGATGGTGAAGGAATAAGTGTTCATTCTTCCATCATGTGTGACGTACCTATCAAAAAGCCAAGGTCTCCCAAGCAAAATATGACAAGCATCCATAGGTACTACATCACACCATACTTGATCTTTATAACTCTTCCCAATGGATAAAGATATAAGCACACGTTTATCAATCTTTATACCCTTCCCATGACTCAACCATTGTATGTTGTAAGGAGGGATGAGAACTTACTTCCAACTTCAATTTTTCAACCATTATAGTAGAAGCGCATTAGTACAACTACCACCATCAATAATGAGTGAACATACCTTCCCTTGAATCGTACATCTAGTATGGAAGATAGTTTCACGTTGCTCCAATTCGTTTGGTGTAGAAGCCACGCTTAATGCCCTTCTCAACACAAGTAATTCTCCATCATCCTTCTTCTACATTTTCCTCTTCAAACGTCATCCTCCTCAAGTTGCTCTTCTTCATACTCACTTTCATGGCAACTTGGTTCAACATATAAAGCACTTTGATATTCAACAAGAGAGACTACACGTTTGTTAGGACATTCGGATGCAATATGACCCAACCTGGCACCTAAAACATCTTCTTGGAGGTAATGTCCTTGATTCTTGGACGTGGGGTTTAGGTGGGGATTTTGTGGCTGATTTTGTGGGGTTTTGCCGTAGGGTTTTGGGAGATTGGGCTGATTTTGTGGAGTTTTTGTATTGTGTTTGGGTAGGTGGACGTGAGGTATAAGGTTTGGATTGTGTAGGGTACGTTCTCATGGTATCTTTTCCTCTTTCTTTCCTTTGCCTTTCTACTTTCAAGGCCAAAGTACTTAATTCATCCAACGATTGATACGAATGTAACTCAACAACATTACGTATCCAATCATTCAAACCAATTAGGAAACGTACCAATACTTGTGGCTCATTCTCCTTTAAATCGCAACGCCAAAGGAGATGTTCAAACTCTTTAGTATACTCTTCCACCGATTTGGATCCTTGAACAAGCTTTTGAAGTTTGACATAGTTGTCTTGGACGTAACTTTGAGGTAGAAATTTGCTTTGTAATTTGGACTTCATCTTCTCCCATAAACGTATCTTATCCTTCCCTTTTGTTTGGCGTTTCTTTTGAAGATTAGTCCACCAAATACTAGCATGCTTTCTCAACTTCAAGGCTACATACTTCACTTTTAGCTCATCATTAACTTCTTTCAAATCAAACACACGTTCAACCGTTTGAATCCAATCAAGAAATACCTCCGGATCTAAACTACCATCAAATTCAGGTATTTCAACTTTAAAATCAAAACGTTCACTTCTTGAGAATGGGCTAGGCGTGCCATATGAAGCATCTTGATCAACATTTAAAGACTCCTTTTGTAAAGCTCGATTCAAATCCATATAAGTCTTTAATTGTTTTTGCAACATCTCAATTTGCATCCTCATAGCGTCGGCATTCTTAGGTGAACTAGATTGAGACTCGTCCATTTGATTCAATCTTGATGTCAAATTAGAACTCTCGTGGGTAAGGGATGGATTTGGGTAGGTTTGTGTTTGGTTTTAGGGTTCTTTGTGGAGTTTGGGGTTCTTTATGAATTCTTGATGAATTCTTGATGGGTTCTTTATGAGTTCTTGGAAGAACTCTAGGGTGGCGTGTGAATGTGATGGGATAAGGGACGGATTTGGCTAGTTTTTGTGGAGCTTAAGGTTCTTTATGAATTCTTGATGAATTCTTGATGAGTTCTTGGAAGAACTCAACAATGGCGTGTGATTTGTGATGAAAACAAGGTAAAAATGATGCAAGACACACGAGATATCAACAACCTAAGCTCTGATACCACTTTTGATGCATAATGAATCAAAACAATTCATCGTACACGAAATGAAAAATGGATCGTTCACAAGATGGAACTTGTGATTGTTGATTTCTCAATGAAACACACGGAATGTAGGAATTTGGAATGAAATGGATGGCTATGGACGAGAGCTCTAATGCATAGGACTAAAAAGACAATCAAGAGAAACTAGGACAAAGCCAAGATCATACCAACAATGTAGAACCACTCGTCCAACGTGAAGAACAACGATAGATTTGAGCAACGAAGCCTTTCCAATTGCTACAGCTGATGCATAATTGACGGCCTTATGCATCAAGGTCAACCATGGAGACATCTAATACTCACCTAGAAGGAAGAAGAGCTCAAGTCTCTCATATATCTCTCTACTTGGAAGGGATCAACTCATATGGTCGTATACTTTTGCTCCTTAATTCAAGGACCATGAAGCTATCATAGAAGTCATCCTAGAGAGGATTATTCTACATTCCAAGAGCTTTCATATGGTTCAAGAATCTTTAAGTTTGGATGAGAATCCAAGGAGTTATCATCATTTGAAATCTTGATGCATAATCGATGGCCTTATGCATCAAGGTCAAACATGGAGACATCTAATACTCACCTAGAAGGTAGAAGAGTTCAAGTCTCTCATTTATCTCTCTACTTGGAAGGGATCAACTCGTGTGATCGTATATTTTTGCTCCTTAATTCAAGGACCGTGAAGCTATCATAGAAGTCATCCTAGAAGGGATTATTCTACATTCCAAGAGCTTTCATATGGTTCAAGAATCTTTGAATTTGGATGAGAATCCAAGGAGTTATTCATATTTGTAATATAGTTTAGTATATTGTTTTCTTTATGATGTAAGCATTAGGATGAATGATGTAAGCCCTTAAGGGGTCTTTTCTTGAAGCTAGGTGACGCCTAAGGGGTGGGTTGTAGCTATAAATACCCCCTCCTAGGTGCTTAAAATTCATTCAATTCATTCAAGTCATTCACATTGAATTTTTCAAACACATGATGTGTTCTCTCTAGCATTTGTGCTAGGTGTTTTCGTTTCTCTTTTGTGGGATTCGAAATATCCCCTTCTTCTAGCTAAGGTTGGCATCCTTAGTGGTGAAAGGAAGGAATTGGAGTATTCTTGGAGGTGGTGAATCTGTATCCTTCAAAGAATCTTCAAAAGCCATCAACTATCCATCTACCAATCGTCCATTATCATCCATTTTCGAGTGCTTCATCAAGAATTCATCAAGAATTCATCAAGCATTCATCAAGAAACGTGAGTTCTTCATCATTCACGTCCAAACATTCATTCGTCATCATCATTCATCATTCAACATTCGTCCATTCGTTCACTCGTTCATTCGTCATTCATTTGTTCATTGTTTCCATCTATTTGGTAACCATCTTTCGTAGTTCTTTCCATCCTTTTTCATCCATTTCTATGCCATTTTTGGTTCTTTGGAACTTTGAGATAGAGGATTCCTATCTTCGTTTTTAAAGATCCTTAGATTTTGTGTAATGAGATTGTTCCTTGGTCTCATTATGCATCAAATTTGGTATCAGAGCTAAGGAGTTTGAATCTCTTAGTTCTTGAAACAATCTTTCTCCAATCTTTTACAATCTTTCCATTCCACACACGTTTCCCTCACACGTCCATCACAAAATATTCCCCATCATCTCTCCATCACACGTTTCCCCTTGATAGTTCTTCCAAGAACTCATCAAGAACCCATCAAGAACTCATAAAGAACCCCAAGCTCCACAAAGAACCCAAAAACTAAACACAAGCCTACCCAAATCCGTCCCATACCCACGTCCCATTCGTGCTAACCTTTCCTACCATGAGTTTTTTGTGATCTTTTTGAATCAAGATAGGTTCTAATGGATTGCAAAAGGTCCGGCAAGAATTCCCAACGTGAGCTACAATGCTTGGAGCAACAAATCAATGATCTTGAAAAGCAAATGGAAGAATGTGGGATTCTTTCAAAGGGTCAGAAGCGCAATATCACGTGTGGTTCACTCTTTTAATGTTGAAAATGAAGCACCTTATTCCGGTAGTAAACATACCAAAAAAAGAATGGGAAGAAAGTTCAAGAAGATTTCTTGCGATCCGATTATAAAAGTGACTCCATCAACAATCTTGAAGGAATTGAGCAAGGGAGTATGGATGTATTTGATTATACAATAGAGTTCAAGTGGCAATTGTGGAAGAATGGCCTTAAGGAGGATGATCCACGCATTTTGGTATACTACTTTCTTGGTCTTAATGACTATATTCAGTGTTGTTATAGATCAACCTCACTTTAGTTTGGAGGAGTTAAGCTTTTAGCTCGTGATTGTGAAGAACGAGCAAAGAGTAAAGAGCTTAGGATAAAACCCACACACGTCACAAACCTTCCAAATCAACCCCACAACATCACGCCAAGGGCATTCAAATCAAGCCCCATATTCGTCCCAAACCTATTGCCCATCACTCCACAAAACAACCTCCACAAGATCAACCCTCATCCATTCCCAAACCCCACGTCCAAGAACCAACGCCACTAGCCCCAAGGAGTTGTTATCATTGCCAAAGTTTAGGTCACATTGAATCGGAGTGTCCTAACAAGAAAGAAGTGCCTTGGTAGGGTGCCAAGCACATGATAACAAACCATTTGAGGAGGAAAAGGAAGAGGAAGTTGGCGTTAATATGAAAGGAGAAGAATTTAAGGTTAATGCAAAGGAAGAAGAAATTGGGAATGTCGTATGAGAAGGTGAATAAAGAGGAAGAAAAGGTAGAGGAGGAGCATGTGGAAAAGTGGCTTGTGACAAAGGGAGTAAGTGTGGCGTATGAACATCCACAAAGAGAGTGCAAGATCTCTCCTTATACCAACAAAGGGGAAATATGTTCATTGAACCAAGAAAAGGAAAGTAGTGCATCTTATGGGTATATTGTTGTCCTTACGCAGGGTTAAGCCATGACAAGTTCATTCATTTCAATCCAAGAAGTTTAGTAAGTCTTTGCTTTTACAAAATTTGCAAAGATTCATTATATTGCAAAATTACTCCTATGGATTCTTGTCATACTTTGTTGGAAGGACCAAAGTTGCTTGATAGGAATATCATGCCTCTTGAAGCATCTCTACTTCCATCTTATACCACGCGGCCTAAGAAGGAAGAAAGCCATCTTGTGTCAATCATGAAGGAGTATCGAGGGTATAAAGAATATAAGGATCCTATTCTTACACATTTGGAGAAGAATGAAACGGATCCAAGTATCCATCACATCTTGAATCTTCCTATGAAGCGTATCTTCCATGAGCATCCAAGATCTATCTACTTAGATCACTTGGTTGAAAGGCCAAGTATTCGAAAGAAAGAAATCGCCGAGTCATCAAGGTACATTGTTTCATGCTAAGTGACAAGGGTAAGGTGGTAAGAATAGACTTGGGAGGTAAGCTACGTGAACAACCCACGCTCACGGTGAAGAAACGCAAATCCAAGTCTTATGGTGTTCGAGAATCATTGGAGGAAAGTTTAAGAAGTTCATCAAAGGGATCTACGATGACTTCAAAGCTTTCAAGAAGAAAGTCTTTTGTGAAAAGGCAAGCGAGAGTTGATTTTCCAAGTTTGAGGACAAACTTTTTCAATCGGGTGTATGATGCATAATCGATGGCCTTATGCATCAAGGTCAAACATGGAGACATCTAATACTCACCTAGAAGGTAGAAGAGTTCAAGTCTCTCATTTATCTCTACTTGGAAGGGATCAACTCGTGTGATCGTATATTTTGCTCATTAATTCAAGGACCGTGAAGCTATCATAGAAGTCATCCTAGAAGGGATTATTCTACATTCCAAGAGCTTTCATATGGTTCAAGAATCTTTGAATTTGGATGAGAATCCAAGGAGTTATTCATATTTGTAATATAGTTTAGTATATTGTTTTCTTTATGATGTAAGCATTAGGATGAATGATGTAAGCCCTTAAGGGTCTTTTCTTGAAGCTAGGTGGCCTAAGGGGTGGGTTGTAGCTATAAATACCCTCCTAGGTGCTTGTAATTCATTCAATTCATTCAAGTCATTCACATTGAATTTTTCAAACACATGATGTGTTCTCTCTAGCATTTGTGCTAGGTGTTTTCGTTTCTCTTTTGTGGGATTCGAAATATCCCCTTCTTCTAGCTAAGGTTGGCATCCTTAGTGGTGAAAGGAAGGAATTGGAGTATTCTTGGAGGTGGTGAATCTGTATCCTTCAAAGAATCTTCAAAAGCCATCAACTATCCATCTACCAATCGTCCATTATCATCCATTTTCGAGTGCTTCATCAAGAATTCATCAAGAATTCATCAAGCATTCATCAAGAAACGTGAGTTCTTCATCATTCACGTCCAAACATTCATTCGTCATCATCATTCATCATTCAACATTCGTCCATTCGTTCACTCGTTCATTCGTCATTCATTTGTTCATTGTTTCCATCTATTTGGTAACCATCTTTCGTAGTTCTTTCCATCCTTTTTCATCCATTTCTATGCCATTTTTGGTTCTTTGGAACTTTGAGATAGAGGATTCCTATCTTCGTTTTTAAAGATCCTTAGATTTTGTGTAATGAGATTGTTCCTTGGTCTCATTATGCATCAAATCTAGTTTAGTTCATTGTTTTCTTTATGATGTAATCATTAGAATAGATGATGTAAGCCTCAAGGGGCCTATTTCTTGATTTGTGCACGTTTAGGGAGGGCTAGGATTACTATAAATACCCCCCTTAGGCCTCTTGTAATCTCATTCATTCAATATATCAAATACAAAGTAAACACATGGTGTTGTTTTCTCTCTAGCTTTTGTGCTAGTTTTCGTTTCTCTTGAGGGAGTTTCGAAGTTATCCCCTTCTTCTATTCAAGGGTGGCATCCTTGAAGGTGAAAGGAAGGAATTGAAGGTCTCTTGAAGGTGGTGTGGCTATATCCTTCCAAGAGTCTTCAAAAGCCATCATCTATCCATCGTTCATTCATCCATTTATCATCCATTTCGTGTTATTCATCAAGAATTCATCAAGCATTCAACAAGAAACGTTTGTTCTTCATCAAACACGTCCAAAAGCTTCATTCGTTCATCATCAATTATCATTCGTTTGTCCATTCGTTCATCATTTCCATTCGTTGGGTAATCATCTTTCATAGTTCTTTCCATCCTTTTCGTCCATTTCTATTCCATTTTTGGTTCTTTGGAACTTTGAGAAAGGAGATTCCTATCTTCGTTTTTAAAGATCCTTAGATATTGTGTAATGAGATCATCCCTTGGTCCCATTATGCATCAACAGCCACACCACAATCTTCAAGAGCTCCTACTCCTCCTTTACACCACCCAAGAATGCTCAATCTTGGATTAGAAGAGGAGATTCCTCTCGAAAACCCCAAGGGAATTCGAACTCTAGCCAAAACTAGAGAGAAAACTAAAGCATATCAACTTTAGAGAGATTTGTGTTTATTTCAATATGAATGAGATGTCTTACAAGAGGCCTAAGGGGGTCTATTTATAGTAGAGGCCCTCCCTTTAGGCGTCACCTATCTTCAAGAAAAGGCCCCTTAAGGGCTTACATCATCCCACTCACATATTACATCACTTTAAAGAAAATACAATATCTCCTAAAATACAACTCCAATACTAAAGATTCAAAAGCCAAAATGTACATAAAGAATAGCTCTATCACATGGCTAAATGAGAACTTCAAGACTCTTGAGATAAGGAGCTCAAAAATCTCTTAGTGTAGGAGATACCCATGATGTCATGTGAGAAACCACTTGAAATGAGTTGTAGCATGTTTGTGATGTCTTTAAGAGCTTCTTCTTGATGCATAGAAGTATGATATGCATCAAAGATTACCGTCGAATTCAGGGATGTCAACTTTGAAGTCGAGTCTTTCTTCCCTTGGAGGGGGTCTAGGGAGACGTGACCTCCTGCTTGAGCCAGTAGAGTGCTCAGTTTCGCTAGGCTGCTGGGGACGGCTTCTTCCTCGTCTTGCCCCCGTAGTGTTCTGAATTGCAGGTCCATGTATCGCTTTAGTTGATCAGAAAGATAAGCGATTCTTGCTTCCATTACTGCCTTTTCTTGTTTCCATTGCTCCGTAGGATTTCCATCTTGTTGACTGTTGTTGTCAGATGTCATGGTGATGCATAATTGATGGCCTTATGCATCAAGGTCAACCATGGAGACATCTAATACTCACCTAGAAGGAAGAAGAGCTCAAGTCTCTCATATATATCTCTACTTGGAAGGGATCAACTCATGTGGTCGTATACTTTTGCTCCTTAATTCAAGGACCATGAAGCTATCATAGAAGTCATCCTAGAGAGGATTATTCTACATTCCAAGAGCTTTCATATGGTTCAAGAATCTTTAAGTTTGGATGAGAATCCAAGGAGTTATCATCATTTGAAATCTAGTTTAGTTCATTGTTTTCTTTATGATGTAATCATTAGAATAGATGATGTAAGCCTCAAGGGGCCTATTTCTTGATTTGTGCACGTTTAGGGAGGGCTAGGATTACTATAAATACCCCCCTTAGGCCTCTTGTAATCTCATTCATTCATATATCAAATACAAAGTAAACACATGGTGTTGTTTTCTCTCTAGCTTTTGTGCTAGTTTTCGTTTCTCTTGAGGGAGTTTCGAAGTTATCCCCTTCTTCTATTCAAGGGTGGCATCCTTGAAGGTTAAAGTAAGTAAAAGAAGGTATATTTAAGGTGGTTTGGCTATATCATTCCAAGAGTCTTAGAAAGCCATCATCTATCCAACGTTCATTCATCCATTTATCATCCATTTCGTGTTATTCATCAAGAATTCAACAAGAATTCATCAAGCATTCAACAAGAAACGTTTGTTCTTCATCAAACACGTCCAAGCTTCATTCGTTTATCATCATTCATCATTCGTTTGTCCATTCGTTCATTATTTCCATCCAATTGGTAATCATCTTTCATAGTTCTTACCATCCTTTTTTCATCTATTTCTATTCTATTTTTGGATCTTTGGAACTTTGAGAAGGAGATTCCTATCTTCGCTTTTAAAGATCCTTAGATATTGTGTAATGAGATCATCCTTGGTCCCATTATGCATCAAATTTGCATCGAGCTTAGGAGATTGATTCTCTTAGTTCTTGATCCATCTTTTCACCATCTTTCCATCAAACCCATCCCCACCATTCCCATCATCACGCCACCCATGAGTTCTTGGAAGAACTCATAAAGAACTCATAAAGAATCATTAACTCCACAAAGAACCCGTGAGCCCAAACACAAATCCAACCAATTTCCCCCTCACGTCCCTTCTATGCTAACCATCCTACCATGAGTTTCTTGTGATCTTTTGAATCAAGATTGGTTCTAATGGATTGCAAAAGGTCCAGCAAGAATTCCCAACATGAGCTACAATGTTTGAAGCAACAAATCGATGATCTTGCCAAGCAAATGGAAGAATGTGGGATTCTTCCAAAGGGGTCAAGAAGCACAAAATCACGTGTGGTTCACTCTTCTAAGGTTGAATATGAAGCACCTTATGCACGGAGTAAACATTCCAACGAAAAGAATGGGAAGAAAGTTCAAGAAGATTTCTTGCCATCCGACATAAAGGTGACTCCATCAACAATCTTGAAGGAATTAAGCAAGGGAGCATGGATGTACTTGAATATACAATAGAGTTCAAGTGGCAACTATGGAAGAATGGTCTTAAGGAGGACGATCCACACATTTTGGTATACTACTTTCTTGGTCTTAATGATTACATTCGTCGTGTTGTTGTAAATCATCTTCTCACAAACTTGGAAGAGTTAAGTTCCTTAGCTCTTGATGTTGAAAGACAAAGGAGATGTTGTCATTGCCAAAGTTTAAGTCACATTGATTTGGAGTGTCCTAACAAGAAGAAAGATGTGTCTTTGGTTGAGTACCAAACACATGATAACAAACCATTTGAAGAGGAAAAGGAAGAGGAAGTTGGCGTTGACATTGGGATTGACGCATATGAGGAGGAAAATAAAGAGGAAGAAAAGGTAGAAGAGGAGCATATGGAAAAATGGCTTGTGACAAAAGGAGCAAGTGTGGCGTATGAACATCCACAAAGAGAGTGCAAGATCTCTCATTATACCAACAAAGGAGAAGTATGTTCGTTGAACCAAGAAAAGGAAAGTTGTGCCTCCTATGGAAATATTATTGTCCTTACGCAAGGGTTAAGCCATGACAAGTTCATTCATTTCAATCCAAGAAGTTTAGTAAGTCTTTGCTTTTACAAAATTTGCAAAGATTCATTATATTGCAAAATTACTTCTACGGATTCTTGTCATACTCTGTTGGAAGGACCAAAGTTGCTTGATAGGAATATCATGCCTCTTGATGCATCTCTACTTCCATCTTATACCACACGGCCTAAGAAGGAAGAAAGCCATCTTGTGTCGATCATGAAGAAGGAGTATCGAGGGAATAAAGAATATAAGGATCCTATTCTTATACATTTGGAGAAGAATGAAAAGGATCCAAGTATCCATCACATTTTGAATCTTCCTATGAAGCATATCTTCCATGAGCATCCAAGAGCTATCTACTTAGATCACTTGGTTGAAAGGCCGAGAATTCGAAAGGATGAAATCGCCCAAGTCATCAAGGTACATTGTTTCAAGATAAATGACAAGGGTAAAGTGGTAAGAATATACTTGGGAAGTGAGAAGCGACATGAACAACCCACGTTCACGGTGAAGAAACGCAAATCCAAGTCTTATGGTGTTCGAGACATCATCGGAAGAAAGTTTAAGAAGTTCATCAAAGGAATCTACGATGACTTCAAAGCTTTCAAGAAGAAAGTCTTTGTGAAGAAGGCAAGTAAGAGTTGATTTTCCAAGTTTGAGGACAAACTTTTTCAACCGGGGGTGTATGATGCATAATTGATGGCCTTATGCATCAAGGTCAACCATGGAGACATCTAATACTCACCTAGAAGGAAGAAGAGCTCAAGTCTCTCATATATATCTCTACTTGGAAGGGATCAACTCATGTGGTCGTATACTTTTGCTCCTTAATTCAAGGACCATGAAGCTATCATAGAAGTCATCCTAGAGAGGATTATTCTACATTCCAAGAGCTTTCATATGGTTCAAGAATCTTTAAGTTTGGATGAGAAGCCAAGGAGTTATCATCATTTGAAATCTAATTTAGTTCATTGTTTTCTTTATGATGTAATCATTAGAATAGATGATGTAAGCCTCAAGGGGCCTATTTCTTGATTTGTGCACGTTTAGGGAGGGCTAGGATTACTATAAATACCCCCCTTAGGCCTCTTGTAATCTCATTCATTCATATATCAAATACAAAGTAAACACATGGTGTTGTTTTCTCTCTAGCTTTTGTGCTAGTTTTCGTTTCTCTTGAGGGAGTTTCGAAGTTATCCCCTTCTTCTATTCAAGGGTGGCATCCTTGAAGGTGAAAGGAAGGAATTGAAGGTCTCTTGAAGGTGGTGTGGCTATATCCTTCCAAGAGTCTTCAAAAGTCATCATCTATCCAACGTTCATTCATCCATTTATCATCCATTTCGTGTTATTCATCAAGAATTCAACAAGAATTCATCAAGCATTCAACAAGAAACGTTTGTTCTTCATCAAACACGTCCAAGCTTCATTCGTTTATCATCATTCATCATTCGTTTGTCCATTCGTTCATTATTTCCATCCAATTGGTAATCATCTTTCATAGTTCTTACCATCCTTTTTCATCCATTTCTATTCTATTTTTGGATCTTTGGAACTTTGAGAAGGGAGATTCCTATCTTCGTTTTTAAAGATCCTTAGATATTGTGTAATGAGATCATCCCTTGGTCCCATTATGCATCACATGGAAGGGGTTTGGAACGTCCAGTTGACGTTGGGTAGGGAAGGGAATGTGTTTGGGCTGTTTGTGGAGTTTAGGGTTGCAGGTTGGTACTAAAGATTTGAAGGTTATGTGTTTGCTACTACAGGTTAAGCTTGTGGACTTGCAGGTTAAGCTTTTGGACTTGCAGGTTAAGCTTTTGGACTTGTAGGTTAAGCTTTAGACTTGCAGGTTAAGCCTTTGGATTTGAAGGTTACGTGTTTGGTTTACACTCAACCTCAACCTAGAGCTCTGATACCACTTTTGCCGTGAGGGCTTTTGTGGTTTCAAGATTCAAGTGAGGATGAATCTTGAATGGGAAAGATGGGAGATGGATGATTCTTGGATGGGGGTTTGAAGTGGGATGACGTGAAACATGGGAGGTGAGAGTGGGAGAGGGTGACGTTAGGATGGGGGTGAGAGAGGGAGAGGGTGGCGTTTGATGGGAGAGAGAGGGTGAGGTTGTTAGGTTGTTGGAGGAGAGAGAAGGTTGTTATGGAGAGAGAAAAGAAAGGAGGTGGTGTGTATTTGAGGAGGTGGGAGGCGTTTGAGGGAGTGAGGGTGATGGGAGGTGGCGTTGGTGATGTATATTTGCCTAGCTATATACATCAAGGTCTAGCTACAAGGACCTTAATCCAGTTTGAAGCTACAAATGTCGTCTTGGGTTTATCAAGGTAGAAGGCGTAAAGGACCTTGAAGGTACTCTAAGCTTAGTCCTCACACTTCTAAGCTTATATAGAGTTACTCACATTTGATGGACATCAAAGAGCTTAAATCATTCTCAAGTCCTTATTGAAAAGTCATCTCTCACTAAAGAAAAGACTCCATCAAGTACGATATTTTGCTCTATAATTCTAGATCCATACGTCTATTGAGGAAATCATCAAAAGACAGATTGGAGATCTTTCAATAAGCTTTCCAATGGTTTTTGAATCATTGAAAACGAACAAGTATTGAAGGAGTTATAGCAATTTCTTTCTAGAGTTGTATTTTAGAGTTTATGATGTAATAAGTAGGATATATGATGTAATAGTTGATTCTTGGTTTCTTGAACCCTAGGTACACGTCCAAGGGGTCCTAGAGTAGTGTAAATAGACCCCCTAGGGTGCCATTGTATTCATTCATTCAATCATATATCAAAATACAATCAAACACATGATGTGTTGTTCTCTCTAGCTTTGTGCTAGTCTCTTCGTTTCTCTTGAGGGAGGACGGAAACTATCCCCTTCTTCTATCAAAGATTGGCGTCCTTGGTGGTGATAGGAAGGATTTGAAGCATTCTTGAAGGTGGTGTGGCTGTATCCTCCAAGATTCTTCAAAGAGCCATTATCATTCTATCATTCTAGTGAGTTTTGTTTGATTCATTAGAATTCTTTCAATTGCATTTTCATTGTTTCTATCTTTCATTTACACATCTAAAGTACTAAATCATAAGATAGATTCATCAATCCATTCGTTTTCAACATTCCTACATTCGTCCATTCATTCGTTCATCATTTCCATTCATTTGGTAATCATCTTTCATAGTTCTTTCCATCTTTTCATCCATTTATATTCCATTTTTGGTTCTTTGGAACTTTGAGAAGGGAGATTCCTATCTTCGTTTTTAAAGATCCTTAGATTTTGTGTAATGAGATCATCCCTTGGTCTCATTATGCATCATTCCTATCTTCGTTTTTAAAGATCCTTAGATATTGCGTAATGAGATCATCCCTTGGTCTCATTATGCATCAATCTAGGCGGTTTGAGGTAGGAGTGGGCGTTTTTGTGCGGACGGATAAGAGTGGGTTTGGCTTTTTGTGGAGTGTATGTTTGAGGCGAGTAGTTGACCCTTTGAGAGCTAGGGTTTCTAGTCGCCTCTTTGCCTCTTCTTTTCTTTTCTTTGTTCCACTTTGTTAGCCAAAGTACTCAATTCATCAAGAGTGTCATAAGGTTGAAGTTCCACAACATACCTTATATTTTCGCTCAAGCCGAAGATACCTCACAAGAGTTTGAGGTTCATCTTCTTTCGAGTTACACCTCCGAGTAGGTGTTCGAACTCCTTAGTATATTCTTCAATGATTTAGATCCTCGATAGTCATTGTAGATGAAAGTAGTTGTCTTTGAAGTAGCTTGCAGTAGAAACTTTGAATGAAGTTTCTTTCTCATCTATTCCTGGCACGGATCTTTTCTTTCCTGCATCTTTGTCTCCTTTTCTGTAAATTAGTCCACCATATACTAGCATGCTTTCGGAGTTTTAAAGCAATATACTTAACCTTCTTGTCATCAGCGACATCTTTCAAATCAAAGACTTGTTCGACAGTTTGGATCCAATCGAGAAAGATTTCAGGATCAAGATTACCGTCGAATTCAGGGATGTCAACTTTGAAGTCGAGTCTTTCTTCCCTTGGAGGGGGTCTAGGGAGACGTGACATCCTGCTTGAGCCATGAGTGCCTGGGCCGCTAGCCTGGGACGGCTTCTTCCTCGTCTTGCCCCCGTAGTGTTCTGAATTGCAGGTCCATGTATCGCTTTAGTTGACGATGCATAATGGGACCAAGGAATGATCTCATTACACACAATCTAAGGATCTTTAAAAGCGAAGATAAGAATCCTCTTTCTCAAAGTTCCAAAGAACCAAAAATGGCATAGAAATGGATGAAAAAGGATGGAAGGAACTATGAAAGATGGTTACCAAATAGATGGAAACAATGAACAAATGAATGATGAATGAATGAGTGAACGAATGGACGAATGTTGAATGATGAATGATGATGACGAATGAATGCTTGGACGTGAATGATGAAGAACTCACGTTTCTTGATGAATGCTTGATGAATTCTTGTTGAATTCTTGATGAAGCACTCGAAAATGGATGATAATGGACGATTGGTAGATGGATAGTTGATGGCTTTTGAAGATTCTTTGAAGGATACAGATTCACCATGATGCATAATTGATGGCCTTATGCATCAAGGTCAAACATGGAGACATCTAATACTCACCTAGAAGGTAGAAGAGTTCAAGTCTCTCATTTATCTCTCTACTTGGAAGGGATCAACTCGTGTGATCGTATATTTTTGCTCCTTAATTCAAGGACCGTGAAGCTATCATAGAAGTCATCCTAGAAGGGATTATTCTACATTCCAAGAGCTTTCATATGGTTCAAGAATCTTTGAATTTGGATGAGAATCCAAGGAGTTATTCATATTTGTAATATAGTTTAGTATATTGTTTTCGTTATGATGTAAGCATTAGGATGAATGATGTAAGCCCTTAAAGGGCCTAATCTTGAAGAGGGGTGACGCCTAAGGGGTGGGTTGTAGCTATAAATACCCCCTCCTAGGTGCTTGTAATCCATTCAATTCATTCAAGTCATTCACATTGAATTTTCAAATACATGATGTGTTCTCTCTAGCATTTGTGCTAGGTGTTTCGTCTCTCTTTTGTGGGATTGAAATATCCCTTCTTCTAGCTAAGGTTGGCATCCTTAGTGGTGAAAGGAAGGAATTGGAGTATTCTTGGAGGTGGTGAATCTGTATCCTTCAAAGAATCTTCAAAAGCCATCAACTATCCATCTACCAATCGTCCATTATCATCCATTTTCGAGTGCTTCATCAAGAATTCAACAAGAATTCATCAAGCATTCATCAAGAAACGTGTGATCTTCATTCTACACGTCCAAGCACTTGTTCGTCATCAACGTTCATCATTTGACATTCGTCCATCCATTGTTCGTTCGTTCATCATTCATTTTGTTCATTGTTTCCAATTGTTTGGTAACTTTCTTTCATAGTTCTTTTCATCCATTTCTATGCCATTTTTGGTTCTTTGGAACTTTGAGATAGAGGATTCCTATCTTCGTTTTTAAAGATCCTTAGATATTGTGTAATGAGATCATCCCTTGGTCCCATTATGCATCACACCACCTCCAAGAATACTCCAATTCCTTCCTTTCACCACTAAGGATGCCAACCTTAGCTAGAAGAAGGGGATATTTCGAATCCCACAAAAGAGAGACGAAAACACCTAGCACAAATGCTAGAGAGAACACATCATGTGTTTGAAAAATTCAATGTGAATGACTTGAATGAATTGAATGAATTACAAGCACCTAGGAGGGGTTATTTATAGCTACAACCCACCCCTTAGGCGTCACCTAGCTTCAAGAAAAGACCCCTTAAGGGCTTACATCATTCATCCTAATGCTTACATCATAAAGAAAACAATATACTAAACTATATTACAAATATGAATAACTCCTTGGATTTTCATCCAAATTCAAAGATTCTTGAACCATATGAAAGCTCTTGGAATGTAGAATAATCCCTTCTAGGATGACTTCTATGATAGCTTCACGGTCCTTGAATTAAGGAGCAAAAGTTTACGTCCGCATGAGTTGATCCCTTCCAAGTAGAGAGATAAAAGAGAGACTTGAACTCTTCTACCTTCTAGGTGAGTATTAGATGTCTCCATGGTTGACCTTGATGCATAAGGCCATCATTTATGCATCATACACCCCCGGTTGAAAAAGTTTGTCCTCAAACTTGGAAAACCAACCCTTACTTGCCTTCTTTACAAAGACTTTCTTCTTGAAAGCTTTGAAGTCATCGTAGATCCCTTTGATGAACTTCTTAAACTTTCTTCCTCGCACGCCATAAGACTTGAACTTGCATTTCTCCACCGTGAACGTGGGCTGTTCACGTTGCTTCTCATTTATTCTTACCACTTTACCCTTGTCATTTAGTATGAAATAATGTACCTTGATGACTTGGGCTATTTCCTCCTTTCGAATTCTTGGCCTTTCAACCAAGTGATCCAAGTAGATAGCCCTTGGATGCTCATGGAAGATATGCTTCATAGGAAGATTCAAAAGGTGGTGGATACTTGGATCCGTTTCTTTCTTCTCCAAATGTGTAAGAATAGGATCCTTATACTCTTCATGCCCTTGATTCTCCATTTTCATGATTGACACAATATGACGTTTCTCCTCCTTTTGCCGAGATGGTGGATCAAGAGGTTCCAAAGTGATCCTCTTTTGGTTGATGGTGAGAGTGTAAGTGTTGGCCCTCCCATCATGTATGACATGTCTATCATATAACCATGGCCTTCCCAACAAAACATGACAAGTATCCATGGGAACTATATCACACCATAATGAATCTTGATAATTCTTTCCAATTGAAAGACTCACCAAAACTCGTTGATCCACACGGATGCCTCGCCCAAGGCTTAGCCATTGTATTGTGTAGGGTGTGGGATGTGGGCTAATCTCCATTTGCAACTTCTTGACCATTGTTGTAGAGGCGGCATTGGTGCAACTTCCTCCATCTATGATCAAGGAGCATACTCTCCCTTGGATGGTACAACGAGAGCGAAATATTGCTTCTCTTTGTAGTTGATCCTTTGGCACATTTGTGATATTCAAGGCCCTTTCTACCACAAGTAGTTCTCCTTCATCTGGCCCTTCCACATATTCTTCTACTACATCTTCCTCTTCTTTGGCACCAACCCCAACTTCCTCTTCTTCCTCATACTCCGGCCCTACATGATGCATAATAGCCTAGCTATATACATCAAGGTTAGCTAAGAGGACTTTGATCTAGCTTCAAGTTACAAAAACATCAACGACATCATCAATTACAATGGTTTATTAAGCTCTATACATCAAGGAAGCAAGCATGAAGGACCTTGATGTTATTCTAGCTTACATGGAGTTACTCTCATATATGGAAGTCATCAATGAGCTCAAAATACTCTCGGCAATAAGAGTCCTTATTGAATTCGCGGCAGTGGAGGACCTTATCAAGTACAGTTCGATATTTTGCTCTATAACTCTAGATCCATACATCTATTGAGGAAATCATCAAAAGAAGATTGGAGCTCTTTCAATAAGCTTTCCAATGGTTTTTGAATCAATGAAAACGGACAAGTATTGAAGGAGTTATAGCAATTTCTTTCTAGAGTTGTATTTTAGAGTTTATGATGTCATAAATAGGATATATGATGAAATAGTTGATTCTTGGTTTCTTGAACCCTAGGTACACGTCCAAGGGGTCCCTAAAGTAGTATAAATAGACCCCCTAGGGTGCCATTGTATTCATTCAATTCAAGTCATTCAATAAATCAAATACAAACACAAGGTGTTGTTTTCTCTCTAGTTTTGAGCTAGAGTTTTCGTTTCTCTTGAGGGAGAACGAGTATCCACTTCTTCTATTCTAAGGTTGGCTACCTTAGTTGGTGAAAGGAAGGAATTGAAGAGTCTTGAAGGTGGTGTGCCTATATCCTTCAAGAGAGCTTCAAATCGCCATTATCATTCAACCATTCAAACGACATTCATCAAGAATTCATCAAGAATTCATCAAGAACTCATCAAGCATTCAATCATCTTCATTCATTCTTCAAACGTTCAAGTGTCGTTCATCAACATTTATCAATCGTTTATCTTCATCCATCGCTCATCAAACTTCCATTTGATCTTGGTAAACGAATTAATCCCACATTTCGTTTATCTTCATCCATTATCATTCATTTTTGGATCCTTAAGAACTTTGAGAAGGGAGATTCTTATCTTCGTTTTTAAAGATCCTTAATCCTTTTGTGTAATGTGATCTTTTGGTCCCATTATGCATCAAAATTGGTATCAGAGCTTAGAGATTGATTCTCTTAGTTCTTGATCCACCTTTTACCATCTTTCCATCACAAACCCATCCCCACCATTCCCATCATCACGCCACCCATAAGTTCTCCCAAGAACTCATAAAGAACTCATAAAGAACCATAAACTCCAAAGAACCCATAGCCCAAACACAATCCGCCCCAAATACAAATCTCTCGTCCTTTACCCATCAAGCCCCTAAACCATGAATCTTGCAATCTTTTTGCACCAAGATTGATCAAGATGGACGATTCTAGCAAGAATTCCCAACGTGAGCTACAATGCTTGAAGCAACAAATTGATGATCTTGCCAAGCAAATGGAAGAATGTGGAATTCTTCCAAAGGGATCAAGAAGCGCAAAATCACGTGTGGTTCACTCTTCTAATGATGAATATGAAGCTCCTTACGAATGGAGCACACGTTTGAATAAGAAGAAGGGATATCATGTCCAAGAAGAATTTTCGCCAATCAAAAGAGACCACATCATCAAACTTGCAAGAATGAAGCAAGGGAGCATGGACGTGGTTCCATACACGATACAATTCAGAATGCAACTATGGAAGTATGCTCTTGAGGAGGATGACCCCCAAGTCTTGGTATGTTACTTAAGTGGTCTTAATGATTACATTGGAGATATTGTTGTATGTCAATTTTATTCAAACTTGGAAGAGTTAAGTTCTTTGGCTTTTAATGTTGAGATGGAGGCAAAGATGAAAGAAACTTGGGGTGAGAACCATCCACAACTAAAATGATGCATAATGAGACCAAGGAACAATCTCATTACACAAAATCTAAGGATCTTTAAAAACGAAGATAGGAATCCTCTATCTCAAAGTTCCAAAGAACCAAAAATGGCATAGAAATGGATGAAAAAGGATGGAAAGAACTATGAAAGATGGTTACCCAATAGATGGAAACAATGAACAAATGAATGATGAATGAACGAGTGAACGAATGGACGAACGTTGAATGATGAATGATGATGACGAATGAATGCTTGGACGTGAATGTTGAAGAACTCACGATTCTTGATGAATGCTTGATGAATTCTTGTTGAATTCTTGATGAAGCACTCGAATTAGATGATAAATGGACGATTGGTAGATGGATAGTTGATGGCTTTTGAAGATTCTTTGAAGGATCTGGACTCACCACCTCAAGAATACTCCAATTCCTTCCTTTCACCACTAAGGTTGCCACCCTTAGCTAGAAGAAGGGATATTTGAATCCCACAAAAGAGAGAGCGAAACGCCTAGCACAAATGCTAGAAAGAACACAACATGTGTTTGAAAAATTCAATGTGAATGACTTGAATGAATTGAATGAATTACAAGCACCTAGGAGGGTATTTATAGCTACAACCCACCCTTAGGCGTCACCTAGCTTCAAGAAAAGACCCTTAAGGGCTTACATCATTCATCCTAATGCTTACATCATAAAGAAAACAATATACTAAACTATATTACAAATATGAATAACTCCTTGGATTCTCATCCAAATTCAAAGATTCTTGAACCATATGAAAGCTCTTGGAATGTAGAATAATCCCTTCTAGGATGACTTCTATGATAGCTTCACGGTCCTTGAATTAAGGAGCAAAAGTATACGTCGCATGAGTTGATCCCTTCCAAGTAGAGAGATAAAGAGAGACTTGAACTCTTCTACCTTCTAGGTGAGTATTAGATGTCTCCATGGAAGACCTTGATGAATAAGGCCATCAAGAATGCAAAATACACCCCAGGGTGAAAAAGTTTGTCCTCAAACTTGGAAAACCAACCTTACTTGCCTTCTTGACAAAGACTTTCTTCTTGAAAGCTTTGAAGTCATCGTAGATCCCTTTGATGAACTTCTTAAACTTTCTTCCTACGCCATAAGACTTGAACTTGCATTTCTCCACCGTGAACGTGGCTGCTCACGTTGCTTCTCATTTATTCTTACCACTTTACCAGTGTCATTTAGTATGAAACAATGTACCTTGATGACTTGGGCTTTTCCTCCTTTCGAATTCTTGGCCTTTCAACCAAGTGATCCAAGTAGATAGCTCTTGGATGCTCATGGAAGATATGCTTCATAGGAAGGTTCAAAGGTGGTGAATACTTGGATCCGTTTCTTTCTTCTCTAAATGTGTAAGAATAGGATCCTTATACTCTTCATACCCTTGATTCTCCATCTTCATGATTGACACAATATGACGTTTCTCCTCCTTTTGCCGAGATGGTGGATCAAGAGGTTCCAAAGTGATCCTCTTTTGGTTGATGGTGAGAGTGTAAGTGTTGGCCCTCCCATCATG
This sequence comes from Portulaca oleracea, assembly GCA_029582165.1. Classification (NCBI taxonomy): domain Eukaryota; kingdom Viridiplantae; phylum Streptophyta; class Magnoliopsida; order Caryophyllales; family Portulacaceae; genus Portulaca; species Portulaca oleracea. The sequence continues at coordinate 35,626,910 of CM055869.1, read as the reverse complement.
TATGACATGTCTATCATATAACCATGGCCTTCCCAACAAAACATGACAAGTATCCATGGGAACTATATCACACCATAATGAATCTTGATAATTCTTTCCAATTGAAAGACTCACCAAAACTCGTTGATCCACACGGATGCCTCGCCCAAGGCTTAGCCATTGTATTGTGTAGGGTGTGGGATGTGGGCTAATCTCCATTTGCAACTTCTTGACCATTGTTGTAGAGGCGGCATTGGTGCAACTTCCTCCATCTATGATCAAGGAGCATACTCTCCCTTGGATGGTACAACGAGAGCGAAATATTACTTCTCTTTGTAGTTGATCCTTTGGCACATTTGTGATATTCAAGGCCCTTTCTACCACAAGTAGTTCTCCTTCATCTGGCCTTTCCACATATTCTTCTACTACATCTTCCTCTTCTTTGGCACCAACCCCAACTTCCTCTTCTTCCTCATACTCCGGCTCTACATATAAAGCACTTTGGTATTCCACCAAAGACACTACTCGCTTGTTTGGACACTCGAGCATAATGTCCCAACCCTTGGCATCGAAAACACCTTCTTGATGCTATGGGTTTGGTCACTTGGTCGTGAGGTCTAGGGATGGATGGGAGCTGATTTTGTGGAGTTTTGTGGGAATGTGTTTCGTGGATGGTGGAGGGTTTGGATGGGACGTAGGGTGGGGCGTTTTTTGTGGAGTTTGGTATTGGCTTGAGACTTCTTTCCCCTTATTTCTCCTTTGTTTTTCAACTTTAAGGGACAAGGAGCTCAATTCATCCAAAGTTTTGTATGGTTGTAATTCCACAACGTGCCTAATCCCATCATTAAGACCAAAAAGATAACGTACCAAAGTTTGTGGCTCGTCCTCCTTTAGATCACACCTCCAAAGTAGATGCTCAAATTCCTTTGTGTACTCCTCCACGCTTCTTCCTCCCTGAACCAATCTTTGCAATTTGTAGTAGTTGTCACGTAGGTAGCTAGATGGTAGGAACTTTTCTTGGAGCTTTCTTTTCATCTTATCCCACGTACGCACCTTATCTTTCCCCTTTGCTTGCCTCTTCTTTTGCAAGTTTGTCCACCAAATGCTTGCATGCTTTTGTAGCTTTAGGGCAACATACTTGACCTTCTTATCATCTTCCACATCTTTGAGATCAAAGACCCTTTCCACGGTTTGTATCCAAATCAAAATAAACTTAGGATCAAGATCACCAACAAATTCGGGGATCTCCACTTTGAAGCCGAACCTTTCCTCCTTTGGACGTCCATGCCTCTTTCTTGGGCGTCCTCTTCTCCTTCTCCACTTGATGATTTACATGATACTTCCTCAAGATTCTCCCTTTCTTGAAGCGCATGTAGTATGCTACTTGTTTATTGAGATACTTGATTCTTTGTTTCATCTTCTCAACATCTTCCGGGACGATGGAGAGGACTTTGTAGGAGAGCTTGCACTCGCCATTAGAACCTATCTTGATTCACAAAGATCACAAGAAACTCATGGAAGGAAGGTTAGCACGGATGGGACGTGGGTATGGGACGGATTTGGGTCGGTTTGTGTTTGGTTTTTGGGTTCTTTGTGGAGCTTGGGGTTCTTTATGAGTTCTTGATGGGTTCTTGATGATATCTTGGAAGAACTAACAAGGGGCGTGTGATGTAGAGATGAATGAAATTTTGTGATGGGAAGCGTATGATGGGAAGCGTGTGGGAGAGAAAAGATTGTAAAGATTGTTTCAAGAACTAAGAGATTCAAACTCCTTAGCTCGATGCAAATTTGATGCATAATGAGACCAAGGAACAATCTCATTACACAAAATCTAAGGATCTTTAAAAACGAAGATAGGAATCCTCTATCTCAAAGTTCCAAAGAACCAAAAATGGCATAGAAATGGATGAAAAAGGATGGAAAGAACTACGAAAGATGGTTACCCAATAGATGGAAACAATGAACAAATGAATGATGAATGAACGAGTGAACGAATGGACGAACGTTGAATGATGAATGATGATGACGAATGAATGCTTTGATGCATAATAGCCTAGCTATATACATCAAGGTTAGCTAAGAGGACTTTGATCTAGCTTCAAGTTACAAAAACATCAACGACATCATCAATTACAATGGTTTATTAAGCTCTATACATCAAGGAAGCAAGCATGAAGGACCTTGATGTTATTCTAGCTTACATGGAGTTACTCTCATATATGGAAGTCATCAATGAGCTCAAAATACTCTCGGCAATAAGAGTCCTTATTGAATTCGCGGCAATGGAGGACCTTATCAAGTACAGTTCGATATTTTGCTCTATAACTCTAGATCCATACATCTATTGAGGAAATCATCAAAAGACAGATTGGAGCTCTTTCAATAAGCTTTCCAATGGTTTTTGAATCAATGAAAACGGACAAGTATTGAAGGAGTTATAGCAATTTCTTTCTAGAGTTGTATTTTAGAGTTTATGATGTCATAAATAGGATATATGATGTAATAGTTGATTCTTGGTGTCTTGAACCCTAGGTACACGTCAAGGGGTCCCTAAAGTAGTATAAATAGACCCCCTAGGGTGCCATTGTATTCATTCAATCCAAGTCATTCACATTGAATTTTTAGAAATCAAACACATGTTGTGTTCTTTGTAGCTTTGTGCTAGGTTCTTTCGTTTCTCTCTTGTGGATTCGAATTATCCCCTTCTTCTAGCTAAGGTTGGCATCCTTAGTGGTGAAAGGAAGGAATTGGAGTATTCTTGAAGGTGGTGTGACTGTATCCTTCAAAGAGTCTTCAAAAGCCATCGACTATCCAACGATCATTCATCCATTTATCATCCATTTCGTGTTCTTCATCAAGAATTCAACAAGAATTCATCTAGCCTTCATCAAGAAGCGTTTGTTCTTCATTAAACACGTCCAAGCTTCATTCGTCATCATCATTCAACGTTCGTCCATTCATTTGTTCATTGTTTCCATTCGTTTGGTAACCTTCTTTCATAGTTCTTTCCATCTTTTTCATCCATTTCTATGCCATTTTTGGTTCTTTGGAACTTTGAGAAGGAGATTCTTATCTTCGTTTTAAAGATCCTTAATCCTTTGTGTAATGTGATCTTTTGGTCCCATTATGCATCAAAATTGGTATCAGAGCTTAGGAGATTGATTCTCTTAGTTCTTGATCCACCTTTTTACCATTTTTCCATCACAAACCCATCCCCACCATTCCCCATCATCACGCCACCCATAAGTTCTCCCAAGAACTCATAAAGAACTCATAAAGAACCATAAACTCCACAAAGAACCCATAGCCCAAACACAATCCGCCCCAAATACAAATCTCTCGTCCTTTACCCATCCAAAGCCCCTAAACCATGAATTTTGCAATCTTTTTGCACCAAGATTGATCAAGATGGACGATTCTAGCAAGAATTCCCAACGTGAGCTACAATGCTTGAAGCAACAAATTGATGATCTTGCCAAGCAAATGGAAGAATGTGGAATTCTTCCAAAGGGATCAAGAAGCGCAAAATCACGTGTGGTTCACTCTTCTAATGATGAATATGAAGCTCCTTACGAATGGAGCACACGTTTGAATAAGAAGAAGGGATATCATGTCCAAGAAGAATTTTCGCCAATCAAAAGAGACCACATCATCAAACTTGCAAGAATGAAGCAAGGGAGCATGGACGTGGTTCCATACACGATACAATTCAGAATGCAACTATGGAAGTATGCTCTTGAGGAGGATGACCCCCAAGTCTTGGTATGTTACTTAAGTGGTCTTAATGATTACATTGGAGATATTGTTGTATGTCAATTTTATTCAAACTTGGAAGAGTTAAGTTCTTTGGCTTTTAATGTTGAGATGGAGGCAAAGATGAAAGAAACTTGGGGTGAGAACCATCTACAACTAAAACCAAACATACCAACCACAAAACCCCACGCCAAGAACATCCCAAAACAGCCCAAAAACCTTCCCACTCCTATTGTCCAAGAAAAGGAAATCATTGTTCCAAGTACATGTCTACATTGCCAAAGTTTTGATCATATTGAAAGTGCATGTCCTAAGGAGAAAGAAGTATCTTTGGTTGATTGTCAAACATCATTAAGCATGCAACCAGAAATTGAAAGTGTGGTATTTGATGTATTTGATGAGCATGAGGATGTTCATAAACTTGGCATAAATGAGGTATGTAGCGTGCCTCATGAAGTACACGAGGAAGAAAAAGAAGAGGATATTGTACTAGAAACGATGTATGTAGAAGAATTAAGTGGAGAAGAGTTGCTTGTTGTAAGTAGAGTCTTGAAAGAGACTAGTGTATCAAATGATCTACAACAAAGAGAGCCTATTTCTTACTCTCAATATACCATTCAAAAAGAAGTATGTCCATTGAATCAAGAGGAGAAGATTGTACTTCCCATTGTAGTATTGTGAGGGCATTGATCTTGACATTGACGTTTCTACAAAGAGGATCAAAATGAAGGATTTGGAGAGCTATTCACTTCCTACTCTACACGTTTATGACGACAACATACACCTTGATCCAAGAAGTTTAGTAAGTCTTTGTTTTACAAGATTTGCAAAGATTCATTATATTGTAATATTACTTCTATGGATTTTGTTATACTTTGTTTGGAAAATCAAAGTTGTATGATTGGAGTATCATGCTCCAAGAGACGTCCTTATTACCCTCTTGTAACTCATGGCCCACGGAGGATCAAAGCATTCTTATGACACTTATGGAGAATAAGTATCATGAATTTGAAGAACCAAGGAGTCTAATTCTTACACCAATGGAGGTTGGAAACCGTAGCGTATAAAGGATCAAGATCCTATGCCATCACTTGTTCTCATTTGTGAATATTTGGATGAAAGACAAGCACCATCGACAAGTGACTTCTCTCACTTATCTCTTTGGGATCAAGCTCAATTCGTGCATAACTACATCAACGGTTTTGATTCTCATAGTATGCAACATATTTTGAAAGAGTATGTACCATTACCATGTTGTGATATTTGCAATCCTTCTATACTATATGGAGATGAAAGCTTGAATTCTAAGGTTGAAGTACCATGGATTCAAGGAAGTCTTACTATTGTCTTCATCATGAGTTCGAGCTTATGAATCTATACTTTGAAGTTGAGAAGTTATATGAGGTTTCTACATTCTCTATGAAGAAACGAGATTTGAAGTTCCATAATGTCATTGGATTAGTTATGAGAAAATTTGGAAGAAAGTGGAAGTTCAAGTCAAGCATCAAAGGAATCTATGATGATTTCAAAGCGTTTAAGAAGAGAGTTTGTAGTCTCTTCAAGAAGCAAGTTGACGGAACAACACATATGGAAAGACATCTTACAAAGAAGGAAGAAGGGCTTTGAAGAAGAAGTTTATATATGATCACTTGTAGTCGAATCAAAGAAGTTTTGTGATTAAAGTTATATGGTGTTTTTCTTTAAAGAAAGTCTTGTCTAAAGTTTGAGGCAAACTTTTTCAACGGGGAGAATGATGCATAATAGCCTAGCTATATACATCAAGGTTAGCTAAGAGGACTTTGATCTAGCTTCAAGTTACAAAACATCAACGACATCATCAATTACAATGGTTTATTAAGCTTTATACATCAAGGAAGCAAGCATGAAGGACCTTGATGTTATTGTAGCTTACATGAGTTACTCTAATATATGGAAGTCATCAATGAGCTCAAAATACTCTCGGCAATATGAGTCCTTATTGAATTCGGCAATGGAGGACCTTATCAAGTGATTCGATATTTTGCTCTATAACTCTAGATCCATACATCTATTGAGGAAATCATCAAAAGACAGATTGGAGCTCTTTCAATAAGCTTTCCAATGGTTTTGAATCAATGAAACGGACAAGTATTGAAGGAGTTATAGCAATTTCTTTCTAGAGTTGTATTTTAGAGTTTATGATGTCATAAATAGGATATATGATGTAATAGTTGATTCTTGGTTTCTTGAACCCTAGGTACACGTCCAAGGGGTCCCTAAAGTAGTATAAATAGACCCCCTAGGGTGCCATTGTATTCATTCAATCCAAGTCATTCACATTGAATTTTTAGAAATCAAACACATGTTGTGTTCTTTCTAGCCTTTGTGCTAGGTTCTTTTCGTTTCTCTCTTGTGGGATTCGAATTATCCCCTTCTTCTAGCTAAGGTTGGCATCCTTAGTGGTGAAAGGAATTGGAGTATTCTTGAAGGTGGTGTACAGTATCCTTCAAAGAGTCTTCAAAAGCCATCGACTATCCAACGATCATTCATCCATTTATCATCCATTTCGTGTTCTTCATCAAGAATTCAACAAGAATTCATCTAGCCTTCATCAAGAAGCGTTTGTTCTTCATTAAACACGTCCAAGCTTCATTCGTCATCATCATTCAACGTTCGTCCATTCATTTGTTCATTGTTTCCATTCGTTTGGTAACCTTCTTTCATAGTTCTTTCCATCTTTTTCATCCATTTCTATGCCATTTTTGGTTCTTTGGAACTTTGAGAAGGGAGATTCTTATCTTCGTTTTTAAAGATCCTTAATCCTTTTGTGTAATGTGATCTTTTGGTCCCATTATGCATCATGCTTGGACGTGAATGTTGAAGAACTCACGATTCTTGATGAATGCTTGATGAATTCTTGTTGAATTCTTGATGAAGCACTCGAATTAGATGATAAATGGACGATTGGTAGATGGATAGTTGATGGCTTTTGAAGATTCTTTGAAGGATACAGACTCACCACCTCCAAGAATACTCCAATTCCTTCCTTTCACCACTAAGGTTGCCACCCTTAGCTAGAAGAAGGGGATATTTCGAATCCCACAAAAGAGAGACGAAAACGCCTAGCACAAATGCTAGATAGAACACAACATGTGTTTGAAAAATTCAATGTGAATGACTTGAATGAATTGAATGAATTACAAGCACCTAGGAGGGGGTATTTATAGCTACAACCCACCCCTTAGGCGTCACCTAGCTTCAAGAAAAGACCCCTTAAGGGCTTACATCATTCATCCTAATGCTTACATCATAAAGAAAACAATATACTAAACTATATTACAAATATGAATAACTCCTTGGATTCTCATCCAAATTCAAAGATTCTTGAACCATATGAAAGCTCTTGGAATGTAGAATAATCCCTTCTAGGATGACTTCTATGATAGCTTCACGGTCCTTGAATTAAGGAGCAAAAGTATACGTCCGCATGAGTTGATCCCTTCCAAGTAGAGAGATAAAAGAGAGACTTGAACTCTTCTACCTTCTAGGTGAGTATTAGATGTCTCCATGGTTGACCTTGATGCATAAGGCCATCAATTATGCATCATAAAACCAAACATACCAACCACAAAACCCCACGCCAAGAACATCCCAAAACAGCCCCAAATCAATCCCAAACCTCACGTCGAAAGAACTACAAAACAGCCCCTACAACATCCTATCCATAGCTCCACAAAACAAGCCTTAGACCTCTCTATACCTACTGCCCAAAACTCCTCAAATCAGCCCAAAAACCTTCCCACTCCTATTGTCCAAGAAAAGGAAATCATTGTTCCAAGTACATGTCTACATTGCCAAAGTTTTGATCATATTGAAAGTGCATGTCCTAAGGAGAAAGAAGTATCTTTGGTTGATTGTCAAACATCATTAAGCATGCAACCAGAAATTGAAAGTGTGATATTTGATGTATTTGACGAGCATGAGGATGTTCATAAACTTGGCATAAATGAGGTATGTAGCGTGCCTCATGAAGTACACGAGGAAGAAAAAGAAGAGGATATTGTACTAGAAACGATGTATGTAGAAGAATTAAGTGGAGAAGAGTTGCTTGTTGTAAGTAGAGTCTTGAAAGAGACTAGTGTATCAAATGATCTACAACAAAGAGAGCCTATTTCTTACTCTCAATATACCATTCAAAAGAAGTATGTCCATTGAATCAAGAGGGAGAAGATTGTACTTCCCATTGTAGTATTGAGGGCATTGATCTTGACATTGACGTTTCTACAAAGAGGATCAAAATGAAGGATTTGGAGAGCTATTCACTTCCTACTCTACACGTTTATGACGACAACATACACCTTGATCCAAGAAGTCTAGTAAGTCTTTGTTTTACAAGATTTGCAAAGATTCATTATATTGTAATATTACTTCTATGGATTTTTGTTATACTTTGTTTGGAAAATCAAAGTTGTATGATTAGTATCATGCTCAAGAGACGTCCTTATTACCCTCTTGTAACTCATGGCCCACGGAGGATCAAAGCATTCTTATGACACTTATGGAGAATAAGTATCATGAATTTGAAGAACCAAGGAGTCTAATTCTTACACCAATGGAGGTTGGAAACCGTAGCGTATAAAGGATCAAGATCCTATGCCATCACTTGTTCTCATTTGTGAATATTTGGATGAAAGACAAGCACCATCGACAAGTGACTTCTCTCACTTATCTCTTTGGGATCAAGCTCAATTCGTGCATAACTACATCAACGGTTTTGATTCTCATAGTATGCAACATATTTTGAAAGAGTATGTACCATTAAAATGTAAAAGATTGTATTTGTATACTTTGGTAACATTTTTGTATGTAGTAGAAGTAGAAAGGAGTATGTAAATCCTTTGGAGTTAGTCTTGATCATGACAAAGCACGAGCCACAAGGAGAATTGGAGAAGTACTTGGAGAATTGTCCTTACCTCTCGTCCAAGAATGAGCTAACTCAACATATCTCATCAAATGGAGTAATTCAAGTGGACAAAAGGAAGAAAGGAAATATTCAAGAAGGATCCATACTTGCATCTATACTTGAGGTACTATGTCTCTTAAAGGATGCTAAAGATCATCATATTCTTTTATTTCCTATTCTCGCATCATATTTGTTCATTACAAATGGAGTGGAGAAAGGTGAAGTCCTATCTCAAGGAAGTTGTCCCATGGATTATTTTGGTGATATACTAATTGGAGAAAAGGAGAAGCTTCATGCTTATGGCTTTACATTCATACTTGTTGTTATCATGAGGATATTTGAGCAAAAGGATTATTATCATAGAGGATTCATCCTTAAGCTTTGTGATTCTTACAAAGTATTGGAGTATGCTTCATATGATAAGGAGATCAAGCCATCGTTATACTTTGAGATGAAGTACTTGATTTGTTCATCAAAATCAAGTCACTTGGAGGAAGCAAGTCCTTTGACTAAAGGAAGTTTTCTAACGAGGAGATACATGTTTGATTCAAAATTACTCGAGCTATATGAAGATGATGATGATTTTAAAGAAGTATTCAAGGTATGTGAGAAGCATCATCAACAACCCTTTCATATTACTCATGGATTTCTTTTCAAAGGGAATCAATTGTGTATTCCAAGGAGTGGAATTCGTGACTTCTTAATCATGGAAGTGCATGGAAGTTCTTTTGATCATTTGGGTCTTCTCAATACGTATTACAAGATGAAGGAGTATTATTTCTGGCCAAGCATGATCGTTGACATTGAGCAAACGTTACAATGTTGTGATATTTGCAATCCTTCTATACTATATGGAGATGAAAGCTTGAATTCTAAGGTTGAAGTACCATGGATTCAAGGAAGTCTTACTATTGTCTTCATCATGAGTTACGAGCTTATGAATCTATACTTTGAAGTTGAGAAGTTATATGAGGTTTCTACATTCTCTATGAAGAAGCGAGATTTGAAGTTCCATAATGTCATTGGATTAGTTATGAGAAAATTTGGAAGAAAGTGGAAGTTCAAGTCAAGCATCAAAGGAATCTATGATGATTTCAAAGCGTTTAAGAAGAGAGTTTGTAGTCTCTTCAAGAAGCAAGTTGTGGGAACAACACATATGGAAAGACATCTTACAAAGAAGGAAGAAGGGCTTTGAAGAAGAAGTTTATATATGATCACTTGTGAGTACGAATCAAAGAAGTTTTGTGATTAAAGTTATATGGTGTTTTTCTTTAAAGAAAGTCTTGTCTAAAGTTTGAGGCAAACTTTTTCAACCTTGTGAGAAAGATGCATAATAGCATAGCTATAAAAATCAAGTTTAGCTAATAGGACTTTGATCTATCATCAAGTTACAAAACATCAACGACATCATCAATTACAATGGTTTATTAAGCTCTATACATCAAGGAAGCAAGCATGAAGGACCTTGATGTTATTCTAGCTTACATGGAGTTACTCTCATATATGGAAGTCATCAATGAGCTCAAAATACTCTCGGCAATAAGAGTCCTTATTGAATTCGCGGAAATGGAGGACCTTATCAAGTACAGTTCGATATTTTGCTCTATAACTCTAGATCCATACATCTATTGAGGAAATCATCAAAAGACAGATTGGAGCTCTTTCAATAAGCTTTCCAATGGTTTTTGAATCAATGAAAACGGACAAGTATTGAAGGAGTTATAGCAATTTCTTTCTAGAGTTGTATTTTAGAGTTTATGATGTCATAAATAGGATATATGATGAAATAGTTGATTCTTGGTTTCTTGAACCCTAGGTACACGTCCAAGGGGTCCCTAAAGTAGTATAAATAGACCCCCTAGGGTGCCATTGTATTCATTCAATTCAAGTCATTCAATAAATCAAATACAAACACAAGGTGTTGTTTTCTCTCTAGTTTTGAGCTAGAGTTTTCGTTTCTCTTGAGGGAGAACGAGTATCCCCTTCTTCTATTCTAAGGTTGGCTACCTTAGTTGGTGAAAGGAAGGAATTGAAGAGTCTTGAAGGTGGTGTGCCTATATCCTTCAAGAGAGCTTCAAATCGCCATTATCATTCAACCATTCAAACGACATTCATCAAGAATTCATCAAGAATTCATCAAGAACTCATCAAGCATTCAATCATCTTCATTCATTCTTCAAACGTTCAAGGAGTGTCGTTCATCAACATTTATCAATCGTTTATCTTCATCCATCGTTCATCAAACTTCCATTTGATCTTGGTAAACGAATTAATCCCTCTTTTCGTTTATCTTCATCCATTATCATTCATTTTGGGATCCTTAAGAACTTTGAGAAGGGAGATTCTTATCTTCGTTTTTAAAGATCCTTAATCCTTTTGTGTAATGTGATCTTTTGGTCCCATTATGCATCACTACATATAAAGCACTTTGGTATTCCACCAAAGACACTACTCGCTTGTTTGGACACTCCGAAGCATAATGTCCCAACCCTTGGCATCGAAAACACCTTCTTGATGCTATGGGTTTTGTCACTTGGTCGTGAGTTTTAGGGATGGATGGGGGCTGATTTTGTGGAGTTTTTGTGGGAATGTGTTTCGTGGATGGTGGAGGGTTTGGATGGGACGTAGGGTGGGGCGTTTTTTGTGGAGTTTGGTATTGGCTTGAGACTTCTTTCCCCTTATTTCTCCTTTGTTTTTCAACTTTAAGGGACAAGGAGCTCAATTCATCCAAGGTTTTGTATGGTTGTAATTCCACAACGTGCCTAATCCCATCATTAAGACCAAAAAGATAACGTACCAAAGTTTGTGGCTCGTCCTCCTTTAGATCACACCTCCAAAGTAGATGCTCAAATTCCTTTGTGTACTCCTCCACGCTTCTTCCTCCTTGAACCAATCTTTGCAATTTGTAATAGTTGTCACGTAGGTAGCTAGATGGTAGGAACTTTTCTTGGAGCTTTCTTTTCATCTTATCCCACGTACGCACCTTATCTTTCCCCTTTGCTTGCCGCTTCTTTTGCAAGTTTGTCCACCAAATGCTTGCATGTTTTCGTAGCTTTAGGGCAACATACTTGACCTTCTTATCATCTTCCACATCTTTGAGATCAAAGACCCTTTCCACGGTTTGTATCCAATCCAAGTAAACTTCCGGATCAAGATCACCAACAAATTCGGGGATCTCCACTTTGAAGCCGAACCTTTCCTCCTTTGGACGTCCATGCCTCTTTCTTGGAACCTCCTCTTCTCCTTCTCCACTTGATGATTTACTTGATACTTCCTCAAGATTCTCCCTTTCTTGAAGGCGCATGTAGTATGCTACTTGTTTGTTGAGATACTTGATTCTTTGTTTCATCTTCTCAACATCTTACGGGACGATGGAGAGGACTTTGTAGGAGAGCTTGCACTCGCCATTAGAACCTATCTTGATTCACAAAGATCACAAGAAACTCATGGAAGGAAGGTTAGCACGGATGGGACGTGGGTATGGGACGGATTTGGGTAGGTTTGTGTTTGGTTTTTGGGTTCTTTGTGGAGCTTGGGATTCTTTATGAGTTCTTGATGGGTTCTTGATGAGTTCTTGGAAGAACTATCAAGGGGGACGTGTGATGTAGAGATGAATGAAATTTTGTGATGGGAAACGTATGATGGGAAACGTGTGGGAGAGAAAAGATTGTAAAAGATTGTTTCAAGGACTAAGAGATTCAAACTCCTTAGCTCTGATACCAAATTTGATGCATAATGGGACCAAGGAATGATCTCATTACACACAATCTAAGGATCTTTAAAAGCGAAGATAAGAATCCTCTTTCTCAAAGTTCCAAAGAACCAAAAATGGCATAGAAATGGATGAAAAAGGATGGAAGGAACTATGAAAGATGGTTACCAAATAGATGGAAACAATGAACAAATGAATGATGAATGAATGAGTGAACGAATGGACGAATGTTGAATGATGAATGATGATGACGAATGAATGCTTGGACGTGAATGATGAAGAACTCACGTTTCTTGATGAATGCTTGATGAATTCTTGTTGAATTCTTGATGAAGCACTCGAAAATGGATGATAATGGACGATTGGTAGATGGATAGTTGATGGCTTTTGAAGATTCTTTGAAGGATACAGATTCACCACCTCCAAGAATACTCCAATTCCTTCCTTTCACCACTAAGGATGCCAACCTTAGCTAGAAGAAGGGGATATTTCGAATCCCACAAAGAGAGACGAAAACACCTAGCACAAATGCTAGAGAGAACACATCATGTGTTTGAAAAATTCAATGTGAATGACTTGAATGAATTGAATGAATTACAAGCACCTAGGAGGGGGTATTTATAGCTACAACCCACCCCTTAGGCGTCACCTAGCTTCAAGAAAAGACCCCTTAAGGGCTTACATCATTCATCCTAATGCTTACATCATAAAGAAAACAATATACTAAACTATATTACAAATATGAATAACTCCTTGGATTTTCATCCAAATTCAAGGATTCTTGAACCATATGAAAGCTCTTGGAATGTAGAATAATCCCTTCTAGGATGACTTCTATGATAGCTTCACGGTCCTTGAATTAAGGAGCAAAAGTTTACGTCCGCATGAGTTGATCCCTTCCAAGTAGAGAGATAAAAGAGAGACTTGAACTCTTCTACCTTCTAGGTGAGTATTAGATGTCTCCATGGTTGACCTTGATGCATAAGGCCATCAATTATGCATCAGTTGATCAGAAAGATAAGCGATTCTTGCTTCCATTACTGCCTTTTCTTGTTTCCATTGCTCCGTAGGATTTCCATCTTGTTGACTGTTGTTGTCAGATGTCATGGAAGGGGTTTGGAACGTCCAGTTGACGTTGGGTAGGGAAGGGAATGTGTTTGGGCTGTTTGTGGAGTTTAGGGTTGCAGGTTGGTACTAAAGATTTGAAGGTTATGTGTTTGCTACTACAGGTTAAGCTTGTGGACTTGCAGGTTAAGCTTTTGGACTTGCAGGTTAAGCTTTTGGACTTGTAGGTTAAGCTTTAGACTTGCAGGTTAAGCCTTTGGATTTGAAGGTTACGTGTTTGGTTTACACTCAACCTCAACCTAGAGCTCTGATACCACTTTTGATGTATTACCGGATCAAGAAAGGTTCTTGATTCTAATAATACATGAAACACGTGTAACCAAACAATGAGGGTGGGGTGGTTCACGAGATTAGGGAGAAAGAAAGGGGGAGGCTCTCGTGAATTAGGGTTTAATGGAAGGTTATTTTGCCGTGAGGGCTTTTGTGGTTTCAAGATTCAAGTGAGGATGAATCTTGAATGGGAAAGATGGGAGATGGATGATTCTTGGATGGGGGTTTGAAGTGGGATGACGTGAAACATGGGAGGTGAGAGAGGGAGAGGGTGACGTTAGGATGGGGGTGAGAGAGGGAGAGGGTGGCGTTTGATGGGAGAGAGAGGGTGAGGTTGTTAGGTTGTTGGAGGAGAGAGAAGGTTGTTATGGAGAGAGAAAAGAAAGGAGGTGGTGTGTATTTGAGGAGGTGGGAGACGTTTGAGGGAGTGAGGGTGATGGGAGGTGGCGTTGGTGATGTATATTTGCCTAGCTATATACATCAAGGTCTAGCTACAAGGACCTTAATCCAGTTTGAAGCTACAAATGTCGTCTTGGGTTTATCAAGGTAGAAGGCGTAAAGGACCTTGAAGGTACTCTAAGCTTAGTCCTCACACTTCTAAGCTTATATAGAGTTACTCTCACATTTGATGGACATCAAAGAGCTTAAATCATTCTCAAGTCCTTATTGAAAAGTCATCTCTCACGGCAGCAAAAGACTCCATCAAGTACAGTTCGATATTTTGCTCTATAATTCTAGATCCATACGTCTATTGAGGAAATCATCAAAAGACAGATTGGAGATCTTTCAATAAGCTTTCCAATGGTTTTTGAATCATTGAAAACGAACAAGTATTGAAGGAGTTATAGCAATTTCTTTCTAGAGTTGTATTTTAGAGTTTATGATGTAATAAGTAGGATATATGATGTAATAGTTGATTCTTGGTTTCTTGAACCCTAGGTACACGTCAAGGGTCCTAGAGTAGTATAAATAGACCCCTAGGGTGCCATTGTATTCATTCATTCAATCATATATCAAAATACAATCAAACACATGATGTGTTGTTCTCTCTAGCTTTGTGCTAGTCTCTTCGTTTCTCTTGAGGAGGACGGAAACTATCCCCTTCTATCCAAGATTGGCGTCCTTGGTGGTGATAGGAAGGATTTGAAGCATTCTTGAAGGTGGTGTGGCTGTATCCTCCAAGATTCTTCAAAGAGCCATTATCATTCTATCATTCTAGTGAGTTTTGTTTGATTCATTAGAATTCTTTCAATTGCATTTTCATTGTTTCTATCTTTCATTTACACATCTAAAGTACTAAATCATAAGATAGATTCATCAATCCATTCGTTTTCAACATTCCTACATTCGTCCATTCATTCGTTCATCATTTCCATTCATTTGGTAATCATCTTTCATAGTTCTTTCCATCTTTTCATCCATTTCTATTCCATTTTGGTTCTTTGGAACTTTGAGAAGGAGATTCCTATCTTCGTTTTAAAGATCCTTAGATTTTGTGTAATGAGATCATCCCTTGGTCTCATTATGCATCATTCCTATCTTCGTTTTTAAAGATCCTTAGATATTGTGTAATGAGATCATCCCTTGGTCTCATTATGCATCAATCTAGGCGGTTTGAGGGTAGGAGTGGGCGTTTTTGTGGCGGACGGATAAGAGTGGGTTTGGCTTTTTGTGGAGTGTATGTTTGAGGCGAGTAGTTGACCCTTTGAGAGCTAGGGTTTCTAGTTGGCGCCTCTTTGCCTCTTCTTTTCTTTTCTTTGTTCCACTTAGTTAGCCAAAGAACACAATACAACAAGAGTGTCATAAGGTTGAAGAACCACAACATACCATATATTATCGTACAAGCCACCAAGAAACCACACAAGAGTTTGAGGTTCATCTTCTTTCAGGTTACACCTCAGTAGGTGTTCGAACTCCTTAGTATATTCTTCAATGATTTAGATCCACAGGATAGCATTTGTAGGCAAAAGTAGTTGTCTTTGAAGTAGCTTGCAGGTAGAAACTTTGAATGAAGTTTCTTTCTCATCTATTCCCAAGTACGGATCTTTTCTTTCCCGGCATGCTGTCTCCTTTTCTGTAAATTAGTCCACCATATACTAGCATGCTTTCGGAGTTTTAAAGCAATATACTTAAACTTCTTGTCATCAGTGACATCTTTCAAATAAAAGACTTGTTCGATTTGGATCCAATCGAGAAAGATTTGGGATCAAGATTACCGTCAGTCGGGGATGTCAACTTTGAAGTCGAGTCTTTCTTCCTTGGAGGGTCTAGGAGAGGCGTGACCTCTGCTTGAGCGATAGAGTGCTCTCGGTTTAGCTTGAGGCGGCTTCTTCCTCGTCTTGCCCCCGTAGTGTTCTGAATTGCAGGTCCATGTATCGCTTTAGTTGATCAGAAAGATAAGCGATTCTTGCTTCCATTACTGCCTTTTCTTGTTTCCATTGCTCCGTAGGATTTCCATCTTGTTGACTGTTGTTGTCAGATGTCATGGAAGGGTTTGGAACGTCGATTGACGTTGGGTAGGGAAGGAATGTGTTTGGGCTGTTTGTGGAGTTTAGGGTTGAGTTGGTACTAAAGATTTGAAGGTTATGTGTTTGCTACTACAGTTAAGCTTGTGGACTTGCAGGTTAAGCTTTTGGACTTGCAGGTTAAGCTTTTGGACTTGTAGGTTAAGCTTTAGACTTGTAGGTTAAGCCTTTGGATTTGAAGGTTACGTGTTTGGTTTACACTCAACCTCAACCTAGAGCTCTGATACCACTTTTGATGTATACCGGATCAAGAAAGGTTCTTGATTCTAATAATACATGAAACACGTGTAACCAAACAATGAGGGTGGGGTGGTTCACGAGATTAGGGAGAAAGAAAGGGGGAGGCTCTCGTGAATTAGGGTTTAATGGAAGGTTATTTTGCCGTGAGGGCTTTTGTGGTTTCAAGATTCAAGTGAGGATGAATCTTGAATGGGAAAGATGGGAGATGGATGATTCTTGGATGGGGGTTTGAAGTGGGATGACGTGAAACATGGGAGGTGAGAGAGGGAGAGGGTGACGTTAGGATGGGGGTGAGAGAGGGAGAGGGTGGCGTTTGATGGGAGAGAGAGGGTGAGGTTGTTAGGTTGTTGGAGGAGAGAGAAGGTGGTTATGGAGAGAGAAAAGAAAGGAGGTGGTGTGTATTTGAGGAGGTGGGAGGTGTTTGAGGGAGTGAGGGTGATGGGAGGTTGATGCATAATGAATCAAAACAATTCATCATACACGAAATGAAAAATGGATCGTTCACAAGATGGAACTTGTGATTGTTGATTTCTCAATGAAACACACGGAATGTAGGAATTTGGAATGAAATGGATGGCTATGGACGAGAGCTCTAATGCATAGGACTAAAAAGACAATCAAGAGAAACTAGGACAAAGCCAAGATCATACCAACAATGTAGAACCACTCGTCCAACGTGAAGAACAACGATAGATTTGAGCAACGAAGCCTTTCCAATTGCTACAGCCACACCACAATCTTCAAGAGCTCCTACTCCTCCTTTACACCACCCAAGAATGCTCAATCTTGGATTAGAAGAGGTGATTCCTCTCGAAAACCCCAAGGGAATTCGAACTCTAGCCAAAACTAGAGTACTAAAGCATATCAACTTTAGAGAGATTTGTGTTATTTCAATATGAATGAGATGTGTCTTACAAGAGGCCTAAGAGGGTCTATTTATAGTAGAAGCCCTCCCTTTAGGCGTCACCTATCTTCAAGAAAAGGCCCCTTAAGGGCTTACATCATCCCACTCACATATTACATCACTTTAAAGAAAATACAATATCTCCTAAAATACAACTCCAATACTAAAGATTCAAAAGCCAAAATTTACACAATGAATAGCTCTATCACATGGCTAAATGAGAACTTCAAGACTCTTGAGATAAGGAGCTCAAAAATCTCTTAGTGTAGGAGACACCCATGATATCATGTGAGAAATCACTTGAAATGAGTTGTAGCATGTTTGTGATGTCTTTAAGAGCTTCTTCTTGATGCATAGAAGTATGATATGCATCATTCACCCCTTCTTGAGAAAAGTTTGCCCTCAAACTTGGAATCTCTTCACCTTCTTGATAATAAGGTTTAAGATCACTTACATTGAAGGTACAACTTCCCTCATAATCATCATCTAACTTCAACTTGTAGGCATTATCTCCGATCTTCTCAATAACCTCGAATGGACCATCACTTCGGTTTCAATTTCCCTTTCTTCTACTTGGAAACCTTTCTTTCTTGAGGTGAATCCATACCAAATCTCCAGGTTTGAAAATAACTTTCTTCCTCTTTTGATTGACCTTCTCTTCAACCCTTTGCGTATACCTCATAATCTTTTCACGAACTTCCTCATGTAACTTCTTAATCTCCTCAACTCTCTTATTAGCTTCAAAACTGAACTTAGTTGATGTAGATATAGGAGATAAATCCATGGGTTTGAGAGGGTTCTTACCATACACAACTTCAAATGGAGATAACTTTGTAGCTCGATTTGGACTACGATTATAAGCAAACTCAACATGACTTAACAAAGTATCCCAACTTTTCTTATCCTTACTCACCAAAGCTCGTAATAAGGCTCCCAATGTACGGTTGACAACTTGGTTTGTCCATCCGTTTGGGGATGACATGCCGTACTAAATTTGAGCTTTGTTCCCATCTTCTTCAAAGATTAACCCAAAAGTGACTTAGAAACTTAGAGTCTCTATCACTCACCATAGTCTTGGGTATACCATGCAACTTAACAATCTCATCAAAATATAAAGTAGCAACTCTCGTAGCATCATATGTAGTGTTGCAAGGTACAAAATGTGCCATCTTTGAAAATCGATCTACAACCACCATAATAGAATCTTTACCTCTTTGAGTTGGGTAGACCCACACAAGTCTAAACTCACATCTTCCCAAGGATGATATGGGATAGGTAGAGGTGTATATAAACCTTGTGGTAACACATGTGACTTAGCAAGGTTGCACGTACCACATCTCTTCACAATATGCTCAACATCTTTCACCATACTTGGCCAAAAGTAATAATCTCTCAACATCAAATAAGTCTTCTCTATACCAAAATGACCCAAAGCACCTCCATGGACCTCTTGAATCAACAATTCACGCAAGGAAGTCTTTGGTATGCATAATTGATTCCCTTTGAATAGGAAACCATCTTGATATGAAACATTTCATGGGGATGTTTCTTCGATTCATACACTTCTTTGAAATCTTGATCATCTTGATACAAATCCTTAATATGCTCAAATCCAGCAACATTAGAATCAAGAATATATGTGAGTAAGTACCTTCTTGAAGAGCATCGGCACCCTTATTCAAGTGCGGCTTTGTGTTTGATCACGAATTGAAAGGCTTGCATAAATTCAACCCATTTGGCATGGCGTGGGTTAAGCTTGTGTTGGCCTTGGATGAATTTGAGAGCTTCATGATCACGGTGAAGGATGAACTCTCCACTTAGCAAATAATGTCTCCAATGCTCAAGAGCTCTTATAATGGCATAGAACTCTTTATCATATGTACTATACTTCCTCTTAGCCTCGTTCAACTTCTCACTAAAGTAGGCTATTGGCCTTCCCTCTTGTGTAAGGACAGCACCAATGCCAACTCCACTAGCATCCACTTCTACTTCAAATACTTTGTCAAAACATGGCAAGACTAGAAGCGGTGCGTTACACAACTTTTCTTTGATGCTCTCAAATGCTAATTGAGCGCTTTTACTCCAAGAATACTCCTTTTGCTTCAACAAATCGGTCATAGGAGCCATAATAGTAGAGAAATTCTTGATAAATCTTCTATAGAAAGAAGCTAAACCATGAAATGACCGTACCTCATGTATACTCGTTGGTGTTGGCCATTCTTGGATAGCCTTGATCTTTTCTTGGTCGACATGGATTCCATCTTTGGAGAGCACATATCCAAGGAAGACAACCTTGGGTGAGAAGAAAGAGCACTTCTCCAAGTTGGCGTAGAGCTTTTCTTTCTCCAAGATATACAAAACTAGCTCTATATGCTTTACATGATCATTCTCACTTCTACTATATACAAGTATGTCATCAAAGTATACAACAACACACTTTCCAATCAAAGGTTTCAATACATGATTCATTAACCTCATGAAAGTAGAAGGAGCATTTGTTAGACGAAGGCATCACTAACCATTCATATAAGCCTTCTTTGGTTTTGAA
Source organism: Portulaca oleracea (assembly GCA_029582165.1). NCBI lineage: Eukaryota > Viridiplantae > Streptophyta > Magnoliopsida > Caryophyllales > Portulacaceae > Portulaca > Portulaca oleracea. Next base: position 35,606,912 of record CM055869.1, on the reverse strand, counting down.
AGCCGTTTCCATTCATCTCCTTCACATATGCGAATTTGATGATATCCACTCTTCAAATCGATCTTTGAAAACACAACACTTCCATAAAGTTCATCTAGGAGATCCTCCAAAGCGTGGAATGGGAAAGCGATATTTGATGGTGATTTTGTTGATGGACCTACAATCCATGCACATACGTTGAGTACCATCTTTCTTTGGAACCCGATACAGGAACGGCGCATGGGCTCATACTTGGATGAATCAAACCCTTTTGGAGTAGCTCATCAACTTGCTTTCGAACTTCTTGAGATTCTTTGGGGTTCATTCGGTATGCTTGCTTGTTGGGTAATGTAGCTCCCGGAACTAGATCAATCTTATGCTCAATGTCCCTCCTTGGTGGCAAGTGTGGGCATGTCTTTTGAAACAAATGACCAAATCTCCTCATCGAGGCAAGCCGCGGGTGTTCAATAGTTGGGGAAGCTTGTTCCTCTTGCAAATTTGCCAAAATCAACTCCTTTTGCTCATGAAACTCATGTTGTTCCGCTTTTAGCAAGGAAACAATATTGGACTCCTTTTCTTGCTCCTTTTGTTGGGGTGGCCGAATAATAGAAGAAGGTGGCAATGGGGCCAATGTGATCTTCTTCTTGTTGATGGTGAAGGAATAAGTGTTCATTCTTCCATCATGTGTGACGTACCTATCAAAAGCCAAGGTCTCCCAAGCAAAATATGACAAGCATCCATAGGTACTACATCACACCATACTTGATCTTTATAACTCTTCCCAATGGATAAAGATATAAGCACACGTTTATCAATCTTTATACCCTTCCCATGACTCAACCATTGTATGTTGTAAGGAGAGGGATGAGAACTTACTTCCAACTTCAATTTTTCAACCATTATAGTAGAAGCCGCATTAGTACAACTACCACCATCAATAATGAGTGAACATACCTTCCCTTGAATCGTACATCTAGTATGGAAGATAGTTTCACGTTGCTCCAATTCGTTTGGTGTAGAAGCCACGCTTAATGCCCTTCTCAACACAAGTAATTCTCCATCATCCGCTTCTTCTACATTTTCCTCTTCGCAAACGTCATCCTCCTCAAGTTGCTCTTCTTCATACTCACTTTCATGGCAACTTGGTTCAACATATAAAGCACTTTGATATTCAACAAGAGAGACTACACGTTTGTTAGGACATTCGGATGCAATATGACCCAACCCTTGGCACCTAAAACATCTTCTTGGAGGTAATGTCCTTGATTCTTGGACGTGGGGTTTAGGTGGGGGATTTTGTGGCTGATTTTGTGGGGTTTTGCCGTAGGGTTTTTGGGAGATTGGGGGCTGATTTTGTGGAGTTTTGTATTGTGTTTGGGTAGGTGGACGTGAGGTATAAGGTTTAGATTGTGTAGGGTACGTTCTCATGGTATCTTTTCCTCTTTCTTTCCTTTGCCTTTCTACTTTCAAGGCCAAAGTACTTAATTCATCCAACGATTGATAAGAATGTAACTCAACAACATTACGTATCCAATCATTCAAACCAATTAGGAAACGTACCAATACTTGTGGCTCATTCTCCTTTAAATCGCAACGCCAAAGGAGATGTTCAAACTCTTTAGTATACTCTTCCACCGATTTGGATCCTTGAACAAGCTTTTGAAGTTTGACATAGTTGTCTTGGACGTAACTTTGAGGTAGAAATTTGCTTTGTAATTTGGACTTCATCTTCTCCCATGAACGTATCTTATCCTTCCCTTTTGTTTGGCGTTTCTTTTGAAGATTAGTCCACCAAATACTAGCATGCTTTCTCAACTTCAAGGCTACATACTTCACTTTTAGCTCATCATTAACTTCTTTCAAATCAAACACACGTTCAACCGTTTGAATCCAATCAAGAAATACCTCCGGATCTAAACTACCATCAAATTCAGGTATTTCAACTTTAAAATCAAAACGTTCACCTCTTCTTGAGAGTGGACTAGGCGTGCCATATGAAGCATCTTGATCAACATTTAAAGACTCCTTTTGTAAAGCTCGATTCAAATCCATATAAGTCTTTAATTGTTTTTGCAACATCTCAATTTGCATCCTCATGGCGTCGGCATTCTTAGGTGAACTAGATTGAGACTCGTCCATTTGATTCAATCTTGATGTCAAATTAGAACTCGTGGGTAAGGGATGGATTTGGGTAGGTTTGTGTTTGGTTTTAGGGTTCTTTGTGGAGTTTGGGGTTCTTTATGAATTCTTGATGAATTCTTGATGGGTTCTTTATGAGTTCTTGGAAGAACTCTAGGGTGGCGTGTGAATGTGATGGGATAAGGGACGGATTTGGCTAGTTTTTGTGGAGCTTAAGGTTCTTTATGAATTCTTGATGAATTCTTGATGAGTTCTTGGAAGAACTCAACAATGGCGTGTGATTTGTGATGAAAACAAGGTAAAAATGATGCAAGACACACGAGATATCAACAACCTAAGCTCTGATACCACTTTTGATGCATAATGAATCAAAACAATTCATCATACACGAAATGAAAAATGGATCGTTCACAAGATGGAACTTGTGATTGTTGATTTCTCAATGAAACACACGGAATGTAGGAATTTGGAATGAAATGGATGGCTATGGACGAGAGCTCTAATGCATAGGACTAAAAAGACAATCAAGAGAAACTAGGACAAAGCCAAGATCATACCAACAATGTAGAACCACTCGTCCAACGTGAAGAACAACGATAGATTTGAGCAACGAAGCCTTTCCAATTGCTACAGCCACACCACAATCTTCAAGAGCTCCTACTCCTCCTTTACACCACCCAAGAATGCTCAATCTTGGATTAGAAGAGGTGATTCCTCTCGAAAACCCCAAGGGAATTCGAACTCTAGCCAAAACTAGAGTACTAAAGCATATCAACTTTAGAGAGATTTGTGTTATTTCAATATGAATGAGATGTGTCTTACAAGAGGCCTAAGGGGGTCTATTTATAGTAGAAGCCCTCCCTTTAGGCGTCACCTATCTTCAAGAAAAGGCCCCTTAAGGGCTTACATCATCCCACTCACATATTACATCACTTTAAAGAAAATACAATATCTCCTAAAATACAACTCCAATACTAAAGATTCAAAAGCCAAAATTTACACAATGAATAGCTCTATCACATGGCTAAATGAGAACTTCAAGACTCTTGAGATAAGGAGCTCAAAAATCTCTTAGTGTAGGAGACACCCATGATATCATGTGAGAAATCACTTGAAATGAGTTGTAGCATGTTTGTGATGTCTTTAAGAGCTTCTTCTTGATGCATAGAAGTATGATATGCATCAGAGGTGGCGTTGGTGATGTATATTTTCCTAGCTATATACATCAAGGTCTAGCTACAAGGACCTTAATCCAGTTTGAAGCTACAAATGTCGTCTTGGGTTTATCAAGGTAGAAGGCGTAAAGGACCTTGAAGGTACTCTAAGCTTAGTCCTCACTCTTCTAAGCTTATATAGAGTTACTCTCACATTTGATGGACATCAAAGAGCTTAAATCATTCTCAAGTCCTTATTGAAAAGTCATCTCTCACGGCAGCAAAAGACTCCATCAAGTACAGTTCGATATTTTGCTCTATAATTCTAGATCCATACGTCTATTGAGGAAATCATCAAAAGACAGATTGGAGATCTTTCAATAAGCTTTCCAATGGTTTTTGAATCATTGAAAACGGACAAGTATTGAAGGAGTTATAGCAATTTCTTTCTAGAGTTGTATTTTAGAGTTTATGATGTAATAAGTAGGATATATGATGTAATAGTTGATTCTTGGTTTCTTGAACCCTAGGTACACGTCCAAGGGGTCCTAGAGTAGTATAAATAGACCCCCTAGGGTGCCATTGTATTCATTCATTCAATCATATATCAAAATACAATCAAACACATGATGTGTTGTTCTCTCTAGCTTTGTGCTAGTCTCTTCGTTTCTCTTGAGGGAGGACGGAAACTATCCCCTTCTTCTATCCAAGATTGGCGTCCTTGGTGGTGATAGGAAGGATTTGAAGCATTCTTGAAGGTGGTGTGGCTGTATCCTCCAAGATTCTTCAAAGAGCCGTTATCATTCTATCATTCGAGTGAGTTTTGTTTGATTCATTAGAATTCTTTCAATTGCATTTTCATTGTTTCTATCTTTCATTTACACATCTAAAGTACTAAATCATAAGATAGATTCATCAATCCATTCGTTTTCAACATTCCTACATTCGTCCATTCATTCGTTCATCATTTCCATTCATTTGGTAATCATCTTTCATAGTTCTTTCCATCTTTTCATCCATTTCTATTCCATTTTTGGTTCTTTGGAACTTTGAGAAGGGAGATTCGTATCTTCGTTTTTAAAGATCCTTAGATTTTGTGTAATGAGATCATCCCTTGGTCTCATTATGCATCATTCCTATCTTCGTTTTTAAAGATCCTTAGATATTGTGTAATGAGAACATCCCTTGGTCTCATTATGCATCAATCTAGGGGCGGTTTGAGGGGTAGGAGTGGGCGTTTTTGTGGCGGACGGATAAGAGTGGGTTTGGCTTTTTTGTGGAGTGTATGTTTGAGGCGAGTAGTTGACCCTTTGAGAGCTAGGGTTTCTAGTTGGCGCCTCTTTGCCTCTTCTTTTCTTTTGCTGTTCCACTTTGTTAGCCAAAGTACTCAATTCATCAAGAGTGTCATAAGGTTGAAGTTCCACAACATACCTTATATTTTCGTTCAAGCCAGCAAGATACCTCACAAGAGTTTGAGGTTCATCTTCTTTCAGGTTACACCTCCAGAGTAGGTGTTCGAACTCCTTAGTATATTCTTCAACAGATTTAGATCCCTGGGATAGCTGTTGTAGACGAAAGTAGTTGTCTTTGAAGTAGCTTGCAGGTAGAAACTTTGAATGAAGTTTCTTTCTCATCTATTCCCAAGTACGGATCTTTTCTTTCCCGGCATGCTGTCTCCTTTTCTGTAAATTAGTCCACCATATACTAGCATGCTTTCGGAGTTTTAAAGCAATATACTTAACCTTCTTGTCATCAGCGACATCTTTCAAATCAAAGACTTGTTCGACAGTTTGGATCCAATCGAGAAAGATTTCAGGATCAAGATTACCGTCCGTCGGGGATGTCAACTTTGAAGTCGAGTCTTTCTTCCCTTGGAGGGTCTAGGAGACGTGACCTCTGCTTGAGCCGATGAGTGCTCGGTTTCGCTAATTTCTGGGGCGGCTTCTTCCTCGTCTTGCCCCGTAGTGTTCTCGTGCGAGTCCATGTATCGCTTTAGTTGATCGAAAGATAAGCGATTCTTGCTTCCATTCTTGCCTTTTCTTGTTTCCATTGCTCGTAGGATTTCCATCTTGTTGGTATTGTTGTCGGATGTCATGGAAGGGGTTGGAACGTCCGATTGACGTTAGGTAGGGAAGGAATGTGTTTGAAATTTGTGGAGTTTAGGGTTGCAGTTGGTACTAAAGATTTGAAGGTTATGTGTTTGCTACTCTGAGTTAAGCTTGTGGACTTGCGAGTTAAGCTTTTGGACTTGCAGTTAAGCTTTTGGACTTGTAGGTTAAGCTTTAGACTTGCGAGTTAAGCCTTTGGATTTGAAGGTTACGTGTTTGGTTTACACTCAACCTCAACCTAGAGCTCGATACCACTTTTGATGTATTACTGGATCAAGAAAGGTTCTTGATTCTAATAATACATGAAACACGTGTAACCAAACAATGAGGTGGGGTGGTTCACGAGATTAGGGAGAAAGAAAGGAGGCTCGTGAATTAGGGTTTAATGGAAGGTTATTATGCGTGAGGGCTTTTGTGGTTTCAAGATTCAAGTGAGGATGAATCTTGAATGGGAAAGATGGGAGATGGATGATTCTTGGATGGGGGTTTGACGGGGGATGACGTGAAACATGGGAGGTGAGAGAGGGAGAGGGTGACGTTAGGATGGGGGTGAGAGAGGGAGAGGGTGGCGTTTGATGGGAGAGAGAGGGTGAGGTTGTTAGGTTGTTGGAGGAGAGAGAAGGTTGTTATGGAGAGAGAAAAGAAAGGAGGTGGTGTGTATTTGAGGAGGTGGGAGGCGTTTGAGGGAGTGAGGGTGATGGGAGGTGGCGTTGGTGATGTATATTTGCCTAGCTATATACATCAAGGTCTAGCTACAAGGACCTTAATCCAGTTTGAAGCTACAAATGTCGTCTTGGGTTTATCAAGGTAGAAGGCGTAAAGGACCTTGAAGGTACTCTAAGCTTAGTCCTCACACTTCTAAGCTTATATAGAGTTACTCTCACATTTGATGGACATCAAAGAGCTTAAATCATTCTCAAGTCCTTATTGAAAAGTCATCTCTCACGGCAGCAAAAGACTCCATCAAGTACAGTTCGATATTTTGCTCTATAATTCTAGATCCATACGTCTATTGAGGAAATCATCAAAAGACAGATTGGAGATCTTTCAATAAGCTTTCCAATGGTTTTTGAATCATTGAAAACGAACAAGTATTGAAGGAGTTATAGCAATTTCTTTCTAGAGTTGTATTTTAGAGTTTATGATGTAATAAGTAGGATATATGATGTAATAGTTGATTCTTGGTTTCTTGAACCCTAGGTACACGTCCAAGGGGTCCTAGAGTAGTATAAATAGACCCCCTAGGGTGCCATTGTATTCATTCATTCAATCATATATCAAAATACAATCAAACACATGATGTGTTGTTCTCTCTAGCTTTGTGCTAGTTGATGCATAATAGCCTAGCTATATACATCAAGGTTAGCTAAGAGGACTTTGATCTAGCTTCAAGTTACAAAAACATCAACGACATCATCAATTACAATGGTTTATTAAGCTCTATACATCAAGGAAGCAAGCATGAAGGACCTTGATGTTATTCTAGCTTACATGGAGTTACTCTCATATATGGAAGTCATCAATGAGCTCAAAATACTCTCGGCAATAAGAGTCCTTATTGAATTCGCGGCAATGGAGGACCTTATCAAGTACAGTTCGATATTTTGCTCTATAACTCTAGATCCATACATCTATTGAGGAAATCATCAAAAGACAGATTGGAGCTCTTTCAATAAGCTTTCCAATGGTTTTTGAATCAATGAAAACGGACAAGTATTGAAGGAGTTATAGCAATTTCTTTCTAGAGTTGTATTTTAGAGTTTATGATGTCATAAATAGGATATATGATGTAATAGTTGATTCTTGGTTTCTTGAACCCTAGGTACACGTCCAAGGGGTCCCTAAAGTAGTATAAATAGACCCCCTAGGGTGCCATTGTATTCATTCAATTCAAGTCATTCAATAAATCAAAAACAAACACAAGGTGTTGTTTTCTCTCTAGCTTTTGTGCTAGTCTTTTCGTTTCTCTTGAGGAGTTTGAAGTTATCCTTCTTCTATTCAAGGGTGGCATCCTTGAAGGTGAAAGGAAGGAATTGAAGAGTTCTTTGAGGTGGTGTGGCTGTATCCTCATCGATCCTTCAAAAGCCAATCTATCCAACTATCCATTCCATCGGTCATTCACTACATTCATCCATCCAAACAACATTCATCAAGAATTCAACAAGAATTCATCAAGAACCCAAAGCATTCAAACCGTCCATCATTCGTTCATCATCATGCCTTCATTTGGTAATCATCTTTCATAGTTCTTTCTATCCATTTCCATTCCATTTTCGCACCTTAAGAACTTTGAGAAGGAGATTCTTATCTTCGTTTTTAAAGATCCTTAATCCTTTTGTGTAATGTGATCTTTTGGTCCCATTATGCATCAAAATTGGTATCAGAGCTTAGGAGATTGATTCTCTTAGTTCTTGATCCACCTTTTTACCATCTTTCCATCACAAACCCATCCCCACCATTCCCCATCATCACGCCACCCATAAGTTCTCCCAAGAACTCATAAAGAACTCATAAAGAACCATAAACTCCACAAAGAACCCATAGCCCAAACACAATCCGCCCCAAATACAAATCTCTCGTCCTTTACCCATCCAAAGCCCTAAACCATGAATCTTGCAATCTTTTTGCACCAAGATTGATCAAGATGGACGATTCTAGCAAGAATTCCCAACGTGAGCTACAATGCTTGAAGCAACAAATTGATGATCTTGCCAAGCAAATGGAAGAATGTGGAATTCTTCCAAAGGGATCAAGAAGCGCAAAATCACGTGTGGTTCACTCTTCTAATGATGAATATGAAGCTCCTTACGAATGGAGCACACGTTTGAATAAGAAGAAGGGATATCATGTCCAAGAAGAATTTTCGCCAATCAAAAGAGACCACATCATCAAACTTGCAAGAATGAAGCAAGGAGCATGGACGTGGTTCCATACACGATACAATCTGAATGCAACTATGGAAGTATGCTCTTGAGGAGGATGACCCCCAAGTCTTGGTATGTTACTTAAGTGGTCTTAATGATTACATTGGAGATATTGTTGTATGTCAATTTTATTCAAACTTGGAAGAGTTAAGTTCTTTGGCTTTTAATGTTGAGATGGAGGCAAAGATGAAAGAAACTTGGGGTGAGAACCATCTACAACTAAACCAAACATACCAACCACAAAACCCCACGCCAAGAACATCCCAAAACAGCCCCAAATCAATCCCAAACCTCACGTCGAAAGACCTACAAAACAGCCCCTACAACATCCTATCCATAGCTCCACAAAACAAGCCTTACACCTCTCTATACCTACTGCCCAAAACTCCTCAAATCAGCCCAAAACCTTCCCACTCCTATTGTCAAGAAAAGGAAATCATTGTTCCAAGTACATGTCTACATTGCCAAAGTTTTGATCATATTGAAGTGCATGTCCTAAGGAGAAAGAAGTATCTTTGGTTGATTGTCAAACATCATTAAGCATGCAACCTGAAATTGAAAGTGAGGTATTTGATGTATTTGTGAGCATGAGGATGTTCATAAACTTAGCATAAATGAGGTATGTAGCGTGCCTCATGAAGTACACGAGGAAGAAAAAGAAGAGGATATTGTACTAGAAACGATGTATGTAGAAGAATTAAGTGGAGAAGAGTTGCTTGTTGTAAGTAGAGTCTTGAAAGAGACTAGTGTATCAAATGATCTACAACAAAGAGAGCCTATTTCTTACTCTCAATATACCATTCAAAAGAAGTATGTCCATTGAATCAAGAGGAGAAGATTGTACTTCCCATTGTAGTATTGGCGAGGGCATTGATCTTGACATTGACGTTTCTACAAAGAGGATCAAAATGAAGGATTTGGAGAGCTATTCACTTCCTACTCTACACGTTTATGACGACAACATACACCTTGATCCAAGAAGTTTAGTAAGTCTTTGTTTTACAAGATTTGCAAAGATTCATTATATTGTAATATTACTTCTATGGATTTTTGTTATACTTTGTTTGGAAAATCAAAGTTGTATGATTGGAGTATCATGCTCCAAGAGACGTCCTTATTACCCTCTTGTAACTCATGGCCCACGGAGGATCAAAGCATTCTTATGACACTTATGGAGAATAAGTATCATGAATTTGAAGAACCAAGGAGTCTAATTCTTACACCAATGGAGGTTGGAAACCGTAGCGTATAAAGGATCAAGATCCTATGCCATCACTTGTTCTCATTTGTGAATATTTGGATGAAAGACAAGCACCATCGACAAGTGACTTCTCTCACTTATCTCTTTGGGATCAAGCTCAATTCGTGCATAACTACATCAACGGTTTTGATTCTCATAGTATGCAACATATTTTGAAAGAGTATGTACCATTACAATGTAAAAGATTGTATTTGTATACTTTGGTAACATTTTTGTATGTAGTAGAAGTAGAAAGGAGTATGTAAATCCTTTGGAGTTAGTCTTGATCATGACAAAGCATGAGAGCCACAAGGAGAATTGAGAAGTACTTGGAGAATTGTCCTTACCTCTCGTCAAGAATGAGCTAACTCAACATATCTCATCAAATGGAGTAATTCAAGTGGACAAAAGGAAGAAAGGAAATATTCAAGAAGGATCCATACTTGCATCTATACTTGAGGTACTATGTCTCTTAAAGGATGCTAAAGATCATCATATTCTTTTATTTCCTATTCTCGCATCATATTTGTTCATTACAAATGGAGTTGAGAAAGGTGAAGTCCTATCTCAAGGAAGTTGTCCCATGGATTATTTTGGTGATATACTAATTGGAGAAAAGGAAGCTTCATGCTTATGGCTTTACATTCATACTTGTTGTTATCATGAGGATATTTGAGCAAAAGTTGATATCATAGAGGATTCATCCTTAAGCTTTGTGATTCTTACAAAGTATTGGAGTATGCTTCATATGATAAGGAGATCAAGCCATCGTTATACTTTGAGATGAAGTACTTGATTTGTTCATCAAAATCAAGTCACTTGGAGGAAGCAAGTCCTTTGACTAAAGGAAGTTTTCTAACGAGGAGATACATGTTTGATTCAAAATTACTCGAGCTTGGATATATCAAGGAGTTATATGAAGATGATGATGATTTTAAAGAAGTATTCAAGGTATGTGAGAAGCATCATCAACAACCCTTTCATATTACTCATGGATTTCTTTTCAAAGGAATCAATTGTGTATTCCAAGGAGTGGAATTCGTGACTTCTTAATCATGGAAGTGCATGGAAGTTCTTTTGATCATTTGGGTCTTCTCAATCGTATTACAAGATGAAGGAGTATTATTTCTGGCCAAGCATGATCGTTGACATTGAGCAAACGTTACAATGTTGTGATATTTGCAATCCTTCTATACTATATGGAGATGAAAGCTTGAATTCTAAGGTTGAAGTACCATGGATTCAAGGAAGTCTTACTATTGTCTTCATCATGAGTTACGAGCTTATGAATCTATACTTTGAAGTTGAGAAGTTATATGAGGTTTCTACATTCTCTATGAAGAAACGAGATTTGAAGTTCCATAATGTCATTGGATTAGTTATGAGAAAATTTGGAAGAAAGTGGAAGTTCAAGTCAAGCATCAAAGGAATCTATGATGATTTCAAAGCGTTTAAGAAGAGAGTTTGTAGTCTCTTCAAGAAGCAAGTTGACGTGAACAACACATATGGAAAGACATCTTACAAAGAAGGAAGAAGGGCTTTGAAGTAGAAGTTTATATATGATCACTTGTGAGTCTGAATCAAAGAAGTTTTGTGATTAAAGTTATATGGTGATTTTATTTAAAGAAAGTCTTGTCTAATGTTTGAGGCAAACTTTTTCATCCGGGGGAGAATGATGCATAATAGCCTAGCTATATACATCAAGGTTAGCTAAGAGGACTTTGATCTAGCTTCAAGTTACAAAAACATCAACGACATCATCAATTACAATGGTTTATTAAGCTCTATACATCAAGGAAGCAAGCATGAAGGACCTTGATGTTATTCTAGCTTACATGGAGTTACTCTCATATATGGAAGTCATCAATGAGCTCAAAATACTCTCGCAATAAGAGTCCTTATTGAATTCGGCAATGGAGGACCTTATCAAGTACAGATTCGATATTTTGCTCTATAACTCTAGATCCATACATCTATTGAGGAAATCATCAAAAGACAGATTGGAGCTCTTTCAATAAGCTTTCCAATGGTTTTGAATCAATGAAAACGGACAAGTATTGAAGGAGTTATAGCAATTTCTTTCTAGAGTTGTATTTTAGAGTTTATGATGTCATAAATAGGATATATGATGTAATAGTTGATTCTTGGTTTCTTGAACCCTAGGTACACGTCCAAGGGGTCCCTAAAGTAGTATAAATAGACCCCCTAGGGTGCCATTGTATTCATTCAATTCAAGTCATTCAATAAATCAAAAACAAACACAAGGTGTTGTTTTCTCTCTAGCTTTTGTGCTAGTCTTTTCGTTTCTCTTGAGGGAGTTTCGAAGTTATCCCCTTCTTCTATTCAAGGGTGGCATCCTTGAAGGTGAAAGGAAGGAATTGAAGAGTTCTTTGAGGTGGTGTGGCTGTATCCTCATCGATCCTTCAAAAGCCAATCTATCCAACTATCCATTCCATCGGTCATTCACTACATTCATCCATCCAAACAACATTCATCAAGAATTCAACAAGAATTCATCAAGAACCCAAAGCATTCAAACCGTCCATCATTCGTTCATCATCATGCCTTCATTTGGTAATCATCTTTCATAGTTCTTTCTATCCGTTTCCATTCCATTTTCGCACCTTAAGAACTTTGAGAAGGGAGATTCTTATCTTCGTTTTTAAAGATCCTTAATCCTTTTGTGTAATGTGATCTTTTGGTCCCATTATGCATCACTAGTCTCTTCGTTTCTCTTGAGGGAGGACGGAAACTATCCCCTTCTTCTATCCAAGATTGGCGTCCTTGGTGGTGATAGGAAGGATTTGAAGCATTCTTGAAGGTGGTGTGGCTGTATCCTCCAAGATTCTTCAAAGAGCCATTATCATTCTATCATTCTAGTGAGTTTTGTTTGATTCATTAGAATTCTTTCAATTGCATTTTCATTGTTTCTATCTTTCATTTACACATCTAAAGTACTAAATCATAAGATAGATTCATCAATCCATTCGTTTTCAACATTCCTACATTCGTCCATTCATTCGTTCATCATTTCCATTCATTTGGTAATCATCTTTCATAGTTCTTTCCATCTTTTCATCCATTTCTATTCCATTTTTGGTTCTTTGGAACTTTGAGAAGGGAGATTCCTATCTTCGTTTTTAAAGATCCTTAGATTTTGTGTAATGAGATCATCCCTTGGTCTCATTATGCATCATTCCTATCTTCGTTTTTAAAGATCCTTAGATATTGTGTAATGAGATCATCCCTTGGTCTCATTATGCATCAATCTAGGGGCGGTTTGAGGGGTAGGAGTGGGCGTTTTTGTGGCGGACGGATAAGAGTGGGTTTGGCTTTTTTGTGGAGTGATGCATAATAGCCTAGCTATATACATCAAGGTTAGCTAAGAGGACCTTGATCTAGCTTCAAGTTACAAAAACATCAACGACATCATCAATTACAATGGTTTATTAAGCTCTATACATCAAGGAAGCAAGCATGAAGGACCTTGATGTTATTCTAGCTTACATGGAGTTACTCTCATATATGGAAGTCATCAATGAGCTCAAAATACTCTCGGCAATAAGAGTCCTTATTGAATTCGCGGCAATGGAGGACCTTATCAAGTACAGTTCGATATTTTGCTCTATAACTCTAGATCCATACATCTATTGAGGAAATCATCATAAGACAGATTGGAGCTCTTTCAATAAGCTTTCCAATGGTTTTTGAATCAATGAAAACAGACAAGTATTGAAGGAGTTATAGCAATTTCTTTCTAGAGTTGTATTTTAGAGTTTATGATGTCATAAATAGGATATATGATGTAATAGTTGATTCTTGGTTTCTTGAACCCTAGGTACACGTCCAAGGGGTCCCTAAAGTAGTATAAATAGACCCCCTAGGGTGCCATTGTATTCATTCAATTCAAGTCATTCAATAAATCAAATACAAACACAAGGTGTTGTTTTCTCTCTAGTTTTGAGCTAGAGTTTTCGTTTCTCTTGAGGGAGAACGAGTATCCCCTTCTTCTTCTATTCTAAGGTTGGCTACCTTAGTTGGTGAAAGGAAGGAATTGAAGAGTCTTGAAGGTGGTGTGCCTATATCCTTCAAGAGAGCTTCAAATCGCCATTATCATTCAACCATTCAAACGACATTCATCAAGAATTCATCAAGAATTCATCAAGAACTCATCAAGCATTCAATCATCTTCATTCATTCTTCAAACGTTCAAGGAGTGTCGTTCATCAACATTTATCAATCGTTTATCTTCATCCATCGTTCATCAAACTTCCATTTGATCTTGGTAAACGAATTAATCCCTCTTTTCGTTTATCTTCATCCATTATCATTCATTTTGGGATCCTTAAGAACTTTGAGAAGGGAGATTCTTATCTTCGTTTTTAAAGATCCTTAATCCTTTTGTGTAATGTGATCTTTTGGTCCCATTATGCATCATGGAGTGTATGTTTGAGGCGAGTAGTTGACCCTTTGAGAGCTAGGGTTTCTAGTTGGCGCCTCTTTGCCTCTTCTTTTCTTTTACTGTTCCACTTTGTTAGCCAAAGTACTCAATTCATCAAGAGTGTCATAAGGTTGAAGTTCCACAACATACCTTATATTTTCGTTCAAGCCAGCAAGATACCTCACAAGAGTTTGAGGTTCATCTTCTTTCAGGTTACACCTCCAGAGTAGGTGTTCGAACTCCTTAGTATATTCTTCAATGATTTAGATCCACAGGATAGTATTTGTAGGCAAGTAGTTGTCTTTGAAGTAGCTTGCGGTAGAAACTTTGAATGAAGTTTCTTTCTCATCTATTCAATCACGGATCTTTTCTTTCCCGGCATGCTGTCTCCTTTTCTGTAAATTAGTCCACCATATACTAGCATGCTTTCGGAGTTTTAAAGCAATATACTTAACCTTCTTGTCATCAGCGACATCTTTCAAATCAAAGACTTGTTCGAGAGTTTGGATCCAATCGAGAAAGATTTCAGGATCAAGATTACCGTCAGTCGGGGATGTCAACTTTGAAGTCGAGTCTTTCTTCCCTTGGAGGTCTAGGAGACGTGACCTCTGCTTGAGCCATGAAGTCTTTGAGTTTAGGAAATTTCTTGGGGGGCTTCTTCCTCGTCTTGCCCCGTAGTGTTCTCAATTGCGAGTCCATGTATCGCTTTAGTTGATCGGAAGATAAGCGATTCTTGCTTCCATTATCGCCTTTTCTTGTTTCCATTGCTCGTAGGATTTCCATCTTGTTGATCGTTGTTGTCGGATGTCATGGAAGGGGTTTGGAACGTCGATTGGCGTTGGGTAGGGAAGGAATGTGTTTGGGCTGTTTGTGGAGTTTAGGGTTGCAGGTTGGTACTAAAGATTTGAAGGTTATGTGTTTGCTACTACAGGTTAAGCTTGTGGACTTGCAGGTTAAGCTTTTGGACTTGCAGGTTAAGCTTTTGGACTTGTAGGTTAAGCTTTAGACTTGCGAGTTAAGCCTTTGGATTTGAAGGTTACGTGTTTGGTTTACACTCAACCTCAACCTAGAGCTCTGATACCACTTTTGATGTATTACCGGATCAAGAAAGGTTCTTGATTCTAATAATACATGAAACACGTGTAACCAAACAATGAGGGTGGGGTGGTTCACGAGATTAGGGAGAAAGAAAGGGGGAGGCTCTCGTGAATTAGGGTTTAATGGAAGGTTATTTTTGCCGTGAGGGCTTGTGTGGTTTCATGATTCAAGTGAGGATTAATCTTGAATGGGAAAGATGGGAGATGGATGATTCTTGGATGGGGGTTTGAAGTGGGATGACGTGAAACATGGGAGGTGAGAGAGGGAGAGGGTGACGTTAGGATGGGGGTGAGAGAGGGAGAGGGTGGCGTTTGATGGGAGAGAGGGTGAGGTTGTTAGGTTGTTGGAGGAGAGAAGGTTGTTATGGAGAGAAAAGAAAGGCGGTGGTGTGTATTTGAGGAGGTGGGAGGCGTTTGAGGGAGTGAGGGTGATGGGAGGGGGCGTTGGTGATGTATATTTGCCTAGCTATATACATCAAGGTCTAGCTACAAGGACCTTAATCCAGTTTGAAGCTACAAATGTCGTCTTGGGTTTATCAAGGTAGAAGGCGTAAAGGACCTTGAAGGTACTCTAAGCTTAGTCCTCACACTTCTAAGCTTATATAGAGTTACTCTCACATTTGATGGACATCAAAGAGCTTAAATCATTCTCAAGTCCTTATTGAAAAGTCATCTCTCACGGCAGCAAAAGACTCCATCAAGTACAGTTCGATATTTTGCTCTATAATTCTAGATCCATACGTCTATTGAGGAAATCATCAAAAGACAGATTGGAGATCTTTCAATAAGCTTTCCAATGGTTTTTGAATCATTGAAAACGAACAAGTATTGAAGGAGTTATAGCAATTTCTTTCTAGAGTTGTATTTTAGAGTTTATGATGTAATAAGTAGGATATATGATGTAATAGTTGATTCTTGGTTTCTTGAACCCTAGGTACACGTCAAGGGGTCCTAGAGTAGTGTAAATAGACCCCCTAGGGTGCCATTGTATTCATTCATTCAATCATATATCAAAATACAATCAAACACATGATGTGTTGTTCTCTCTAGCTTTGTGCTAGTCTCTTCGTTTCTCTTGAGGGAGGACGGAAACTATCCCCTTCTTCTATCAAAGATTGGCGTCCTTTGTGGTGATAGGAAGGATTTGAAGCATTCTTGAAGGTGGTGTGGCTGTATCCTCCAAGATTCTTCAAAGAGCCATTATCATTCTATCATTCTAGTGAGTTTTGTTTGATTCATTAGAATTCTTTCAATTGCATTTTCATTGTTTCTATCTTTCATTTACACATCTAAAGTACTAAATCATAAGATAGATTCATCAATCCATTCGTTTTCAACATTCCTACATTCGTCCATTCATTCGTTCATCATTTCCATTCATTTGGTAATCATCTTTCATAGTTCTTTCCATCTTTTCATCCATTTCTATTCCATTTTTGGTTCTTTGGAACTTTGAGAAGGGAGATTCCTATCTTCGTTTTTAAAGATCCTTAGATTTTGTGTAATGAGATCATCCCTTGGTCTCATTATGCATCATTCCTATCTTCGTTTTTAAAGATCCTTAGATATTGTGTAATGAGATCATCCCTTGGTCTCATTATGCATCAATCTAGGGCGGTTTGAGGTAGGAGTGGGCGTTTTTGTGGCGGACGGATAAGAGTGGGTTTGGCTTTTTGTGGAGTGTATGTTTGAGCGAGTAGTTGACCCTTTGAGAGCTAGGGTTTCTAGTTGGCGCCTCTTTGCCTCTTCTTTTCTTTTCTTTGTTCCACTTTGTTAGCCAAAGTACTCAATTCATCAAGAGTGTCATAAGGTTGAAGTTCCACAACATACCTTATATTTTCGTTCAAGCCGAAGATACCTCACAAGAGTTTGAGGTTCATCTTCTTTCGAGTTACACCTCGAGTAGGTGTTCGAACTCCTTAGTATATTCTTCATGATTTAGATCCACAGGATAGGTATTTGTAGACGAAAGTAGTTGTCTTTGAAGTAGCTTGCGGTAGAAACTTTGAATGAAGTTTCTTTCTCATCTATTCCCAATGCGGATCTTTTCTTTCCGCATCTGTCTCCTTTTACGTAAATTAGTCCACCATATACTAGCATGCTTTGGAGTTTTAAAGCAATATACTTGACCTTCTTGTCATCAATGACATCTTTCAAATCAAAGACTTGTTCGAGTTTGGATCCAATCGAGAAAGATTTGGGATCAAGATTACCGTCGAATTCAGGGATGTCAACTTTGAAGTCGAGTCTTTCTTCCCTTGGAGGGGGTCTAGGGAGACGTGACCTCCTGCTTGAGCCAGTAGAGTGCTCAGTTTCGCTAGGCTGCTGGGGACGGCTTCTTCCTCGTCTTGCCCCCGTAGTGTTCTGAATTGCAGGTCCATGTATCGCTTTAGTTGATCAGAAAGATAAGCGATTCTTGCTTCCATTACTGCCTTTTCTTGTTTCCATTGCTCCGTAGGATTTCCATCTTGTTGACTGTTGTTGTCAGATGTCATGGAAGGGGGTTGGAACGTCCAGTTGACGTTGGGTAGGGAAGGGAATGTGTTTGGGCTGTTTGTGGAGTTTAGGGTTGCAGGTTGGTACTAAAGATTTGAAGGTTATGTGTTTGCTACTACAGGTTAAGCTTGTGGACTTGCAGGTTAAGCTTTTGGACTTGCAGGTTAAGCTTTTGGACTTGTAGGTTAAGCTTTAGACTTGCAGGTTAAGCCTTTGGATTTGAAGGTTACGTGTTTGGTTTACACTCAACCTCAACCTAGAGCTCTGATACCACTTTTGATGTATTACCGGATCAAGAAAGGTTCTTGATTCTAATAATACATGAAACACGTGTAACCAAACAATGAGGGTGGGGTGGTTCACGAGATTAGGGAGAAAGAAAGGGGGAGGCTCTCGTGAATTAGGGTTTAATGGAAGGTTATTTTGCCGTGAGGGCTTTTGTGGTTTCAAGATTCAAGTGAGGATTAATCTTGAATGGGAAAGATGGGAGATGGATGATTCTTGGATGGGGGTTTGAAGTGGGATGACGTGAAACATGGGAGGTGAGAGAGGGAGAGGGTGACGTTAGGATGGGGGTGAGAGAGGGAGAGGGTGGCGTTTGATGGGAGAGAGGGTGATGTTGTTAGGTTGTTGGAGGAGAGAGAAGGGTGTTATGGCGAGAGAAAAGAAAGGAGGTGGTGTGTATTTGAGGAGGTGGGAGGCGTTTGAGGGAGTGAGGGTGATGGGAGGTGGCGTTGGTGATGTATATTTGCCTAGCTATATACATCAAGGTCTAGCTACAAGGACCTTAATCCAGTTTGAAGCTACAAATGTCGTCTTGGGTTTATCAAGGTAGAAGGCGTAAAGGACCTTGAAGGTACTCTAAGCTTAGTCCTCACACTTCTAAGCTTATATAGAGTTACTCTCACATTTGATGGACATCAAAGAGCTTAAATCATTCTCAAGTCCTTATTGAAAAGTCATCTCTCACGGCAGCAAAAGACTCCATCAAGTACAGTTCGATATTTTGCTCTATAATTCTAGATCCATACGTCTATTGAGGAAATCATCAAAAGACAGATTGGAGATCTTTCAATAAGCTTTCCAATGGTTTTTGAATCATTGAAAACGAACAAGTATTGAAGGAGTTATAGCAATTTCTTTCTAGAGTTGTATTTTAGAGTTTATGATGTAATAAGTAGGATATATGATGTAATAGTTGATTCTTGGTTTCTTGAACCCTAGGTACACGTCAAGGGTCCTAGAGTAGTGTAAATAGACCCCTAGGGTGCCATTGTATTCATTCATTCAATCATATAACAAAATACAATCAAACACATGATGTGATGTACTCTCTAGCTTTGTGCTAGTCTCTTCGTTTCTCTTGAGGGAGGACGGAAACTATCCCCTTCTTCTATCAAAGATTGGCGTCCTTGGTGGTGATAGGAAGGATTTGAAGCATTCTTGAAGGTGGTGTGGCTGTATCCTCCAAGATTCTTCAAAGAGCCATTATCATTCTATCATTCTAGTGAGTTTTGTTTGATTCATTAGAATTCTTTCAATTGCATTTTCATTGTTTCTATCTTTAATTTACACATCTAAAGTACTAAATCATAAGATAGATTCATCAATCCATTCGTTTTCAACATTCCTACATTCGTCCATTCATTCGTTCATCATTTCCATTCATTTGGTAATCATCTTTCATAGTTCTTTCCATCTTTTCATCCATTTCTATTCCATTTTGGTTCTTTGGAACTTTGAGAAGGGAGATTCCTATCTTCGTTTTTAAAGATCCTTAGATTTTGTGTAATGAGATCATCCCTTGGTCTCATTATGCATCATTCCTATCTTCGTTTTTAAAGATCCTTGGATATTGTGTAATGAGATCATCCCTTGGTCTCATTATGCATCAATCTAGGGGCGGTTTGAGGGGTAGGAGTGGGCGTTTTTGTGGCGGACGGATAAGAGTGGGTTTGGCTTTTTTGTGGAGTGTATGTTTGAGGCGAGTAGTTGACCCTTTGAGAGCTAGGGTTTCTAGTTGGCGCCTCTTTGCCTCTTCTTTTCTTTTCTTTGTTCCACTTTGTTAGCCAAAGTACTCAATTCATCAAGAGTGTCATAGGTTGAAGTTCCACAACATACCTTATATTTTCGTTCAAGCTGACAAGATACCTCACAAGAGTTTGAGGTTCATCTTCTTTCAGTTACACCTCTAGAGTAGGTGTTCGAACTCCTTAGTATATTCTTCAATGATTTAGATCCACAGGATAGTCATTTGTAGACGAAAGTAGTTGTCTTTGAAGTAGCTTGCAGTAGAAACTTTGAATGAAGTTTCTTTCTCATCTATTCCCAAGTCGGATCTTTTCTTTCCGGCATCTTTGTCTCCTTTTACGTAAATTAGTCCACCAAATACTAGCATGCTTTCGGAGTTTTAAAGCAATATACTTGACCTTCTTGTCATCAGCGACATCTTTCAAATCAAAGACTTGTTCGAGAGTTTGGATCCAATCGAGAAAGATTTCAGGATCAAGATTACCGTCGAATTCAGGGATGTGAACTTTGAAGTCGAGTCTTTCTTCCCTTGGAGGGGGTCTAGGGAGACGTGACCTCCTGCTTGAGCCAGTAGAGTGCTCAGTTTCGCTAGGCTGCTGGGGACGGCTTCTTCCTCGTCTTGCCCCCGTAGTGTTCTGAATTGCAGGTCCATGTATCGCTTTAGTTGATCAGAAAGATAAGCGATTCTTGCTTCCATTACTGCCTTTTCTTGTTTCCATTGCTCCGTAGGATTTCCATCTTGTTGACTGTTGTTGTCAGATGTCATGGAAGGGGTTTGGAACGTCCAGTTGACGTTGGGTAGGGAAGGGAATGTGTTTGGGCTGTTTGTGGAGTTTAGGGTTGCAGGTTGGTACTAAAGATTTGAAGGTTATGTGTTTGCTACTACAGGTTAAGCTTGTGGACTTGCAGGTTAAGCTTTTGGACTTGCAGGTTAAGCTTTTGGACTTGTAGGTTAAGCTTTAGACTTGCAGGTTAAGCCTTTGGATTTGAAGGTTACGTGTTTGGTTTACACTCAACCTCAACCTAGAGCTCTGATACCACTTTTGATGTATTACCGGATCAAGAAAGGTTCTTGATTCTAATAATACATGAAACACGTGTAACCAAACAATGAGGGTGGGGTGGTTCACGAGATTAGGGAGAAAGAAAGGGGGAGGCTCTCGTGAATTAGGGTTTAATGGAAGGTTATTTTGCCGTGAGGGCTTTTGTGGTTTCAAGATTCAAGTGAGGATGAATCTTGAATGGGAAAGATGGGAGATGGATGATTCTTGGATGGGGGTTTGAAGTGGGATGACGTGAAACATGGGAGGTGAGAGAGGGAGAGGGTGACGTTAGGATGGGGGTGAGAGAGGGAGAGGGTGAGGTTGTTAGGTTGTTGGAGGAGAGAGAAGGTTGTTATGGAGAGAAAAGAAAGGAGGTGGTGTGTATTTGAGGAGGTGGGAGGCGTTTGAGGAGTGAGGGTGATGGGAGGTGGCGTTGGTGATGTATATTTGCCTAGCTATATACATCAAGGTCTAGCTACAAGGACCTTAATCAGTTTGAAGCTACAAATGTCGTCTTGGGTTTATCAAGGTAGAAGGCGTAAAGGACCTTGAAGGTACTCTAAGCTTAGTCCTCACACTTCTAAGCTTATATAGAGTTACTCTCACATTTGATGGACATCAAAGAGCTTAAATCATTCTCAAGTCCTTATTGAAAAGTCATCTCTCACGGCAGCAAAAGACTCCATCAAGTACAGTTCGATATTTTGCTCTATAATTCTAGATCCATACGTCTATTGAAATCATCAAAAGACAGATTGGAGATCTTTCAATAAGCTTTCCAATGGTTTTTGAATCATTGAAAACGAACAAGTATTGAAGGAGTTATAGCAATTTCTTTCTAGAGTTGTATTTTAGAGTTTATGATGTAATAAGTAGGATATATGATGTAATAGTTGATTCTTGGTTTATTGAACCCTAGGTACACGTCCAAGGGGTCCTAGAGTAGTGTAAATAGACCCCCTAGGGTGCCATTGTATTCATTCATTCAATCATATATCAAAATACAATCAAACACATGATGTGTTGTTCTCTCTAGCTTTGTGCTAGTCTCTTCGTTTCTCTTGAGGGAGGACGGAAACTATCCCCTTCTTCTATCAAAGATTGGCGTCCTTGGTGGTGACAGGAAGGATTTGAAGCATTCTTGAAGGTGGTGTGGCTGTATCCTCCAAGATTCTTCAAAGAGCCATTATCATTCTATCATTCTAGTGAGTTTTGTTTGATTCATTAGAATTCTTTCAATTGCATTTTCATTGTTTCTATCTTTCATTTACACATCTAAAGTACTAAATCATAAGATAGATTCATCAATCCATTCGTTTTCAACATTCCTACATTCGTCCATTCATTCGTTCATCATTTCCATTCATTTGGTAATCATCTTTCATAGTTCTTTCCATCTTTTCTGATGCATAATAGCCTAGCTATATACATCAAGGTTAGCTAAGAGGACTTTGATCTAGCTTCAAGTTACAAAAACATCAACGACATCATCAATTACAATGGTTTATTAAGCTCTATACATCAAGGAAGCAAGCATGAAGGACCTTGATGTTATTCTAGCTTACATGGAGTTACTCTCATATATGGAAGTCATCAATGAGCTCAAAATACTCTCGTGATAAGAGTCCTTATTGAATTCGCGGCAATGGAGGACCTTATCAAGTACAGTTCGATATTTTGCTCTATAACTCTAGATCCATACATCTATTGAGGAAATCATCAAAAGACAGATTGGAGCTCTTTCAATAAGCTTTCCAATGGTTTTTGAATCAATGAAAACGGACAAGTATTGAAGGAGTTATAGCAATTTCTTTCTAGAGTTGTATTTTAGAGTTTATGATGTCATAAATAGGATATATGATGTAATAGTTGATTCTTGGTTTCTTGAACCCTAGGTACACGTCCAAGGGGTCCCTAAAGTAGTATAAATAGACCCCCTAGGGTGCCATTGTATTCAATTCATTCAAGTCATTCACATTGAATTTTTCAAACACATGATGTGTTCTCTCTAGCATTTGTGCTAGGTGTTTTCGTTTCTCTTTTGTGGGATTCGAAATATCCCCTTCTTCTAGCTAAGGTTGGCATCCTTAGTGGTGAAAGGAAGGAATTGGAGTATTCTTGGAGGTGGTGAATCTGTATCCTTCAAAGAATCTTCAAAAGCCATCAACTATCCATCTACCAATCGTCCATTATCATCCATTTTCGAGTGCTTCATCAAGAATTCATCAAGAATTCATCAAGCATTCATCAAGAAACGTGAGTTCTTCATCATTCACGTCCAAACATTCATTCGTCATCATCATTCATCATTCAACATTCGTCCATTCGTTCACTCGTTCATTCGTCATTCATTTGTTCATTGTTTCCATCTATTTGGTAACCATCTTTCGTAGTTCTTTCCATCCTTTTCGTCCATTTCTATTCCATTTTTGGTTCTTTGGAACTTTGAGAAAGGAGATTCCTATCTTCGTTTTTAAAGATCCTTAGATTTTGTGTAATGAGATTGTTCCTTGGTCTCATTATGCATCAAATTTGGTATCAGAGCTTAGGAGATTGATTCTCTTAGTTCTTGATCCACCTTTTTACCATCTTTCCATCACAAACCCATCCCCACCATTCCCCATCATCACGCCACCCATAAGTTCTCCCAAGAACTCATAAAGAACCATAAACTCCCCAAAGAACCCATAGCCCAAACACAATCCGCCCCAAATACAAATCTCTCGTCCTTTACCCATCCAAAGCCCCTAAACCATGAATCTTGCAATCTTTTTGCACCAAGATTGATCAAGATGGACGATTCTAGCAAGAATTCCCAACGTGAGCTACAATGCTTGAAGCAACAAATTGATGATCTTGCCAAGCAAATGGAAGAATGTGGAATTCTTCCAAAGGGATCAAGAAGCGCAAAATCACGTGTGGTTCACTCTTCTAATGATGAATATGAAGCTCCTTACGAATGGAGCACACGTTTGAATAAGAAGAAGGGATATCATGTCCAAGAAGAATTTTCGCCAATCAAAAGAGACCACATCATCAAACTTGCAAGAATGAAGCAAGGGAGCATGGACGTGGTTCCATACACGATACAATTCAGAATGCAACTATGGAAGTATGCTCTTGAGGAGGATGACCCCCAAGTCTTGGTATGTTACTTAAGTGGTCTTAATGATTACATTGGAGATATTGTTGTATGTCAATTTTATTCAAACTTGGAAGAGTTAAGTTCTTTGGCTTTTAATGTTGAGATGGAGGCAAAGATGAAAGAAACTTGGGGTGAGAACCATCTACAACTAAAACCAAACATACCAACCACAAAACCCCACGCCAAGAACATCCCAAAAGCCCCAAATCAATCCCAAACCTCACGTCGAAAGACCTACAAAACAGCCCCTACAACATCCTATCCATAGCTCCACAAAACAAGCCTTAGACCTCTCTATACCTACTGCCCAAAACTCCTCAAAACAGCCCAAAAACCTTCCCACTCCTATTGTCCAAGAAAAGGAAATCATTGTTCCAAGTACATGTCTACATTGCCAAAGTTTTGATCATATTGAAAGTGCATGTCCTAAGGAGAAAGAAGTATCTTTGGTTGATTGTCAAACATCATTAAGCATGCAACCAGAAATTGAAAGTGTGGTATTTGATGTATTTGACGAGCATGAGGATGTTCATAAACTTGGCATAAATGAGGTATGTAGCGTGCCTCATGAAGTACACGAGGAAGAAAAAGAAGAGGATATTGTACTAGAAACGATGTATGTAGAAGAATTAAGTGGAGAAGAGTTGCTTGTTGTAAGTAGAGTCTTGAAAGAGACTAGTGTATCAAATGATCTACAACAAAGAGAGCCTATTTCTTACTCTCAATATACCATTCAAAAGAAGTATGTCCATTGAATCAAGAGGAGAAGATTGTACTTCCCATTGTAGTATTGGCGAGGGCATTGATCTTGACATTGACGTTTCTACAAAGAGGATCAAAATGAAGGATTTGGAGAGCTATTCACTTCCTACTCTACGTTTATGGCGACAACATACACCTTGATCCAAGAAGTTTAGTAAGTCTTTGTTTTTACAAGATTTGCAAAGATTCATTATATTGTAATATTACTTCTATGGATTTTGTTATACTTTGTTTGGAAAATCAAAGTTGTATGATTGGAGTATCATGCTCCAAGAGACGTCCTTATTACCCTCTTGTAACTCATGGCCCACGGAGGATCAAAGCATTCTTATGACACTTATGGAGAATAAGTATCATGAATTTGAAGAACCAAGGAGTCTAATTCTTACACCAATGGAGGTTGGAAACCGTAGCGTATATAGGATCAAGATCCTATGCCATCACTTGTTCTCATTTGTGAATATTTGGATGAAAGACAAGCACCATCGACAAGTGACTTCTCTCACTTATCTATTTGGGATCAAGCTCAATTCGTGCATAACTACATCAACGGTTTTGATTCTCATAGTATGCAACATATTTTGAAAGAGTATGTACCATTACAATGTTGTGATATTTGCAATCCTTCTATACTATATGGAGATGAAAGCTTGAATTCTAAGGTTGAAGTACCATGGATTCAAGGAAGTCTTACTATTGTCTTCATCATGAGTTACGAGCTTATGAATCTATACTTTGAAGTTGAGAAGTTATATGAGGTTTCTACATTCTCTATGAAGAAACGAGATTTGAAGTTCCATAATGTCATTGGATTAGTTATGAGAAAATTTGGAAGAAAGTGGAAGTTCAAGTCAAGCATCAAAGGAATCTATGATGATTTCAAAGCGTTTAAGAAGAGAGTTTGTAGTCTCTTCAAGAAGCAAGTTGACGGAACAACACATATGGAAAGACATCTTACAAAGAAGGAAGAAGGGCTTTGAAGAAGAAGTTTATATATGATCACTTGTGAGTACGAATCAAAGAAGTTTTGTGATTAAAGTTATATGGTGTTTTCTTTAAAGAAAGTCTTGTCTAAAGTTTGAGGCAAACTTTTTCAACTGGGGAGAATGATGCATAATAGCCTAGCTATATACATCAAGGTTAGCTAAGAGGACTTTGATCTAGCTTGAGTTACAAAAACATCAACGACATCATCAATTACAATGGTTTATTAAGCTCTATACATCAAGGAAGCAAGCATGAAGGACCTTGATGTTATTCTAGCTACATGGAGTTACTCTCATATATGGAAGTCATCAATGAGCTCAAAATACTCTCGTGATAAGAGTCCTTATTGAATTCGGCAATGGAGGACCTTATCAAGTACAGTTCGATATTTTGCTCTATAACTCTAGATCCATACATCTATTGAGGAAATCATCAAAAGACAGATTGGAGCTCTTTCAATAAGCTTTCCAATGGTTTTGAATCAATGAAAACGGACAAGTATTGAAGGAGTTATAGCAATTTCTTTCTAGAGTTGTATTTTAGAGTTTATGATGTCATAAATAGGATATACGATGTAATAGTTGATTCTTGGTTTCTTGAACCCTAGGTACACGTCCAAGGGGTCCCTAAGGTAGTATAAATAGACCCCCTAGGGTGCCATTGTATTCAATTCATTCAAGTCATTCACATTGAATTTTTCAAACACATGATGTGTACTCTCTAGCATTTGTGCTAGGTGTTTCGTTCTCTTTTGTGGGATTCAAATATCCCTTCTTCTAGCTAAGGTTGGCATCCTTAGTGGTGAAAGGAAGGAATTGGAGTATTCTTGGAGGTGGTGAATCTGTATCCTTCAAAGAATCTTCAAAAGCCATCAACTATCCATCTACCAATCGTCCATTATCATCCATTTTCGAGTGCTTCATCAAGAATTCATCAAGAATTCATCAAGCATTCATCAAGAAACGTGAGTTCTTCATCATTCACGTCCAAACATTCATTCGTCATCATCATTCATCATTCAACATTCGTCCATTCGTTCACTCGTTCATTCGTCATTCATTTGTTCATTCTTTCCATCTATTTGGTAACCATCTTTCGTAGTTCTTTCCATCCTTTTCGTCCATTTCTATTCCATTTTTGGTTCTTTGGAACTTTGAGAAAGGAGATTCCTATCTTCGTTTTTAAAGATCCTTAGATTTTGTGTAATGAGATTGTTCCTTGGTCTCATTATGCATCATTTTCATCCATTTCTATTCCATTTTTGGTTCTTTGGAACTTTGAGAAGGGAGATTCCTATCTTCGTTTTTAAAGATCCTTAGATTTTGTGTAATGAGATCATCCCTTGGTCTCATTATGCATCATTCCTATCTTCGTTTTTAAAGATCCTTAGATATTGTGTAATGAGATCATCCCTTGGTCTCATTATGCATCAATCTAGGGGCGGTTTGAGGGGTAGGAGTGGGCGTTTTTGTGGCGGACGGATAAGAGTGGGTTTGGCTTTTTTGTGGAGTGTATGTTTGAAAGTAGTTGACCCTTTGAGAGCTAGGGTTTCTAGTTGGCGCCTCTTTGCCTCTTCTTTTCTTTTCTTTGTTCCACTTTGTTAGCCAAAGTACTCAATTCATCAAGAGTGTCATAAGGTTGAAGTTCCACAACATACCTTATATTTTCGTTCAAGCCGACAAGATACCTCACAAGAGTTTGAGGTTCATCTTCTTTCGAGTTACACCTCGAGTAGGTGTTCGAACTCCTTAGTATATTCTTCAACAGATTTAGATCCCTGGGATAGCTGTTGTAGACGAAAGTAGTTGTCTTTGAAGTAGCTTGCAGGTAGAAACTTTGAATGAAGTTTCTTTCTCATCTATTCCCAAGTACGGATCTTTTCTTTCGGCATGCTGTCTCCTTTTCTGTAAATTAGTCCACCATATACTAGCATGCTTTCGGAGTTTTAAAGCAATATACTTGACCTTCTTGTCATCAGCGACATCTTTCAAATCAAAGACTTGTTCGAGAGTTTGGATCCAATCGAGAAAGATTTCAGGATCAAGATTACCGTCGTCGGGGATGTCAACTTTGAAGTCGAGTCTTTCTTCCCTTGGAGGTCTAGGGAGACGTGACCTCTGCTTGAGCGATGGGAGTGCTCGGTTTAGCTGAAATTTGGGGGCGGCTTCTTCCTCGTCTTGCCCCGTAGTGTTCGAATTGCGAGTCCATGTATCGCTTTAGTTGATCGTAAAGATAAGCGATTCTTGCTTCCATTCTTGCCTTTTCTTGTTTCCATTGCTCGTAGGATTTTCATCTTGTTGGTATTGTTGTCGGATGTCATGGAAGGGGTTTGGAACGTCGATTGGCGTTAGGTAGGGAAGGAATGTGTTTGAAATTTGTTTGTGGAGTTTAGGGTTGCGAGTTGGTACTAAAGATTTGAAGGTTATGTGTTTGCTACTACGAGTTAAGCTTGTGGACTTGCGAGTTAAGCTTTTGGACTTGCGAGTTAAGCTTTTGGACTTGTAGGTTAAGCTTTAGACTTGAGTTAAGCCTTTGGATTTGAAGGTTACGTGTTTGGTTTACACTCAACCTCAACCTAGAGCTCTGATACCACTTTTTATGTATTATCGGATCAAGAAAGGTTCTTGATTCTAATAATACATGAAACACGTGTAACCAAACAATGAGGGTGGGGTGGTTCACGAGATTAGGGAGAAAGAAAGGGGGAGGCTCTCGTGAATTAGGGTTTAATGGAAGGTGATTTTGCCGTGTGGGCTTTTGTGGTTTCAAGATTCAAGTGAGGATGAATCTTGAATGGGAAAGATGGGAGATGGATGATTCTTGGATGGGGGTTTGAAGTGGGATGACGTGAAACATGGGAGGTGAGAGAGGGAGAGGGTGACGTTAGGATGGGGGTGAGAGAGGGAGAGGGTGGCGTTTGATGGGAGAGAGGGTGAGGTTGTTAGGTTGTTGGAGGAGAGAGAAGGTTGTTATGGAGAGAAAAGAAAGGAGGTGGTGTGTATTTGAGGAGGTGGGGCGTTTGAGGAGTGAGGGTGATGGGAGGTGGCGTTGGTGATGTATATTTGCCTAGCTATATACATCAAGGTCTAGCTACAAGGACCTTAATCCGATTTGAAGCTACAAATGTCGTCTTGGGTTTATCAAGGTAGAAGGCGTAAAGGACCTTGAAGGTACTCTAAGCTTAGTCCTCACACTTCTAAGCTTATATAGAGTTACTCTCACATTTGATGGACATCAAAGAGCTTAAATCATTCTCAAGTCCTTATTGAAAAGTCATCTCTCACGGCAGCAAAAGACTCCAACAAGTACAGTTCGATATTTTGCTCTATAATTCTAGATCCATACGTCTGAGGAAATCATCAAAAGACAGATTGGAGATCTTTCAATAAGCTTTCCAATGGTTTTTGAATCATTGAAAACGAACAAGTATTGAAGGAGTTATAGCAATTTCTTTCTAGAGTTGTATTTTAGAGTTTATGATGTAATAAGTAGGATATATGATGTAATAGTTGATTCTTGGTTTCTTGAACCCTAGGTACACGTCAGGGGTCCTAGAGTAGTGTAAATAGACCCCTAGGGTGCCATTGTATTCATTCATTCAATCATATATCAAAATACAATCAAACACATGATGTGTTGTTCTCTCTAGCTTTGTGCTAGTCTCTTCGTTTCTCTTGAGGAGGGCGGAAACTATCCCTTCTTCTATCAAAGATTGGCGTCCTTGGTGGTGATAGGAAGGATTTGAAGCATTCTTGAAGGTGGTGTGGCTGTATCCTCCAAGATTCTTCAAAGAGCCATTATCATTCTATCATTCTAGTGAGTTTTGTTTGATTCATTAGAATTCTTTCAATTGCATTTTCATTGTTTCTATCTTTCATTTACACATCTAAAGTACTAAATCATAAGATAGATTCATCAATCCATTCGTTTTCAACATTCCTACATTCGTCCATTCATTCGTTCATCATTTCCATTCATTTGGTAATCATCTTTCATAGTTCTTTCCATCTTTTCATCCATTTCTATTCCATTTTTGGTTCTTTGGAACTTTGAGAAGGGAGATTCCTATCTTCGTTTTTAAAGATCCTTAGATTTTGTGTAATGAGATCATCCCTTGGTCTCATTATGCATCATTCCTATCTTCGTTTTTAAATATCCTTAGATATTGTGTAATGAGATCATCCCTTGGTCTCATTATGCATCAATCTAGGGGCGGTTTGAGGGGTAGGAGTGGGCGTTTTTGTGGCGGACGGATAAGAGTGGGTTTGGCTTTTTGGTGGAGTGTATGTTTGAGGCGAGTAGTTGACCCTTTGAGAGCTAGGGTTTCTAGTTGGCGCCTCTTTGCCTCTTCTTTTCTTTTGCTGTTCCACTTTGTTAGCCAAAGTACTCAATTCATCAAGAGTGTCATAAGGTTGAAGTTCCACAACATACCTTATATTTTCGTTCAAGCCAGCAAGATACCTCACAAGAGTTTGAGGTTCATCTTCTTTCAGGTTACACCTCCAGAGTAGGTGTTCGAACTCCTTAGTATATTCTTCAACAGATTTAGATCCCTGGGATAGCTGTTGTAGATGAAAGTAGTTGTCTTTGAAGTAGCTTGCAGGTAGAAACTTTGAATGAAGTTTCTTTCTCATCTATTCCCAAGTACGGATCTTTTCTTTCCCGGCATCTTTGTCTCCTTTTACGTAAATTAGTCCACCATATACTAGCATGCTTTGGAGTTTTAAAGCAATATACTTAACCTTCTTGTCATCAGACACCTTTCAAATCAAAGACTTGTTCGAGAGTTTGGATCCAATCGAGAAAGATTTCAGGATCAAGATTACCGTCGAATTCAGGGATGTCAACTTTGAAGTCGAGTCTTTCTTCCCTTGGAGGGGGTCTAGGGAGACGTGACCTCTGCTTGAGCGATGGAGTGCTCGGTTCGCTAAATTTGCGGGGCGGCTTCTTCCTCGTCTTGCCCCGTAGTGTTACGAATTGCAGTCCATGTATCGCTTTAGTTGATCGGAAAGATAAGCGATTCTTGCTTCCATTCTTGCCTTTTCTTGTTTCCATTGCTCGTAGGATTTCCATCTTGTTGGTATTTGTTGTCGGATGTCATGGAAGGGTTTGGAACGTCCGATTGACGTTGGGTAGGGAAGGAATGTGTTTGGGCTTTGTGGAGTTTAGGGTTGCAGTTGGTACTAAAGATTTGAAGGTTATGTGTTTGCTACTACAGTTAAGCTTGTGGACTTGCGAGTTAAGCTTTTGGACTTGCGAGTTAAGCTTTTGGACTTGTAGGTTAAGCTTTAGACTTGCAGTTAAGCCTTTGGATTTGAAGGTTACGTGTTTGGTTTACACTCAACCTCAACCTAGAGCTCGATACCACTTTTGATGTATTCGGATCAAGAAAGGTTCTTGATTCTAATAATACATGAAACACGTGTAACAAACAATGAGGTGGGGTGGTTCACGAGATTAGGGAGAAAGAAAGGGGAGGCTCGTGAATTAGGGTTTAATGGAAGGTTATTTTGCCGTGAGGGCTTTTGTGGTTTCAAGATTCAAGTGAGGATGAATCTTGAATGGGAAAGGATGGGAGATGGATGATTCTTGGATGGGGGTTTGAAGTGGGATGACGTGAAACATGGGAGGTGAGAGAGGGAGAGGGTGACGTTAGGATGGGGGTGAGAGAGGGAGAGGGTGAGGTTGTTAGGTTGTTGGAGGAGAGAGAAGGTTGTTATGGAGAGAGAAAAGAAAGGAGGTGGTGTGTATTTGAGGAGGTGGGAGGCGTTTGAGGGAGTGAGGGTGATGGGAGGTGGCGTTGGTGATGTATATTTGCCTAGCTATATACATCAAGGTCTAGCTACAAGGACCTTAATCCAGTTTGAAGCTACAAATGTCGTCTTGGGTTTATCAAGGTAGAAGGCGTAAAGGACCTTGAAGGTACTCTAAGCTTAGTCCTCACACTTCTAAGCTTATATAGAGTTACTCTCACATTTGATGGACATCAAAGAGCTTAAATCATTCTCAAGTCCTTATTGAAAAGTCATCTCTCACGGCAGCAAAAGACTCCATCAAATACTGATTCGATATTTTGCTCTATAATTCTAGATCCATACGTCTATTGAGGAAATCATCAAAAGACAGATTGGAGATCTTTCAATAAGCTTTCCAATGGTTTTTGAATCATTGAAAACGAACAATGATGCATAATGAGACCAAGGGATGATCTCATTACACAATATCTAAGGATCTTTAAAAGCGAAGATAAAAATCTCCCTTCTCAAAGTTCTTAATGTGCGAAAATGAAATGGAAATGGATAGAAAAGATGGAAAGAACTATGAAAGATGATTACCAAATGAAGGTATGATGATGAACGAATGATGGAATGACGATTGATGAATGATGATAAACGATACTTGATGAATGCTTGATGAGTTCTTGATGAATTCTTGATGAATTCTTGATGAGTTCTTGATGAATGTCGTTTGAATGGTTGAATGATAATGGCGATTTGAAGCTCTCTTGAAGGATATAGGCACACCACCTCCAAGACTCTTCAATTCCTTCCTTTCACCATCTAAGGTAGCCAACCTTAGAATAGAAGAAGGGGATACTCGTTCTCCCTCAAGAGAAACGAAAACTCTAGCTCAAAACTAGAGAGAAAACAACACCTTGTGTTTGTATTTGATTTATTGAATGACTTGAATTGAATGAATACAATGGCACCCTAGGGGGTCTATTTATACTACTTTAGGGACCCCTTGGACGTGTACCTAGGGTTCAAGAAACCAAGAATCAACTATTACATCATATATCCTATTTATGACATCATAAACTCTAAAATACAACTCTAGAAAGAAATTGCTATAACTCCTTCAATACTTGTCCGTTTTCATTGATTCAAAAACCATTGGAAATCTTATTGAAAGAGCTCCAATCTGTCTTTTGATGATTTCCTCAATAGATGTATGGATCTAGAGTTATAGAGCAAAATATCGAACTGTACACGATAAGGTCCTCCATTGCCGCGAATTCAATAAGGACTCTTATTGCCGAGAGTATTTTGAGCTCATTGATGACCTCCATATATGAGAGTAACTCCACGTAAGCTAGAATAACATCAAGGTCCTTCATGCTTGCTTCCTTGATGTATAGAGCTTAATAAACCATTGTAATTGATGATGTCGTTGATGTCTTTTGTAACTTGAAGCTAGATCAAGGTCCTCTTAGCTAACCTTGATGTATATAGCTAGGCTATTATGCATCATTCTCCCCCGGTTGAAAAAGTTTGTCCTCAAACTTTAGACAAGACTTTCTTTAAAAACCATCATATAACTTCAATCACAAAACTTCTTTGATTCGTACTCACAAGTGATCATATAAACTTCTTCTTCAAAGCCCTTCTTCCTTCTTTGTAAGATGTCTTTCCATATGTGTTGTTCCCGTCAACTTGCTTCTTCCTCTTTCGTTTCTTGAAGAGACTACAAACTCTCTTCTTAAACGCTTTGAAATCATCATAGATTCCTTTGATGCTTGACTTGAACTTCCACTTTCTTCCAAATTTTCTCATAACTAATCCAATGACGTCATGGAACTTCAAATCTCGTTTCTTCATAGAGAATGTAGAATCCTCATATAACTTCTCAACTTCAAAGTATAGATTCACAAGCTTGTAACTCATGATGAAGACAATAGTAATATGGTGTTCCATCTTTGAAGGATGACCTTCAACGATCTTAATATCATCTTGACTTCCTTGAATCCATGGCACTTCAACCATAAAATTCAAGCTTTCATCTCCATATGGTATAGAAGGATTGCAAATGTCACAATATTGCAGCTTATACTCGATATCAACGATCATGCTAGGCCAGAAATAATACTCCATCTTGAGATACGTATTGAGTAGACCCAAATGTTCAAAAGAACTTCCATGTACTTCCATGATTAAGAAGTCACGAATTCCACTCCTTGGAATACACAATTGTTTCCCTTTGAAAAGAAATCCATGAGTAATATGAAAGGGTTGTTGATGATGCTTCTCACATACCTTGAATACTTCTTTAAAATCATCATCATCTTCATATAACTCCTTGATATATCCAAGCTCGAGTAATTTTGAATCAAACATGTCTCTCCTCGTTAGAAAACTTCCTCTAGTCAAAGGACTTGCTTCCTC
Organism: Portulaca oleracea; assembly: GCA_029582165.1. Lineage (NCBI taxonomy): Eukaryota > Viridiplantae > Streptophyta > Magnoliopsida > Caryophyllales > Portulacaceae > Portulaca > Portulaca oleracea. Next base: position 35,573,204 of record CM055869.1, on the reverse strand, counting down.
CAAGTGACTTGATTTTGATGAACGAATCAAGTACTTCATCTCAAAGTATAACGATGGCTTGATCTCCTTATCATATGAAGCATACTCCAATACTTTGTAAGAATCACAAAGCTTAAGGATGAATCCTCCATGATAACAATCCTTTTGCTCAAATATCCTCATGATAACAACAAGTATGAATGTAAAGCCATAAGCATGAAGCTTCTCCTTTTCTCCACTTGGTATTTCACCAAAATAATCCATGGGACAACTTCCTTGAGATAGGACTTCACCTTTCTCAACTCCATTTGTAATGAACAAATATGATGCAAGAATAGGGAATAAAAGAATATGACGATCTTTAGCATCCTTTAAGAGACATAGTACCTCAAGTATAGATGCAAGTATGGACCCTTCTTGAATAACTCCTTTCTTCCTTTTGTCCACTTGAATTACTCCATTTGATGAGATTTGTTGACATAGCATATTCTTGGACGAGAGGTAAGGACATTTCTCCAAGTACTTCTCCAATTCTCCATGTGGCTTCTTAAGCTTCGCTAACGCTAACTCCAAAGGATTTACATACTCCTTTCTACTTCTACTACATACAAAAATGTTATCAAAGTATACACATACATTCTCTTTATATTGCAATGGTACATACTCTTTCGAAATATGTTGTATACTATGAGAATCAAGGACATTGATGTAGTTATCCATGAGTTGCGCTTGACCCTTTGCATAGACCATTCGGTGATGAATCATAGGCTTTGGTGGCAGCCTTTGATGCATGATAATACTCATGGAAGAGAAACGTACCAAAAGAGATAAGTGAGAGAGGTCACTTGTTGATGGTGCTTGTCTTTCATCCAAATATTCACAAATGAGAACAAGTGATGGTGAAGGATCTTGATCCTTTATAGGCCCACGGTTGCCAACCTCCATTGGTGTAAAAATGAGACTCCTTGGTTCTTCAAATTCATGATACTTATTCTCCATAAGTGCCATAAGAGTACTTTGATCCTCCTTGAGCCGTGAGACACAAGGTGGTAATAAGGACGCCTCTTGGAGCATGATACTCCTTTCATACAACTTTGATTCTTCCAACAAAGTATAACAAGAATCCATAGAAGTAATATTACAATATAATGAATCTTTGCAAATCTTGTAAAAAGCAAGACTTACTAAACTTCTTGGATCCATATGAAGATCATTGCCATGGTGTGAATAACTCTTCATTTGTAATTCTTGGACATTTGTTGTAGCGAGGCTAATATCTTGGTCAAGATCAATGTCAACGTCAATGATGGCACAACTTTCTCCTTCTTGGATCAATGAACACATTTCATCACGTAGCTCTTCTCCATTCAATTCTTCTACTTCCTCTACTTCAAGATCCTCCTCTATGTGTACCTCATTTACTTCTTTAGCCATGCTACTACATACTTCTTGAACTTGCTCATTTTCAACAAAAACATCACATTCGGCAAATTCAACTTCTTCATTCACGCCTTCCTCCTCATATAATGGGTTGTCATATACTTGAAACTCATCATTATTCTCCTCATACAATGGATTGTCATACACTTTAAACTCATCTTTAGGCACGCTACATACTACATTAACTTCCTCATTTGTGCCAAGGTTATCACACACTTCATGAACATCCTCATACACATCGAGTACATCAAATGATTCACTTCCAAATTCTAGTTGCTCATAGGATGACGTTTGGCATACACTTTCAACATGATCAAAATGAGTTCTATCCCAAAGTTCTTTACTCTTTACTTCTATTTCAACATCAAGGGCTAAAGAACTTAACTCCTTCAAGTTTGCGTAAGATTGATGTACAACAACACACCAAATGTAAACATTAAGACCAAGAGTATAACATACCAAAACCGTCTGGATCATCCTCCTTAAGGCCATACTTCCGTAGTTGCCGTCTGAATTCTATGGTATATTCAACCACGTCCTTGCTCCCTTGCTTTATTATTTCAAGCTTGTGGAAGTAATCTCCTTTGTATTTGTAGGGCAAGAACTCTTCTTGAACTTTATTTCTATTCTTCTTGCTGAAACGTTTACTCCATTCATAAGGTGCTTCATATTCAACCTTAGAAGAGTGAACCATACGTGATTTTGTGCTTCTTGATCCCTTTGGAAGAATTCCACATTCTTCCATTTGCTTGGCAATATCATCAATTTGTTGCTTCAAGCATTGTAGCTCACGTTGGGAAATTTTGCTAGAATCGTCCATCTTGATCAATCTTGGTGCAAAAAGATTGCAAGATTCATGGTTTAGGGGTTTTGGATGGGTAAAGGACGAGAGAGGTTTGTATTTGGGGCGGGTTGTGTTTGGGCTATGGGTTCTTTGTGGAGTTTATGGTTCTTTATGAGTTCTTTATGAGTTCTTGGAAGAACTCATGGGTGGCGTGATGATGGGGGAATGGTGAGGATGGGTTTGTGATGGAAAGATGGTGAAAAGATGGATCAAGAACTAAGAGAATCAATCTCCTAAGCTCTGATACCACTTTTGATGCATAATGAGACCAAGGGATGATCTCATTACACAATATCTAAGGATCTTTAAAAGCGAAGATAAAAATCTCCCTTCTCAAAGTTCTTAATGTGCGAAAATGAAATGGAAATGGATAGAAAAGATGGAAAGAACTATGAAAGATGATTACCAAATGAAGGTATGATGATGAACGAATGATGGAATGACGATTGATGAATGATGATAAACGATACTTGATGAATGCTTGATGAGTTCTTGATGAATTCTTGATGAATTCTTGATGAGTTCTTGATGAATGTCGTTTGAATGGTTGAATGATAATGGCGATTTGAAGCTCTCTTGAAGGATATAGGCACACCACCTCCAAGACTCTTCAATTCCTTCCTTTCACCATCTAAGGTAGCCAACCTTAGAATAGAAGAAGGGATACTCGTTCTCCTCAAGAGAAAGCGAAAACTCTAGCTCAAAACTAGAGAGAAAACAACACCTTGTGTTTGTATTTGATTTATTGAATGACTTGAATTGAATGAATACAATGGCACCCTAGGGTCTATTTATACTACTTTAGGGACCCCTTGGACGTGTACCTAGGGTTCAAGAAACCAAGAATCAACTATTACATCATATATCCTATTTATGACATCATAAACTCTAAAATACAACTCTAGAAAGAAATTGCTATAACTCCTTCAATACTTGTCCGTTTTCATTGATTCAAAAACCATTGGAAATCTTATTGAAAGAGCTCCAATCTGTGTTTTGATGATTTCCTCAATAGATGTATGGATCTAGAGTTATAGAGCAAAATATCGAACTGTACACGATAAGGTCCTCCATTGCCGCGAATTCAATAAGGACTCTTATTGCCGAGAGTATTTTGAGCTCATTGATGACCTCCATATATGAGAGTAACTCCACGTAAGCTAGAATAACATCAAGGTCCTTCATGCTTGCTTCCTTGATGTATAGAGCTTAATAAACCATTGTAATTGATGATGTCGTTGATGTCTTTTGTAACTTGAAGCTAGATCAAGGTCCTCTTAGCTAACCTTGATGTATATAGCTAGGCTATTATGCATCAAACAAGTATTGAAGGAGTTATAGCAATTTCTTTCTAGAGTTGTATTTAAGAGTTTATGATGTAATAAGTAGGATATATGATGTAATAGTTGATTCTTGGTTTCTTGAACCCTAGGTACACGTCCAAGGGGTCCTAGAGTAGTATAAATAGACCCCCTAGGGTGCCATTGTATTCATTCATTCAATCATATATCAAAATACAATCAAACACATGATGTGTTGTTCTCTCTAGCTTTGTGCTAGTCTCTTCGTTTCTCTTGAGGGAGGACGGAAACTATCCCCTTCTTCTATCCAAGATTGGCGTCCTTGGTGGTGATAGGAAGGATTTGAAGCATTCTTGAAGGTGGTGTGGCTGTATCCTCCAAGATTCTTCAAAGAGCCATTATCATTCTATCATTCTAGTGAGTTTTGTTTGATTCATTAGAATTCTTTCAATTGCATTTTCATTGTTTCTATCTTTCATTTACACATCTAAAGTACTAAATCATAAGATAGATTCATCAATCCATTCGTTTTCAACATTCCTACATTCGTCCATTCATTCGTTCATCATTTCCATTCATTTGGTAATCATCTTTCATAGTACTTTCCATCTTTTCATCCATTTCTATTCCATTTTTGGTTCTTTGGAACTTTGAGAAGGAGATTCCTATCTTCGTTTTAAAGATCCTTAGATTTTGTAATGAGATCATCCCTTGGTCTCATTATGCATCATTCTATCTTCGTTTTAAAGATCCTTAGATATTGTGTAATGAGATCATCCCTTGGTCTCATTATGCATCAATCTAGGGCGGTTTGAGGGGTAGGAGTGGGCGTTTTTGTGGCGGACGGATAAGAGTGGGTTTTGCTTTTTTTTTGAGTGTATGTTTTAGGCGAGTAGTTTACCCATTGAGAGCTAGGGTTTATAGTTGGCGCCACTTTTCCAATTCTTTTATTTTTCTGTTACACTTTGTTAGCCAAAGTACTCAATTCATCAAGAGTGTCATAAGGTTGAAGTTCCACAACATACCTTATATTTTCGTTCAAGCCAGCAAGATACCTCACAAGAGTTTGAGGTTCATCTTCTTTCAGGTTACACCTCTAGAGTAGGTGTTCGAACTCCTTAGTATATTCTTCAACAGATTTAGATCCCTGGGATAGCTGTTGTAGACGAAAGTAGTTGTCTTTGAAGTAGCTTGCAGGTAGAAACTTTGAATGAAGTTTCTTTCTCATCTATTCCCAAGTACGGATCTTTTCTTTCCCGGCATCTTTGTCTCCTTTTCTGTAAATTAGTCCACCAAATACTAGCATGCTTTCGGAGTTTTAAAGCAATATACTTGACCTTCTTGTCATCAGCGACATCTTTCAAATCAAAGACTTGTTCGAGAGTTTGGATCCAATCGAGAAAGATTTCAGGATCAAGATTACCGTCGAATTCAGGGATGTGAACTTTGAAGTCGAGTCTTTCTTCCCTTGGAGGGGGTCTAGGGAGACGTGACCTCCTGCTTGAGCCAGTAGAGTGCTCAGTTTCGCTAGGCTGCTGGGGACGGCTTCTTCCTCGTCTTGCCCCCGTAGTGTTCTGAATTGCAGGTCCATGTATCGCTTTAGTTGATCAGAAAGATAAGCGATTCTTGCTTCCATTACTGCCTTTTCTTGTTTCCATTGCTCCGTAGGATTTCCATCTTGTTGACTGTTGTTGTCAGATGTCATGGAAGGGGTTTGGAACGTCCAGTTGACGTTGTTGGGTAGGGAAGGGAATGTGTTTGGGCTGTTTGTGGAGTTTAGGGTTGCAGGTTGGTACTAAAGATTTGAAGGTTATGTGTTTGCTACTACAGGTTAAGCTTGTGGACTTGCAGGTTAAGCTTTTGGACTTGCAGGTTAAGCTTTTGGACTTGTAGGTTAAGCTTTAGACTTGCAGGTTAAGCCTTTGGATTTGAAGGTTACGTGTTTGGTTTACACTCAACCTCAACCTAGAGCTCTGATACCACTTTTGATGTATTACCGGATCAAGAAAGGTTCTTGATTCTAATAATACATGAAACACGTGTAACTAAACAATGAGGGTGGGGTGGTTCACGAGATTAGGGAGAAAGAAAGGGGGAGGCTCTCGTGAATTAGGGTTTAATGGAAGGTTATTTTGCCGTGAGGGCTTTTGTGGTTTCAAGATTCAAGTGAGGATGAATCTTGAATGGGAAAGATGGGAGATGGATGATTCTTGGATGGGGGTTTGAAGTGGGATGACGTGAAACATGGGAGGTGAGAGAGGGAGAGGGTGACGTTAGGATGGGGGTGAGAGAGGGAGAGGGTGAGGTTGTTAGGTTGTTGGAGGAGAGAGAAGGTTGTTATGGAGAGAGAAAAGAATGTAGGTGGTGTGTATTTGAGGAGGTGGGAGGCGTTTGAGGGAGTGAGTGTGATGGGAGGTGGCGTTGGTGATGTATATTTGCCTAGCTATATACATCAAGGTCTAGCTACAAGGACCTTAATCCAGTTTGAATCTTGAGGAAGTATCAAGTAAATCATCAAGTGGAGAAGGAGAAGAGGACGTTCCAAGAAGGAGGCATGGACGTCCAAAGGAGGAAAGGTTCGGCTTCAAAGTGGAGATCCCCGAATTTGTTGGTGATCTTGATCCGGAAGTTTACTTGGATTGGATACAAACCGTGGAAAGGGTCTTTGATCTCAAAGATGTGGAAGATGATAAGAAGGTCAAGTATGTTGCCCTAAAGCTTCGAAAACATGCAAGCATTTGGTGGACAAACTTGCAAAAGAAGCGGCAAGCAAAGGGGAAAGATAAGGTGCGTACGTGGGATAAGATGAAAAGAAAGCTCCAAGAAAAGATCCTACCATCTAGCTACCTACGTGACAACTACTACAAATTGCAAAGATTGGTTCAAGGAGGAAGAAGCGTGGAGGAGTACACAAAGGAATTTGAGCATCTACTTTGGAGGTGTGATCTAAAGAAGGACGAGCCACAAACTTTGGTACGTTATCTTTTTGGTCTTAATGATGGGATTAGACACGTTGTGGAATTACAACCATACAAAACTTTGGATGAATTGAGCTCCTTGTCCCTTAAAGTTGAAAAACAAAGGAGAAATAAGGGGAAAGAAGTCTCAAAACAATACCAAACTCCACAAAAAACGCCCCACCCTACGTCCCATCCAAACCCTCCACCATCCACGAAACACATTCCCACAAAAACTCCACAAAATCAGCCCCCATCCATCCCTAAACCTCACGTCCAAGTGACCAAACCCATAGCATCAAGAAGGTGTTTCGATGCCAAGGGTTGGGACATTATGCCAGTGTCCAAACAAGCGAGTGGTGTCTTTGGTGGAATACCAAAGTGCTTTATATGTAGAATGAGTATGAGAAAGAAGAAGAAGCTAGGGTTGACGCCAAAGAAGAGGAAGATGTAGTAGAAGAATATGTGGAAGAGCCGGATGAAGGAGAACTACTTGTGGTAGAAAGGGCCTTGAATATCACAAATGTGCCGAAAGATCAACTACAAAGAGAGGCAATTTTTCATTCTCGTTGTACCATCCAAGGGAGAGTATGCTCCTTGATCATAGATGGAGGAAGTTGCACCAATGCGCCTCTACAACAATGGTCAAGAAGTTGCAAATGGAGATTAGCCCACATCCCACACCCTACACAATACAATGGCTAAGCCTTGGGCAAGGTATTCGTGTGGATCAACGAGTTTTGGTGAGTCTTTCAATTGGAAAGAATTATCAAGATTCATTATGGTGTGATATAGTTCCCATGGATACTTGTCATGTTTTATTGGGAAGGCCATGGTTATACGATAGACATGTCATACATGATGGGAGGGCCAACACTTACACTCTCACCATCAACCAAAAGCGGATCACTTTGGCACCTCTTGATCCACCATCTCGGCTGAAGGAGGAAAAACGTCATATTGTGTCAATTATGAAGATGGAGTATCAAGGGCATGAAGAATATAAGGATCCTATTCTTATACATTTGAAGAAGAATGAAACGGATCCAAGTATCCATCACCTTTTGAATCTTCCTATGAAGCATATCTTCCATGAGCATCCAAGAGCTATCTACTTGGATCACTTGGTTGAAAGGCCAAGAATTCGAAAGGAGGAAATAGCCCAAGTCATCAAGGTACATTGTTTCATACTAAATGACAAGGGTAAAGTGGTAAGAATAAATGAGAAGCAACGTGAACAGCCCACGTTCACGGTGGAGAAATGCAAGTTCAAATCTTATGGCGTGCGAGGAAGAAAGTTTAAGAAGTTCATCAAAGGGATCTACGATGACTTCAAAGCTTTCAAGAAGAAAGTCGTTGTGAAGAAGGCAAGCGAGAGTTGATCTTCCAAAGTTTGAGGACAAACTTTTTCAACCGGGGGTGTATGATGCATAATTGATGGCCTTATGCATCAAGGTCAACCATGGAGACATCTAATACTCACCTAGTAGGTAGAAGAGTTCAAGTCTCTCTTTTATCTCTCTACTTGGAAGGGATCAACTCATGCGGACGTATACTTTTGCTCCTTAATTCAAGGACCGTGAAGCTATCATAGAAGTCATCCTAGAAGGGATTATTCTACATTCCAAGAGCTTTCATATGGTTCAAGAATCTTTGAATTTGGATGAGAATCCAAGGAGTTATTCATATTTGTAATATAGTTTAGTATATTGTTTTCTTTATGATGTAAGCATTAGGATGAATGATGTAAGCCCTTAAGGGGTCTTTTCTTGAAGCTAGGTGACGCCTAAGGGGTGGGTTGTAGCTATAAATACCAACTCCTAGGTGCTTGTAATTCATTCAATTCATTCAAGTCATTCACATTGAATTTTCAAACACATGATGTGTTCTCTCTAGCATTTGTGCTAGGTGTTTTTCTCTCTTTGTGGGATTCGAAATATCCCCTTCTTCTAGCTAAGGTTGGCATCCTTAGTGGTGAAAGGAAGGAATTGGAGTATTCTTGGAGGTGGTGAATCTGTATCCTTCAAAGAATCTTCAAAAGCCATCAACTATCCATCTACCAATCGTCCATTATCATCCATTTTCGAGTGCTTCATCAAGAATTCAACAAGAATTCATCAAGCATTCATCAAGAAACGTGAGTTCTTCATCATTCACGTCCAAGCTACCTTCGTCATCATCATTCAACATTCGTTTATTCATTCGTTCATTATTTCCATCTATTTGGTAACCATCTTTCATAGTTCTTTCCATCCTTTTTCATCCATTTCTATGCCATTTTTGGTTCTTTGGAACTTTGAGATAGAGGATTCTTATCTTCGTTTTTAAAGATCCTTAGATTTTGTGTAATGAGATTATTCTTTGGTCTCATTATGCATCAAATTTGGTATCAGAGCTAAGGAGTTTGAATCTCTTAGTTCTTGAAACAATCTTTTTACAATCTTTCCCTCTCCCACACGTTCCCCATCACACGTCCATCACAAAATTTCATTCCCCATCATCTCTCCATCACACGTCCCCCTTGATAGTTCTTCCAAGAACTCATCAAGAACCCATCAAGAACTCATAAAGAACCCCAAGCTCCACAAAGAACCCAAAAACCAAACACAAGCCTACCCAAATCCGTCCCATACACACGTTCGATCCGTGCTAACCTTCCTTCCATGAGTTTCTTGTAATCTTTGTGAATCAAGATAGGTTCCAATGGCGAGTGCAAGCTCTCCTACAAAGTCCTCTCCATCGTCCCCAGAAAATGTTGAGAAGATGAAACAAAGAATCAAGTATCTCAACAAGCAAGTAGCATACTACATGCGCCTTCAAGATAGGGAGAATCTTGAGGAAGTATCAAGTAAATCATCAAGTGGAGAAGGAGAAGAGGACGTTCCAAGAAGGAGGCATGGACGTCCAAAGGAGGAAAGGTTCGCTTCAGTGGAGATCCCCAATTTGTTGGTGATCTTGATCCTAAGTTTACTTGGATTGGATACAAACCGTGGAAAGGGTCTTTGATCTCAAAGATGTGGAAGATGATAAGAAGGTCAGTATGTTGCCTAAAGCTTCAAAACATGCAAGCATTTGGTGGACAAACTTGCAAAGAAGCGTGAGCAAAGGGGAAAGATAAGGTGCGTACGTGGGATAAGATGAAAAGAAAGCTCCAAGAAAAGATCCTACCATCTAGCTACCTACGTGACAACTACTACAAATTGCAAAGATTGGTTCAAGGAGGAAGAAGCGTGGAGGAGTACACAAAGGAATTTGAGCATCTACTTTGGAGGTGTGATCTAAAGAAGGACGAGCCACAAACTTTGGTACGTTATCTTTTTGGTCTTAATGATGGGATTAGACACGTTGTGGAATTACAACCATACAAAACTTTGGATGAATTGAGCTCCTTGTCCCTTAAAGTTGAAAAACAAAGGAGAAATAAGGGGAAAGAAGTCTCAAAACAATACCAAACTCCACAAAAAACGCCCACCTCGTCCCATCCAAACCCTCCACCATCCACGAAACACATTCCCACAAAAACTCCACAAAATCAGCCCCCATCCATCCCTAAACCTCACGTCCAAGTGACCAAACCCATAGCATCAAGAAGGTGTTTTCGATGCCAAGGGTTGGGACATTATGCTTCGGAGTGTCCAAACAAGCGAGTGGTGTCTTTGGTGGAATACCAAAGTGCTTTATATGTAGAGCCGGAGTATGAGAAAGAAGAAGAAGCTAGGGTTGACGCCAAAGAAGAGGAAGATGTAGTAGAAGAATATGTGGAAGAGCCGGATGAAGGAGAACTACTTGTGGTAGAAAGGGCCTTGAATATCACAAATGTGCCGAAAGATCAACTACAAAGAGAGGCAATTTTTCATTCTCGTTGTACCATCCAAGGGAGAGTATGCTCCTTGATCATAGATGGAGGAAGTTGCACCAATGCCGCCTCTACAACAATGGTCAAGAAGTTGCAAATGGAGATTAGCCCACATCCCACACCCTACACAATACAATGGCTAAGCCTTGGGCAAGGTATTCGTGTGGATCAACGAGTTTTGGTGAGTCTTTCAATTGGAAAGAATTATCAAGATTCATTATGGTGTGATATAGTTCCCATGGATACTTGTCATGTTTTATTGGGAAGGCCATGGTTATACGATAGACATGTCATACATGATGGGAGGGCCAACACTTACACTCTCACCATCAACCAAAAGCGGATCACTTTGGCACCTCTTGATCCACCATCTCGGCTGAAGGAGGAAAAACGTCATATTGTGTCAATTATGAAGATGGAGTATCAAGGGCATGAAGAATATAAGGATCCTATTCTTATACATTTGAAGAAGAATGAAACGGATCCAAGTATCCATCACCTTTTGAATCTTCCTATGAAGCATATCTTCCATGAGCATCCAAGAGCTATCTACTTGGATCACTTGGTTGAAAGGCCAAGAATTCGAAAGGAGGAAATAGCCCAAGTCATCAAGGTACATTGTTTCATACTAAATGACAAGGGTAAAGTGGTAAGAATAAATGAGAAGCAACGTGAACAGCCCACGTTCACGGTGGAGAAATGCAAGTTCAAATCTTATGGCGTGCGAGGAAGAAAGTTTAAGAAGTTCATCAAAGGGATCTACGATGACTTCAAAGCTTTCAAGAAGAAAGTCGTTGTGAAGAAGGCAAGCGAGAGTTGATCTTCCAAAGTTTGAGGACAAACTTTTTCAACCGGGGGTGTATGATGCATAATTGATGGCCTTATGCATCAAGGTCAACCATGGAGACATCTAATACTCACCTAGTAGGTAGAAGAGTTCAAGTCTCTCTTTTATCTCTCTACTTGGAAGGGATCAACTCATGCGGACGTATACTTTTGCTCCTTAATTCAAGGACCGTGAAGCTATCATAGAAGTCATCCTAGAAGGGATTATTCTACATTCCAAGAGCTTTCATATGGTTCAAGAATCTTTGAATTTGGATGAGAATCATAGGAGTTATTCATATTTGTAATTTAGTTTAGTATATTGTTTTCTTTATGATGTAAGCATTAGGATGAATGATGTAAGCCCTTAAGGGGTATTTTCTTGAAGCTAGGTGACGCTAAGGGGTGGGTTGTAGCTATAAATACCCTCCTAGGTGCTTGTAATTCATTCAATTCATTCAAGTCATTCATTGAATTTTCAAACACATGATGTGTTCTCTCTAGCATTTGTGCTAGGTGTTTCGTCTCTCTTGTGGGATTGAAATATCCCCTTCTTCTAGCTAAGGTTGGCATCCTTAGTGGTGAAAGGAAGGAATTGGAGTATTCTTGGAGGTGGTGAATCTGTATCCTTCAAAGAATCTTCAAAAGCCATCAACTATCCATCTACCAATCGTCCATTATCATCCATTTTCGAGTGCTTCATCAAGAATTCAACAAGAATTCATCAAGCATTCATCAAGAAACGTGAGTTCTTCATCATTCACGTCCAAGCTACCTTCGTCATCATCATTCAACATTCGTTTATTCATTCGTTCATTATTTCCATCTATTTGGTAACCATCTTTCATAGTTCTTTCCATCCTTTTTCATCCATTTCTATGCCATTTTTGGTTCTTTGGAACTTTGAGATAGAGGATTCTTATCTTCGTTTTTAAAGATCCTTAGATTTTGTGTAATGAGATTATTCTTTGGTCTCATTATGCATCAATTCTTCAAAGAGCCATTATCATTCTATCATTCTAGTGAGTTTTGTTTGATTCATTAGAATTCTTTCAATTGCATTTTCATTGTTTCTATCTTTCATTTACACATCTAAAGTACTAAATCATAAGATAGATTCATCAATCCATTCGTTTTCAACATTCCTACATTCGTCCATTCATTCGTTCATCATTTCCATTCATTTGGTAATCATCTTTCATAGTTCTTTCCATCTTTTCATCCATTTCTATTCCATTTTTGGTTCTTTGGAACTTTGAGAAGGGAGATTCCTATCTTCGTTTTTAAAGATCCTTAGATTTTGTGTAATGAGATCATCCCTTGGTCTCATTATGCATCATTCCTATCTTCGTTTTTAAAGATCCTTAGATATTGTGTAATGAGATCATCCCTTGGTCTCATTATGCATCAATCTAGGCGGTTTGAGGGTAGGAGTGGGCGTTTTGTGGCGGACGGATAAGAGTGGGTTTGGCTTTTTGTGGAGTGTATGTTTGAGGCGAGTAGTTGACCCTTTGAGCTAGGGTTTCTAGTTGGCGCCTCTTTGCCTCTTCTTTTCTTTTGCTGTTCCACTTTGTTAGCCAAAGTACTCAATTCATCAAGAGTGTCATAAGGTTGAAGTTCCACAACATACCTTATATTTTCGTTCAAGCCAGCAAGATACCTCACAAGAGTTTGAGGTTCATCTTCTTTCAGGTTACACCTCTAGAGTAGGTGTTCGAACTCCTTAGTATATTCTTCAACAGATTTAGATCCCTGGGATAGCTGTTGTAGACGAAAGTAGTTGTCTTTGAAGTAGCTTGCAGGTAGAAACTTTGAATGAAGTTTCTTTCTCATCTATTCCCAAGTACGGATCTTTTCTTTCCCGGCATGCTGTCTCCTTTTCTGTAAATTAGTCCACCATATACTAGCATGCTTTCGGAGTTTTAAAGCAATATACTTAACCTTCTTGTCATCAGCGACATCTTTCAAATCAAAGACTTGTTCGAGAGTTTGGATCCAATCGAGAAAGATTTCAGGATCAAGATTACCGTCGAATTCAGGGATGTCAACTTTGAAGTCGAGTCTTTCTTCCCTTGGAGGGGGTCTAGGGAGACGTGACCTCCTGCTTGAGCCAGTAGAGTGCTCAGTTTCGCTAGGCTGCTGGGGACGGCTTCTTCCTCGTCTTGCCCCCGTAGTGTTCTGAATTGCAGGTCCATGTATCGCTTTAGTTGATCAGAAAGATAAGCGATTCTTGCTTCCATTACTGCCTTTTCTTGTTTCCATTGCTCCGTAGGATTTCCATCTTGTTGACTGTTGTTGTCAGATGTCATGGAAGGGGTTTGGAACGTCCAGTTGACGTTGGGTAGGGAAGGGAATGTGTTTGGGCTGTTTGTGGAGTTTAGGGTTGCAGGTTGGTACTAAAGATTTAAAGGTTATGTGTTTGCTACTACAGGTTAAGCTTGTGGACTTGCAGGTTAAGCTTTTGGACTTGCAGGTTAAGCTTTTGGACTTGTAGGTTAAGCTTTAGACTTGCAGGTTAAGCCTTTGGATTTGAAGGTTACGTGTTTGGTTTACACTCAACCTCAACCTAGAGCTCTGATACCACTTTTGATGTATTACCGGATCAAGAAAGGTTCTTGATTCTAATAATACATGAAACACGTGTAACCAAACAATGAGGGTGGGGTGGTTCACGAGATTAGGGAGAAAGAAAGGGGGAGGCTCTTGATGCATAATGGATCAATACAAATCCATTATACACGAAATGCTAAGGATCTTTCCACAAGTGAAAACTTGCAATAGTTGAATTTCTCAAAAACTAGTTTCAAACGAAAGAATGGGATGAATTAGATTGAAAATGGACGAATGGAAAAGGCTAAACGAGAGTTCTAAATGTGATGAATTGAATGACAATCAAAAGAATCAAAACAATGGAAAAAAACGTACCAATTGTAAAAGAACTCGTTGAATTGATGTAGAAACTTGATAGATTTTGGCAATGGAAATCTCCTTGATTGATACAGACACACCACAATCAATTTGATATCCAACTCCTCCTTTGCACCATCCAAGATTGCTCCCTCTTGGAATAGAAGAGAAGATTCAAAGGATTCTCCCTCAAGAGAACCAGATTCTAACACAAAGGTTAGAGAGAAAACAAAGAATAAGATATTTTTTGATTATTTGTTTAATTTTGATTGTGAATGAATACAAAGGCACCTAGGGGGTTTATTTATACTACTCCAAGACCCCCTTGGACGTGCACTTAGGGTTCAAGAAACCAAGAATCATCTATTACATCATATATCCTATTTATGACATCATAAAACTCTAAAATACAACTCTAGAAAGAAATTGCTATAACTCCTTCAATACTTGTCCGTTTTCAATGATTCAAAAACCATTGGAAAGCTCTTTAAATGTACTCAATCTGTCTTTTGATGACTTCCTCAATAGATGCTTGGATTTAGAGTTATAGAGCAAAATATCAAACTATACACGATAAGGTCCTCCATTGCCGTAATTCAATAAGGACTCTTATCACGAGAGTATTTTGAGCTCATTGATGACTTCCATATATGATTGTAATTCCATGTAGCTAGAATAACATCAAGGTCCTTCATGCTTGCTTCCTTGATGTATAGAGCTTAATAAATCATTGTAATTGATGATGTCGTTGATGTCTTTTGTAACTTGAAGCTAGATCAAGGTCCTCTTAGCTAACCTTGATGTATATAGCTAGGCTATTATGCATCATTCTCCCCCGGTTGAAAAGTTTGTCCTCAAACTTTAGACAAGACTTTCTTTAAAAAAAACACCATATAACTTCAATCACAAAACTTCTTTGATTCGTACTCACAAGTGATCATATAAACTTCTTCTTCAAAGCCCTTCTTCCTTCTTTGTAATATGTCTTTCCATATGTGTTGTTCCGTCAATTTGCTTCTTCCTCTTACGTTTCTTGAAGAGACTACAAACTCTCTTCTTAAACGCTTTGAAATCATCATAGATTCCTTTGATGCTTGACTTGAACTTCCACTTTCTTCCAAATTTTCATAACTAATCCAATGACATCATGGAACTTCAAATCTCGTTTCTTCATAGAGAATGTAGAAACCTCATATAACTTCTCAACTTCAAAGTATAGATTCACAAGCTTGTAACTCATGATGAAGACAATAGTAAGACTTCCTTGAATCCATGGTACTTCAACCTTAGAATTCAAGCTTTCATCTCCATATAGTATAGAAGGATTGCAAATATCACAACATTGTAACGTTTGCTCAATGTCAACAATCATGCTAGGCGAAATAATACTCCTTCATCTTGTAATACATATTGAGAAGACCCAAATGATCAAAAGAACTTCCATGTACTTCCATGATTAAGAAGTCACGATTCCACTCCTTGGAATACACAATTGATTCCCTTTGAAAAGAAATCCATGAGTAATATGAAAGGGTTGTTGATGATGCTTCTCACATACCTTAAATACTTCTTTAAAATCATCATCATCTTCATATAACTCCTTGATATATCCAAGCTCGAGTAATTTTGAATCAAACATGTATCTCCTCGTTAGAAAACTTCCTTTAGTCAAAGGACTTGCTTCCAAGTGACTTGATTTTGATGAACAAATCAAGTACTTCATCTCAAAGTATAACGATGGCTTGATCTCCTTATCATATGAAGCATACTCCAATACTTTGTAAGAATCACAAAGCTTAAGGATGAATCCTCCATGATAACAATCCTTTTGCTCAAATATCCTCATGATAACAACAAGTATGAATGTAAAGCCATAAGCATGAAGCTTCTCCTTTTCTCCAATTAGTATATCACCAAAATAATCCATGGGACAACTTCCTTGAGATAGGACTTCACCTTTCTCAACTCCATTTGTAATGAACAAATATGATGCGAGAATAGGAAATAAAAGAATATGATGATCTTTAGCATCCTTTAAGAGACATAGTACCTCAAGTATAGATGCAAGTATGGATCCTTCTTGAATATTTCCTTTCTTCCTTTTGTCCACTTGAATTACTCCATTTGATGAGATATGTTGAGATAGCTCATTCTTGACGAGAGGTAAGGACAATTCTCCAAGTACTTCTCCAATTCTCCTTGTGGCTCCTCATGCTTTGTCATGATCAAGACTAACTCAAAGGATTTACATGCTCCTTTCTACTTCTACTACATACAAAAATGTTATCAAAGTATACAAATACAATCTCTTTACATTGCAATGGTACATACTCTTTCAAAATATGTTGTATACTATGAGAACCAAAACCGTTGATGTAGTTATCCACGAATTGAGTTTGATCCCAAAGAGATAAGTGAGAGAGGTCACTTGTCGATGGTGCTTGTCTTTCATCCAAATATTCACAAATGAGAACAAGTGATGGCATAGGATCTTGATCCTTTATAGGCTTACGGTTTCCAACCTCCATTGGTGTAAGAATGAGACTCCTTGGTTCTTCAAATTCATGATACTTATTCTCCATAAGTGTCATAAGAATGCTTTGATCCTCCGTGGGCCATGAGTTACAAGAGGGTAATAAGGACGTCTCTTGGAGCATGATACTCCAATCATACAACTTTGATTTTCCGTACAAAGTATAACAAAAATCCATAGAAGTAATATTACAATATAATGAATCTTTGCAAATCTTGTAAAAACAAAGACTTACTAAACTTCTTGGATCAAGGTGTATGTTGTCGTCATAAACGTGTAGAGTAGGAAGTGAATAGCTCTCCAAATCCTTCATTTTGATCCTCTTTGTAGAAACGTCAATGTCAAGATCAAAGCCCTCGTCAATACTACAATGGGAAGTACAATCTTCTCCTCCTTGATTCAATGGACATACTTCTTCTTGAATGGTATATTGAGAGTAAGAAATAGGCTCTCTTTGTTGTAGATCATTTGATACACTAGCCTCTTTCAAGACTCTACTTACAACAAGCAACTCTTCTCCACTTAATTCTTCTACATACATCGTTTCTAGTACAATATCCTCTTCTTTTTCTTCCTCGTGTACTTCATGAGGCACGCTACATACCACATTCATGCCAAGTTTATGAACATCCTCATGCTCGTCAAATACATCAAATACCACACTTTCAATTTCTGGTTGCATGCTTAATGATGTTTGACAATCAACCAAAGATACTTCTTCCTCCTTAGGACATGCACTTTCAATATGATCAAAACTTTGGCAATGTAGACATGTACTTGGAACAATGATTTCCTTTTCTTGACAATAGGAGTGGGACGGTTTTGGGCTGATTTGAGGAGTTTTGGGCAGTAGGTATAGAAGTCTAAGGCTTGTTTTGTGGAGCTATGGATAGGATGTTGTATGGGCTGTTTTGTAGGTTTTTGAACCGTAGGTTTAGGAGATCTTTGTGGCTGTTTTGTAGGTCTTTGGACGCGAGGTTTGGGATTGATTTGGGGCTGTTTTGGGATGTTCTTGGCGTGGGGTTTTGTGGTTGGTATATTTGGTTTTAGTCTTAGATGGTTCTCATCCCAAGGTTCTTTCATCTTTGCCTCCATCTCAACATTAAAAGCCAAAGAACTTAACTCTTCCAAGTTTGAATAAAATTGACATACAACAATATCTCCAATGTAATCATTAAGACCACTTAAGTAACATACCAAGACTTGGGGGTCATCCTCCTCAAGAGCATACTTCCATAGTTGCATTCTGAATTGTATCGTGTATGGAACCACGTCCATGCTCCCTTGCCTCATTCTTGCAAGTTTGATGATGTGGTCTCTTTTGATTGGCGAAAATTCTTCTTGGACATGATATCCCTTCTTCTTATTCAAACGTGTACTCCATTCGTAAGGAGCTTCATATTCATCATCATAAGGACTCCTTTTATATGAACCAATCGTGCTTCTTAATCCTTCCTTTTGAAGGTTCCCAAATTTTTCCATTTGATTCAGATTTGATGTCAAATTAGAACTCACGTTGGGTAAAGGATGGAATTAGGCTAGGCTTGTGTTTAGTCTTAGGGTTTCTTGTGGAGCTTAGGGTTCTTGATGAATTCTTGATGAGTTCTTGGAGAAAACCCCAAGATGGCGTGTGAATGGTGGTGAATGGCGTGTATATGGGTGTTGTTTTGATGAAAACAAGATAAAAGAAACTAGAGAAATCAACTAGCAAGGCTCTGATACCAATTTTGATGCATAATGGATCAATACAAATCCATTATACACGAAATGCTAAGGATCTTTCCACAAGTGAAAACTTGCAATAGTTGAATTTCTCAAAAACTAGTTTCAAACGAAAGAATGGGATGAATTAGATTGAAAATGGACGAATGGAAAAGGCTAAACGAGAGTTCTAAATGTGATGAATTGAATGACAATCAAAAGAATCAAAACAATGGAAAAAAACGTACCAATTGTAAAAGAACTCGTTGAATTGATGTAGAAACTTGATAGATTTTGGCAATGGAAATCTCCTTGATTGATACAGACACACCACAATCAATTTGATATCCAACTCCACCTTTGCACCATCCAAGATTGCTCCTCTTGGAATAGAAGAGAAGATTCAAAGGATTCTCCTCAAGAGAACCGATTCTAACACAAAGGTTAGAGAGAAAACAAAGCATAAGCTCTTGTTTGATTATGTGTTTAATATTGAATGTGAATGAATACAAAGGCACCCTAGGGGGTTTATTTATACTACTCCAAGACCCCCTTGGACGTGCACTTAGGGTTCAAGAAACCAAGAATCAACTATTACATCATATATCCTATTTATGACATCATAAAACTCTAAAATACAACTCTAGAAAGAAATTGCTATAACTCCTTCAATACTTGTCCGTTTTCAATGATTCAAAAACCATTGGAAAGCTCTTTAAATGTACTCCAATCTGTCTTTTGATGACTTCCTCAATAGATGCTTGGATTTAGAGTTATAGAGCAAAATATCAAACTATACACGATAAGGTCCTCCATTGCCGCGAATTCAATAAGGACTCTTATTGCCGAGAGTATTTTGAGCTCATTGATGACTTCCATATATGATTGTAATTCCATGTAAGCTAGAATAACATCAAGGTCCTTCATGCTTGCTTCCTTGATGTATAGAGCTTAATAAACCATTGTAATTGATGATGTCGTTGATGTCTTTTGTAACTTGAAGCTAGATCAAGGTCCTCTTAGCTAACCTTGATGTATATAGCTAGGCTATTATGCATCAGCTCTCGTGAATTAGGGTTTAATGGAAGGTTATTTTGCCGTGAGGGCTTTTGTGGTTTCAAGATTCAAGTGAGGATGAATCTTGAATGGGAAAGATGGGAGATGGATGATTCTTGGATGGGGGTTTGAAGTGGGATGACGTGAAACATGGGAGGTGAGAGAGGGAGAGGGTGACGTTAGGATGGGGGTGAGAGAGGGAGAGGGTGAGGTTGTTAGGTTGTTGGAGGAGAGAGAAGGTTGTTATGGAGAGAGAAAAGAAAGGAGGTGGTGTGTATTTGAGGAGGTGGGAGGCGTTTGAGGGAGTGAGGGTGATGGGAGGTGGCGTTGGTGATGTATATTTGCCTAGCTATATACATCAAGGTCTAGCTACAAGGACCTTAATCCAGTTTGAAGCTACAAATGTCGTCTTGGGTTTATCAAGGTAGAAGGCGTAAAGGACCTTGAAGGTACTCTAAGCTTAGTCCTCACACTTCTAAGCTTATATAGAGTTACTCACATTTGATGGACATCAAAGAGCTTAAATCATTCTCAAGTCCTTATTGAAAAGTCATCTCTCACTAAGAAAAGACTCCATCAAGTACAGTTCGATATTTTGCTCTATAATTCTAGATCCATACGTCTATTGAGGAAATCATCAAAAGACTGATTGGAGATCTTTCAATAAGCTTTCAATGGTTTTTGAATCATTGAAAACGAACAAGTATTGAAGGAGTTATAGCAATTTCTTTCTAGAGTTGTATTTTAGAGTTTATGATGTAATAAGTAGGATATATGATGTAATAGTTGATTCTTGGTTTCTTGAACCCTAGGTACACGTCCAAGGGGTCCTAGAGTAGTATAAATAGACCCCCTAGGGTGCCATTGTATTCATTCATTCAATCATATATCAAAATACAATCAAACACATGATGTGTTGTTCTCTCTAGCTTTGTGCTAGTCTCTTCGTTTCTCTTGAGGGAGGACGGAAACTATCCCCTTCTTCTATCCAAGATTGGCATCCTTGGTGGTGATAGGAAGGATTTGAAGCATTCTTGAAGGTGGTGTGGCTGTATCCTCCAAGATTCTTCAAAGAGCCATTATCATTCTATCATTCTAGTGAGTTTTGTTTGATTCATTAGAATTCTTTCAATTGCATTTTCATTGTTTCTATCTTTCATTTACACATCTAAAGTACTAAATCATAAGATAGATTCATCAATCCAT
This sequence comes from Portulaca oleracea, assembly GCA_029582165.1. Taxonomy (NCBI): domain Eukaryota; kingdom Viridiplantae; phylum Streptophyta; class Magnoliopsida; order Caryophyllales; family Portulacaceae; genus Portulaca; species Portulaca oleracea. The sequence goes on along the minus strand of CM055869.1, from coordinate 35,552,599 downwards.
TCGTTTTCAACATTCCTACATTCGTCCATTCATTCGTTCATCATTTCCATTCATTTGGTAATCATCTTTCATAGTTCTTTCCATCTTTTCATCCATTTCTATTCCATTTTTGGTTCTTTGGAACTTTGAGAAGGGAGATTCCTATCTTCGTTTTTAAAGATCCTTAGATTTTGTGTAATGAGATCATCCCTTGGTCTCATTATGCATCATTCCTATCTTCGTTTTTAAAGATCCTTAGATATTGTGTAATGAGATCATCCCTTGGTCTCATTATGCATCAATCTAGGGGCGGTTTGAGGGGTAGGAGTGGGCGTTTTTGTGGCGGACGGATAAGAGTGGGTTTGGCTTTTTTGTGGAGTGTATGTTTGAGGCGAGTAGTTGACCCTTTGAGAGCTAGGGTTTCTAGTTGGCGCCTCTTTGCCTCTTCTTTTCTTTTGCTGTTCCACTTTGTTAGCCAAAGTACTCAATTCATCAAGAGTGTCATAAGGTTGAAGTTCCACAACATACCTTATATTTTCGTTCAAGCCAGCAAGATACCTCACAAGAGTTTGAGGTTCATCTTCTTTCAGGTTACACCTCCAGAGTAGGTGTTCGAACTCCTTAGTATATTCTTCAACAGATTTAGATCCCTGGGATAGCTGTTGTAGACGAAAGTAGTTGTCTTTGAAGTAGCTTGCAGGTAGAAACTTTGAATGAAGTTTCTTTCTCATCTATTCCAATCACGGATCTTTTCTTTCCGGCATCGTCTCCTTTCTCGTAAATTAGTCCACCATATACTAGCATGCTTTCGGAGTTTTAAAGCAATATACTTAACCTTCTTGTCATCAGCGACATCTTTCAAATCAAAGACTTGTTCGACAGTTTGGATCCAATCGAGAAAGATTTCAGGATCAAGATTACCGTCGAATTCAGGGATGTCAACTTTGAAGTCGAGTCTTTCTTCCTGGAGGGGTCTAGGAGACGTGACCTCCGCTGAGCCGAGAGTGCTCGGTTTGCTGAAAGGTCTTTGGGACGCTTCTTCCTCGTCTTGCCCCCGTAGTGTTCTGAATTGCAGGTCCATGTATCGCTTTAGTTGATCAGAAAGATAAGCGATTCTTGCTTCCATTACTGCCTTTTCTTGTTTCCATTGCTCCGTAGGATTTCCATCTTGTTGACTGTTGTTGTCAGATGTCATGGAAGGGGTTTGGAACGTCCAGTTGACGTTGGGTAGGGAAGGGAATGTGTTTGAAATTTGTGGAGTTTAGGGTTGCAGTTGGTACTAAAGATTTGAAGGTTATGTGTTTGCTACTCTGAGTTAAGCTTGTGGACTTGCAGGTTAAGCTTTTGGACTTGCAGGTTAAGCTTTTGGACTTGTAGGTTAAGCTTTAGACTTGCAGGTTAAGCCTTTGGATTTGAAGGTTACGTGTTTGGTTTACACTCAACCTCAACCTAGAGCTCTGATACCACTTTTGATGTATTACCGGATCAAGAAAGGTTCTTGATTCTAATAATACATGAAACACGTGTAACCAAACAATGAGGGTGGGGTGGTTCACGAGATTAGGGAGAAAGAAAGGGGGAGGCTCTCGTGAATTAGGGTTTAATGGAAGGTTATTTTGCCGTGAGGGCTTTTGTGGTTTCAAGATTCAAGTGAGGATGAATCTTGAATGGGAAAGATGGGAGATGGATGATTCTTGGATGGGGGTTTGAAGTGGGATGACGTGAAACATGGGAGGTGAGAGAGGGAGAGGGTGACGTTAGGATGGGGGTGAGAGAGGGAGAGGGTGAGGTTGTTAGGTTGTTGGAGGAGAGAGAAGGTTGTTATGGAGAGAGAAAAGAAAGGAGGTGGTGTGTATTTGAGGAGGTGGGAGGCGTTTGAGGGAGTGAGGGTGATGGGAGGTGGCGTTGGTGATGTATATTTGCCTAGCTATATACATCAAGGTCTAGCTACAAGGACCTTAATCCAGTTTGAAGCTACAAATGTCGTCTTGGGTTTATCAAGGTAGAAGGCGTAAAGGACCTTGAAGGTACTCTAAGCTTAGTCCTCACACTTCTAAGCTTATATAGAGTTACTCTCACATTTGATGGACATCAAAGAGCTTAAATCATTCTCAAGTCCTTATTGAAAAGTCATCTCTCACGGCAGCAAAAGACTCCAACAAGTACAGTTCGATATTTTGCTCTATAATTCTAGATCCATACGTCTATTGAGGAAATCATCAAAAGACAGATTGGAGATCTTTCAATAAGCTTTCCAATGGTTTTTGAATCATTGAAAACGAACAAGTATTGAAGGAGTTATAGAAATTTCTTTCTAGAGTTGTATTTTAGAGTTTATGATGTAATAAGTAGGATATATGATGTAATAGTTGATTCTTGGTTTCTTGAACCCTAGGTGATGCATAATGGGACCAAGGGATGATCTCATTACACAATATCTAAGGATCTTTAAAAACGAAGATAGGAATCTCCTTTCTCAAAGTTCCAAAGAACCAAAAATGGAATAGAAATGGATGAAAAAGGATGGAAAGAACTATGAAAGATGATTACCAAATGGATGGAAATGATGAACGAATGGACAAACGAATGATGAATGATGATGAACGAATGAAGCTTGGACGTGTTTGATGAAGAACAAACGTTTCTTGTTGAATGCTTGATGAATTCTTGTTGAATTCTTGATGAATAACACGAAATGGATGATAAATGGATGAATAACGACGGATAGATGATGGCTTTTGAAGACTCTTAGAAGGATATAGCCACACCACCTTCAAGAGACCTTCAATTCCTTCCTTTCACCTTCAAGGATGCCACCCTTGAATAGAAGAAGGTGATAACTTCGAAACTCCCTCAAGAGAAACGAAAACTAGCACAAAAGCTAGAGAGAAAACAACACCATGTGTTTACTTTGTATTTGATATGTGAATGAATGAGATTACAAGAGGCCTAAGGGGGGTATTTATAGTAATCCTAGCCCTCCCTAAACGTGCACAAATCAAGAAATAGGCCCCTTGAGGCTTACATCATCTATTCTAATGATTACATCATAAAGAAAACAATGAACTAAACTAGATTTCAAATGATGATAACTCCTTGGATTCTCATCCAAACTTAAAGATTCTTGAACCATATGAAAGCTCTTGGAATGTAGAATAATGCTCTCTAGGATGACTTCTATGATAGCTTCATGGTCCTTGAATTAAGGAGCAAAAGTATACGACCATATGAGTTGATCCCTTCCAAGTAGAGAGATATATGAGAGACTTGAGCTCTTCTTCCTTCTAGGTGAGTATTAGATGTCTCCATGGTTGACCTTGATGCATAAGGCCATCAATTATGCATCATACACCCCCGGTTGAAAAAGTTTGTCCTCAAACTTTGGAAAATCAACTCTCACTTACCTTCTTCACAAAGACTTTCTTCTTGAAAGCTTTGAAGTCATCGTAGATTCCTTTGATGAACTTCTTAAACTTTCTTCCGATGATTTCTCGAACACCATAAGACTTGGACTTGCATTTCTTCACCGTGAACGTGGGTTGTTCACGTTGCTTCTCACTCCCCAAGTCTATTCTTACCACTTTACCCTTGTCATTTAGCATGAAACAATGTACCTTGATGACTTGGGCTATTTCATCCTTTCGAATTCTTGGCCTTTCAACCAAGTGATCTAAGTAGATAGCTCTTGGATGCTCATGGAAGATATGCTTCATAGGAAGATTCAAAATGTGATGGATACTTGGATCCGTTTCATTCTTCTCCAAATGTATAAGAATAGGATCCTTATATTCTTTATTCCTCGATACTCTTTTTCATGATCGACACAAGATGGCTTTCTTCCTTCTTAGGCCGTGGTATAAGATGGAAGTAGAGATGCATCAAGAGGCATGATATTCCTATCAAGCAACTTTGGTCCTTCCAACAAAGTATGACAAGAATCCATAGAAGTAATTTTGCAATATAATGAATCTTTGCAAATTTTGTAAAAGCAAAGACTTACTAAACTTCTTGGATTGAAATGAATGAACTTGTCATGGCTTAACCCTTGCGTAAGGACAACAATATTTCCATAGGAGGCACAACTTTCCTTTTCTTGGTTCAACGAACATACTTCTCCTTTGTTGGTATAATGAGATCTTGCACTCTCTTTGTGGATGTTCATACGCCACACTTGCTTCTTTTGTCACAAGCCATTTTTCCATATGCTCCTCTTCTACCTTTTCTTCCTCTTTATTTTCCTCCTCATATGCGTCAATCCCAATTTCTTCTTCCTTTTCCTCCTCAAATGGTTTGTTATCATGTGTTTGGTACTCAACCAAAGACACATCTTTCTTTTTGTTAGGACACTCCAAATCAATGTGACCTAAACTTTGGCAATGACAACATCTCCTTTGTCTTTCAACATCGAGAGCTAAAGAACTTAACTCTTCCAAGTTTGTAAGAAGTTGATTTGCAACAACACGACGAATGTAATCATTAAGACCAAGAGAGTAGTATACCAAAATGCGTGGATCGTCCTCCTTAAGGCCATTCTTCCATAATTGCCACTTGAACTCTATTGTATAATCAAGTACATCCATGCTGCCTTGCTTAACTCCTTCAAGATTGTTGATGGAGTCACCTTTGTAATCGGATGGCAAGAAATCTTCTTGAACTTTCTTCCCATTCTTTTTGTTGGAATGTTTACTCCGGCATAAGGTGCTTCATATTCAACCTTAGAAGAGTGAACCACACGTGATCTTGTGCTTCTTGACCCTTTGAAAGAATCCCACATTCTTCCATTTGCTTGGCAAGATCATCGATTTGTTGCTTCAAGTATTGTAGCTCACGTGGGAATTCTTGGACCTTTGCAATCCATTAGAACCTATCTTGATTCAAAAGATCACAAGAAACTCATGGTAGGATGGTTAGCATAGAAGGGACGAGAGGGGGAATTGGTTGGATTTGTGTTTGGGCTCACGGGTTCTTTGTGGAGTTTATGATTCTTTATGAGTTCTTGATGAGTTCTTGATGGGTTCTTGATGGGTTCTTGGAAGAACTTATGGGTGGCGTGTGATGGAGAGATGATGGGGGATGAAATTTGTGATGGAAAGATGGGTAAAAGATGGTTCAAGAACTAAGAGAATCAAACTCCTAAGCTCTGATACCAAATTTGATGCATAATGAGACCAAGGGATGATCTCATCACACAATATCTAAGGATCTTTAAAACGAATATAGGAATCTCCTTTCTCAAAGTTCCAAAGAACCAAAATGGAATAGAAATGGATGAAAAAGGATGGAAAGAACTATGAAAGATGATTACCAAATGGATGGAAATGATGAACGAATGGACAAACGAATGATGAATGATGATGAACGAATGAAGCTTGGACGTGTTTGATGAAGAACAAACGTTTCTTGTTGAATGCTTGATGAATTCTTGTTGAATTCTTGATGAATAACACGAAATGGATGATAAATGGATGAATAACGACGGATAGATGATGGCTTTTGAAGACTCTTAGAAGGATATAGCCACACCACCTTCAAGAGACCTTCAATTCCTTCCTTTCACCTTCAAGGATGCCACCCTTGAATAGAAGAAGGATAACTTCGAAACTCCCTCAAGAGAAACGAAAACTAGCACAAAAGCTAGAGAGAAAACAACACCATGTGTTTACTTTGTATTTGATATGTGAATGAATGAGATTACAAGAGGCCTAAGGGGGGTATTTATAGTAATCCTAGCCCTCCCTAAACGTGCACAAATCAAGAAATAGGCCCCTTGAGGCTTACATCATCTATTCTAATGATTACATCATAAAGAAAACAATGAACTAAACTAGATTTCAAATGATGATAACTCCTTGGATTCTCATCCAAACTTAAAGATTCTTGAACCATATGAAAGCTCTTGGAATGTAGAATAATCCTCTCTAGGATGACTTCTATGATAGCTTCATGGTCCTTGAATTAAGGAGCAAAAGTATACGACCATATGAGTTGATCCCTTCCAAGTAGAGAGATATATGAGAGACTTGAGCTCTTCTTCCTTCTAGGTGAGTATTAGATGTCTCCATGGTTGACCTTGATGCATAAGGCCATCAATTATGCATCATACACCCCTGAAAAAGTTTGTCCTCAAACTTTGGAAAATCAACTCTCACTTGCCTTCTTCACAAAGACTTTCTTCGAAAGCTTTGAAGTCATCGAGATTCCTTTGATGAACTTCTTAAACTTTCTTCCGATGATTTCTAACACCATAAGACTTGGACTTGCATTTCTTCACCGTGAACGTGGGTTGTTCACGTTGCTTCTCACTCCCAAGTCTATTCTTACCACTTTACCCTTGTCATTTAGCATGAAACAATGTACCTTGATGACTGGGCTATTTCATCCTTTCGAATTCTTGGCCTTTCAACCAAGTGATCTAAGTAGATAGCTCTTGGATGCTCATGGAAGATATGCTTCATAGGAAGATTCAAAATGTGATGGATACTTGGATCCGCTTCATTCTTCTCCAAATGTATAAGAATAGGATCCTTATATTCTTTATTCCTCGATACTCTTTTTCATGATCGACACAAGATGGCTTTCTTCTTTCTTAGGCCGTGGTATAAGATGGAAGTAGAGATGCATCAAGAGGCATGATATTCCTATCAAGCAACTTTGGTCCTTCCAACAAAGTATGACAAGAATCCATAGAAGTAATTTTGCAATATAATGAATCTTTGCAAATTTTGTAAAAGCAAAGACTTACTAAACTTCTTGGATTGAAATGAATGAACTTGTCATGGCTTAACCTCGCGTAAGGACAACAATATTTCCATAGGAGGCACAACTTTCCTTTCTTGGTTCAACGAACATACTTCTCCTTTGTTGGTATAATGAGAGATCTTGCACTCTCTTGTGGATGTTCATACGCCACACTTGCTTCTTTGTCACAAGCCATTTTTCCATATGCTCCTCTTCTACCTTTTCTTCCTCTTTATTTTCCTCCTCATATGCCAATCCCAATTTCTTCTTCCTTTCCTCCTCAAATGGTTTGTTATCATGTGTTTGGTACTCAACCAAAGACACATCTTTCTTTTGTTAGACACTCCAAATCAATGTGACCTAAACTTTGGCAATGACAACATCTCCTTTGTCTTTCAACATCGAGAGCTAAAGAACTTAACTCTTCCAAGTTTGTAAGAAGTTGATTTGCAACAACACGCACGAATGTAATCATTAAGACCAAGAGAGTAGTATACCAAAATGCGTGGATCGCCCTCCTTAAGGCCATTCTTCCATAATTGCCACTTGAACTCTATTGTATAATCAAGTACATCCATGTCGCTTGCTTAACTCCTTCAAGATTGTTGATGGAGTCACCTTTGTAATCGGATGGCAAGAAATCTTTCTTGAACTTTCTTCCCATTCTTTTTGTTGGAATGTTTACTCCGGGCATAAGGTGCTTCATATTCAACCTTAGAAGAGTGAACCACACGTGATCTTGTGCTTCTTGACCCCTTTGAAAGAATCCCACATTCTTCCATTTGCTTGGCAAGATCATCGATTTGTTGCTTCAAGTATTGTAGCTCACGTTGGGAATTCTTGCTAGACGTTTTGCAATCCTTTAGAACCTATCTTGATTCAATAGATCACAAGAAACTCATGGTAGGATGGTTAGCATAGAAGGGACGTGAGGGGGAATTGGTTGGATTTGTGTTTGGGCTCATGGGTTCTTTGTGGAGTTTATGATTCTTTATGAGTTCTTGATGAGTTCTTGATGGGTTCTTGATGGGTTCTTGGAAGAACTTATGGGTGGCGTGTGATGGAGAGATGATGGGGGATGAAATTTGTGATGGAAAGATGGGTAAAAGATGGTTCAAGAACTAAGAGAATCAAACTCCTAAGCTCTGATACCAAATTTGATGCATAATGAGACCAAGGGATGATCTCATCACACAATAACTAAGGATCTTTAAAAACGAAGATAGGAATCTCCTTTCTCAAAGTTCCAAAGAACCAAAAATGGAATAGAAATGGATGAAAAGGATGAAAAGACCTATGAAAGATGATTACCAAATGTATGGAAATGATGATCGAATGGACAATCGTATGATGAACGATGATGAACGTATGAAGCTTGGTCGTGTTTGATTAATAACAAACGCTTCTTGTTTAATTCTTGATGAATTCTTGTTGACTTCTTGATGTATAACACGAAATGTATGATAAATGGATGAATAACGACGGATAGATGATGTCTTTTGAAGACTCTTTGAAGGATATAGCCACACCACCTTCAAGAGACCTTCAATTCCTTCCTTTCACCTTCAAGGATGCCACCCTTGAATAGAAGAAGGGATAACTTCAAACTCCTCAAGAGAAACGAAAACTAGCACAAAAGCTAGAGAGAAAACAACACCACGTGTTTACTTTGTATTTGATATATGAATGAATGAGATTACAAGAGGCCTAAGGGGGGTATTTATAGTAATCCTAGCCCTCCCTAAACGTGCACAAATCAAGAGGCTTACATCATCTATTCTAATGATTACATCATAAAGAAAACAATGAACTAAACTAGATTTCAAATGATGATAACTCCTTGATTCTCATCCAAACTTAAAGATTCTGAACCATATGAAAGCTCTTGGAATGTAGAATAATCCTCTCTAGGATGACTTCTATGATAGCTTCATGGTCCTTGAATTAAGGAGCAAAAGTATACGACCATATGAGTTGATCCCTTCCAAGTAGAGAGATATATGAGAGACTTGAGCTCTTCTTCCTTCTAGGTGAGTATTAGATGTCTCCATGGTTGACCTTGATGCATAAGGCCATCAATTATGCATCATACACCCCTGTTGAAAAGTTTGTCCTCAAACTTTGGAAAATCAACTCTCACTTGCCTTCTTCACAAAGACTTTCTTCTTGAAAGCTTTGAAGTCATCGAGATTCCTTTGATGAACTTCTTAAACTTTCTTCCGATGATTTCTAACACCATAAGACTTGGACTTGGATTTCTTCACCGTTATCGTGGGTTGTTCACGTTGCTTCTCCCTACGATAGTATATTCTTACCACTTTACCCTGGTCTTTTCGCATGAAACAATGTACCTTGATGACTTGGGCTATTTCATCCTTTCAATTCTTGGCCTTTCAACCAAGTGATCTAAGTAGATAGCTCTTGGATGCTCATGGAAGATATGCTTCATAGAAGATTCAAAATGTGATGGATACTTGGATCCGCTTTCATTCTTCTCCAAATGTATAAGAATAGGATCCTTATATTCTTTATTCCTCGATACTCTTTTTCATGATCGACACAAGATGGCTTTCTTCCTTCTTAGGCCGTGGTATAAGATGGAAGTAGAGATGCATCAAGAGGCATGATATTCCTATCAAGCAACTTTGGTCCTTCCAACAAAGTATGACAAGAATCCATAGAAGTAATTTTGCAATATAATGAATCTTTGCAAATTTTGTAAAAAGCAAAGACTTACTAAACTTCGATTGAAATGAATGAACTTGTCATGGCTTGCGTAAGGACAACAATATTTCCATAGGAGGCACAACTTTCCTTTTCTTGGTTCAACGAACATACTTCTCCTTTGTTGGTATAATGAGAGATCTTGCACTCTCTTTGTGGATGTTCATACGCCACACTTGCTTCTTTTGTCACAAGCCATTTTTCCATATGCTCCTCTTCTACCTTTTCTTCCTCTTTATTTTCCTCCTCATATGCGTCAATCCCAATTTCTTCTTCCTTTTCCTCCTCAAATGGTTTGTTATCATGTGTTTGGTACTCAACCAAAGACACATCTTTCTTTTTGTTAGGACACTCCAAATCAATGTGACCTAAACTTTGGCAATGACAACATCTCCTTTGTCTTTCAACATCGAGAGCTAAAGAACTTAACTCTTCCAAGTTTGTAAGAAGTTGATTTGCAACAACACGACGAATGTAATCATTAAGACCAAGAGAGTAGTATACCAAAATGCGTGGATCGTCCTCCTTAAGGCCATTCTTCCATAATTGCCACTTGAACTCTATTGTATAATCAAGTACATCCATGCTGCCTTGCTTAACTCCTTCAAGATTGTTGATGGAGTCACCTTTGTAATCGGATGGCAAGAAATCTTCTTGAACTTTCTTCCCATTCTTTTTGTTGGAATGTTTACTCCGGGCATAAGGTGCTTCATATTCAACCTTAGAAGAGTGAACCACACGTGATCTTGTGCTTCTTGACCCCTTTGAAAGAATCCCACATTCTTCCATTTGCTTGGCAAGATCATCGATTTGTTGCTTCAAGTATTGTAGCTCACGTTGGGAATTCTTGCTGGACCTTATGCAATCCATTAGAACCTATCTTGATTCAAAAGATCACAAGAAACTCATGGTAGGATGGTTAGCATAGAAGGGACGTGAGGGGGAATTGGTTGGATTTGTGTTTGGGCTCACGGGTTCTTTGTGGAGTTTATGATTCTTTATGAGTTCTTGATGAGTTCTTGATGGGTTCCTGGAAGAACTTATGGGTGGCGTGTGATGGAGAGATGATGGGGGATGAAATTTGTGATGGAAAGATGGGTAAAAGATGGTTCAAGAACTAAGAGAATCAAACTCCTAAGCTCTGATACCAAATTTGATGCATAATGAGACCAAGGGATGATCTCATCACACAATAACTAAGGATCTTTAAAAACGAAGATAGGAATCTCCTTTCTCAATGTTCTAAAGAACCAAAAATGGAATAGAATTGGATGAAAAGGATGGAAAGAACTATGAAAGATGATTACCAAATGGATGGAAATGATGAACGAATGGACAAGCGAATGATAAATGATGATGAACGAATGAAGCTTGGACGTGTTTGATGAAGAACAAACGTTTCTTGTTGAATGCTTGATGAATTCTTGTTGAATTCTTGATGAATAACACGAAATGGATGATAAATGGATGAATAACGACGGATAGATGATGGCTTTTGAAGACTCTTAGAAGGATATAGCCACACCACCTTCAAGAGACCTTCAATTCCTTCCTTTCACCTTCAAGGATGCCACCCTTGAATAGAAGAAGGGGATAACTTCGAAACTCCCTCAAGAGAAACGAAAACTAGCACAAAAGCTAGAGAGAAAACAACACCATGTGTTTACTTTGTATTTGATATATGAATGAATGAGATTACAAGAGGCCTAAGGGGGGTATTTATAGTAATCCTAGCCCTCCCTAAACGTGCACAAATCAAGAAATAGGCCCCTTGAGGCTTACATCATCTATTCTAATGATTACATCATAAAGAAAACAATGAACTAAACTAGATTTCAAATGATGATAACTCCTTGGATTCTCATCCAAACTTAAAGATTCTTGAACCATATGAAAGCTCTTGGAATGTAGAATAATCCTCTCTAGGATGACTTCTATGATAGCTTCATGGTCCTTGAATTAAGGAGCAAAAGTATACGACCATATGAGTTGATCCCTTCCAAGTAGAGAGATATATGAGAGACTTGAGCTCTTCTTCCTTCTAGGTGAGTATTAGATGTCTCCATGGTTGACCTTGATGCATAAGGCCATCAATTATGCATCATACACTCCCTTGAAAAGTTTGTCCTCAAACTTTGGAAAATCAACTCTCACTTGCCTTCTTCACAAAGACTTTCTTCTTGAAAGCTTTGAAGTCATCGAGATTCCTTTGATGAACTTCTTAAACTTTCTTCCGATGATTTCTAACACCATAAGACTTGGACTTGCATTTCTTCACCGTGAACGTGGGTTGTTCACGCTGCTTCTCACTCCCCAAGTCTATTCTTACCACTTTACCCTTGTCATTTAGCATGAAACAATGTACCTTGATGACTTGGGCTATTTCATCCTTTCGAATTCTTGGCCTTTCAACCAAGTGATCTAAGTAGATAGCTCTTGGATGCTCATGGAAGATATGCTTCATAGGAAGATTCAAAATGTGATGGATACTTGGATCCGCTTCATTCTTCTCCAAATGTATAAGAATAGGATCCTTATATTCTTTATTCCTCGATACTCTTTTTCATGATCGACACAAGATGGCTTTCTTCTTCTTAGGCCGTGTGGTATAAGATGGAAGTAGAGATGCATCAAGAGGCATGATATTCCTATCAAGCAACTTTGGTCCTTCCAACAAAGTATGACAAGAATCCATAGAAGTAATTTTGCAATATAATGAATCTTTGCAAATTTTGTAAAAGCAAAGACTTACTAAACTTCTTGGATTGAAATGAATGAACTTGTCATGGCTTAACCCTTTCGTAAGGACAACAATATTTCCATAGGAGGCACAACTTTCCTTTTCTTGGTTCAACGAACATACTTCTCCTTTGTTGGTATAATGAGAGATCTTGCACTCTCTTTGTGGATGTTCATACGCCACACTTGCTTCTTTTGTCACAAGCCATTTTTCCATATGCTCCTCTTCTACCTTTTCTTCCTCTTTATTTTCCTCCTCATATGCGACAATCCCAATTTCTTCTTCCTTTCCTCCTCAAATGGTTTGTTATCATGTGTTTGGTACTCAACCAAAGACACATCTTTCTTTTGTTAGACACTCCAAATCAATGTGACCTAAACTTTGGCAATGACAACATCTCCTTTGTCTTTCAACATCGAGAGCTAAAGAACTTAACTCTTCCAAGTTTGTAAGAAGTTGATTTGCAACAACACGACGAATGTAATCATTAAGACCAAGAGAGTAGTATACCAAAATGCGTGGATCGTCCTCCTTAAGGCCATTCTTCCATAATTGCCACTTGAACTCTATTGTATAATCAAGTACATCCATGCTGCCTTGCTTAACTCCTTCAAGATTGTTGATGGAGTCACCTTTGTAATCGGATGGCAAGAAATCTTTCTTGAACTTTCTTCCCATTCTTTTTGTTGGAATGTTTACTCCGGGCATAAGGTGCTTCATATTCAACCTTAGAAGAGTGAACCACACGTGATCTTGTGCTTCTTGACCCCTTTGAAAGAATCCCACATTCTTCCATTTGCTTGGCAAGATCATCGATTTGTTGCTTCAAGTATTGTAGCTCACGTTGGGAATTCTTGCTAGACGTTTTGCAATCCTTTAGAACCTATCTTGATTCAAAAGATCACAAGAAACTCATGGTAGGATGGTTAGCATAGAAGGGACGTGAGGGGGAATTGGTTGGATTTGTGTTTGGGCTCACGGGTTCTTTGTGGAGTTTATGATTCTTTATGAGTTCTTGATGAGTTCTTGATGGGTTCTTGATGGGTTCTTGGAAGAACTTATGGGTGGCGTGATGGAGAGATGATGGGGGATGAAATTTGTGATGGAAAGATGGGTAAAAGATGGTTCAAGAACTAAGAGAATCAAACTCCTAAGCTCTGATACCAAATTTGATGCATAATGAGACCAAGGGATGATCTCATCACACAATAACTAAGGATCTTTAAAAACGAAGATAGGAATCTCCTTTCTCAAAGTTCCAAAGAACCAAAAATGGAATAGAAATGGATGAAAAAGGATGGAAAGAACTATGAAAGATGATTACCAAATGGATGGAAATGATGAACGAATGGACAAACGAATGATGAATGATGATGAACGAATGAAGCTTGGACGTGTTTGATGAAGAACAAACGTTTCTTGTTGAATGCTTGATGAATTCTTGTTGAATTCTTGATGAATAACACGAAATGGATGATAAATGGATGAATAACGACGGATAGATGATGGCTTTTGAAGACTCTTAGAAGGATATAGCCACACCACCTTCAAGAGACCTTCAATTCCTTCCTTTCACCTTCAAGGATGCCACCCTTGAATAGAAGAAGGGGATAACTTCGAAACTCCCTCAAGAGAAACGAAAACTAGCACAAAAGCTAGAGAGAAAACAACACCATGTGTTTACTTTGTATTTGATATGTGAATGAATGAGATTACAAGAGGCCTAAGGGGGGTATTTATAGTAATCCTAGCCCTCCCTAAACGTGCACAAATCAAGAAATAGGCCCCTTGAGGCTTACATCATCTATTCTAATGATTACATCATAAAGAAAACAATGAACTAAACTAGATTTCAAATGATGATAACTCCTTGGATTCTCATCCAAACTTAAAGATTCTTGAACCATATGAAAGCTCTTGGAATGTAGAATAATCCTCTCTAGGATGACTTCTATGATAGCTTCATGGTCCTTGAATTAAGGAGCAAAAGTATACGACCATATGAGTTGATCCCTTCCAAGTAGAGAGATATATGAGAGACTTGAGCTCTTCTTCCTTCTAGGTGAGTATTAGATGTCTCCATGGTTGACCTTGATGCATAAGGCCATCAATTATGCATCATACACTCCCGCTGAAAAAGTTTGTCCTCAAACTTTGGAAAAATCAACTCTCACTTGCCTTCTTCACAAAGACTTTCTTCTTGAAAGCTTTGAAGTCATCGTAGATTCCTTTGATGAACTTCTTAAACTTTCTTCCGATGATTTCTCGAACACCATAAGACTTGGACTTGCATTTCTTCACCGTGAACGTGGGTTGTTCACGTTGCTTCTCACTCCCCAAGTCTATTCTTACCACTTTACCCTTGTCATTTAGCATGAAACAATGTACCTTGATGACTAGGGCTATTTCATCCTTTCGAATTCTTGGCCTTTCAACCAAGTGATCTACGTAGATAGCTCTTGGATGCTCATGGAAGATATGCTTCATAGGAAGATTCAAAATGTGATGGATACTTGGATCCGTTTCATTCTTCTCCAAATGTATAAGAATAGGATCCTTATATTCTTTATTCCCTCGATACTCTTTTTTCATGATCGACACAAGATGGCTTTCTTCCTTCTTAGGCCGTGTGGTATAAGATGGAAGTAGAGATGCATCAAGAGGCATGATATTCCTATCAAGCAACTTTGGTCCTTCCAACAAAGTATGACAAGAATCCATAGAAGTAATTTTGCAATATAATGAATCTTTGCAAATTTTGTAAAAGCAAAGACTTACTAAACTTCTTGGATTGAAATGAATGAACTTGTCATGGCTTAACCCTTCGCGTAAGGACAACAATATTTCCATAGGAGGCACAACTTTCCTTTTCTGGTTCAACTAAAATACTTATCCTTTGTTGGTATAATGAGAGTTCTTGCACTCTTTTGTGGATGTTCATACGCCACACTTGCTTCTTTTGTCACAAGCCATTTTTCCATATGCTCCTCTTCTACCTTTTCTTCCTCTTTATTTTCCTCCTCATATGCGTCAATCCCAATTTATTCTTCCTTTTCCTCCTCAAATGGTTTGTTATCATGTGTTTGGTACTCAACCAAAGACACATCTTTCTTTTTGTTAGGACACTCCAAATCAATGTGACCTAAACTTTGGCAATGACAACATCTCCTTTGTCTTTCAACATCGAGAGCTAAAGAACTTAACTCTTCCAAGTTTGTAAGAAGTTGATTTGCAACAACACGACGAATGTAATCATTAAGACCAAGAGAGTAGTATACCAAAATGCGTGGATCGTCCTCCTTAAGGCCATTCTTCCATAATTGCCACTTGAACTCTATTGTATAATCAAGTACATCCATACTGCCTTGCTTAACTCCTTCAAGATTGTTGATGGAGTCACCTTTGTAATCGGATGGCAAGAAATCTTCTTGAACTTTCTTCCCATTCTTTTTGTTGGAATGTTTACTCCGGGCATAAGGTGCTTCATATTCAACCTTAGAAGAGTGAACCACACGTGATCTTGTGCTTCTTGACCCCTTTGAAAGAATCCCACATTCTTCCATTTGCTTGGCAAGATCATCGATTTGTTGCTTCAAGTATTGTAGCTCACGTTGGGAATTCTTGCTGGACCTTTTGCAATCCATTAGAACCTATCTTGATTCAAAAGATCACAAGAAACTCATGGTAGGATGGTTAGCATAGAAGGGACGTGAGGGGGAATTGGTTGGATTTGTGTTTGGGCTCACGGGTTCTTTGTGGAGTTTATGATTCTTTATGAGTTCTTGATGAGTTCTTGATGGGTTCTTGATGGGTTCTTGGAAGAACTTATGGGTGGCGTGTGATGGAGAGATGATGGGGGATGAAATTTGTGATGGAAAGATGGGTAAAAGATGGTTCAAGAACTAAGAGAATCAAACTCCTAAGCTCTGATACCAAATTTGATGCATAATGAGACCAAGGGATGATCTCATTACACAATATCTAAGGATCTTTAAAAACGAAGATAGGAATCTCCTTTCTCAAAGTTCCAAAGAACCAAAAATGGAATAGAAATGGATGAAAAGGATGGAAAGAACTATGAAAGATGATTACCAAATGGATGGAAATGATGAACGAATGGACAAACGAATGATGAATGATGATGAACGAATGAAGCTTGGACGTGTTTGATGAAGAACAAACGTTTCTTGTTGAATGCTTGATGAATTCTTGTTGAATTCTTGATGAATAACACGAAATGGATGATAAATGGATGAATAACGACGGATAGATGATGGCTTTTGAAGACTCTTAGAAGGATATAGCCACACCACCTTCAAGAGACCTTCAATTCCTTCCTTTCACCTTCAAGGATGCCACCCTTGAATAGAAGAAGGGGATAAATTCAAAACTCACTCATGAGAATCGAAAACTAGCACATAAGCTAGAGAGAAAACAACACCACGTGTTTACTTTGTATTTGATATGTGAATGAATGAGATTACAAGAGGCCTAAGGGGGGTATTTATAGTAATCCTACCCTCCCTAAACGTGCACAAATCAAGAAATAGGCCCCTTGAGGCTTACATCATCTATTCTAATGATTACATCATAAAGAAAACAATGAACTAAACTAGATTTCAAATGATGATAACTCCTTGGATTCTCATCCAAACTTAAAGATTCTTGAACCATATGAAAGCTCTTGGAATGTAGAATAATCCTCTCTAGGATGACTTCTATGATAGCTTCATGGTCCTTGAATTAAGGAGCAAAAGTATACGACCATATGAGTTGATCCCTTCCAAGTAGAGAGATATATGAGAGACTTGAGCTCTTCTTCCTTCTAGGTGAGTATTAGATGTCTCCATGGTTGACCTTGATGCATAAGGCCATCAATTATGCATCATACACCCCCGGTTGAAAAGTTTGTCCTCAAACTTTGGAAAATCAACTCTCACTTGCCTTCTTCACAAAGACTTTCTTCTTGAAAGCTTTGAAGTCATCGTAGATTCCTTTGATGAACTTCTTAAACTTTCTTCCGATGATTTCTCGAACACCATAAGACTTGGACTTGCATTTCTTCACCGTGAACGTGGGTTGTTCACGTTGCTTCTCACTCCCCAAGTCTATTCTTACCACTTTACCCTTGTCATTTAGCATGAAACAATGTACCTTGATGACTTGGGCTATTTCATCCTTTCGAATTCTTGGCCTTTCAACCAAGTGATCTAAGTAGATAGCTCTTGGATGCTCATGGAAGATATGCTTCATAGGAAGATTCAAAATGTGATGGATACTTGGATCCGTTTCATTCTTCTCCAAATGTATAAGAATAGGATCCTTATATTCTTTATTCCCTCGATACTCTTTTTTCATGATCGACACAAGATGGCTTTCTTCCTTCTTAGGCCGTGTGGTATAAGATGGAAGTAGAGATGCATCAAGAGGCATGATATTCCTATCAAGCAACTTTGGTCCTTCCAACAAAGTATGACAAGAATCCATAGAAGTAATTTTGCAATATAATGAATCTTTGCAAATTTTGTAAAAGCAAAGACTTACTAAACTTCTTGGATTGAAATGAATGAACTTGTCATGGCTTGCGTAAGGACAACAATATTTCCATAGGAGGCACAACTTTCCTTTTCTTGGTTCAACGAACATACTTCTCCTTTGTTGGTATAATGAGAGATCTTGCACTCTCTTTGTGGATGTTCATACGCCACACTTGCTTCTTTTGTCACAAGCCATTTTTCCATATGCTCCTCTTCTACCTTTTCTTCCTCTTTATTTTCCTCCTCATATGCGTCAATCCCAATTTCTTCTTCCTTTTCCTCCTCAAATGGTTTGTTATCATGTGTTTGGTACTCAACCAAAGACACATCTTTCTTTTTGTTAGGACACTCCAAATCAATGTGACCTAAACTTTGGCAATGACAACATCTCCTTTGTCTTTCAACATCGAGAGCTAAAGAACTTAACTCTTCCAAGTTTGTAAGAAGTTGATTTGCAACAACACGACGAATGTAATCATTAAGACCAAGAGAGTAGTATACCAAAATGCGTGGATCGTCCTCCTTAAGGCCATTCTTCCATAATTGCCACTTGAACTCTATTGTATAATCAAGTACATCCATGCCTTGCTTAACTCCTTCAAGATTGTTGATGGAGTCACCTTTGTAATCGGATGGCAAGAAATCTTCTTGAACTTTCTTCCCATTCTTTTTGTTGGAATGTTTACTCCGGGCATAAGGTGCTTCATATTCAACCTTAGAAGAGTGAACCACACGTGATCTTGTGCTTCTTGACCCCTTTGAAAGAATCCCACATTCTTCCATTTGCTTGGCAAGATCATCGATTTGTTGCTTCAAGTATTGTAGCTCACGTTGGGAATTCTTGCTGGACCTTTTGCAATCCATTAGAACCTATCTTGATTCAAAAGATCACAAGAAACTCATGGTAGGATGGTTAGCATAGAAGGGACGTGAGGGGGAATTGGTTGGATTTGTGTTTGGGCTCACGGGTTCTTTGTGGAGTTTATGATTCTTTATGAGTTCTTGATGAGTTCTTGATGGGTTCTTGATGGGTTCTTGGAAGAACTTATGGGTGGCGTGTGATGGAGAGATGATGGGGGATGAAATTTGTGATGGAAAGATGGGTAAAAGATGGTTCAAGAACTAAGAGAATCAAACTCCTAAGCTCTGATACCAAATTTGATGCATAATGGGACCAAGGGATGATCTCATTACACAATATCTAAGGATCTTTAAAAACGAAGATAGGAATCTCCTTTCTCAAAGTTCCAAAGAACCAAAAATGGAATAGAAATGGATGAAAAAGGATGGAAAGAACTATGAAAGATGATTACCAAATGGATGGAAATGATGAACGAATGGACAAACGAATGATGAATGATGATGAACGAATGAAGCTTGGACGTGTTTGATGAAGAACAAACGTTTCTTGTTGAATGCTTGATGAATTCTTGTTGAATTCTTGATGAATAACACGAAATGGATGATAAATGGATGAATAACGACGGATAGATGATGGCTTTTGAAGACTCTTAGAAGGATATAGCCACACCACCTTCAAGAGACCTTCAATTCCTTCCTTTCACCTTCAAGGATGCCACCCTTGAATAGAAGAAGGGGATAACTTCGAAACTCCCTCAAGAGAAACGAAAACTAGCACAAAAGCTAGAGAGAAAACAACACCATGTGTTTACTTTGTATTTGATATGTGAATGAATGAGATTACAAGAGGCCTAAGGGGGGTATTTATAGTAATCCTACCCTCCCTAAACGTGCACAAATCAAGAAATAGGCCCCTTGAGGCTTACATCATCTATTCTAATGATTACATCATAAAGAAAACAATGAACTAAACTAGATTTCAAATGATGATAACTCCTTGGATTCTCATCCAAACTTAAAGATTCTTGAACCATATGAAAGCTCTTGGAATGTAGAATAATCCTCTCTAGGATGACTTCTATGATAGCTTCATGGTCCTTGAATTAAGGAGCAAAAGTATACGACCATATGAGTTGATCCCTTCCAAGTAGAGAGATATATGAGAGACTTGAGCTCTTCTTCCTTCTAGGTGAGTATTAGATGTCTCCATTGTTGACCTTGATGCATAAGGCCATCAATTATGCATCACTAGGTACACGTCCAAGGGGTCCTAGAGTAGTATAAATAGACCCCCTAGGGTGCCATTGTATTCATTCATTCAATCATATATCAAAATACAATCAAACACATGATGTGTTGTTCTCTCTAGCTTTGTGCTAGTCTCTTCGTTTCTCTTGAGGAGGACGGAAACTATCCCCTTCTTCTATCCAAGATTGGCGTCCTTGGTGGTGATAGGAAGGATTTGAAGCATTCTTGAAGGTGGTGTGGCTGTATCCTCCAAGATTCTTCAAAGAGCCATTATCATTCTATCATTCTAGTGAGTTTTGTTTGATTCATTAGAATTCTTTCAATTGCATTTTCATTGTTTCTATCTTTCATTTACACATCTAAAGTACTAAATCATAAGATAGATTCATCAATCCATTCGTTTTCAACATTCCTACATTCGTCCATTCATTCGTTCATCATTTCCATTCATTTGGTAATCATCTTTCATAGTTCTTTCCATCTTTTCATCCATTTCTATTCCATTTTGGTTCTTTGGAACTTTGAGAAGGAGATTCCTATCTTCGTTTTTAAAGATCCTTAGATTTTGTGTAATGAGATCATCCCTTGGTCTCATTATGCATCATTCCTATCTTCGTTTTTAAAGATCCTTAGATATTGTGTAATGAGATCATCCCTTGGTCTCATTATGCATCAATCTAGGGGCGGTTTGAGGGGTAGGAGTGGGCGTTTTGTGGCGGACGGATAAGAGTGGGTTTGGCTTTTTTGTGGAGTGTATGTTTGAGGCGAGTAGTTGACCCTTTGAGAGCTAGGGTTTCTAGTTGGCGCCTCTTTGCCTCTTCTTTTCTTTTGCTGTTCCACTTTGTTAGCCAAAGTACTCAATTCATCAAGAGTGTCATAAGGTTGAAGTTCCACAACATACCTTATATTTTCGTTCAAGCCAGCAAGATACCTCACAAGAGTTTGAGGTTCATCTTCTTTCAGGTTACACCTCCAGAGTAGGTGTTCGAACTCCTTAGTATATTCTTCAACAGATTTAGATCCCTGGGATAGCTGTTGTAGACGAAAGTAGTTGTCTTTGAAGTAGCTTGCAGGTAGAAACTTTGAATGAAGTTTCTTTCTCATCTATTCCCAAGTACGGATCTTTTCTTTCCCGGCATGCTGTCTCCTTTTCTGTAAATTAGTCCACCATATACTAGCATGCTTTCGGAGTTTTAAAGCAATATACTTGACCTTCTTGTCATCAGCGACATCTTTCAAATCAAAGACTTGTTCGAGAGTTTGGATCCAATCGAGAAAGATTTCAGGATCAAGATTACCGTCAATCGGTGGATGTCAACTTTGAAGTCGAGTCTTTCTTCCTGGAGGGGTCTAGGAGACGTGACCTCCGCTGAGCCGATGAGTGCCTGGCCAGCTAGGTCACTGGGACGGCTTCTTCCTCGCCTTGCCCCGTAGTGTTCTCAATGCGAGTCCATGTATCGCTTTAGTTGATCGTAAAGATAAGCGATTCTTGCTTCCATTATCGCTTTTCTTGTTTCCATTGCTCCGTAGGATTTTCATCTTGTTGGTATCGTTGTCGGATGTCATGGAAGGGGTTTGGAACGCCCATTGACGTTGGGTAGGGAAGGGAATGTGTTTGAAGCTGTGGAGTTTAGGGTTGCAGGTTGGTACTAAAGATTTGAAGGTTATGTGTTTGCTACTACAGGTTAAGCTTGTGGACTTGCAGGTTAAGCTTTTGGACTTGCAGGTTAAGCTTTTGGACTTGTAGGTTAAGCTTTAGACTTGCAGGTTAAGCCTTTGGATTTGAAGGTTACGTGTTTGGTTTACACTCAACCTCAACCTAGAGCTCTGATACCACTTTTGATGTATTACCGGATCAAGAAAGGTTCTTGATTCTAATAATACATGAAACACGTGTAACCAAACAATGAGGGTGGGGTGGTTCACACCATCCACGAAACACATTCCCACAAAAACTCCACAAAATCAGCCCCCATCCATCCCTAAACCTCACGTCCAAGTGACCAAACCCATAGCATCAAGAAGGTGTTTTCGATGCCAAGGGTTGGGACATTATGCTTCGGAGTGTCCAAACAAGCGAGTGGTGTCTTTGGTGGAATACCAAAGTGCTTTATATGTAGAGTATGAGAAAGAAGAAGAAGCTAGGGTTGACGCCAAAGAAGAGGAAGATGTAGTAGAAGAATATGTGGAAGAGCCGGATGAAGGAGAACTACTTGTGGTAGAAAGGGCCTTGAATATCACAAATGTGCCGAAAGATCAACTACAAAGAGAGGCAATTTTTCATTCTCGTTGTACCATCCAAGGGAGAGTATGCTCCTTGATCATAGATGGAGGAAGTTGCACCAATGCCGCCTCTACAACAATGGTCAAGAAGTTGCAAATGGAGATTAGCCCACATCCCACACCCTACACAATACAATGGCTAAGCCTTGGGCAAGGTATTCGTGTGGATCAACGAGTTTTGGTGAGTCTTTCAATTGGAAAGAATTATCAAGATTCATTATGGTGTGATATAGTTCCCATGGATACTTGTCATGTTTTATTGGGAAGGCCATGGTTATACGATAGACATGTCATACATGATGGGAGGGCCAACACTTACACTCTCACCATCAACCAAAAGCGGATCACTTTGGCACCTCTTGATCCACCATCTCTACCAAGGAGGAAAACGTCATATTGTGTCAATTATGAAGATGGAGTATCAAGGGCATGAAGAATATAAGGATCCTATTCTTATACATTTGAAGAAGAATGAAACGGATCCAAGTATCCATCACCTTTTGAATCTTCCTATGAAGCATATCTTCCATGAGCATCCAAGAGCTATCTACTTGGATCACTTGGTTGAAAGGCCAAGAATTAAAGGAGGAAATAGCCCAAGTCATCAAGGTACATTGTTTCATACTAAATGACAAGGGTAAAGTGGTAAGAATAAATGAGAAGCAACGTGAACAGCCCACGTTCACGGTGGAGAAATGCAAGTTCAAATCTTATGGCGTGCGAGGAAGAAAGTTTAAGAAGTTCATCAAAGGGATCTACGATGACTTCAAAGCTTTCAAGAAGAAAGTCGTTGTGAAGAAGGCAAGCGAGAGTTGATCTTCCAAAGTTTGAGGACAAACTTTTTCAACCGGGGGTGTATGATGCATAATTGATGGCCTTATGCATCAAGGTCAACCATGGAGACATCTAATACTCACCTAGTAGGTAGAAGAGTTCAAGTCTCTCTTTTATCTCTCTACTTGGAAGGGATCAACTCATGCGGACGTATACTTTTGCTCCTTAATTCAAGGACCGTGAAGCTATCATAGAAGTCATCCTAGAAGGGATTATTCTACATTCCAAGAGCTTTCATATGGTTCAAGAATCTTTGAATTTGGATGAGAATCCAAGGAGTTATTCATATTTGTAATATAGTTTAGTATATTGTTTTCTTTATGATGTAAGCATTAGGATGAATGATGTAAGCCCTTAAGGGGTCTTTTCTTGAAGCTAGGTGACGCCTAAGGGGTGGGTTGTAGCTATAAATACCTCCTAGGTGCTTGTAATTCATTCAATTCATTCAAGTCATTCACATTGAATTTTTCAAACACATGATGTGTTCTCTCTAGCATTTGTGCTAGGTGTTTTCGTCTCTTTTGTGGGATTGAAATATCCCCTTCTTCTAGCTAAGGTTGGCATCCTTAGTGGTGAAAGGAAGGAATTGGAGTATTCTGGAGGTGGTGAATCTGTATCCTTCAAAGAATCTTCAAAAGCCATCAACTATCCATCTACCAATCGTCCATTATCATCCATTTTCGAGTGCTTCATCAAGAATTCAACAAGAATTCATCAAGCATTCATCAAGAAACGTGAGTTCTTCATCATTCACGTCCAAGCTACCTTCGTCATCATCATTCAACATTCGTTTATTCATTCGTTCATTATTTCCATCTATTTGGTAACCATCTTTCATAGTTCTTTCCATCCTTTTTCATCCATTTCTATGCCATTTTTGGTTCTTTGGAACTTTGAGATAGAGGATTCTTATCTTCGTTTTTAAAGATCCTTAGATTTTGTGTAATGAGATTATTCTTTGGTCTCATTATGCATCAATTCTTCAAAGAGCCATTATCATTCTATCATTCTAGTGAGTTTTGTTTGATTCATTAGAATTCTTTCAATTGCATTTTCATTGTTTCTATCTTTCATTTACACATCTAAAGTACTAAATCATAAGATAGATTCATCAATCCATTCGTTTTCAACATTCCTACATTCGTCCATTCATTCGTTCATCATTTCCATTCATTTGGTAATCATCTTTCATAGTTCTTTCCATCTTTTCATCCATTTCTATTCCATTTTTGGTTCTTTGGAACTTTGAGAAGGGAGATTCCTATCTTCGTTTTTAAAGATCCTTAGATTTTGTGTAATGAGATCATCGCTTGGTCTCCTTATGCATCATGCCTATCGTCGTGTGTAAAGATCCTTAGAGATTGTGTAATGAGATCATCCTTGGTCTCATTATGCATCAATCTAGGGGCGGTGAGGGGTAGGAGTGGGCGTTTTTGTGGCGGACGGATAAGAGTGGGTTTGGCTTTTTTGTGGAGTGTATGTTTGAGGCGAGTAGTTGACCCTTTGAGAGCTAGGGTTTCTAGTTGGCGCCTCTTTGCCTCTTCTTTTCTTTTGCTGTTCCACTTTGTTAGCCAAAGTACTCAATTCATCAAGAGTGTCATAAGGTTGAAGTTCCACAACATACCTTATATTTTCGTTCAAGCCAGCAAGATACCTCACAAGAGTTTGAGGTTCATCTTCTTTCAGGTTACACCTCCAGAGTAGGTGTTCGAACTCCTTAGTATATTCTTCAATGATTTAGATCCTCAGGATAGGTAGTTTGTAGACGAAAGTAGTCTTTGAAGTAGCTTGCAGTAGAAACTTTGAATGAAGTTTCTTTCTCATCTATTCCTGGCACGGATCTTTTCTTTCCCATGATGTCTCCTTTCTGTAAATTAGTCCACCAAATACTAGCATGCTTTCGGAGTTTTAAAGCAATATACTTGACCTTCTTGTCATCAGCGACATCTTTCAAATCAAAGACTTGTTCGAGAGTTTGGATCCAATCGAGAAAGATTTCAGGATCAAGATTACCGTCGAATTCAGGGATGTCAACTTTGAAGTCGAGTCTTTCTTCCCGTGGAGGGGGTCTAGGGAGACGTGACCTCCTGCTGAGCCAAGAGTGCTCGCCATAGGGTCTTGGGACGCTTCTTCCTCGCCTTGCCCCGTAGTGTTCTCAATTGCAGTCCATGTATCGCTTTAGTTGATCGTAAAGATAAGCGATTCTTGCTTCCATTATCGCTTTTCTTGTTTCCATTGCTCCGTAGGATTTCCATCTTGTTGACTGTTGTTGTCAGATGTCATGGAAGGGGTTTGGAACGTCCAGTTGACGTTGGGTAGGGAAGGGAATGTGTTTGGGCTGTTTGTGGAGTTTAGGGTTGCAGGTTGGTACTAAAGATTTAAAGGTTATGTG
Source organism: Portulaca oleracea (assembly GCA_029582165.1). Lineage (NCBI taxonomy): Eukaryota > Viridiplantae > Streptophyta > Magnoliopsida > Caryophyllales > Portulacaceae > Portulaca > Portulaca oleracea. Next base: position 35,527,263 of record CM055869.1, on the reverse strand, counting down.
TTTGCTACTACAGGTTAAGCTTGTGGACTTGCAGGTTAAGCTTTTGGACTTGCAGGTTAAGCTTTTGGACTTGTAGGTTAAGCTTTAGACTTGCAGGTTAAGCCTTTGGATTTGAAGGTTACGTGTTTGGTTTACACTCAACCTCAACCTAGAGCTCTGATACCACTTTTGATGTATTACCGGATCAAGAAAGGTTCTTGATTCTAATAATACATGAAACACGTGTAACCAAACAATGAGGGTGGGGTGGTTCACGAGATTAGGGAGAAAGAAAGGGGGAGGCTCTTGATGCATAATGGATCAATACAAATCCATTATACACGAAATGCTAAGGATCTTTCCACAAGTGAAAACTTGCAATAGTTGAATTTCTCAAAAACTAGTTTCAAACGAAAGAATGGGATGAATTAGATTGATAATGGACGAATGGAAAAGGCTAAACGAGAGTTCTAAATGTGATGAATTGAATGACAATCAAAAGAATCAAAACAATGGAAAAAAACGTACCAATTGTAAAAGAACTCGTTGAATTGATGTAGAAACTTGATAGATTTTGGCAATGGAAATCTCCTTGATTGATACAGACACACCACAATCAATTTGATATCCAACTCCTCCTTTGCACCATCCAAGATTGCTCCCTCTTGGAATAGAAGAGAAGATTCAAAGGATTCTCCCTCAAGAGAACCAGATTCTAACACAAAGGTTAGAGAGAAAACAAAGCATAAGCTCTTGTTTGATTATGTGTTTAATATTGAATGTGAATGAATACAAAGGCACCCTAGGGGGTTTATTTATACTACTCCAAGACCCCCTTGGACGTGCACTTAGGGTTCAAGAAACCAAGAATCATCTATTACATCATATATCCTATTTATGACATCATAAAACTCTAAAATACAACTCTAGAAAGAAATTGCTATAACTCCTTCAATACTTGTCCGTTTTCAATGATTCAAAAACCATTGGAAAGCTCTTTAAATGTACTCCAATCTGTCTTTTGATGACTTCCTCAATAGATGCTTGGATTTAGAGTTATAGAGCAAAATATCAAACTATACACGATAAGGTCCTCCATTGCCGTGAATTCAATAAGGACTCTTATTGCCGAGAGTATTTTGAGCTCATTGATGACTTCCATATATGATTGTAATTCCATGTAAGCTAGAATAACATCAAGGTCCTTCATGCTTGCTTCCTTGATGTATAGAGCTTAATAAATCATTGTAATTGATGATGTCGTTGATGTCTTTTGTAACTTGAAGCTAGATCAAGGTCCTCTTAGCTAACCTTGATGTATATAGCTAGGCTATTATGCATCATTCTCCCCCGGTTGAAAAAGTTTGTCCTCAAACTTTAGACAAGACTTTCTTTAAAAAAAAACACCATATAACTTCAATCACAAAACTTCTTTGATTCAGACTCACAAGTGATCATATAAACTTCTTCTTCAAAGCCCTTCTTCCTTCTTTGTAATATGTCTTTCCATATGTGTTGTTCCCTCAATTTGCTTCTTCCTCTTACGTTTCTTGAAGAGACTACAAACTCTCTTCTTAAACGCTTTGAAATCATCATAGATTCCTTTGATGCTTGACTTGAACTTCCACTTTCTTCCAAATTTTCATAACTAATCCAATGACATCATGGAACTTCAAATCTCGTTTCTTCATAGAGAATGTAGAAACCTCATATAACTTCTCAACTTCAAAGTATAGATTCACAAGCTTGTAACTCATGATGAAGACAATAGTAAGACTTCCTTGAATCCATGGTACTTCAACCTTAGAATTCAAGCTTTCATCTCCATATAGTTTAGAAGGATTGCAAATATCACAACATTGTAACGTTTGCTCAATGTCAACGATCATGCTAGGCCGGAAATAATACTCCTTCATCTTGTAATACATATTGAGAAGACCCAAATGATCAAAAGAACTTCCATGTACTTCCATGATTAAGAAGTCATGAATTCCACTCCTTGGAATACACAATTGATTCCTTTGAAAAGAAATCCATGAGTAATATGAAAGGGTTGTTGATGATGCTTCTCACATACCTTAAATACTTCTTTAAAATCATCATCATCTTCATATAACTCCTTGATATATCCAAGCTCGAGTAATTTTGAATCAAACATGTATCTCCTCGTTAGAAAACTTCCTTTAGTCAAAGGACTTGCTTCCTCCAAGTGACTTGATTTTGATGAACAAATCAAGTACTTCATCTCAAAGTATAACGATGGCTTGATCTCCTTATCATATGAAGCATACTCCAATACTTTGTAAGAATCACAAAGCTTAAGGATGAATCCTCCATGATAACAATCCTTTTGCTCAAATATCCTCATGATAACAACAAGTATGAATGTAAAGCCATAAGCATGAAGCTTCTCCTTTTCTCCAATTAGTATATCACCAAAATAATCCATGGGACAACTTCCTTGAGATAGGACTTCACCTTTCTCAACTCCATTTGTAATGAACAAATATGATGCGAGAATAGGAAATAAAAGAATATGATGATCTTTAGCATCCTTTAAGAGACATAGTACCTCAAGTATAGATGCAAGTATGGATCCTTCTTGAATATTTCCTTTCTTCCTTTTGTCCACTTGAATTACTCCATTTGATGAGATATGTTGAGATAGCTCATTCTTGGACGAGAGGTAAGGACAATTCTCCAAGTACTTCTCCAATTCTCCTTGTGGCTCCTCATGCTTTGTCATGATCAAGACTAACTCCAAAGGATTTACATGCTCCTTTCTACTTCTACTACATACAAAAATGTTATCAAAGTATACAAATACAATCTCTTTACATTGCAATGGTACATACTCTTTCAAAATATGTTGTATACTATGAGAACCAAAACCGTTGATGTAGTTATCCACGAATTGAGTTTGATCCCAAAGAGATAAGTGAGAGAGGTCACTTGTCGATGGTGCTTGTCTTTCATCCAAATATTCACAAATGAGAACAAGTGATGGCATAGGATCTTGATCCTTTATAGGCTTACGGTTTCCAACCTCCATTGGTGTAAGAATGAGACTCCTTGGTTCTTCAAATTCATGATACTTATTCTCCATAAGTGTCATAAGAATGCTTTGATCCTCCGTGGGCCATGAGTTACAAGAGGGTAATAAGGACGTCTCTTGGAGCATGATACTCCAATCATACAACTTTGATTTTCCGTACAAAGTATAACAAAAATCCATAGAAGTAATATTACAATATAATGAATCTTTGCAAATCTTGTAAAAACAAAGACTTACTAAACTTCTTGGATCAAGGTGTATGTTGTCGTCATAAACGTGTAGAGTAGGAAGTGAATAGCTCTCCAAATCCTTCATTTTGATCCTCTTTGTAGAAACGTCAATGTCAAGATCAAAGCCCTCACAATACTACAATGGGAAGTACAATCTTCTCCTCCTTGATTCAATGGACATACTTCTTCTTGAATGGTATATTGAGAGTAAGAAATAGGCTCTCTTTGTTGTAGATCATTTGATACACTAGCCTCTTTCAAGACTCTACTTACAACAAGCAACTCTTCTCCACTTAATTCTTCTACATACATCGTTTCTAGTACAATATCCTCTTCTTTTTCTTCCTCGTGTACTTCATGAGGCACGCTACATACCACATTCATGCCAAGTTTATGAACATCCTCATGCTCGTCAAATACATCAAATACCACACTTTCAATTTCTGGTTGCATGCTTAATGATGTTTGACAATCAACCAAAGATACTTCTTCCTCCTTAGGACATGCACTTTCAATATGATCAAAACTTTGGCAATGTAGACATGTACTTGGAACAATGATTTCCTTTTCTTGGACAATAGGAGTGGGACGGTTTTTGGGCTGATTTGAGGAGTTTTGGGCAGTAGGTATAGAGAAGTCTAAGGCTTGTTTTGTGGAGCTATGGATAGGATGTTGTAGGGGCTGTTTTGTAGGTTTTTGAACCGTAGGTTTAGGAGATCTTTGTGGCTGTTTTGTAGGTCTTTGGACGCGAGGTTTGGGATTGATTTGGGGCTGTTTTGGGATGTTCTTGGCGTGGGGTTTTGTGGTTGGTATATTTGGTTTTAGTCTTAGATGGTTCTCATCCCAAGGTTCTTTCATCTTTGCCTCCATCTCAACATTAAAAGCCAAAGAACTTAACTCTTCCAAGTTTGAATAAAATTGACATACAACAATATCTCCAATGTAATCATTAAGACCACTTAAGTAACATACCAAGACTTGGGGGTCATCCTCCTCAAGAGCATACTTCCATAGTTGCATTGAATTGTATCGTGTATGGAACCACGTCCATGCTCCCAAGCCTCATTCTAGCAAGTATGATGATTAGGTCACTGATGATTGGCGAAAATACTTCATGGACATCAAATCCCTACTTCTTATTCAAACGTACTCCATTCGTAAGGAGCTTCATATTCATCATCATAAGGACTCCTTTTATATGAACCAAACGTGCTTCTTAATCCTTCCTTAGAAGGTTCCCAAATTTTTCCATTTGATTCAGATTTGATGTCAAATTAGAACTCACGTTGGGTAAAGGATGGAATTAGGCTAGGCTTGTGTTTAGTCTTAGGGTTTCTTGTGGAGCTTAGGGTTCTTGATGAATTCTTGATGAGTTCTTGGAGAAAACCCCAAGATGGCGTGTGAATGGTGGTGAATGGCGTGTATATGGGTGTTGTTTTGATGAAAACAAGATAAAAGAAACTAGAGAAATCAACTAGCAAGGCTCTGATACCAATTTTGATGCATAATGGATCAATACAAATCCATTATACACGAAATGCTAAGGATCTTTCCACAAGTGAAAACTTGAAATAGTTGAATTTCTCAATAACTAGTTTCAAACGAAAGAATGGGATGAATTAGATTGAAAATGGACGAATGGAAAAGGCTAAACGAGAGTTCTAAATGTGATGAATTGAATGACAATCAAAAGAATCAAAACAATGGAAAAAAACGTACCAATTGTAAAAGAACTCGTTGAATTGATGTAGAAACTTGATAGATTTTGGCAATGGAAATCTCCTTGATTGATACAGACACACCACAATCAATTTGATATCCAACTCCACCTTTGCACCATCCAAGATTGCTCCCTCTTGGAATAGAAGAGAAGATTCAAAGGATTCTCCCTCAAGAGAACCAGATTCTAACACAAAGGTTAGAGAGAAAACAAAGCATAAGCTCTTGTTTGATTATGTGTTTAATATTGAATGTGAATGAATACAAAGGCACCCTAGGGGGTTTATTTATACTACTCCAAGACCCCCTTGGACGTGCACTTAGGGTTCAAGAAACCAAGAATCAACTATTACATCATATATCCTATTTATGACATCATAAAACTCTAAAATACAACTCTAGAAAGAAATTGCTATAACTCCTTCAATACTTGTCCGTTTTCAATGATTCAAAAACCATTGGAAAGCTCTTTAAATGTACTCCAATCTGTCTTTTGATGACTTCCTCAATAGATGCTTGGATTTAGAGTTATAGAGCAAAATATCAAACTATACACGATAAGGTCCTCCATTGCCGCGAATTCAATAAGGACTCTTATTGCCGAGAGTATTTTGAGCTCATTGATGACTTCCATATATGATTGTAATTCCATGTAAGCTAGAATAACATCAAGGTCCTTCATGCTTGCTTCCTTGATGTATAGAGCTTAATAAACCATTGTAATTGATGATGTCGTTGATGTCTTTTGTAACTTGAAGCTAGATCAAGGTCCTCTTAGCTAACCTTGATGTATATAGCTAGGCTATTATGCATCAGCTCTCGTGAATTAGGGTTTAATGGAAGGTTATTTTGCCGTGAGGGCTTTTGTGGTTTCAAGATTCAAGTGAGGATGAATCTTGAATGGGAAAGATGGGAGATGGATGATTCTTGGATGGGGGTTTGAAGTGGGATGACGTGAAACATGGGAGGTGAGAGAGGGAGAGGGTGACGTTAGGATGGGGGTGAGAGAGGGAGAGGGTGAGGTTGTTAGGTTGTTGGAGGAGAGAGAAGGTTGTTATGGAGAGAGAAAAGAAAGGAGGTGGTGTGTATTTGAGGAGGTGGGAGGCGTTTGAGGGAGTGAGGGTGATGGGAGGTGGCGTTGGTGATGTATATTTGCCTAGCTATATACATCAAGGTCTAGCTACAAGGACCTTAATCCAGTTTGAAGCTACAAATGTCGTCTTGGGTTTATCAAGGTAGAAGGCGTAAAGGACCTTGAAGGTACTCTAAGCTTAGTCCTCACACTTCTAAGCTTATATAGAGTTACTCTCACATTTGATGGACATCAAAGAGCTTAAATCATTCTCAAGTCCTTATTGAAAAGTCATCTCTCACGGCAGCAAAAGACTCCAACAAGTACAGTTCGATATTTTGCTCTATAATTCTAGATCCATACGTCTATTGAGGAAATCATCAAAAGACAGATTGGAGATCTTTCAATAAGCTTTCCAATGGTTTTTGAATCATTGAAAACGAACAAGTATTGAAGGAGTTATAGCAATTTCTTTCTAGAGTTGTATTTTAGAGTTTATGATGTAATAAGTAGGATATATGATGTAATAGTTGTTTCTTGGTTTCTTGAACCCTAGGTACACGTCCAAGGGGTCCTAGAGTAGTATAAATAGACCCCCTAGGGTGCCATTGTATTCATTCATTCAATCATATATCAAAATACAATCAAACACATGATGTGTTGTTCTCTCTAGCTTTGTGCTAGTCTCTTCGTTTCTCTTGAGGGAGGACGGAAACTATCCCTTCTTCTATCCAAGATTGGCATCCTTGGTGGTGATAGGAAGGATTTGAAGCATTCTTGAAGGTGGTGTGGTGTATCCTCCAAGATTCTTCAAAGAGCCATTATCATTCTATCATTCTAGTGAGTTTTGTTTGATTCATTAGAATTCTTTCAATTGCATTTTCATTGTTTCTATCTTTCATTTACACATCTAAAGTACTAAATCATAAGATAGATTCATCAATCCATTCGTTTTCAACATTCCTACATTCGTCCATTCATTCGTTCATCATTTCCATTCATTTGGTAATCATCTTTCATAGTTCTTTCCATCTTTTCATCCATTTCTATTCCATTTTTGGTTCTTTGGAACTTTGAGAAGGGAGATTCCTATCTTCGTTTTTAAAGATCCTTAGATTTTGTGTAATGAGATCATCCCTTGGTCTCATTATGCATCATTCCTATCTTCGTTTTTAAAGATCCTTAGATATTGTGTAATGAGATCATCCCTTGGTCTCATTATGCATCAATCTAGGGGCGGTTTGAGGGGTAGGAGTGGGCGTTTTTATGGCGGACGGATAAGAGTGGGTTTGGCTTTTTGGTGGAGTGTATGTTTGAGGCGAGTAGTTGACCCTTTGAGAGCTAGGGTTTCTAGTTGGCGCCTCTTTGCCTCTTCTTTTCTTTTGCTGTTCCACTTTGTTAGCCAAAGTACTAAATTCATCAAGAGTGTCATAAGGTTGAAGTTCCACAACATACCTTATATTTTCGTTCAAGCCAGCAAGATACCTCACAAGAGTTTGAGGTTCATCTTCTTTCAGGTTACACCTCCAGAGTAGGTGTTCGAACTCCTTAGTATATTCTTCAATGATTTAGATCCTCGATAGGCGTTGTAGATGAAAGTAGTTGTCTTTGAAGTAGCTTGCAGGTAGAAACTTTGAATGAAGTTTCTTTCTCATCTATTCCCAAGTACGGATCTTTTCTTTCCTGCATGCGTCTCCTTTCTCAGAAATTAGTCCACCATATACTAGCATGCTTTCGGAGTTTTAAAGCAATATACTTAACCTTCTTGTCATCAGCGACATCTTTCAAATCAAAGACTTGTTCGACAGTTTGGATCCAATCGAGAAAGATTTCAGGATCAAGATTACCGTCGAATTCAGGGATGTCAACTTTGAAGTCGAGTCTTTCTTCCCTTGGAGGGGGTCTAGGGAGACGTGACCTCCTGAGCCAAGAGTGCCTGGGCCATAGGCTTTGGGACGGCTTCTTCCTCGTCTTGCCCCCGTAGTGTTCTGAATTGCAGGTCCATGTATCGCTTTAGTTGATCAGAAAGATAAGCGATTCTTGCTTCCATTACTGCCTTTTCTTGTTTCCATTGCTCCGTAGGATTTCCATCTTGTTGACTGTTGTTGTCAGATGTCATGGAAGGGGTTTGGAACGTCCAGTTGACGTTGGGTAGGGAAGGGAATGTGTTTGGGCTGTTTGTGGAGTTTAGGGTTGCAGGTTGGTACTAAAGATTTGAAGGTTATGTGTTTGCTACTACAGGTTAAGCTTGTGGACTTGCAGGTTAAGCTTTTGGACTTGCAGGTTAAGCTTTTGGACTTGTAGGTTAAGCTTTAGACTTGCAGGTTAAGCCTTTGGATTTGAAGGTTACGTGTTTGGTTTACACTCAACCTCAACCTAGAGCTCTGATACCACTTTTGATGTATTACCGGATCAAGAAAGGTTCTTGATTCTAATAATACATGAAACACGTGTAACCAAACAATGAGGGTGGGGTGGTTCACGAGATTAGGGAGAAAGAAAGGGGGAGGCTCTCGTGAATTAGGGTTTAAAGGAAGGTTATTTTGCCGTGAGGGCTTTTGTGGTTTCAAGATTCAAGTGAGGATGAATCTTGAATGGGAAAGATGGGAGATGGATGATTCTTGGATGGGGGTTTGAAGTGGGATGACGTGAAACATGGGAGGTGAGAGAGGAGAGGGTGACGTTAGGATGGGGGTGAGAGAGGAGAGGGTGAGGTTGTTAGGTTGTTGGAGGAGAGAGAAGGTTGTTATGGAGAGAAAAGAAAGGAGGTGGTGTGTATTTGAGGAGGTGGGAGGCGTTTGAGGAGGGAGGGTGCTGGGAGGTGGCGTTGGTGATGTATATTTGCCTAGCTATATACATCAAGGTCTAGCTACAAGGACCTTAATCCAGTTTGAAGCTACAAATGTCGTCTTGGGTTTATCAAGGTAGAAGGCGTAAAGGACCTTGAAGGTACTCTAAGCTTAGTCCTCACACTTCTAAGCTTATATAGAGTTACTCACATTTGATGGACATCAAAGAGCTTAAATCATTCTCAAGTCCTTATTGAAAAGTCATCTCTCACGGCAGCAAAAGACTCCAACAAGTACAGTTCGATATTTTGCTCTATAATTCTAGATCCATACGTCTATTGAGGAAATCATCAAAAGACAGATTGGAGATCTTTCAATAAGCTTTCCAATGGTTTTTGAATCATTGAAAACGAACAAGTATTGAAGGAGTTATAGCAATTTCTTTCTAGAGTTGTATTTTAGAGTTTATGATGTAATAAGTAGGATATATGATGTAATAGTTGATTCTTGGTTTCTTGAACCCTAGGTGATGCATAATGGGACCAAGGGATGATCTCATTACACAATATCTAAGGATCTTTAAAAACGAAGATAGGAATCTCCTTTCTCAAAGTTCCAAAGAACCAAAAATGGAATAGAAATGGATGAAAAGGATGGAAAGAACTATGAAAGATGATTACCAAATGGATGGAAATGATGAACGAATGGACAAACGAATGATGAATGATGATGAACGAATGAAGCTTGGACGTGTTTGATGAAGAACAAACGTTTCTTGTTGAATGCTTGATGAATTCTTGTTGAATTCTTGATGAATAACACGAAATGGATGATAAATGGATGAATAACGACGGATAGATGATGGCTTTTGAAGACTCTTAGAAGGATATAGCCACACCACCTTCAAGAGACCTTCAATTCCTTCCTTTCACCTTCAAGGATGCCACCCTTGAATAGAAGAAGGGGATAACTTCGAAACTCCCTCAAGAGAAACGAAAACTAGCACAAAAGCTAGAGAGAAAACAACACCATGTGTTTACTTTGTATTTGATATGTGAATGAATGAGATTACAAGAGGCCTAAGGGGGGTATTTATAGTAATCCTACCCTCCCTAAACGTGCACAAATCAAGAAATAGGCCCCTTGAGGCTTACATCATCTATTCTAATGATTACATCATAAAGAAAACAATGAACTAAACTAGATTTCAAATGATGATAACTCCTTGGATTCTCATCCAAACTTAAAGATTCTTGAACCATATGAAAGCTCTTGGAATGTAGAATAATCCTCTCTAGGATGACTTCTATGATAGCTTCATGGTCCTTGAATTAAGGAGCAAAAGTATACGACCATATGAGTTGATCCCTTCCAAGTAGAGATATATGAGAGACTTGAGCTCTTCTTCCTTCAAGGTGAGTATTAGATGTCTCCATGGTTGACCTTGATGCATAAGGCCATCAATTATGCATCATACAACCCCGGTTGAAAAAGTTTGCCCTCAAACTTTGGAAAAATCAACTCTCACTTGCCTTCTTCACAAAGACTTTCTTCTTGAAAGCTTTGAAGTCATCGTAGATTCCTTTGATGAACTTCTTAAACTTTCTTCCGATGATTTCTCGAACACCATGAGACTTGGACTTGCATTTCTTCACCGTGAACGTGGGTTGTTCACGTTGCTTCTCACTCCCCAAGTCTATTCTTACCACTTTACCCTTGTCATTTAGCATGAAACAATGTACCTTGATGACTTGGGCTATTTCATCCTTTCGAATTCTTGGCCTTTCAACCAAGTGATCTAAGTAGATAGCTCTTGGATGCTCATGGAAGATATGCTTCATAGGAAGATTCAAAATGTGATGGATACTTGGATCCGTTTCATTCTTCTCCAAATGTATAAGAATAGGATCCTTATATTCTTTATTCCCTCGATACTCTTTTTTCATGATCGACACAAGATGGCTTTCTTCCTTCTTAGGCCGTGTGGTATAAGATGGAAGTAGAGATGCATCAAGAGGCATGATATTCCTATCAAGTATGACAAGAATCCATAGAAGTAATTTTGCAATATAATGAATCTTTGCAAATTTTGTAAAAGCAAAGACTTACTAAACTTCTTGGATTGAAATGAATGAACTTGTCATGGCTTAACCCTTGCGTAAGGACAACAATATTTCCATAGGAGGCACAACTTTCCTTTTCTTGGTTCAACGAACATACTTCTCCTTTGTTGGTATAATGAGAGATCTTGCACTCTCTTTGTGGATGTTCATACGCCACACTTGCTTCTTTTGTCACAAGCCATTTTTCCATATGCTCCTCTTCTACCTTTTCTTCCTCTTTATTTTCCTCCTCATATGCGTCAATCCCAATTTCTTCTTCCTTTTCCTCCTCAAATGGTTTGTTATCATGTGTTTGGTACTCAACCAAAGACACATCTTTCTTTTTGTTAGGACACTCCAAATCAATGTGACCTAAACTTTGGCAATGACAACATCTCCTTTGTCTTTCAACATCGAGCTAAAGAACTTAACTCTTCCAAGTTTGTAAGAAGTTGATTTGCAACAACACGAATGTAATCATTAAGACCAAGAGAGTAGTATACCAAAATGCGTGGATCGTCCTCCTTAAGGCCATTCTTCCATAATTGCCACTTGAACTCTATTGTGTAATCAAGTACATCCATGCTGCCTTGCTTAACTCCTTGAGATTGTTGATGGAGTCACCTTTATGTCGGATGGCAAGAAATCTTCTTGAACTTTCTTCCCATTCTTTTTGTTGGAATGTTTACTCGGGCATAAGGTGCTTCATATTCAACCTTAGAAGAGTGAACCACACGTGATCTTGTGCTTCTTGACCCCTTTGAAAGAATGCCACATTCTTCCATTTGCTTGGCAAGATCATCGATTTGTTGCTTCAAGTATTGTAGCTCACGTTGGGAATTCTTCTGGACCTTTTGCAATCCATTAGAACCTATCTTGATTCAAAAGATCACAAGAAACTCATGGTAGGATGGTTAGCATAGAAGGGACGTGAGGGGGAATTGGTTGGATTTGTGTTTGGGCTCACGGGTTCTTTGTGGAGTTTATGATTCTTTATGAGTTCTTGATGAGTTCTTGATGGGTTCTTGATGGGTTCTTGGAAGAACTTATGGGTGGCGTGTGATGGAGAGATGATGGGGGATGAAATTTGTGATGGAAAGATGGGTAAAAGATGGTTCAAGAACTAAGAGAATCAAACTCCTAAGCTCGATGCAAATTTGATGCATAATGGGACCAAGGGATGATCTCATTACACAATATCTAAGGATCTTTAAAAACGAAGATAGGAATCTCCTTTCTCAAAGTTCCAAAGAACCAAAAATGGAATAGAAATGGATGAAAAAGGATGGAAAGAACTATGAAAGATGATTACCAAATGGATGGAAATGATGAGCGAATGGACAAGCGAATGATGAATGATGATGAGCGAATGAAGCTTGGACGTGTTTGATGAAGAACAAACGTTTCTTGTTGAATGCTTGATGAATTCTTGTTGAATTCTTGATGAATAACACGAAATGGATGATAAATGGATGAATAACGACGGATAGATGATGGCTTTTGAAGACTCTTAGAAGGATATAGCCACACCACCTTCAAGAGACCTTCAATTCCTTCCTTTCACCTTCAAGGATGCCACCCTTGAATAGAAGAAGGGATAACTTGAAACTCCCTCAAGAGAAAGCGAAAACTAGCACAAAAGCTAGAGAGAAAACAACACCATGTGTTTACTTTGTATTTGATATGTGAATGAATGAGATTACAAGAGGCCTAAGGGGGGTATTTATAGTAATCCTAGCCCTCCCTAAACGTGCACAAATCAAGAAATAGGCCCCTTGAGGCTTACATCATCTATTCTAATGATTACATCATAAAGAAAACAATGAACTAAACTAGATTTCAAATGATGATAACTCCTTGGATTCTCATCCAAACTTAAAGATTCTTGAACCATATGAAAGCTCTTGGAATGTAGAATAATCCTCTCTAGGATGACTTCTATGATAGCTTCATGGTCCTTGAATTAAGGAGCAAAGTATACGACCATATGAGTTGATCCTTCCAGTAGAGATATATGAGAGACTTGAGCTCTTCTTCCTTCTAGGTGAGTATTAGATGTCTCCATTGTTGACCTTGATGCATAAGGCCATCAATTATGCATCACTAGGTACACGTCAAGGGTCCTAGAGTAGTATAAATAGACCCCTAGGGTGCCATTGTATTCATTCATTCAATCATATATCAAAATACAATCAAACACATGATGTGTTGTTCTCTCTAGCTTTGTGCTAGTCTCTTCGTTTCTCTTGAGGAGGGCGGAAACTATCCCCTTCTTCTATCCAAGATTGGCGTCCTTGGTGGTGATAGGAAGGATTTGAAGCATTCTTGAAGGTGGTGTGGCTGTATCCTCAAGATTCTTCAAAGAGCCATTATCATTCTATCATTCTAGTGAGTTTTGTTTGATTCATTAGAATTCTTTCAATTGCATTTTCATTGTTTCTATCTTTCATTTACACATCTAAAGTACTAAATCATAAGATAGATTCATCAATCCATTCGTTTTCAACATTCCTACATTCGTCCATTCATTCGTTCATCATTTCCATTCATTTGGTAATCATCTTTCATAGTTCTTTCCATCTTTTCATCCATTTCTATTCCATTTTGGTTCTTTGGAACTTTGAGAAGGGAGATTCCTATCTTCGTTTTAAAGATCCTTAGATTTTGTGTAATGAGATCATCCTTGGTCTCATTATGCATCATTCTATCTTCGTTTTTAAAGATCCTTAGATATTGTGTAATGAGATCATCCCTTGGTCTCATTATGCATCAATCTAGGGGCGGTTTGAGGGGTAGGAGTGGGCGTTTTTGTGGCGGACGGATAAGAGTGGGTTTGGCTTTTTTGTGGAGTGTATGTTTGAGGCGAGTAGTTGACCCTTTGAGAGCTAGGGTTTCTAGTTGGCGCCTCTTTGCCTCTTCTTTTCTTTTGCTGTTCCACTTTGTTAGCCAAAGTACTCAATTCATCAAGAGTGTCATAAGGTTGAAGTTCCACAACATACCTTATATTTTCGTTCAAGCCAGCAAGATACCTCACAAGAGTTTGAGGTTCATCTTCTTTTAGGTTACACCTCCAGAGTAGGTGTTCGAACTCCTTAGTATATTCTTCAATGATTTAGATCCACAGGATAGTGTTGTAGACGAAAGTAGTTGTCTTTGAAGTAGCTTGCGGTAGAAACTTTGAATGAAGTTTCTTTCTCATCTATTCCCAAATGCGGATCTTTTCTTTCCCGGTCTTGTCTCCTTTTACGTAAATTAGTCCACCATATACTAGCATGCTTTCGGAGTTTTAAAGCAATATACTTGACCTTCTTGTCATCAGCGACATCTTTCAAATCAAAGACTTGTTCGAGAGTTTGGATCCAATCGAGAAAGATTTCAGGATCAAGATTACCGTCGAATTCAGGGATGTCAACTTTGAAGTCGAGTCTTTCTTCCCTTGGAGGGGGTCTAGGGAGACGTGACCTCCTGCTTGAGCATGTAGAGTGCTCAGTTTCGCTAGGCTGCTGGGGACGGCTTCTTCCTCGTCTTGCCCCCGTAGTGTTCTGAATTGCAGGTCCATGTATCACTTTAGTTGATCAGAAAGATAAGCGATTCTTGCTTCCATTACTGCCTTTTCTTGTTTCCATTGCTCCGTAGGATTTTCATCTTGTTGACTGTTGTTGTCAGATGTCATGGAAGGGGTTTGGAACGTCCAGTTGACGTTGGGTAGGGAAGGGAATGTGTTTGAAATTTGTTTGTGGAGTTTAGGGTTGCGAGTTGGTACTAAAGATTTGAAGGTTATGTGTTTGCTACTCTGAGTTAAGCTTGTGGACTTGCGAGTTAAGCTTTTGGACTTGCGAGTTAAGCTTTTGGACTTGTAGGTTAAGCTTTAGACTTGCGAGTTAAGCCTTTGGATTTGAAGGTTACGTGTTTGGTTTACACTCAACCTCAACCTAGAGCTCGATACCACTTTTGATGTATTCTGGATCGAAAGGTTCTTGATTCTAATAATACATGAAACACGTGTAACCAAACAATGAGGGTGGTGGTTCACGAGATTAGGGAGAAAGAAAGGGAGGCTCTCGTGAATTAGGTTTTAATGGAAGGTTATTGATGCATAAGCCTAGCTATATACATCGAGGTTAGCTAAGAGGACTTTGATCTAGCTTGAAGTTACAAAAACATCAACGACATCATCAATTACAATGGTTTATTAAGCTCTATACATCAAGGAAGCAAGCATGAAGGACCTTGATGTTATTCTAGCTACATGGAGTTACTCTCATATATGGAAGTCATCAATGAGCTCAAAATACTCTCGTGATAAGAGTCCTTATTGAATTCAAGGATGGAGGACCTTATCAATGATTCGATATTTTGCTCTATAACTCTAGATCCATACATCTATTGAGGAAATCATCAAAAGACAGATTGGAGCTCTTTCAATAAGCTTTCCAATGGTTAATCAATGAAAACGGACAAGTATTGAAGGAGTTATAGCAATTTCTTTCTAGAGTTGTATTTTAGAGTTTATGATGTCATAAATAGGATATATGATGTAATAGTTGATTCTTGGTTTCTTGAACCCTAGGTACACGTCCAAGGGGTCCCTAAAGTAGTATAAATTGATGCATAATTGATGGCCTTATGCATCAAGGTCAACCATGGAGACATCTAATACTCACCTAGAAGGAAGAAGAGCTCAAGTCTCTCATATATCTCTCTACTTGGAAGGGATCAACTCATATGGTCGTATACTTTTGCTCCTTAATTCAAGGACCATGAAGCTATCATAGAAGTCATCCTAGAGAGGATTATTCTACATTCCAAGAGCTTTCATATGGTTCAAGAATCTTTAAGTTTGGATGAGAATCCAAGGAGTTATCATCATTTGAAATCTAGTTTAGTTCATTGTTTTCTTTATGATGTAATCATTAGAATAGATGATGTAAGCCTCAAGGGGCCTATTTCTTGATTTGTGCACGTTTAGGGAGGGCTAGGATTACTATAAATACCCCCCTTAGGCCTCTTGTAATCTCATTCATTCAATATATCAAATACAAAGTAAACACATGGTGTTGTTTTCTCTCTAGCTTTTGTGCTAGTTTTCGTTTCTCTTGAGGGAGTTTCGAAGTTATCCCCTTCTTCTATTCAAGGGTGGCATCCTTGAAGGTGAAAGGAAGGAATTGAAGGTCTCTTGAAGGTGGTGTGGCTATATCCTTCCAAGAGTCTTCAAAAGCCATCATCTATCCATCGTTCAATCATCCATTTATCATCCATTTCGTGTTATTCATCAAGAATTCAACAAGAATTCATCAAGCATTCAACAAGAAACGTTTGTTCTTCATCAAACACGTCCAAGCTTCATTCGTTCATCATCATTCATCATTCATTTGTCCATTCGTTCATCATTTCCATCCATTTGGCAATCATCTTTCATAGTTCTTTCCATCCTTTTTCATCCATTTCTATTCCATTTTTGGTTCTTGAACTTTGAAAGGAGATTCCTATCTTCGTTTTTAAAGATCCTTAGATATTGTGTAATGAGATCATCCCTTGGTCTCATTATGCATCAAATTTGGTATCAGAGCTTAGGAGTTTGATTCTCTTAGTTCTTGAACCATCTTTCTACAAAACTTTCCATCACAAAAACGTTCCTACCATCTCTCCATCACACGCCATCCATTAGTTCTTCCAAGAATTCATCAAGAACCCATCAAGAACTCATAAAGAACCCTAAACTCCACAAAGAACCCGTGAGCCCAAACACAAATCCAACCAATTTCCCCCTCACGTAGCCTTCTATGCTAACCATCCTACCATGAGTTTCTTGTGATCTTTTGAATCAAGATTGGTTCTAATGGATTGCAAAGGTCGACAAGAATTCCCAACATGAGCTACAATGTTTGAAGCAACAAATCGATGATCTTGCCAAGCAAATGGAAGAATGTGGGATTCTTCCAAAGGGGTCAAGAAGCACAAAATCACGTGTGGTTCACTCTTCTAAGGTTGAATGTGAAGCACCTTATGCACGGAGTAAACATTCCAACGAAAAGAATGGGAAGAAAGTTCAAGAAGATTTCTCGCCATCCGATTACAAAGGTGACTCCATCAACAATCTTGAAGGAATTAAGCAAGGGAGCATGGATGTACTTGAATATACAATAGAGTTCAAGTGGCAACTATGGAAGAATGGTCTTAAGGAGGACGATCCACACATTTTGGTATACTCTGTCTTGGTCTTAATGATTACATTCGCGTGTTGTTGCAAATCAACTTCTTACAAACTTGTAAGAGTTAAGTTCTTTAGCTCGATGTTGAAAGACAAAGGAGATGTTGTCATTGCAAAGTTTAGGTCACATTGATTTGGAGTGTCCTAACAAAAGAAAGATGTGTCTTTGGTTGAGTACCAAACACATGATAACAAACCATTTGAGGAGGAAAAGGAAAAAGAAATTGGGATTGACGCATATGAGGAGGAAAATAAAGAGGAAGAAAAGGTAGAAGAGGAGCATATGGAAAAATGGCTTGTGACAAAAGAAGCAAGTGTGGCGTATGAACATCCACAAAGAGTGCAAGATCTCTCATTATACCAACAAAGGAGAAGTATGTTCGTTGAACGAAAAGGAAAGTTGTGCCTCTATGGAAATATTGTTGTCCTTACGCGAGGTTAAGCCATGACAAGTTCATTCATTTCAATCCAAGAAGTTTAGTAAGTCTTTGCTTTTACAAAATTTGCAAAGATTCATTATATTGCAAAATTACTTCTATGGATTCTTGTCATACTTTGTTGGAAGGACCAAAGTTGCTTGATAGGAATATCATGCCTCTTGATGCATCTCTACTTCCATCTTATACCACGGCCTAAGAAGGAAGAAAGCCATCTTGTGTCGATCATGAAAAAGAGTATCGAGGAATAAAGAATATAAGGATCCTATTCTTATACATTTGGAGAAGAATGAAAGCGGATCCAAGTATCCATCACATTTTGAATCTTCCTATGAAGCATATCTTCCATGAGCATCCAAGAGCTATCTACTTAGATCACTTGGTTGAAAGGCCAAGAATTGAAAGGATGAAATAGCCCAGTCATCAAGGTACATTGTTTCATGCTAAATGACAAGGGTAAAGTGGTAAGAATAGACTTGGGAGTGAGAAGCAACGTGAACAACCCACGTTCACGGTGAAGAAATGCAAGTCCAAGTCTTATGGTGTTAGAAATCATCGGAAGAAAGTTTAAGAAGTTCATCAAAGGAATCTCTGATGACTTCAAAGCTTTCAAGAAGAAAGTCTTTGTGAAGGCAAGTGAGAGTTGATTTTCCAAAGTTTGAGGACAAACTTTTTCAAGCAGGGTGTATGATGCATAATTGATGGCCTTATGCATCAAGGTCAACCATGGAGACATCTAATACTCACCTAGAAGGAAGAAGAGCTCAAGTCTCTCATATATCTCTACTTGGAAGGGATCAACTCATATGGTCGTATACTTTTGCTCCTTAATTCAAGGACCATGAAGCTATCATAGAAGTCATCCTAGAGAGGATTATTCTACATTCCAAGAGCTTTCATATGGTTCAAGAATCTTTAAGTTTGGATGAGAATCCAAGGAGTTATCATCATTTGAAATCTAGTTTAGTTCATTGTTTTCTTTATGATGTAATCATTAGAATAGATGATGTAAGCCTATTTCTTGATTTGTGCACGTTTAGGGAGGGCTAGGATTACTATAAATACCCCCCTTAGGCCTCTTGTAATCTCATTCATTCACATATCAAATACAAAGTAAACACATGGTGTTGTTTTCTCTCTAGCTTTTGTGCTAGTTTTCGTTTCTCTTGAGGGAGTTTCGAAGTTATCCCCTTCTTCTATTCAAGGGTGGCATCCTTGAAGGTGAAAGGAAGGAATTGAAGGTCTCTTGAAGGTGGTGTGGCTATATCCTTCCAAGAGTCTTCAAAAGCCATCATCTATCCATCGTTCAATCATCCATTTATCATCCATTTCGTGTTATTCATCAAGAATTCAACAAGAATTCATCAAGCATTCAACAAGAAACGTTTGTTCTTCATCAAACACGTCCAAGCTTCATTCGTTCATCATCATTCATCATTCATTTGTCCATTCGTTCATCATTTCCATCCATTTGGCAATCATCTTTCATAGTTCTTTCCATCCTTTTTCATCCATTTCTATTCCATTTTTGGTTCTTCGGAACTTTGAGAAAGGAGATTCCTATCTTCGTTTTTAAAGATCCTTAGATATTGTGTAATGAGATCATCCCTTGGTCTCATTATGCATCATAAATAGACCCCCTAGGGTGCCATTGTATTCATTCAATTCAAGTCATTCAATAAATCAAATACAAACACAAGGTGTTGTTTTCTCTCTAGTTTTGAGCTAGAGTTTTCGTTTCTCTTGAGGGAGAACGAGTATCCCCTTCTTCTATTCTAAGGTTGGCTACCTTAGATGGTGAAAGGAAGGAATTGAAGAGTCTTGAAGGTGGTGTGCCTATATCCTTCAAGAGAGCTTCAAATCGCCATTATCATTCAACCATTCAAACGACATTCATCAAGAATTCATCAAGAACTCATCAAGCATTCAATCATCTTCATTCATTCTTCAAACGTTCAAGGAGTGTCGTTCATCAACATTTATCAATCGTTTATCTTCATCCATCGTTCATCAAACTTCCATTTGATCTTGGTAAACGAATTAATCTCTCTTTCGTTTATCTTCATCCATTATCATTCATTTTGGATCCTTAAGAACTTTGAGAAGGAGATTCTTATCTTCGTTTTAAAGATCCTTAATCCTTTTGTGTAATGTGATCTTTTGGTCCCATTATGCATCAAAATTGGTATCAGAGCTTAGGAGATTGATTCTCTTAGTTCTTGATCCACCTTTTTACCATCTTTCCATCACAAACCCATCCCCACCATTCCCCATCATCCACCCATAAGTTCTCCCAAGAACTCATAAAGAACCATAAACTCCACAAAGAACCCATAGCCCAAACACAATCCGCCCCAAATACAAATCTCTCGTCCTTTACCCATCCAAAGCCCTAAACCATGAATCTTGCAATCTTTTTGCACCAAGATTGATCAAGATGGGCGATTCTAGCAAGAATTCCCAACGTGAGCTACAATGCTTGAAGCAACAAATTGATGATCTTGCCAAGCAAATGGAAGAATGTGGAATTCTTCAAAGGGATCAAGAAGCGCAAAATCACGTGTGGTTCACTCTTCTAATGATGAATATGAAGCTCCTTACGAATGGAGCACGTTTGAATAAGAAGAAGGGATATCATGTCCAAGAAGAATTTCGCCAATCAAAGAGACCACATCATCAAACTTGCAAGAATGAAGCAAGGGAGCATGGGCGTGGTTCCATACACGATACAATTCGAATGCAACTATGGAAGTATGCTCTTGAGGAGGATGACCCCAAGTCTTGGTATGTTACTTAAGTGGTCTTAATGATTACATTGGAGATATTGTTGTATGTCAATTTTATTCAAACTTGGAAGAGTTAAGTTCTTTGGCTTTTAATGTTGAGATGGAGGCAAAGATGAAAGAAACTTGGGGTGAGAACCATCTACAACTAAAACCAAACATACCAACCACAAAACCCCACGAGAACATCCCAAAACAGCCCCAAATCAATCCCAAACCTCACGTCGAAAGACCTACAAAACAGCCCCTACAACATCCTATCCATAGCTCCACAAAACAAGCCTTAGACCTCTCTATACCTCTGCCCAAAACTCCTCAAAACAGCCCAAAAACCTTCCCACTCCTATTGTCCAAGAAAAGGAAATCATTGTTCCAAGTACATGTCTACATTGCAAAGTTTTGATCATATTGAAAGTGCATGTCCTAAGGAGAAAGAAGTATCTTTGGTTGATTGTCAAACATCATTAAGCATGCAACGAGAAATTGAAAGTGTGGTATTTGATGTATTTGTGAGCATGAGGATGTTCATAAACTTGGCATAAATGAGGTATGTAGCGTGCCTCATGAAGTACGAGGAAGAAAAAGAAGAGGATATTGTACTAGAAGCGATGTATGTAGAAGAATTAAGTGGAGAAGAGTTGCTTGTTGTAAGTAGAGTCTTGAAAGAGACTAGTGTATCAAATGATCTACAACAAAGAGAGCCTATTTCTTACTCTCAATATACCATTCAAAAGAAGTATGTCCATTGAATCAAGAGGAGAAGATTGTACTTCCCATTGTAGTATTGGCGAGGCATTGATCTTGACATTGACGTTTCTACAAAGAGGATCAAAATGAAGGATTTGGAGAGCTATTCACTTCCTACTCTACGTTTATGGCGACAACATACACCTTGATCCAAGAAGTTTAGTAAGTCTTTGTTTTACAAGATTTGCAAAGATTCATTATATTGTAATATTACTTCTATGGATTTTGTTATACTTTGTTTGGAAAATCAAAGTTGTATGATTGGAGTATCATGCTCCAAGAGACGTCCTTATTACCCTCTTGTAACTCATGGCCCACGGAGGATCAAAGCATTCTTATGACACTTATGGAGAATAAGTATCATGAATTTGAAGAACCAAGGAGTCTAATTCTTACACCAATGGAGGTTGGAAAGCGTAGCGTATAAAGGATCAAGATCCTATGCCATCACTTGTTCTCATTTGTGAATATTTGGATGAAAGACAAGCACCATCGACAAGTGACTTCTCTCACTTATCTCTTTGGGATCAAGCTCAATTCGTGCATAACTACATCAACGGTTTTGATTCTCATAGTATGCAACATATTTTGAAAGAGTATGTACCATTACAATGTTGTGATATTTGCAATCCTTCTATACTATATGGAGATGAAAGCTTGAATTCTAAGGTTGAAGTACCATGGATTCAAGGAAGTCTTACTATTGTCTTCATCATGAGTTCTGAGCTTATGAATCTATACTTTGAAGTTGAGAAGTTATATGAGGTTTCTACATTCTCTATGAAGAAGCGAGATTTGAAGTTCCATAATGTCATTGGATTAGTTATGAGAAAATTTGGAAGAAAGTGGAAGTTCAAGTCAAGCATCAAAGGAATCTATGATGATTTCAAAGCGTTTAAGAAGAGAGTTTGTAGTCTCTTCAAGAAGCAAGTTGACGGAACAACACATATGGAAAGACATCTTACAAAGAAGGAAGAAGGGCTTTGAAGAAGAAGTTTATATATGATCACTTGTGTGCGAATCAAAGAAGTTTTGTGATTAAAGTTATATGGTGTTTTCTTTAAAGAAAGTCTTGTCTAAAGTTTGAGGCAAACTTTTCAACAGGGAGAATGATGCATAATAGCCTAGCTATATACATCAAGGTTAGCTAAGAGGACTTTGATCTAGCTTGAGTTACAAAAACATCAACGACATCATCAATTACAATGGTTTATTAAGCTCTATACATCAAGGAAGCAAGCATGAAGGACCTTGATGTTATTCTAGCTACATGGAGTTACTCTCATATATGGAAGTCATCAATGAGCTCAAAATACTCGTGATAAGAGTCCTTATTGAATTCAGCGGCAATGGAGGACCTTATCAAGTACAGTTCGATATTTTGCTCTATAACTCTAGATCCATACATCTATTGAGGAAATCATCAAAAGACAGATTGGAGCTCTTTCAATAAGCTTTCCAATGGTTTTGAATCAATGAAAACGGACAAGTATTGAAGGAGTTATAGCAATTTCTTTCTAGAGTTGTATTTTAGAGTTTATGATGTCATAAATAGGATATATGATGTAATAGTTGATTCTTGGTTTCTTGAACCCTAGGTACACGTCAAGGGTCCCTAAAGTAGTATAAATAGACCCTAGGGTGCCATTGTATTCATTCAATTCAAGTCATTCAATAAATCAAATCTGAACACAAGGTGTTGTTTTCTCTCTAGTTTTGAGCTAGAGTTTTCGTTTCTCTTGAGGAGAACGAGTATCCCCTTCTTCTATTCTAAGGTGGGCTACCTTAGATGGTGAAAGGAAGGAATTGAAGAGTCTTGAAGGTGGTGTGCCTATATCCTTCAAGAGAGCTTCAAATCGCCATTATCATTCAACCATTCAAACGACATTCATCAAGAATTCATCAAGAACTCAACAAGCATTCAATCATCTTCATTCATTCTTCAAACGTTCAAGGAGTGTCGTTCATCAACATTTATCAATCGTTTATCTTCATCCATCGTTCATCAAACTTCCATTTGATCTTGGTAAACGAATTAATCCCTCTTTTCGTTTATCTTCATCTATTATCATTCACTTTTGGATCATAAGAACTTTGAGAAGGGAGATTCTTATCTTCGTTTTTAAAGATCCTTAATCCTTTTGTGTAATGTGATCTTTTGGTCCCATTATGCATCAGTTATTTTGCCGTGAGGGCTTTTGTGGTTTCAAGATTCAAGTGAGGATGAATCTTGAATGGGAAAGATGGGAGATGGATGATTCTTGGATGGGGGTTTGAAGTGGGATGACGTGAAACATGGGAGGTGAGAGAGGGAGAGGGTGACGTTACGATGGGGGTGAGAGAGGGAGAGGGTGGCGTTTGATGGGAGAGAGAGGGTGAGGTTGTTAGGTTGTTGGAGGAGAGAGAAGGTTGTTATGGAGAGAGAAAAGAAAGGAGGTGGTGTGTATTTGAGGAGGTGGGAGGCGTTTGAGGGAGTGAGGGTGATGGGAGGTGGCGTTGGTGATGTATATTTGCCTAGCTATATACATCAAGGTCTAGCTACAAGGACCTTAATCCAGTTTGAAGCTACAAATGTCGTCTTGGGTTTATCAAGGTAGAAGGCGTAAAGGACCTTGAAGGTACTCTAAGCTTAGTCCTCACACTTCTAAGCTTATATAGAGTTACTCTCACATTTGATGGACATCAAAGAGCTTAAATCATTCTCAAGTCCTTATTGAAAAGTCATCTCTCACGGCAGCAAAAGACTCCATCAAGTACAGTTCGATATTTTGCTCTATAATTCTAGATCCATACGTCTATTGAGGAAATCATCAGAGACAGATTGAAGATCTTTCAATAAGCTTTCCAATGGTTTTTGAATCATTGAAAACGAACAAGTATTGAAGGAGTTATAGCAATTTCTTTCTAGAGTTGTATTTTAGAGTTTATGATGTAATAAGTAGGATATATGATGTAATAGTTGATTCTTGGTTTCTTGAACCCTAGGTACACGTCAAGGGTCCTAGAGTAGTATAAATAGACCCCTAGGGTGCCATTGTATTCATTCATTCAATCATATATCAAAATACAATCAAACACATGATGTGTTGTTCTCTCTAGCTTTGTGCTAGTCTCTTCGTTTCTCTTGAGGAGGACGGAAACTATCCTTCTTCTATCCAAGATTGGCGTCCTTGGTGGTGATAGGAAGGATTTGAAGCATTCTTGAAGGTGGTGTGGCTGTATCCTCAAGATTCTTCAAAGAGCCATTATCATTCTATCATTCTAGTGAGTTTTGTTTGATTCATTAGAATTCTTTCAATTGCATTTTCATTGTTTCTATCTTTCATTTACACATCTAAAGTACTAAATCATAAGATAGATTCATCAATCCATTCGTTTTCAACATTCCTACATTCGTCCATTCATTCGTTCATCATTTCCATTCATTTGGTAATCATCTTTCATAGTTCTTTCCATCTTTTCATCCATTTCTATTCCATTTTGGTTCTTTGGAACTTTGAGAAGGAGATTCCTATCTTCGTTTTAAAGATCCTTAGATTTTGTGTAATGAGATCATCCCTTGGTCTCATTATGCATCATTCTATCTTCGTTTTTAAAGATCCTTAGATATTGTGTAATGAGATCATCCCTTGGTCTCATTATGCATCAATCTAGGGCGGTTTGAGGGTAGGAGTGGGCGTTTTTGTGGCGGACGGATAAGAGTGGGTTTGGCTTTTTGTGGAGTGTATGTTTGAGGCGAGTAGTTGACCCTTTGAGAGCTAGGGTTTCTAGGTGGCGCCTCTTTGCCTCTTCTTTTCTTTTCTTTGTTCCACTTTGTTAGCCAAAGTACTCAATTCATCAAGAGTGTCATAAGGTTGAAGTTCCACATACCTTATATTTTCGTTCAAGCCGAGAAGATACCTCACAGAGTTTGAGGTTCATCTTCTTTCGAGTTACACCTCGAGTAGGTGTTGAACTCCTTAGTATATTCTTCAGATTTAGATCCACAGGATAATTTGTTGTAGGAATAGTTGTCTTTGAAGTAGCTTGCGGTAGAAACTTTGAATGAAGTTTCTTTCTCATCTATTCCCAATCGGATCTTTTCTTTCCGGCATCTTTGTCTCCTTTTACGTAAATTAGTCCACCATATACTAGCATGCTTTCGGAGTTTTAAAGCAATATACTTAACCTTCTTGTCATCGCGACATCTTTGAATCAAAGACTTGTTAACGGTTTGGATCAATCGAGAAAGATTTGGGATCAAGATTAGTCAGTCGGGGATGTCAACTTTGAAGTCGAGTCTTTCTTCCCTTGGAGGGTCTAGGGAGGCGTGACCTCTGCTTGAGCGATAGAGTGCTCGGTTAGCTGAAATTTCTTGGGGCGGCTTCTTCCTCGTCTTGCCCCGTGGTGTTACGAATTGCGAGTCCATGTATCGCTTTAGTTGATCGGAAAGATAAGCGATTCTTGCTTCCATTCTGCCTTTTCTTGTTTCCATTGCTCGTAGGATTTCCATCTTGTTATTTGTTGTCGGATGTCATGGAAGGGTTTGGAGCGTCGATTGGCGTTAGGTAGGGAAGGAATGTGTTTGAAATGTTTGTGGAGTTTAGGGTTGCGAGTTGGTACTAAAGATTTGAAGGTTATGTGTTTGCTACTCTGAGTTAAGCTTGTGGACTTGCGAGTTAAGCTTTTGGACTTGCGAGTTAAGCTTTTGGACTTGTAGGTTAAGCTTTAGACTTGCAGGTTAAGCCTTTGGATTTGAAGGTTACGTGTTTGGTTTACACTCAACCTCAACCTAGAGCTCTGATACCACTTTTGATGTATTACCGGATCAAGAAAGGTTCTTGATTCTAATAATACATGAAACACGTGTAACCAAACAATGAGGGTGGGGTGGTTCACGAGATTAGGGAGAAAGAAAGGGGGAGGCTCTCGTGAATTAGGGTTTAATGGAAGGTTATTTTGCCGTGAGGGCTTTTGTGGTTTCAAGATTCAAGTGAGGATGAATCTTGAATGGGAAAGATGGGAGATGGATGATGGATGATTCTTGGATGGGGGTTTGAAGTGGGATGACGTGAAACATGGGAGGTGAGAGAGGGAGAGGGTGACGTTAGGATGGGGGTGAGAGAGGGAGAGGGTGAGGTTGTTAGGTTGTTGGAGGAGAGAGAAGGTTGTTATGGAGAGAGAAAAGAAAGGAGGTGGTGTGTATTTGAGGAGGTGGGAGGCGTTTGAGGGAGTGAGGGTGATGGGAGGTGGCGTTGGTGATGTATATTTGCCTAGCTATATACATCAAGGTCTAGCTACAAGGACCTTAATCCGGTTGAAGCTCTGAATGTCGTCTTGGGTTTATCAGGTAGAAGGCGTAAGGACCTTGAAGGTACTCTAAGCAGTCCTCACACTTCTAAGCTTATATAGAGTTACTCTCACATTTGATGGACATCAAGAGCTTAAATCATTCTCAAGTCCTTATTGAAAAGTCATCTCTCACGGCGTGAAAAGACTCCATCAAATGCAGTTCGATATTTTGCTCTATAATTCTAGATCCATACGTCTATTGAGGAAATCATCAAAAGACAGATTGGAGATCTTTCAATAAGCTTTCCAATGGTTTTTGAATCATTGAAAACGAACAAGTATTGAAGGAGTTATAGCAATTTCTTTCTAGAGTTGTATTTTAGAGTTTATGATGTAATAAGTAGGATATATGATGTAATAGTTGATTCTTGGTTTCTTGAACCCTAGGTACACGTCCAAGGGGTCCTAGAGTAGTATAAATAGACCCCCTAGGGTGCCATTGTATTCATTCATTCAATCATATATCAAAATACAATCAAACACATGATGTGTTGTTCTCTCTAGCTTTGTGCTAGTCTCTTCGTTTCTCTTGAGGGAGGACGGAAACTGTCCCCTTCTTGATGCATAATTGATGGCCTTATGCATCAAGGTCAACCATGGAGACATCTAATACTCACCTAGAAGGTAGAAGAGTTCAAGTCTCTCTTTTATCTCTCTACTTGGAAGGGATCAACTCATGTGGTCGTATACTTTTGCTCCTTAATTCAAGGACCATGAAGCTATCATTGAAGTCATCCTAGAGAGGATTATTCTACATTCCAAGAGCTTTCATATGGTTCAAGAATCTTTAAGTTTGGATGAGAATCCAAGGAGTTATCATCATTTGAAATCTAGTTTAGTTCATTGTTTTCTTTATGATGTAATCATTAGAATAGATGATGTAAGCCTCAAGGGGCCTATTTCTTGATTTGTGCACGTTTAGGGAGGGCTAGGATTACTATAAATACCCCCCTTAGGCCTCTTGTAATCTCATTCATTCAATATATCAAATACAAAGTAAACACATGGTGTTGTTTTCTCTCTAGCTTTTGTGCTAGTTTTCGTTTCTCTTGAGGAGTTTGAAGTTATCCCCTTCTTATTCAAGGGTGGCATCCTTGAAGGTGAAAGGAAGGAATTGAAGGTCTCTTGAAGGTGGTGTGGCTATATCCTTCCAAGAGTCTTCAAAGCCATCATCTATCCATCGTTCATTCATCCATTTATCTTCCATTTCGTGTTATTCATCAAGAATTCAACAAGAATTCATCAAGCATTCAACAAGAAACGTTTGTTCTTCATCAAACACGTCCAAGCTTCATTCGTTTATCATCATTCATCATTCGTTTGTCCATTCGTTCATTATTTCCATCCAATTGGTAATCATCTTTCATAGTTCTTTCCATCCTTTTCGTCCATTTCTATTCCATTTTTGGTTCTTTGGAACTTTGAGAAAGGAGATTCCTATCTTCGTTTTTAAAGATCCTTAGATATTGTGTAATGAGATCATCCCTTGGTCCCATTATGCATCAAATTTGGTATCAGAGCTTAGGAGTTTGATTCTCTTAGTTCTTGAACCATCTTTCTACAAAACTTTCCATCACAAAAACGTTCCTACCATCTCTCCATCACACGCCATCCATTAGTTCTTCGAGAACTCATCAAGAACCATCAAGAACTCATAAAGAACCCCAAGCTCCACAAAGAACAAAACCAAACACAAACCTACCCAAATCAGTCCCATACCCACGTCTCATCCGTGCTAACCTTCCTTCCATGAGTTTCTTGTGATCTTTGTGAATCAAGATAGGTTCTAATAAGCGAGTGCAAGCTCTCCTACAAAGTCCTCTCCATCGTCCCGGAAGATGTTGAGAAGATGAAACAAAGAATCAAGTATCTCAACAAAGCAGTAGCATACTACATGCGCCTTCAAGAAAGGAGAATCTTGAGGAAGTATCAAGTAAATCATCAAGTGGAGAAGGAGAAGAGGGCGTTCCAGAAGGAGGCATGGGCGTCGAAGGAGGAAAGGTTCGACTTAGTGGAGATCCCGAATTTGTTGGTGATCTTGTTCATGTAGTTTTATTGGATTGGATACAAAGCGTGGTAAGGGTCTTTGATCTCAAAGATGTGGAAGATGATAAGAAGGTCAAGTATGTTGCCCTAAAGCTTCGAAAACATGCAAGCATTTGGTGGACAAACTTGCAAAGAAGCGGCAAGCAAAGGGGAAAGATAAGGTGCGTACATGGGATAAGATGAAAAGAAAGCTCCGAAAAGTTCCTACCATCTAGCTACCTACGTGACAACTACTACAAATTGCAAAGATTGGTCAAGGAGGAAGAAGCGTGGAGGAGTACACAAAGGAATTTGAGCATCTACTTTGGAGGTGTGATCTAAAGGAGGGCGAGCCACAAACTTTGATACGTTATCTTTTTGGTCTTAATGATGGGATTAGGCACGTTGTGGAATTACAACCATACAAAACTTTGGATGAATTGAGCTCCTTGTCCTTAAAGTTGAAAAACAAAGGAGAAATAAGGAGAAAGAAGTCTCGAACCAATACAAACTCCATGGCAGCCCCTACGTCATCCAGGCCCTCCACCATCCACGAAACACATTCCCACAAAACTCCACAAAATCAGCCCCCATCCATCCCTAAACCTCACGACCAAGTGACCAAACCCATAGCATCAAGAAGGTGTTTTGATGCGAGGTTGGGACATTATGCCAGTGTCGAACAAGCGAGTAGTGTCTTTGGTGGAATACCAAAGTGCTTTATATGTAAATGGGAGTATGAGGAAGAAGAGGAAGTTGGGGTTGGTGCCAAAGAAGAGGAAGATGTAGTAGAAGAATATGTGGAAGGGCGGATGAAGGAGAACTACTTGTGGTAGAAAGGGCCTTGAATATCACAAATGTGCGAAGGATCAACTCTGAAGAGAAGCGATATTTCGCTCTCGTTGTACCATCAAAGGAGAGTATGCTCCTTGATCATAGATGGAGGAAGTTGCACCAATCGCCTCTACAACAATGGTCAGAAGTTGCAAATGGAGATTAGCCACATCCACACCCTACACAATACAATGGCTAAGCCTTGGCGAGGCATCCGTGTGGATCAACGAGTTTTGGTGAGTCTTTCAATTGGAAAGAATTATCAAGATTCATTATGGTGTGATATAGTTCCATGGATACTTGTCATGTTTTGTTGGGAAGGCCATGGTTATATGATAGACATGTCATACATGATGGGAGGGCAACACTTACACTCTCTGCATCAACCAAAAGAGGATCACTTTGGAACCTCTTGATCCACCATCTCGCGAAAGGAGGAGAAAGCGTCATATTGTGTCAATCATGAAAATGGAGAATCAGGGCATGAAGAGTATAAGGATCCTATTCTTACACATTTGGAGAAGAAAGAAAGCGGATCAAGTATCCACCACCTTTTGAATCTTCTATGAAGCATATCTTCCATGAGCATCCAAGGGCTATCTACTTGGATCACTTGGTTGAAAGGCCAAGAATTCGAAAGGAGGAAATAGCCCAGTCATCAAGGTACATTGTTTCATACTAAATGACAAGGGTAAAGTGGTAAGAATAAATGAGAAGCAACGTGAGCGCCACGTTCACGGTGGAGAAATGCAAGTTCAAGTCTTATGGCGTGCGAGAAAGAAAGTTTAAGAAGTTCATCAAAGGGATCTCGATGACTTGAAGCTTTCAAGAAAGTCTTTGTAAAGAAGGCAAGTAAGGGTTGGTTTTCCAAGTTTGAGGACAAACTTTTTCAAGGGGTGTATGATGCATAATTGATGGCCTTATGCATCAAGGTCAACCATGGAGACATCTAATACTCACCTAGAAGGTAGAAGAGTTCAAGTCTCTCTTTTATCTCTACTTGGAAGGATCAACTCATGTGTCGTATACTTTTGCTCCTTAATTCAAGGACCATGAAGCTATCATTGAAGTCATCCTAGAGGATTATTCTACATTCAAGAGCTTTCATATGGTTCAAGAATCTTTAAGTTTGGATGAGAATCCAGGAGTTATCATCATTTGAAATCTAGTTTAGTTCATTGTTTTCTTTATGATGTAATCATTAGAATAGATGATGTAAGCCTCAAGGGCCTATTTCTTGATTTGTGCACGTTTAGGGAGGGCTAGGATTACTATAAATACCCCCCTTAGGCCTCTTGTAATCTCATTCATTCAATATATCAAATACAAAGTAAACACATGGTGTTGTTTTCTCTCTAGCTTTTGTGCTAGTTTTCGTTTCTCTTGAGGAGTTTGAAGTTATCCCTTCTTCTATTCAAGGGTGGCATCCTTGAAGGTGAAAGGAAGGAATTGAAGGTCTCTTGAAGGTGGTGTGGCTATATCCTTCCAGAGTCTTCAAAGCCATCATCTATCCATCGTTCATTCATCCATTTATCTTCCATTTCGTGTTATTCATCAAGAATTCAACAAGAATTCATCAAGCATTCAACAAGAAAGCGTTTGTTCTTCATCAAACACGTCCAAGCTTCATTCGTTTATCATCATTCATCATTCGTTTGTCCATTCGTTCATTATTTCCATCCAATTGGTAGTCATCTTTCATAGTTCTTTCCATCCTTTTTAGTCCATTTCTATTCCATTTTTGGTTCTTTGGAACTTTGAAAGGAGATTCCTATCTTCGTTTTAAAGATCCTTAGATATTGTGTAATGAGATCATCCCTTGGTCCATTATGCATCACTTCTTCTATCAAGATTGGCGTCCTTGGTGGTGATAGGAAGGATTTGAAGCATTCTTGAAGGTGGTGTGGCTATATCCTCAAGATTCTTCAAGAGCCATTATCATTCTATCATTCTAGTGAGTTTTGTTTGATTCATTAGAATTCTTTCAATTGCATTTTCATTGTTTCTATCTTTCATTTACACATCTAAAGTACTAAATCATAAGATAGATTCATCAATCCATTCGTTTTCAACATTCCTACATTCGTCCATTCATTCGTTCATCATTTCCATTCATTTGGTAATCATCTTTCATAGTTCTTTCCATCTTTTCATCCATTTCTATTCCATTTTGGTTCTTTGGAACTTTGAGAAGGAGATTCCTATCTTCGTTTTAAAGATCCTTAGATTTTTGTGTAATGAGATCATCCCTTGGTCTCATTATGCATCATTCTATCTTCGTTTTAAAGATCCTTAGATATTGTGTAATGAGATCATCCCTTGGTCTCATTATGCATCAATCTAGGGCGGTTTGAGGTAGGAGTGGGCGTTTTTGTGGCGGACGGATAAGAGTGGGTTTGGCTTTTTGTGGAGTGTATGTTTGAGGCGAGTAGTTGACCCTTTGAGAGCTAGGGTTTCTAGTTGGCGCCTCTTTGCCTCTTCTTTTCTTTTCTTTGTTCCACTTTGTTAGCCAAAGTACTCAATTCATCAAAGTGTCATAAGGTTGAAGTTCCACAACATACCTTATATTTTCGTTCAAGCCACCAGATACCTCACAAGAGTTTGAGGTTCATCTTCTTTCAGTTACACCTCGAGTAGGTGTTCGAACTCCTTAGTATATTCTTCATGATTTAGATCCACAGGATAGGCTGTTGTAGGCGAAAGTAGTTGTCTTTGAAGTAGCTTGCGGTAGAAACTTTGAATGAAGTTTCTTTCTCATCTATTCCCAATCACGGATCTTTTCTTTCCGGCATCTTTGTCTCCTTTTACGTAAATTAGTCCACCATATACTAGCATGCTTCGGAGTTTTAAAGCAATATACTTAACCTTCTTGTCATCAGCGACATCTTTCAAATCAAAGACTTGTTCGACAGTTTGGATCCAATCGAGAAAGATTTCAGGATCAAGATTACCGTCGAATTCATGGATGTCAACTTTGAAGTCGAGTCTTTCTTCCCTTGGAGGGGGTCTAGGGAGACGTGACCTCCTGCTTGAGCCAGTAGAGTTGATGCATAATTGATGGCCTTATGCATCAAGGTCAACCATGGAGACATCTAATACTCACCTAGTAGGTAGAAGAGTTCAAGTCTCTCTTTTATCTCTCTACTTGGAAGGGATCAACTCATGCGGACGTATACTTTTGCTCCTTAATTCAAGGACCGTGAAGCTATCATAGAAGTCATCCTAGAAGGGATTATTCTACATTCCAAGAGCTTTCATATGGTTCAAGAATCTTTGAATTTGGATGAGAATCCAAGGAGTTATTCATATTTGTAATATAGTTTAGTATATTGTTTTCTTTATGATGTAAGCATTAGGATGAATGATGTAAGCCCTTAAGGGGTCTTTTCTTGAAGCTAGGTGACGCCTAAGGGGTGGGTTGTAGCTATAAATACCCCTCTAGGTGCTTGTAATTCATTCAATTCATTTAAGTCATCATTGAATTTTTCAAACACGTGATGTGTTCTCTCTAGCATTTGTGCTAGGTGTTTTAAATCTCTCTTTGTGGGATTCGAAATATCCCCTTCTTCTAGCTAAGGTTGGCATCCTTAGTGGTGAAAGGAAGGAATTGGAGTATTCTTGGAGGTGGTGAATCTGTATCCTTGAAGAATCTTCAAAAGCCATCAACTATCCATCTACCGATAAATCATTATCATCCATTTTAGTGCTTCATCAAGAATTCAACAAGAATTCATCAAGCATTCATCGAAACGTGAGTTCTTCAACATTCACGTCAAGCACTTGTTAAGTCATCAACGTTCATCATTTGACATTCGTCCATCCATTGTTCGTTCGTTCATCATTCATTTTGTTCATTGTTTCCAATTGTTTGGTAACTTTCTTTCATAGTTCTTTCCATCTTTTCATCCATTTCTATGCCATTTTGATTCTTTGGAACTTTGAGATAGAGATTCTTATCTTTTTTAAAGATCCTTAGATATTGTGTAATGAGATCATCCCTTGGTCCCATTATGCATCAGAGTGCTCGATTTAAGCTAAGGCTTTGAGGCGGCTTCTTCCTCGTCTTGCCCCGTAGTGTTGAATTGCGAGTCCATGTATCGCTTTAGTTGATCGGAAAGATAGCGATTCTTGCTTCCATTCTGCCTTTTCTTGTTTCCATTGCTCGTAGGATTTCCATCTTGTTGGTATTTGTTGTCGGATGTCATGGAAGGGGTTTGGAGCGTCAGGTTGGCGTTAGGTAGGGAAGGAATGTGTTTGAAGTACATTTGTGGAGTTTAGGGTTGCGAGTTGGTACTAAAGATTTGAAGGTTATGTGTTTGCTACTCTGAGTTAAGCTTGTGGACTTGCGAGTTAAGCTTTTGGACTTGCGAGTTAAGCTTTTGGACTTGTAGGTTAAGCTTTAGACTTGCGAGTTAAGCCTTTGGATTTGAAGGTTACGTGTTTGGTTTACACTCAACCTCAACTGGAGCTCGATACCACTTTTGATGTATTCTAGGATCAAGAAAGGTTCTTGATTCTAATAATACATGAAACACGTGTAACCAAACAATGAGGGTGGGGTGGTTCACGAGATTAGGGAGAAAGAAAGGGGAGGCTCTCGTGAATTAGGGTTTAATGGAAGGTTATTTTCTTAGTGAGGGCTTTTGTGGTTTCAAGATTCAAGTGAGGATGAATCTTGAATGGGAAAGATGGGAGATGGATGATTCTTGGATGGGGTTTGAAGTGGGATGGCGTGAAACATGGGAGGTGAGAGGGAGAGGGTGACGTTAGGATGGGGTGAGAGAGGAGAGGGTGGCGTTTGATGGGAGAGAGAGGGTGAGGTTGTTAGGTTGTTGGAGGAGAGAGAAGGTTGTTATGGAGAGAAAAGAAAGGAGGTGGTGTGTATTTGAGGAGGTGGGAGCGTTTGAGGAGTGAGGGTGATGGGAGGTGGCGTTGGTGATGTATATTTGCCTAGCTATATACATGAGTCTAGCTACAAGGACCTTAATCGGTTTGAAGCTACAAATGTCGTCTTGGGTTTATCAAGGTAGAAGGCGTAAGGACCTTGAAGGTACTCTAAGCTTAGTCCTCACACTTCTAAGCTTATATAGAGTTACTCTCACATTTGATGGACATCAAGAGCTTAAATCATTCTCAAGTCCTTATTGACAAGTCATCTCTCAGCGGCAAAAGACTCCATCAAGTCTGATTCGATATTTTGCTCTATAATTCTAGATCCATACGTCTATTGAGAAATCATCAAAAGACAGATTGGAGATCTTTCAATAAGCTTTCAATGGTTTTGAATCATTGAAAACGAACAAGTATTGAAGGAGTTATAACAATTTCTTTCTAGAGTTGTATTTTAGAGTTTATGATGTAATAAGTAGGATATATGATGTAATAGTTGATTCTTGGTTTCTTGAACCCTAGGTACACGTCGAGGGTCTAGAGTAGTATAAATAGACCCCTAAGGTGCCATTGTATTCATTCATTCAATCGTATATCAAAATACAATCAAACACATGATGTGTTGTTCTCTCTAGCTTTGTGCTAGTCTCTTCGTTTCTCTTGAGGAGGACGGAAACTATCCCCTTCTTCTATCAAGATTGGCGTCCTTGGTGGTGATAGGAAGGATTTGAAGCATTCTTGAAGGTGGTGTGGCTGTATCCTCGAGATTCGTCAAAGAGCCATTATCATTCTATCATTCTAGTGAGTTTTGTTTGAGTCATTAGAATTCTTTCAATTGCATTGTCATTGTTTCTATCTTTCATTTACACATCTAAAGTACTAAATCATAAGATAGATTCATCAATCCATTCGTTTTCAACAGTCCTACATTCGTCCTTTCATTCGTTCATCATTTCCATTCATTTGGTAATCATCTTTCATAGTTCTTTCCATCTTTTCATCCATTTCTATTCCATTTTGGTTCTTTGGAACTTTGAGAAGGAGATTCCTATCTTCGTTTTTAAAGATCCTTAGATTTTGTGTAATGAGATCATCCCTTGGTCTCATTATGCATCATTCTATCTTCGTTTTAAAGATCCTTAGATATTGTGTAATGAGATCATCCCTTGGTCTCATTATGCATCAATCTAGGCGGTTTGAGGAGTAGGAGTGGGCGTTTTTGTGGCGGACGGATAAGAGTGGGTTTGGCTTTTTGTGGAGTGTATGTTTGGTGAGTAGTTGACCCTTTGAGAGCTAGGGTTTCTAGTTGGCGCCTCTTTGCCTCTTCTTTTCTTTTCTTTGTTCCACTTTGTTGCCAAAGTACTCAATTCATCAAGAGTGTCATAAGGTTGAAGTTCCACAACATACCTTATATTTTAGTTCAAGCCAGACAAGATACCTCACAAGAGTTTGAGGTTCATCTTCTTTCAGTTACACCTCGAGTAGGTGTTCGAACTCCTTAGTATATTCTTCAAATGATTTAGATCCACAGGATATTTGTTGTAAACGAAAGTAGTTGTCTTTGAAGTAGCTTGCGGTAGAAACTTTGAATGAAGTTTCTTTCTCATCTATTCCCAATGCGGATCTTTTCTTTCCGTCTTGTCTCCTTTTACGTAAATTAGTCCACCATATACTAGCATGCTTTGGAGTTTTAAAGCAATATACTTAACCTTCTTGTCATCGTGACATCTTTCAAATCAAAGACTTGTTCGACGGTTTGGATCAATCGAGAAAGATTTGGGATCAAGATTACCGTCAGTCGGGGATGTCGACTTTGAAGTCGAGTCTTTCTTCCTTGGAGAGTGCAGGGAGGCGTGACCTCTGCTTGAGCCGATAGAGTGCTCGATTTATTTAAATTGCGGGGCGGCTTCTTCTTCCTCGTCTTGCCCCGTAGTGTTACGAATTGCGGTCCATGTATCGCTTTAGTTGATCGGAAAGATAGCGATTCTTGCTTCCATTCTTGCCTTTTCTTGTTTCCATTGCTCAGTAGGATTTCCATCTTGTTGGTATTTGTTGTCGGATGTCATGGAAGGGGTTTGGAGCGTCGATTGGCGTTGGGTAGGGAAGGAATGTGTTTGGGCTGTTTGTGGAGTTTAGGGTTGCGAGTTGGTACTAAAGATTTGAAGGTTATGTGTTTGCTACTCTGAGTTAAGCTTGTGGACTTGCAGGTTAAGCTTTTGGACTTGCAGGTTAAGCTTTTGGACTTGTAGGTTAAGCTTTAGACTTGCAGGTTAAGCCTTTGGATTTGAAGGTTACGTGTTTGGTTTACACTCAACCTCAACCTAGAGCTCTGATACCACTTTTGATGTATTAGGATCGAAAGGTTCTTGATTCTAATAATACATGAAACACGTGTAACGAACAATGAGGGTGGGGTGGTTCACGAGATTAGGGAGAAAGAAAGGGGGAGGCTCTCGTGAATTAGGGTTTAATGGAAGGTTATTTTGCCGTGAGGGCTTTTGTGGTTTCAAGATTCAAGTGAGGATGAATCTTGAATGGGAAAGATGGGAGATGGATGATGGATGATTCTTGGATGGGGGTTTGAAGTGGGATGACGTGAAACATGGGAGGTGAGAGAGGGAGAGGGTGACGTTAGGATGGGGTGAGAGAGGAGAGGGTGGCGTTTGATGGGAGAGAGGGTGAGGTTGTTAGGTTGATGGAGGAGAGAGAAGGTTGTTATGGAGAGAAAGAAAGGAGGTGGTGTGTATTTGAGGAGGTGGGAGGCGTTTGAGGAGTGAGGGTGATGGGAGGTGGCGTTGGTGATGTATATTTGCCTAGCTATATACATCGAGTCTAGCTACAAGGACCTTAATCGATTTGAAGCTACAAATGTCGTCTTGGGTTTATCAAGGTAGAAGGCGTAAAGGACCTTGAAGGTACTCTAAGCTTAGTCCTCACACTTCTAAGCTTATATAGAGTTACTCACATTTGATGGACATCAAAGAGCTTAAATCATTCTCAAGTCCTTATTGAAAAGTCATCTCTCACGGCGTGAAGACTCCATCAAATGCAGTTCGATATTTTGCTCTATAATTCTAGATCCATACGTCTATTGAGGAAATCATCAAAGACAGATTGGAGATCTTTCAATAAGCTTTCAATGGTTTTGAATCATTGAAAGCGAACAAGTATTGAAGGAGTTATAGCAATTTCTTTCTAGAGTTGTATTTTAGAGTTTATGATGCATAATAGCCTAGCTATATACATCAAGGTTAAGCTAAGAGGACTTTGATCTAGCTTGAGTTACAAAAACATCAACGACATCATCAATTACAATGGTTTATTAAGCTCTATACATCAAGGAAGCAAGCATGAAGGACCTTGATGTTATTCTAACTTACATGGAGTTACTCTCGTATATGGAAGTCATCAATGAGCTCAAAATACTCTCGTGATAAGAGTCCTTATTGAATTAGCGGCAATGGAGGACCTTATCAAGTACAGTTCGATATTTTGCTCTATAACTCTAGATCCATACATCTATTGAGGAAATCATCAAAGACAGATTGGAGCTCTTTCGATAAGCTTTCAATGGTTTTGAATCAATGAAAGCGGACAAGTATTGAAGGAGTTATAGCAATTTCTTTCTAGAGTTGTATTTTAGAGTTTATGATGTCATAAATAGGATATATGATGTAATAGTTGATTCTTGGTTTCTTGGACCCTAGGTACACGTCGAGGGTCCCTAAAGTAGTATAAATAGACCCTAGGGTGCCATTGTATTCATTGATTCAAGTCATTCAATAAATCAAATCAAACACAAGGTGTTGTCTTTTCTCTAGTTTTGAGCTAGAGTTTTCGTTTCTCTTGAGGAGAACGAGTATCCCTTCTTCTATTCTAAGGTTGGCTCGTTAGTTGGTGAAAGGAAGGAATTGAAGAGTCTTGAAGGTGGTGTGCCTATATCCTTCAAGAGAGCTTCAAATCGCCATTATCATTCAACCATTCAAGCGACATTCAACAGAATTCATCAAGCATTCAACAAGAAGCATTTGTTCTTCATCATCACGTCAAGCTTCATCAAGCGCTCATTCGTTCATCGTCATTCATCATTCGTTTGTCCATTTGTTCATTATTTCCATCCATTTGGTAATCATCTTTCATAGTTCTTTCCATCCTTTTTCATCCATTTCTATTCCATTTTGGTTCTTTGGAACTTTGAGAAGGAGATTCCTATCTTCGTTTTAAAGATCCTTAGATATTAATGTAATGAGATCATCCCTTGGTCCCATTATGCATCAAATTTAGTATCGAGCTTAGGAGATTGATTCTCTTAGTTCTTGATCCACCTTTTACCATCTTTCCATCACAAACCCATCCCCACCATTCCCGTCATCACGCCACCCATAAGTTCTCGGGAACTTATAAAGAACTCATAAAGAACCATAAACTCCACAAGAACCCATAGCCCAAACACAATCCGCCCCAAATACAAATCTCTCGTCCTTTACCCATCAAGCCCTAAACCATGAATCTTGCAATCTTTTTGCACGAGATTGATCAAGATGGGCGATTCTAGCAAGAATTCCCAGCGTGAGCTACAATGCTTGAGCAACAAATTGATGATCTTGCGAGCAAATGGAAGAATGTGGAATTCTTCAAAGGGATCAAAGCGCAAAATCACGTGTGGTTCACTCTTCTAATGATGAATATGAAGCTCCTACGAATGGAGCACACGTTTGAATAAGAAGAAGGGATATCATGTCCAAGAAGAATTTTAGCCAATCAAAGAGACCACATCATCAAACTTGCAGAATGAAGCAAGGGAGCATGGGCGTGGTTCCATACGATACAATTCGAATGCAACTATGGAAGTATGCTCTTGAGGAGGATGACCCCCCAGTCTTGGTATGTTACTTAAGTGGTCTTAATGATTACATTGGAGATATTGTTGTATGTCAATTTTATTCAAACTTGGAAGAGTTAAGTTCTTTGGCTCTTAATGTTGAGATGGAGGCAAAGATGAAAGAAACTTGGGGTGAGAACCATCTACAACTAAAACCAAACATACCAACCACAAAACCCCACGCCGAGAACATCCCAAAGCAGGCCCAAATCAATCCCAAACCTCATGTCGAAAGACCTACAAAGCAGCCCCTACAACATCCTATCCATGGCTCCACAAAACAAGCCTTAGACCTCTCTATACCTACTGCCCAAAACTCCTCAAATCAGCCCAAAACCTTCCGCTCCTATTGTCGAAAGGAAATCATTGTTCCAAGTACATGTCTACATTGCCAAAGTTTTGATCATATTGAAAGTGCATGTCCTAAGGAGAAAGAAGTATCTTTGGTTGATTGTCAAACATCATTAAGCATGCAACCTGACGAAATTGAAAGTGTGGTATTTGATGTATTTGTGAGCATGAGGATGTTCATAAACTTAGCATAAATGAGGTATGTAGCGTGCCTCATGAAGTACGAGGAAGAAAAAGAAGAGGATATTGTACTAGAAGCGATGTATGTAGAAGAATTAAGTGGAGAAGAGTTGCTTGTTGTAAGTAGAGTCTTGAAAGAGACTAGTGTATCAAATGATCTACAACAAAGAGAGCCTATTTCTTACTCTCGATATACCATTCAAAAGAAGTATGTCCATTGAATCAAGAGGAGAAGATTGTACTTCCCGTTGTAGTATTGCGAGGCATTGATCTTGACATTGGCGTTTCTACAAAGAGGATCAAAATGAAGGATTTGGAGAGCTATTCACTTCCTACTCTGCGTTTATGGCGACAACATACACCTTGATCGAAGTTTAGTAAGTCTTTGTTTTACAAGATTTGCAAGATTCATTATATTGTAATATTACTTCTATGGATTTTGTTATACTTTGTTTGGAAAATCAAAGTTGTATGATTAGATATCATGCTCGAGGCGTCCTTATTACCCTCTTGTAACTCATGGCGCGGAGGATCAAGCATTCTTATGACACTTATGGAGAATAAGTATCGTGAATTTGAAGAACGAGGAGTCTAATTCTTACACCAATGGAGGTTGGAAGCGTGGCGTATAAAGGATCAAGATCCTATGCCATCACTTGTTCTCATTTGTGAATATTTGGATGAAAGACAAGCACCATCGACAAGTGACTTCTCTCACTTATCTCTTTGGGATCGAAGCTCGATTAGTGCATAACTACATCAACGGTTTTGATTCTCATAGTATGCAACATATTTTGAAAGAGTATGTACCATTACAATGTAAAAGATTGTATTTGTATACTTTGGTAACATTTTTGTATGTAGTAGAAGTAGAAAGGAGTATGTAAATCCTTTGGAGTTAGTCTTGATCATGACAAGCACGAGGAGCCACAAGGAGAATTGGAGAAGTACTTGGAGAATTGTCCTTACCTCTCGTCGAGAATGAGCTAACTCAACATATCTCATCAAATGGAGTAATTCAGTGGACAAAGGAAGAAAGGAAATATTCAAGAAGGATCCATACTTGCATCTATACTTGAGGTACTATGTCTCTTAAAGGATGCTAAAGATCATCGTATTCTTTTATTTCCTATTCTCGCATCATATTTGTTCATTACAAATGGAGTTGAGAAAGGTGAAGTCCTATCTCAAGGACGTTGTCCCATGGATTATTTTGGTGATATACTAATTGGAGAACAGGAGAAGCTTCATGCTTATGGCTTTACATTCATACTTTTTGTTATCATGAGGATATTTGAGCAAAGGATTGTTATCATGAGGATTCATCCTTAAGCTTTGTGATTCTTACAAAGTATTGGAGTATGCTTCATATGATAAGGAGATCAAGCCATCGTTATACTTTGAGATGAAGTACTTGATTTGTTCATCAAAATCAAGTCACTTGGAGGAAGCAAGTCCTTTGACTAAAGGAAGTTTTCTAACGAGGATATACATGTTTGATTCAAAATTAATCGAGCTTGGATATATCGAGGAGTTATATGAAGATGATGATGATTTTAAAGAAGTATTCAAGGTATGTGAAGCATCATCAACAACCCTTTCATATTACTCATGGGTTTCTTTTCAAAGGGAATCAATTGTGTATTCAGTGGAATTCGTGACTTCTTAATCATGGAAGTGCATGGAAGTTCTTTTGATCATTTGGGTCTTCTCGTCGTATTACAAGATGAAGGAGTATTATTTACGGCCAAGCGGGATCGTTGACATTGAGCAAGCGTTACAATGTTGTGATATTTGCAATCCTTCTATACTATATGGAGATGAAAGCTTGAATTCTAAGGTTGAAGTACCATGGATTCAAGGAAGTCTTACTATTGTCTTCATCATGAGTTCTGAGCTTATATACTTTGAAATTGAGAAGTTATATGAGGTTTCTACATTCTCTATGAAGAAGCGAGATTTGAAGTTCCATAATGTCATTGGATTAGTTATGAAAATTTGGAAGAAAGTGGAAGTTCAAGTCGAGCATCAAAGAAATCTATGATGATTTCAAAGCATTTAAGAAGAGAGTTTGTAGTCTCTTCAAGAAGCAAGTTGTGGGAACAACACATATGGAAAGACATCTTACAAAGAAGGAAGAAGGGCTTTGAAGAAGAAGTTTATATATGATCACTTGTGAGTCTGAATCAAAGAAGTTTTGTGATTAAAGTTATATGGTGTTTTCTTTAAAGAAAGTCTTGTCTAAAGTTTGAGGCAAACTTTTTCCAACGGGGAGAATGATGCATAATAGCCTAGCTATATACATCAAGGTTAGCTAAGAGGACTTTGATCTAGCTTGAGTTACAAAAACATCAGCGACATCATCAATTACAATGGTTTATTAAGCTCTATACATCAAGGAAGCAAGCATGAAGGACCTTGATGTTATTCTAACTACATGGAGTTACTCTCGTATATGGAAGTCATCGATGAGCTCAAAATACTCTCGTGATAAGAGTCCTTATTGAATTCGGAATGGAGGACCTTATCAAATGCAGTTCGATATTTTGCTCTATAACTCTAGATCCATACATCTATTGAGGAAATCATCAAAGACAGATTGGAGCTCTTTCAATAAGCTTTCAATGGTTTTGAATCAATGAAAACGGACAAGTATTGAAGGAGTTATAGCAATTTCTTTCTAGAGTTGTATTTTAGAGTTTATGATGTCATAAATAGGATATATGATGTAATAGTTGATTCTTGGTTTCTTGGACCCTAGGTACACGTCAAGGGTCCCTAAAGTAGTATAAATAGACCCCTAGGGTGCCATTGTATTCATTGATTCAAGTCATTCAATAAATCAAATCTGAGCACAAGGTGTTGTTTTTCTCTAGTTTTGAGCTAGAGTTTTCGTTTCTCTTGAGGAGAGCAGTATCCCCTTCTTCTATTCTAAGGTTGGCTACCTTAGTTGGTGAAAGGAAGGAATTGAAGAGTCTTGAAGGTGGTGTGCCTATATCCTTCAAGAGAGCTTAATCGCCATTATCATTCAACCATTCAAGCGACATTCAACGAGAATTCATCAAGCATTCAACAAAAGCATTTGTTCTTCATCATCACGTCGAAGCTTCATCAAGCGCTCATTCGTTCATCGTCATTCATCATTCGTTTGTCCATTTGTTCATTATTTCCATCCATTTGGTAATCATCTTTCATAGTTCTTTCCGTCCTTTTTCATCCATTTCTATTCCATTTTGGTTCTTTGGAACTTTGAGAAGAGATTCCTATCTTCGTTTTAAAGATCCTTAGATATTGTGTAATGAGATCATCCCTTGGTCCCATTATGCATCGATTTATGATGTAATAAGTAGGATATATGATGTAATAGGTTATTCTTGGTTTCTTGAACCCTAGGTACACGTCGAGGGTCCTAGAGTAGTATAA
Organism: Portulaca oleracea; assembly: GCA_029582165.1. Taxonomy (NCBI): domain Eukaryota; kingdom Viridiplantae; phylum Streptophyta; class Magnoliopsida; order Caryophyllales; family Portulacaceae; genus Portulaca; species Portulaca oleracea. The sequence continues at coordinate 35,484,223 of CM055869.1, read as the reverse complement.
ATAGACCCTAGGGTGCCATTGTATTCATTCATTCAATCATATATCAAAATACAATCAAACACATGATGTGTTGTTCTCTCTAGCTTTGTGCTAGTCTCTTCGTTTCTCTTGAGGAGGGCGGAAACTATCCCTTCTTACATCCAAGATTGGCGTCCTTGGTGGTGATAGGAAGGATTTGAAGCATTCTTGAAGGTGGTGTGCTTGTATCCTCCAAGATTCTTCAAAGAGCCATTATCATTCTATCATTCTAGTGAGTTTTGTTTGATTCATTAGAATTCTTTCAATTGCATTTTCATTGTTTCTATCTTTCATTTACACATCTAAAGTACTAAATCATAAGATAGATTCATCAATCCATTCGTTTTCAACATTCCTACATTCGTCCATGCATTCGTTCATCATTTCCATTCATTTGGTAATCATCTTTCATAGTTCTTTCCATCTTTTCATCCATTTCTATTCCATTTTGGTTCTTTGGAACTTTGAGAAGGAGATTCCTATCTTCGTTTTTAAAGATCCTTAGATTTTGTGTAATGAGATCATCCCTTGGTCTCATTATGCATCATTCCTATCTTCGTTTTAAAGATCCTTAGATATTGTGTAATGAGATCATCCCTTGGTCTCATTATGCATCAATCTAGGCGGTTTGAGGAGGTAGGAGTGGGCGTTTTTGTGGCGGACGGATAAGAGTGGGTTTGGCTTTTTGTGGAGTGTATGTTTGGCGAGTAGTTGACCCTTTGA